>CM021767.1:13096431-13135683 GCA_011076525.1 Nettapus auritus
TTTTTTTTTTTTTCGTTTTTGTTTTAAACACCTGGGAGCCGCTGGCTGGCTGCAGGCCTTCCCGCCGTGCAGTCCTGTGCTTCTGATGTCCCTTTTTGCCTCTCTAAAGAGAGAAAAACGCTTCTAAAAGTTAAAAAAAAAAAAAAAATCATAGTCATAATCACAGTAATAAAAACACAACTCTGGATACTCAGCACCTACCAGCATATCCCAACAGAATCAAAAATAATAATAGAAACACACCTTTCTTTCCCTCAGCCACCTTAGCCATGACTTGTGACTACCAACAGCAGCCCAGCCACCACCTTGCCAAACCCCACGGGTGAAGCACGAGTAATTAGTGGGTAACTGGCCTCATCACCTCTAAGGGGTGTTGGGTTTCCCCAGAGAAATCGTCCCCAGGGCACAGGGCTGCTGCTCACCCTCGGCAGGTCTGAGGTGTCTTCATAGCATCACGGCCGCTCGGACGCTTAGGATAAAACAATACTGCCAAGCAGCACCTCGTTTAGCCTTCATTTCCAGGCTTATTCTTTAGATGGCATGGCTGTGTGTTTCAATAAACTGCATTACGCTGTTAAAATAAGCCCTTGCGTTCATCTCGTCTGAACAGCCTGCGCACAGAGGTTGCAGCCAGCTTCTTTACCAGAATTAAAGGATTATTATTTTAAAGAGCTATTAATCTCAGTGTACGTACCGAGCTGAGCCTCCAGGCAACCAACTTCACCGCGTCCAGTATTTCAGAGATTTCCACTTAAAAAACAATTGCCCCCCATCCCCCAGTCTAGTTCAAGTTTGACTCTTTTCAGCCAGACCAAGGCACTTTGGAGTTGTTTAGTCCCAATTCCCTAGGGCAACCAAACTGGGGGGTAGGGGAGTCAATTGCACTCAGTGAAACCACAGAAGACCAATGTATATTATTAGCTCAAGGATATACTTACTGGAGAACACCTTCAAGCCATCATATGCATTAATATCTACATTAATATCTAGACATGACATAGGCAATAGCTCTAATTTTCAGGCTACGTGGGAAATTTAGGCCTTTTGGTGACCGTGTTGGCAGTTCCTCTCTAACAAAACTGTGGAGACTGCCATCCACAGCTGAGCCGCACCAGATTGCAAAAATGAGAGCGCCAACCATGATGACCAACAGCTTCAGAAACAGCCTTATTCTCTGATACAATAGAAAAGGAAACCTTATATCATCCTCCTACCCTCCCACTACACTTCTCCTCAAAATAAGAGCATTTAAAAAATCAGCATGACCGGGGCCTATAGAAATTTGCATGCTAATTCAGACCAATAATAAAATTGTTACTTAGAGAAGAAATTATTGGCCACCACAGGATTAAAATCTGTACTGAAAAGGCAATCCAGATGCTTTTGTTACCATCATGTCAGTGATTTTGTGCGTGTGTTAAAAGGGAGGACATTCAACACTCATTCAGAAATCCATAATAAAGCCATGGAGCAGGACACTGAAGAGCTACATTGAAACCAATAATGCAAAAAATGAAAGCCTTGTGCTTTATCTCATGCAAGGGTTGGGGCAGGTCCCACCTCTCCAGCAGCACTTGCTGGCTCACGCAGTTCAGCCGGCCACTGTCCAACATGCCCCACGCTCTTATTACTCTGTAGTCCATCAGCATGGATGGTAGCTCTCCTCAGCATCTCTTTCTGTGCACGTTGCTTTGCATTTTCAATTAATTTCATCCTCTTCTGCCGTATTGTGTCTCTAAGTTACGTACCTTAACCTTGGGATAGTCTTGTCCAACTCAAATAAATAGCGTCAGCTGCAAATGTTGTCACTTCATTGCTCATCGTTTCTTCCATAAACTTATTCCTACATATCTATTTACAACAACACTGGCACCAACACGGAGACGTCCCACCTGCCAGACCACTGCATGCTGAGAGCTGGCCGTTCATTCCTGCCCTGGATCTGCTGACTCTCAGCAGTTCTTAGTCCCTGAGAGGGCCTTGTTTGTTGTTCTCTAAAAATTTTAACGTTATTTCTTTTAACATTGTCTTTTGAGGGACTTTGTCAAAACTTTTTGGAATAAAACCAAGTTACATCAACTTATTTTCCTTTACAAGCTAGTCTCCTTGGCTTACAGGGCTTTTCAGGACATATGACTCTCTTTTTCCAGTGCCAGCAATCCTAACACAAAAATAAAAGATGAGAACACCCACGTTGGTCCCCATTTGGGAGGGGTGATCCTCCAGTTGCTCTGCTCTGACATAGAACATTTTCCCCCTTACAAACAAAAAAAAGTGTCTTTTCCCACTTCCTATGCCTGATCACCTACAGTGCCTTACCACCGAGGCTTGTTACAAAGTCCAACAGAAGAAATAGTTGAGTGCACAGCAAAGCTAATGAAGCCTGCCTTCTGCACTGCTGGCCGAGCTTGCTGAAGTGCATCCTGCAAAAAAAGCGCTTCCCGTAGCAGAAGCATTCCCATTGTCCCATTAGAGTTTCACTTGTGCAATGGCTTGACTCACACTGCAGCTTTCCGCTTGGCACTGCATAGAATTCCTCTCCCTTCCTATTTTGATTCCAGCAGCCTGAGGTGGCTCCTTACCTCCAGGGCATCCTCCTGCCCCTGCCCTCTAGAAGGGCTCTGCTGCAAGTGGCTACTGGTGATGCTGTTCCCCACCGAGTCACCTCTGGAGAGCAGAAAGGCCCAGGGAAGCCAGCTCCTCTTGATCCCTCAGATGTTGCAGCCAGGACAGTTCCTGTCCCTGCAGTTCCCCGTTTCCCATCTCCAGTTCGCATGCCATAGGGCAGCCTGGCTGTGCTCCAGGCTATGGAGGAGTCATCTCCCCACGGCCGCACCTCCGTGCCACAGCAGCCAGGCACCAGGACCTTAGGATCCCTGCTGCTGCGGTGCTGCATGCCAGGCTAGTTCCTGGCTAGGTGAGCAGTGCAGGAGATCATGGCCAGATTCAACCAAGCATCCAGGCCAACACGCACATTCATGAAGAGGAGGCAGGTCCTAGGTCAAACCAGCAAAGCAATCTGAGCTGGAGACCAATGCTGCCACAGTACAACTCAGGCAGGGACTGAAATGGGGCTCCAGGAAGCATGGGCAGGGGCATGGGTGGTGGCTCCAGCTGGGGCTGGTCAGGGCCATTAAGACTAATTAGTGCCCTTGGTATGTGAGCATCCCCATGTGCTGTTTGTCAGCAACATCTCCCCAGGCAATAGAGAAAGAAGATAACTTCAGATTTAAAATAGTAGTCTGGGTCCCACTTGCAGCACACACAGATCTTCTCCAGCGTGGGGCATGTGGAGCCCTCTCCTTGCAGCCCCCGGGGTGACCCTGGCACCTATTGGTGTCCGGACCCCTTTGGGACTGTAGCACTGGGTCTGCTCCCTGCTCGGGTGGACAACTCCTCTTTCACCTTGTGGGTTGGCACAAGGGCTGTGTGTGCTCCTCAGGCATACCCACAAAATTAATGTTAAACGGGCAGAAAAATGTGTCAGCACAAGCAGGGTAAAACTGTTTATTTAAACATCTTTACGTGTGTTTGCGTTGTCAAGGAAAAAGGTATGCCTGTGAGAGGTTTGTGAATGGCTCTTTTTTTCAGCCTTTTCAAAGTATAACTAAATTTGGCAATATCAGCTAAACGAATTCCCCAGTATGCTCTCTCAGATATCACAGATATACTGGGATCTGGGGTATGGTGTGTAGGGCTTAGCAACATTCCTAGCAACCATAACAAATAAAAATGTCATGGTTCAGCTCCTCATTAAGGCCCGTAACAGGATTAATAAGTGGTGTGGAATGCGTGCTCGTGCTTTCACTTTAGCGAGGATTCAAACCGTGATATAAATCTGCGGGGTGGGAGGAGATGGCGCAGCGCTAATGTATGTGCTGCGCGCCAGCATGGCCTTCTTGGAGCTGCTGGCCTGGCGCTGCTGCAATAAAATTCACATCTTAAAAATAGCTTTGCTGGTGTTCTCTTCTGTGTTTAGAAAGGGAATTGTCACTGCTGCTTGTAGGGATCTGTCTCATTCCGCTGTGGGTTTGTTTAGTGGGTGAGTGATGGTACCTGCGGTACCTACAAGGTTTGGCCAATTCATTGGGTTGCCCAAAGTTATGCAGAAAACTTCAAGACCCCGTTCCCAGGCTCTCCGATGCTGGGATGTCCTGTGTGACCATGTAGGCTCATGGGTGAGCAGGAGGGATGCCTGCAGTGGCTCCAGCGCCCCATTCTCATGCGCCTCAAGGAAGGAAATACCCCCAGACCTTCCCCATTGGGATATGCCATCCATGCCTACTTTAGCTGTTGGAAAGTCCGGATGGTCCTTAGCTGAGCACATGCCCCACGTGCTCTGCATTTTCACGGGCTGCCAAGTGGGAAACAGTTGAAATGAGGTGTTGTTTCCTCGTCCATCACAGCCCTTTGGGATGGGCTGGGATGTGCTCAGGCAGGCAGCGCCGGCTCCGCTTTGTTCCTCTGGCTTTGCTCTGGGCTCGATAGAAGAGTTGCTGAGCAGGGCAGGTGGTCAGGAGCGTCTGGTCCTCTCTTAAGGCCCCTATGAGCAGGCACAAACCACAGCAAGGTGACTCCAGAGAGAGCCCTCAGTACGGACAGGTGACATCCCAGCGCAGGAGGTGGAGGAGCAGGGCATGCACACTCATTCTGCACTTCTTGAGGTTCTCCTGGCCTTGGAGGCTGGGAGAAGACAGAGTAACTCCATGAAGCTTCATGAGGGGACCTGGAGTAGGCTCAGGCACGTGCCATGCCCCATCCTCTCTGAGACAACACTGCCTAAGGACCCCCCTGTTTGTCACAGCTACCATTCCCTCCCGGAGTGGGACCAGATCGGTGTGGGTCACTTGGTAGAACATTCAGGAGGTCCAGGGCCACGGCCAGGGTTAAGTCTTAATGACTTCTTTTGGAGCAATTTCTCATTTTGGTTCCCCTCTCCTTTTATGTGCTTTTTGGGCCTTGTAGACATTCCAGGCATCTCTCTATGTATTTAGATTTGGGGATTATTGCCTTCCAAGCAATGCTGGGGACTTAGTGCTGGACTTCAACTATCTAAGCTGTTTGTCGGCTCCACTTGCCAAGAGCATTCAAGTATGTCTGCCACACACGAGGGCTCTTCACCCTCTATTAATTACACCTACACTTCTTCCCTGATTTCTTTGCTGCTTCTCACCCTGTCAGGTGCACACCACATGGCCCTGCATGGCTCCATGCATCCCATGTCCACCTCCGTGCGAGATCTTCAGCTGCTCCACACCTAAGGGGGCATCCAGTGTTTGTCCTGGGCTCGGTTCATGCCCACGAGCCCCAAGAGGAATCACTGTGTCTGGTGGAGCCCGTGACTCGCTCCTGAGTCACCGCATGCCTTCCTTTCCCTGCTGCTGCTGGGCCTCTGCCAGCACTCTGCTCTGCTTGCAGGCTCCCCCACGGCCAGAGCCTTTGCAGGGCAGGGATTTCAACCTGCGATGATTGGCATGCGGGTGGTCTGTGGTCCCCAGCAGATGTGGGTTTGGGCTGCTAGACATCAGGCACAGTGGCTGTGCTGGGATGTCCCCTTTCGACCACCACGCCAATGATGGAGCCACCTCCTCCTGCTTCTCCGCAGCACCGGCTTGGGAACCCCATGCTGGAGGGGGACGGAGGTTCACCCCACCACCAGACACTCCATATTGCTGCTGTGTCCCCAGCCACCCTCCTTGGTGGCTCTGGGGCTCTCCCAGGGCACGCAGAGCACATCTGGAGCAAGCTGCATGGGGACCACTTGCTTTAGTGCCTGTAAGGGGAGCAGAGGTAAACCTAGCTATTTCTTGGGCTCTGAAATGTTATCCCAACAATAAGTTGTATTTACTGGGACCAGAAGAGCTTCTCACTGCACATTCCAGGTTGCAAGGTGCTGCAGTCACTTCTCTGGGAAGGGGAAAAATCTCCTGCAGTCAGCTCAAATGCTGGCCGGAGGCTTCCAGCTCAGTCCAGGCACTCCAGAGCCAACCTTAAACATTTCTGGGGCTGAATGAGATGTGCAGCCAGCTAAGGCTGAGAGACATCTGAGCTTCCCAGCTCTGATCCTGGGCCTCGGGGCAGGTCAGGAGCACCTGGAAGGATGGGCAAGCAGTGGTGGCAGAGATGCCCCTCCGTGTCTCTGTGCCTGTCCTCAGTGTCCCATCCCATCTCGGAGAGGGGAAACCAGTTCACCCTGGCCTCGGGAACTGGGAAAATGCTGTCAGTTAAGGATTACACTGCAAGGAAAGCCAACCTGAAGGTCCAAACACCCATCTCCAGTCCCATGAGCCAGCTAAAGCATCAGATGGAAACTATTCAGAAAGTCATCCTCTCCTGCTTCTCGGGCAGCAAGCACACTTTTGCAGCGGTGCGTTTCATCCATCCCACCCAGCTGCGGGCAGGATTTGGGCTCTGCCATGCAGGGAAAAGCCCTGCATAAAAGAAGAAAAGCCAAACATACACAGCTCCTCCTGGCAGCCCAAAGCCCAGCCAGGCCCAGGCACTGTGGGAAGCATGTCCCAAGGAACAGGGATTTCGGCACCGTCCCTAAATACCACAACGGCGCACTGCAGAAGCATCCCAAAGCAGGCTGTGAAGCTGCAGCAGGGCAGACCCTGCTCCAGCAAACCACAGGCTCTGAGCTGCCCCGTCCAGCATCTTCTTGGTCATAACAGTATTTTCTTTCCCCAGAGCTGCCCACCTTCAGCTTTTCAAAAAATAAAAATAAAAATTGAAAAGCCCCCTCTCATCTCAGCCCAGCTCCTTTGCTGGAAACCCGAAGTTTCTTCTCTAAGCTGGTAAGAAACCAGTAGCTTTTTCTTGCAACGGGCAGGATTTGGGGTTTTGCAAAGAGTTTTCACTCTTCTCAAGCCCTCTCAATCCTGCAGTCTCTTTTCAAGGGATATTTCCCCCAGTTCACCCAGGGCACGGAGCGGTGCAGGTGCCTTGTGCTGGGACATGAGAGAGGAGAAGCAAAGAGGCCAGCTCCCTACACAGAGAAAGCTCCTTGTAAAGCTCAAAGATCAAAGGGTGCCTCAAAATTGTTTGTTTGCCTAACAGCCATGCTGCTCAGCCTCTTTCCCCTTGCCAGGTGGACATCCCCTTTCTCCCAGGAGCCAGATTTTTTCAAATCTGTGCTGAGTTCAAGGGAAACGAGAAAGCTGCTTTTTGAAGGACTACCAGGTGTCATTGCAGAGCCCTGCTGCACTCAGCTTTCCTTCAGGAAGGTGTTTTTGTCCTGCTGGAACAAACCCTTCTTCTGCATAGCCCCTGCTTGGGGCACTTTGGCCAGGCAGTGCCTGCTGTCCCCAGCCGCTCTGGGGGCTGCCCAAGCCGCCAGCTGCCTGTGCCCAGCCCCGAGCCCCGTGCTGGTACATCCCAGCACCTCCTGCCTGCCCTCCCGAGCAGCATAAAGCAGAAAAAAAGGAAAATAACCAGGGCAGGTTATCGCCACATAAACCCAGAACCCGTCCCCGGATGGCTTGGGGTGAACAGGCACGCCGGCCACACACGCATCGGGTACTTCATTCCGCTCTGCACCTGCTCAGAGGCTATATCATCCTTTAATTGTATAAAAACCAGCATAATGAAGAAACATGCATAATGTGGGTGTGGTTTACATGCACAAGCGCTGCACTGAGGAAAGGGGCAAGGTGGGAGACTGCAGTGGAGCCTCCCCAGAGCTTTTACGGCTGCGTCAGGACAGGAGCTGCCGCCGCACCCGAGCTATCGCTGCAGTTGCATTGACAGTGGAGGCAGGGGGGTGTTAAACGATGAAATATTCACACCTCGAGCTCCTGCAACATGAGCACCACGTGCAGCCGAAAGCGGTCACTGTCCCTGTGTCACATCCATGCTGGCTTCCCCAGGGCTTCCCCATGGTCACAGGTGGATGCAGGTGCGTGAGCACATGTGCCAGGGGTTTAAGGAGCTGCTGCCCATCAGCTGAAGATTGGGAGAGCCCTTAGGTCCTTCTACCCATCCCTCGCCTCTGCCCCTCACACAATATGAACGCTGAGGGCTCGCTTATCCCTCTGGGACTCATCCTCTGCCCGCTAGCAATGTCCCTCATGCCAACGAGAGACATCCATGCGATGGCAGAGGAGATGGTGCCGCAGGGACGGCGTGCTGACAGGCCAGCATGGCACAGGGGAGGTGGCGAGAAGCACTTGCAACTTCCCCCCAGCTACTTCAAAAAAAGCACCAGGCGAGGTCCTCCCTGTGCATCTCTGGTGACCTGAGGGTAACCCAGGTGGTGCCGGGGGGTGCGGGAGGCAGGGAGCAGGAGCTGCTCCACCGGCTGTCGGGCAGCACCTCTTCCCTCGAGCTGTGGGACACAATGCAGGCACCCACGCAGCGGCTTCAGTTTTAGACAATCTCAAACTCGCTGCCTTGGAAACAGGCTGTGAGCAGAGGCTGGGAAGAACTTGTGGCTTCTCAATGCATGTGGAGAGCTACAAGCAGCGACGTGCATTACACCACATGAGATTTCTACGCTGCCCTAGGGCTCGCTGGGCACAGCCTCTGCCGCCCTGAGCAGCACCAAGTGCTCGAGCTCTGCCCTGCGAGCCCTGACTGGGATTTTCCCAGCTGTGGCATTGGGAAGCCCAGCACCGAAACACCAAAATGCTGGGAGCAGCCCCTGCCCCGCAGGCTGGGGGTCTCAGCATCAGCGGGGAACATTCATGTGAGCAAGCCCAGGCCAGCACAGAGGAGGGCTGACAGCACCAGCTTAGCTTCTTTCCTACAAAAAGGAATTGAAGAGGAAGTAAGGAGCTTGGTTTCTGTCCACTGCCTTGCAGCACGTAGAGGCAATGGGCCGTCCAGCTGGAGCCTTGGGTGAAGACGATGCTCAGCTCTCACAGCCCAGCAAGCGGATAGCCCCTGCACCCAATTTCTGTTGCACCTCATTTGCTGTTTTTTCCACGTAGGCAAGTGTAAAAGCCACCTGGAGGTTTGTGATGCAGAGGGGAGGACAGCCGGCTGCGGGGCTTCAGCACATGCCACCACCTGCAGCGCTCCAGGTGGGGGATGCTGAGGAGGAACCATCACCATGGGTCTGGCCACGTGCTTGTGAGACCACCCAAACCCCGCAGCCGCCCCCCAGCCCCCCCTAAAACTCGTAGGCAGAGACGAAGACGGTGATTTTGGAGAGGTGCTTGGCCTGGAAGGTGCGGTCCAGGTACTCGGACATGTCCACATCCACCTGGATGGTCTGGGGGCCCTTCAGGCTCTGCACGAGGATGAGCTCCCCGGTCTGCCGGTCTGAGCGCTGCATCACGAAGTGGCCCCGGTTGTTGCCACCCACGATGCCGAAGCGGAGGCTGTCGGGCCCCGGCCGGCCGGGTGCTGCCGCTGTGGCCATGCGGAAGAGCGGGGTGGGGGTCAGCAGGTTGGAGGGCAAGGGCAGGTAGTGGAAGGAGATGGTCTTGGGCGCCTGGTGGCACGACCTGCTGTCCATCGGGCAGGGGTTGCGCTCGCACTGGCTGCGGAGGCGATGGAGAAGGAGGCTTTGAGGGAGCCCAGGTGGACGCGGAGGTCCATGTCCCCCTCCCTGCCCAAGGAGGGAGGTGGCGTTGGACCGGCTTGGTGGCTAGAGATGTATTTAAGGGTCAGGGCCCCTGCCACACTTACAAGGGCGATGTTTTCACATAGGTGATGTTGCCGCCGGGCTGGGGGCACTCAGGGCGGACGCACTGGAAGCTCCCTCCTGTGTTGATGCACGTCGTCCCCTGCGTGCAGTTGTCCTGTGACAGGGCGCACTCATCGATGTCTGCAAAACAGGGTGGGACAGCAGGTCAGCCTCCGAGGGGGACCTGAACATCATCCTCCTCGCAAGGCTCATATTGGCAGAAAACAGGCGAGCAATTTGAAACGGATCAGGCATCACCACTTCTAGTCTTGTTTTTAGTTTGGATCTCCTCCTGGGGACCACCCCGTTCACGTGGGGCAGCTCCATGACTTGGTGATGCTCTCCCTGCTCTCTGCCAGCGAGGCGCAGCCCCAGAGCATCGTGCACCACTTGCATGTGCTGCAGCCACCTCCCTGCCCTCCCCTCCCCTCCATGCCCAGCAGGGAAACCACCTCTCCATACAAACCCATGGAGATTTTTGTGAGCCAAGATGCTTGCAAGCAAGGCAGGGGAAAAGAAAAGAGTTGGAAAAGGAAGTAAAGACAGCATTTTCCACGTGGAGAAGCGAGGGGGGCTCACCTTCACAGCTCTTGCCATCGGCCAGGAGGCTGTACCCGCCGGGGCAGGCGCAGCGGTAGGAGCCGGGGAGGTTGACGCAGACGTGGGCGCAGAGCCGTGGGGCCCCCTCCGCCTGGTACACCTCACACTCATCAATGTCTGCGGGGAAACGAGGCAACCCTGCTCAGCAGCAGCCCTCGTGGGTGGCAGCAGCCCTGCCAACAGACCCACCACCACTTACCCTGGCAGAGGCTGGCGGTGGCTGTGCCGCTCATGTGGAAGCCGGGCTCGCAGCGGCACTGCTGGGTCCGCTCGACCTGGGCGCAGCGTGGCTTGCGGCTGAAGGCAGGGTCGGCCGTGACGCTCAAGGGCGGGGGCGCTGGGGGGCACCGCGGGGCAATGGTGAGCACAAAGCACCCATGCTCGGATCCCATCCCCGAGGCCGTTCGTGCCACCCAGTGCCCCATGTGCTAGCCCAGGGTGCCAGCCCCGAGTCTCGGAGCCACCCACCCGTCTGCGTGCGGTGCTGGCAGGCGGCTCCGCTCCATGCCGGTGGGCAGAGGCACCGCTGCTGGCTTGGCCCCTCCACACACGTCCCACCGTTCTGGCAGGGGCTGCTGGAGCACACGCTGATCTCTGCCATGCAAAAAAATATAATAATAATAATAAAAATCATTTATTTTCTTTTTTTCTTTCATTTTCTTTTTATTTTTAGGCACATTTAGCCACCCCATGGCACATCCACTGAGCCCATATGCCAGCTGTTTGCGACGCAGTGCTGCTGCCCCAGTGTGATGGCTTTGCTGCAATAGAGGGAGCCTTCAGATACTCTTTTTTGCCCCCCATCTCTGCTGCTGGGCTCCTTGTTTGGCTCCAACTGCTTTTCTCAATGAGAAGAGCCAAACCACCGCTGTGCAGGCTGCAGTGGTCAGGAACAGCTGCGATACCTCCCCTTTGGTGAACCCCAATAGTCCCTCTTGTTTCAGGAGGCCAGGATTGTCCCCACTCTTGCAGCTGGACACAGCAAGCCCAAGCAGATGGACACAAAGCAGCCCCACAAGCACTGCTGCCCCATAGCCCTGCTCAGGGAACAGAACCTGCAAACAAAATGTGTCTTGTTGCTGCTTGCAGTGAAGGATGCCACAACCAGAAACCCCATTTGGGAGGCTTTGCCACCCCTTCCCATCCCCTCAACAAGCCCGGGACCAGAGGCTCTTCCCACAGCCACGTGGAGCTGGGATCAGGACCTGGAGCACCCAAATACACGAGGGGCAACAAGCAGGGCTGTAGGTGGTGATGCAGCTTCATTCTGCCTTGCCAGTTTGGAGAACCCTTAAGCACGACCAAACCACGCTTTTCCACCCCACTCCAGCCTCACCAGCCAGCCTGCCTGGTACCAATTTTACCCCAGGAAATGCTTCCAGCGGCGGTGACCCCATCCAGCCCCCGGCGAGGGCACCGCAGCAGTACCTGTGCAGCGCGGCTCCTGCCCACTCCAGCTGCCGTTGGCCTGGCACGTCCGCGTGCTGGAGCCCAGCAGCTCGAAGCCGGGGTTGCAGGTGAAGTGCACCTCGTGCTCCACCAGGTACTTCGTGCCGAACTTGCGTCCGCTGGCGGGGGCTTGCAAGGCAGGACAGGACACTGCAGGAGCTGCGGGGAAGGGATCACGCAAGGGGGGGCCACAAGTTTCTCATGTTTTCCCAGCCCACCCGCGCCTCGTGGCTCCATCCGTATCGATGCCCAAACCACCCCCCACGCTTCGGCCCTTGGCATCCCGAGTGGAGGCTTGGAGTGGAGCCCTCCGAAGCAGGACTCACCGGCCGGTGGCTCCGGGGCAGCCTTGCTCAGGGTGGCGTGCAGGGCGCTCAGCCGGCTCCTCATCAGGCGCAGGCCCTCGGCGAAGCGCGTCTCCTGCCCCTTCAGTAGCTGCTGCATCTGCCGCACGGCGGCCAGGAGCTGCTGCCTGCCCAGGCAGCTCTGCGGGCGCAGCGGCCGCTCAGTAGGGCACACGGCGCTCCGCGGCCCCAACCCCAGCCCCACCACCCGTACGGCTCCTCCATGGTCCCATTCTTTGCCCCATTTGTGACCGCTCAGGGGAGTTTTGAATATGGTGTAGGAAATCCCTAGCTTGGGCATGGTGTCCTACATCTAAAAGGGCAACGGTGCTCTGAGCCAGGCTGTAATCGTTTCGGAGAGATGCCGTAACTCATGTTTAGTCCTGCTGGAGCGAGAACCGTGTCCCACTTCCATATTACAAAATAATAGGAAAACAGATGTCTTGCTAGTTCTTCTGGGGCCAGAAACACTTGTGGGACTTCTGCCTGCAAGCTAATGGTTACCGAGGGACTGACTCATGCAGGCGACAGGCATCGTTATTATAGGTTTCCTGTGGAATAGACTGCAAACCAAAGAAAAAGAGCAAGAGCTGAGCAAAGCAAAGTCAGTTTTGGAGTTCAGAGATTTGCAGAGCACGCAGGGTGGGGGACAAACACTCCCTGGGGAGCCCGAGCCCCTTTTTTTGCTGATGGGGAAAGGGCCAGGGTCCGTGCAGCACGAGGCTGGGGCAAGCAGAGCTGGTGGAGGGGGGGGGGGAGAGGGGAGGATTTGCTGCTCCCCAGCCACAACGCATGGCAGGGAGTTATTCACCTCTGCAAACAGTGACCGAGGGGGTGCAGAGGAAAAAGAGAAACTAGCCCCAAGTGGCATTCTCAGACCACTCTGCAACCATCCCCTGCCCGTGCTTGGTGCCTCTCAGGGTCGTGGGGGATGAGCTGGGTCCTGCCTGCAGCTCCGGGGTGCACCGCACGGGAGGAGGGAGGAAAAAGCAAATAGATGCCTGGCATTCAGCTCACTTTAATAAACAGCTCTTTGTTAGGGCTGATTTTAGCTTCAGGAGCCAGCAGAGCTCCCTGCAGGACATCGAACTGTAACAAACCCCCACTGCCCTGCAAAAATGGTCGTATTTTTTGCTCCCGGTGTACTTGGTCATCATTTCAGGTGTGGAGAAAATAAAATAAAATAATAATTAAAAAAAAATACACAAGCCTGTTTAAGCTTTCCCACACACTGACAGCCTCCTTGCTCACACCTCCCTCCCGCAGCTGTGGGTGCAGGCAAAGCTCTCCTCCCGCCGGGCTCCGGGCGAGGGAAGCAGAGCGGCACCAGGATCGCTCACCTGCCAGCTCCGGGAGCCGGGACGAGGTGTTCACAAATTGCCTGAAGCTGGGAAGGAGGCTTTCAAGAGCAGGGAACGCACAATGCATTTGCACGCTTTAAGCTTCCCGCTTTGGTGAGAGGAAAAAGAGGAAAGAGACCCCCCCCACACACACCCTCAGGAGGCATTCCCGGGACCCTGCGGCGCTGCCGTCCCATGGGAGGCAGAAGGACGAAGCCACACAGGAAGACGCGTGCGGACACCCCTGGCCCCATGCGAGGATGAACACCCACGCCCAGCACCGCTCACCTGGGACGCCCGCGCCACCGGCCGCGCCGCCAGGCACAGCAGCAGCAGCGGCAGCAGCGGGAGGCTGCGGCGAAGCCTCCAAGTCATGGTCCCGCAGCTCGAGCAGGGCTCTCGGCGGCGAGGAAAGGCTGCGAGCTCCCTCCGCCCGGCACCTCTGCCTCCTGGCTGGGATGAGTTATCCCTCCCACGCCGGCCCCGCGCACCGCGGCCGGGGAAGCCGAGCCCTGGCGAGCGGCACAGGCGGATGCCAGGCGCACCCTGCTCCAGCCGCGGTCACCCCAAATGCTGGCTGGGTGCCCCCCTTCTGCCTGCAGGACACCCCCCAGCAGCGCCAGGCCTGCTTTTTAAGGGGGTGCTGTCTGTGGTTAGTCACACTTGCTGCTACCATCAGCCGTTCCACTTTGCTGTCACCTTATCGTGCTGGCTGCCTTGACTTGGACAAACCTCCGTTGCCGTGCCCGGTCTTTGGTGAAGCCCACATTGCCAGCCCGACGTATCCCCACGCAAAGCAAATGATTGTGGCCAGATCCACCTGGCATGATCCTCTTCTGCAACACCCCCTTTTTTTTTTTTTTTGCAGAAAGGCCATTTCTGTAGCTGCTGGGGCAAGCAAGCACTGCGCAGCCCCTTGCCCACCAGCCCCACGCTGCAGCCCCTTCCCCGAGCCCGTGTTCCCCGCTGTGTCCCCTGCCCCAGCCAGGCACACCGCCACTCACAGCAGTATTTAATAAATGCTGCACTGTGCGGGGTCCCTGCACCATCTGCTGGGCACGGCACAGAAATGAGAGCTGAGGCTGCAGAAGTGAGAGCTCAGGGCTGAGGGCAGGGCTGAGGAGGCTCTTGGGGCAGTTTTTGTTTTGTTGTTTTGGGTTTTTTTTTGGGGGGGGTCTCTCCTCCCTGCAGCAGGGTACTCTAAATGAGCCCATGGTATGAGAAGAGAAGAAGTCCCCCCTGCCCCCCAAACAGAGGAGGGCATCACAGGGCCACTCCATCCCTCCTGGGCTTCCACGTTACAGCCTCTCATCTCCCCGGCCTCGTGGAGGAGCGATGGTTTTCTTGGCCCTCAGACAGGCAGGATGCTCGGTGGCTGGCACAGGTGGCAGGGCCACCCCTGCAGCCTGCCACCGGCCGCACAGGGATGCACCAGGGACAAACCAAAACCTGTGGTCTGCGAGAGGGGATTTTGAAGCACCTGGTGCACCTGCTTGGGGTCCATTTTGCAATTTTCAATGGGGATATCCCGCAGCATGAAAGCCCCCCAGAATGCTGTATGTCAGCCCTGACCACCCACAGGGCTGCCTGTTGAAAAAGCCATGGGAAATGCTGAAAAAGGTTAAAAAAAAAAAAATAGAAGAAGAAGAAGAAAAGAAAAGGAAAGAAAAAGCCACCCGGTGCCAACTGCATGGCTGCATCGCCTTTTTGGTGCCTGCGCAGCCTCTCACTACAGAAAAAATAGTTGTGGCATTTAATTACCAAATAAGCACAAACCCCTGTGACTTCAGCTCAAGAAGGGCTGGGCTCCCCCGTGAAAATAACGCAAGAAGAAATAAGACTGTTTATTAAAATATAATCTCTCTGTCCTTCTTTCTGAGCTCTGCTTTGTGCAGGTTTCCCGTTCACAGCAGCACTGCGGAGTCCTCGGAGCTATCGGCGCACCGCGGCTCGGGCACGAGGGAGCTGCCGGCTGGCAAGGTGCTGGCCTGGGTCCATGCTGAGCCCTCGGGGGCCGCCCCATGGGGCAGTAGTGGGACGTACGCATCCTCCGTGGGGCTGCCCAGCTGCTCTTCGCTTGTGCCCTCGAGGACGTACCTCGACCCCCATCGTTCGCTGTCGTGGACATCCACAGCCACCAGGGCTGCCTCCGCTTGGGAGCAGCAGGGCTCGGCAATGTCCCCGGGGTCCAAGTCAGAGTCCGCCTGGGGGAACCCCGAGTCCTGGGTGGAGTCCGGGCTGTCCTCCGGCAGGCTGGTGTTGATGTAGATGACGTCCCCGGGCCCCCGCAGGGCAGGCAGGCTTTCCAGCAGCTTCTCCAGGTGGACTTTCAGCTGCGAGAACGTCGGCCGGTCAGCGGGGTCAGCTCTCCAGCATGCAGACATGATTTCATACCTGGAAATGGGGAGAGGGATGCGGCTATCGCAGAGGATGCAACCACTTGGCTATGGGATGTACGTGGGCTAATTCTCCTCGACAGCTGGAAACTGAGTAAGTGCTGAGCCACTTTGCACTGAAACAAAGCAAAAGCAGCTCCCCCACTTAGTGCAGCTGCCCGACGCAGGGCCGTATCGGCCCAAGCAGCTGCTACCAGCTGCTGAAGTCTCTCTCACTGCCTGACACACGGAGGCACAGCCCTGTGATCAGCCCAGTGCCACAGGGAACCGTGGTTTGCTGTGGGCCATGGGAGGCACGAAATGCACCAAGCAGGACGCAGCTTGAGCCTCTGATAAGTGCACTCCATACAGGACTGCGGGCTTGTGGCTGCTGCCTCAAAGGGGGGTGGGAGGGGTGGGGGGTTAGGGCTTGCTGTGCAGCTCCTTGCAGCTTTGCTAGCTTATAGTTTTGTATTCACGTCTCGTAACCATGGGGGGTTCAAATGTTACAGCTGAAAATCTTGGGGACCAAAGTCCACGTGGGCAGCTTCAGACAAGAACCCTCACCTCGTTGCTCAGGAATGCCAGGATTTGAGGTTTCCAATGGCCATGTTTTTCCTCCCCCAGATTCATACATTTTAGGCACTGTAAGGCCCCCAACTTCAGGGCATTTTGTGGGGCACAGAACAGCATCCCCTAGGCAAGACCTTCCAGCCAAAACATACGATCTTTTTTTTTAAAAAAAAAAGTAACAATAAAAAGTCTGACTCCTTCCTTCACCACAAACTGCAGAGGGCACTGCTGCCATCTCTGCAGGAGCTGGCAAGGTGACCTCTGGCACTTCCCACCCACCCCATGCAAACAGCCCAGCTCATCAGCCTTCTGTATGAGGCCGATGAACCCATTGCCTTCATTTGGGGTATTTGTTAGGATTTGCTCTGGAGTTAAGATGTATTTCCATTACTGGGCCATACTCTGCTCTGCTCTGGGACCTGGCTCTTATTAGACACGTCAAAAGTCAGGAGATTAGGAAAATATCAAAGGTTCTGAGCTTTTTATTTATGTCATACTTTCATTTAAAATTTGACCCACACCATTATTTTGGCCAGCTATCTTCTAAGGGGAAACCCGTGTGTATGTTCTTGCACACTCCCTGCTTGTCAATCCCATAAGGAAAGAAAGGTTAAATCCCCATCATTTCAACTTAAATTCAGTCTTTAATAACTTGTGTTTCTGGGGACTGTCAGAGAATCGAGGGGGTGAGCTGGGAGGTGGTTCCTGGCAAGAAAAAGCAGATTTGCTGCAGGTGGGAACCTGGGCAGACAGAGCAGTCTCCAGTTGTGCTGTCAGATACGTCTTTGTGGGCTCTCAGCCAAATTCAGGGCTGAGCCACAAACACACAATTAATTGTTATGCCTTTAAAGAAAGGACGTCAGCAACCGAGAACCACAGAGCACAAGGAGCAACACCCCAAAGAAACAAAATCAGCCAAGGATGAGCAGTGCACAGGTAGTTTGCAGTTAGACAGGGCAAACAGGCCATGCTGCAGCCCTGACACAGCAGCATAATACTCACAGCTCATCTAAGCAGTCCTCAGGCTTTTTCAGCCGCTGTCCATGGAAGAGATACTCATAAATCTCATGGTTCTGGACTCCTGGGTATGGAGTCATCCCTCGGGTCGCTATCTCCCACATGGTAACGCCAAATGCCCACTGCGAGAACAAAGGGAAAGCGTGCTAAAAGGACATTTCCAGGATGAATGAATGAGTCTTCTCATGGTGAAAGGTCACTTCCTAGCATACACTGGACACTCGCACAATGCTAATGGTTGTATCTCCAGTCCTGCCTTCCCCAAAACTGGAAATAATAAGCAATGCCATAGAACAGGCGAGTGGCCCACTCAATAAACTTATTCCAGGATGCTGGGCAGGCAATGAAAAGTCAGCACAGCTTGTTACTGACAGCCTCCCGCTCCCCTGGCTTTTGCACTTGCAAGGTACAAGAACAACTGCAACAAAGTGCTGCTAACATGGAAGACTCAACCCACAGATCAGTCTCTGACTCTTGACTCCTGCTTTCTGGCCACCCAGCCGTGTGTACCTACCACATCACTCTTGGTGGTGTAGACGCGGTCTGCCAGAGACTCTATTGCAATCCACTTCACTGGCATTTTTGCTATTCGGCCCTGACGGTAGTAATCGCCGCTGTAAATCTTCTTGGACAAGCCAAAGTCTGCCACGCACACCGTCATGTCGTCCCGTAGCCTGCCAGATGGAAACAGGGTCAGAAAGGCCTGGAGAGGCACAGTTTGCATTAATGGCAGACACACAAAGACTGATGAACATGCCTCCTGCAGGATGGCACTTGAAACACGATGTATGCAACTGCCTCTCACTTCTACAGCTCAAAAAAAGACAAGAAAGAAAAGTTTGATGCACCAAATTCTGAACTAGAAACCTGAGATTGATCTCCTCGCCTGTGCCTCTCCAAACCGAGGGAAGTTTTACTTAAGGAAACCCAAGCTGCATGCTCATTTGTAGTGCTACAAAACCACAGGGCTTCCACTGATATTCACCCTGCCAGGCCAAAACAGAAGAAAGCAAACTCACATGCAGTTCCGAGCTGCCAAATCCCTGTGGAGAAACTGCCGACTGCTCAGGTACTCCATCCCCAGGGCAATATCCACCATGAACTTCAGCAGCGTCTGCAGGGGCACGAACTGGGAAGGAAGGATGCGGGTTAGATGGCCCGAGTGATTTGGGAAGCACGTATGGTCTGACCTGAAATGCCTCCACTGGCCATAAGAGCCCATCCTGGCAAACCACACATCTCTGTGATTTGCTGTAGCAGTGTAGTTTACCCTTCATACCTCTGCTTCCTCCTTTCACATCTCTTGAATGCAACCTGGAACTAGATACTGTTTCCTTGTTGCCTATCCCAGTAGCTGCCTTAACATCATGTATTTTTGACTAGAAAGCAGCTCTGCAGAAAAGGACCCTGGGTCCTGGTGAGGAGAAAGCTGACCACAACTCAGCCATGAACCTTTGCGCTGATGAAGGCCAACCTCATAGCCAGCTGCGTTAGCCAGAGTGCAGCCAGCAGGTCAGGAGAAGATATTCTTTGCCTTTATTTGGCACTGAGGTGATATCCAGAGGCCACCTCTGGATATCATCCCAGTTGGGGCTCCTCAGTATGAGAAAGATACTGACATGTTGGAGCAAGTCCAGAGGAGACATCTAAGGTGGGGCTGAATAAGATGGTGGACAAGGAGAAGCTAGGATAGTTGGGCATGTTCAGCCTCGAGAGGGAAGGCAAAAATCCCACAGGCTTTTGTGAATCCATATCCCACCACCACACCTGACAAGGCAGGAAGCACGTCTACAACCAAGTCCTCTTGATGTTCTCCAAAAGCTAAGGCAGATTTTGCCTCCTGTTCCCAACAGAGGCACAGTCACCCCTAGCTCCTACAGGCACAGGGCCCTCTGCTCCCTGCATTCATTACCTGTGGAGCCATCTCCAGCCGGGAGCGAAGCAGGAAGCTGTGCAGGTCTCCGTATTTCATGAATGGGAGAATCACCATGGGCTTGGGGACCTGCAGGGAGCTCAGCTCGATGCACACACCTGGAAAACACAGACAGTTTGCAAAGCCCCAAGGGCAAAGGCACCACAGTGTCCTGCAGACACGTGGGACCTGAGCTCCTCAGTCCCGCTCCCCAGCCCAGCTGGCGGGCGGGCAGTGGCAGCCCATACCTAGCAGCTTGATGACATTGGGGTGGTCAAAGTCCTTCATGCATGCTGCTTCGCTGAGGAACTCTTCAATCTCTCTTTGGGAAAAGTTATCCACTGGGAAGAGGAGAAAAAAGAGGAAGTGTAAAACCCTGAGAGCTTCAACACTTTAATCACTGCTGCCACATCTCTTCACAGCACAGTGCCTGCGGGGGTGAGGGCGAAGGGACCTACAGTGTGACAGAGACAGGCTGGGGAGACCTCACATCAGAGGCTCACACCAGCATCAGGTTATTCAGCACATGCAAGCAGGCAACAGCCCTCTGCCATTTGTGCAGTAGCACCAGGCCCAGGGCGGACAGAGACTGCAGTATGAGAGCATGAGGAAAGGTTAGATTTGTTTGGGGATCTCAGAAAGCTGGGGATTTCTTATCTGGATGGAGACAAGTACTGTCACCTCCCAGTTCTTCAAGGCAAACTTGGAAGTAAGATGAGCGTCCATTCCCAGCAAGCCTTTGGGTGGAAATCAGCATAGATCACAGCCTTGGTCACTGTTTGGAAAAGGGTCTGGGACAACCCACACTCTGTTTCCCACATCCCACCATGCTTTCCCTTCTGCTGCCCAGCTTCCACCTAACAGACCACCTGCCCCAGTTCAGTCTCTCTCTATCTGGCACCAGGAGCTGTGGTCAGAGCGCCAGCACCCGCTCGGATGAACAACACCAAGGTCTGCAAGGTTGGAGCAACTTACTCTTCATGGTCTTGACAGCCACCTTCTGCGGGGTGCCTTCGGGCTGGCTGAGACGTCCCTCCATCACCGACCCGAACTCCCCTGCACCGTCAGAAAGAAGCAAGCACTTTATCCACATCCTGAAGCCCCACCAGCTGGGACATCCCTATCTCCTCAAAAATCAGAAATGCTATATGATAGAGCCCTTGTCCCCAAAAGGCTGAGGGGGGAGACTTGCTTCTCATCAGTGGCAGAACAAGGACAGGAATGCAGGGGTCCAAATTCCCAGCCCAACGCGAGGTCATCTTGACCCACCATCTCTTCCACATCCCCTGGGGCCAGGCAATGGCATGAGCAGCAGCAGCAGCCCCTGCCCCATCTGTCCGGGCGTGTGTCCATCCCCAGCCCCCAGCAGCACCATCACTCACCTTCTCCCAGGACCTTCCCCAGGCTGAGAGCATTTCTGTCAATGACAACATCCTGCAGCTTCTGCTGGAGCTCACTGCTGACACCCAGGCTGCCCACTGTGAGAGAGGGGAACAGGAGCTCAGGTCATCTCCCACGCACACCTCAGCCGTGAGCTAACCGTTTACAACATCACGGTGTTACATGGTACAAACAGAGGGACATGGCCAGGATTTTGTAGCTTTGTAGCAAAGGAGCTTCCCCCGACACCCGTGGGCCATCCAGCTAGAGCTGGAGCATTTCACAGAGCACCAGGTGAGAGCGTCCAGCTTGGCAGACACATGAAAAACCAGAATAATCAAGCCCGTAGCTGGATGCACAAATTCACTGCTGGCTTGCCCTGCTGCTGCCCCTCATCTCCTCACAGAGGGATAAAGAGAATGCTCACATGTTAGTTCGACAGCTCTCCGGCAGTAGGACTTCTTCGCCGTGTAACTCACCACCAGCTCTGAGTCATTTCTGCTGAAGGCATTCCTGGTGGGACAGAAAGAGAGTGTGCTAGGCCACTTCAGCTGGTTTTCCTCTGTTCAATGAACTGCAGCTGCAGGTATGGGTGACCACAGAGTTACCCATAATATCAGCAGCAAAGGAGGAAATGTACATTTGCTCTAATCTTTTTCATTTCCCTCTCACTGGATCAGTGCCATTGCCTACAACATCCGATCAAAACAGCCACTTGATAAACAAGGCTGATCTACAAAGGACTGAGTCACAGAGGTATTTTCGGGAGGAAATGGGATACTCATTTCCTAGTCAGGCAGCAGTCTGGGCTGGTAGGAGTACGGTGCCCAGATCCACTGCTTCCTAAAGTGATCCCTTCTCTTGTGTGATACGTGTCAATGCTCCAGCTCCGCATTAGCATGTGGCCACCATGACCCTTTAGCCAAAAAGAAACCATAGGAGCTGTACACCACAGCCCTGAAATGATGGTAGGTATGCTGTTGGGAGGTGCCAAGCAACCTCTCTGGAGTAGGGCCATGCAGAGATTCAGCTCTGGGAAACAAGAACACAAAAAGTTCCACGGAGCTAGCACTGCAAGCACAGAGAGGTTCCCATAATGTTACACCAGTTAGAAAAGAGATCCTTACACACAGCCATTTTCCAGACTGAGACTGGGGTGATGCTGTGGGATACCAAAGTAGATATGGTTCCCTAAACAGCTCAACAAACTCCCTTGCTGAAATGATGCTGTTCCAAAGGAGCTAATTTTATCATATTTCTGTTTGGCAGCAGACATCCAAATGATAGCGATTGTAAGAAAAGCCACTAACACCACAATTATTTAACACAAATACTACGACAGGGCAATTAAATGCCACTTAGAAAGTCACAAGGGTGGGTGAGTAGCACTGGCTTATTGTTGTAGATAACAGCCCTTTGTCCACAGTACTAAAAACGTCACTTAGTGCAGTCCAGCGGCAGGCTCTCTGCTCGGGGACGCTGGTGTCGCACTTAGCCTTTGGACCAAGATAGGTTTAGTGTGTGATGAGGCAGGAGGGGTTTCTCTAGGTCACAGGACACAGGATATTATACAACTCTGTTCTCTTACCACTGTGTCAAAACGCCAAGGCCAACCCCTATACCAAGCCGCACAAGTTCACTTCCCTTTAAATATAGGAATAGCGAGCGAAAGGTGAACTGCTGGACTGAGGAAGGGAGGGGAAGTACTGTTGCTCAGTCCCTCACCCCTGCCGTAAAACATGCCACTTGGGGGAACAATGCCAGTGCTGGAAGCAGAAGCCTTCCAGATCCAGTAGGGGCTGCTGGCAAAGCTCCCCTGCCAGGCCCTGCCCCGTGTGCCTGTGACCAGCCCAGCTTGGAGCACCACCACCACTGCTCTCCCGTCTGCTTACCCGTACTTGGTCTCCATGCATCTTTTCTGAATGACCACGGACAAGCAGAGGATCAGCCCGACAGCAATCGTCCCACAGATGAAGCCCAGGGCTATGATAAAGGAGTCTGCATTCCCAGAGGCTGGAGTCGAAGAGGGGGCTGAGGTTATTAACCCTAAGGAAACATCCTATTAACAGAGCTGGTGAAGGAGTCGGACTGCAGAGATCATTTCCGAAGGCCCAGTTAAAACCCCAGGGGTTACACAGGAGAGGAGGACTGGAGTGGCACATGGGGAGCAAGGCTCTCCTGGCTACCAAAGCATGCCCAAGGCTCCCATGCCATCTTCTACCCACACCTGGGCCACACATGCAGAGATGGGCATTCCCTTACCGCTGTCGGGGATGAAGACCTCCACCGGGCTGCTGAAGGGCCCCACTCCCCCCTTGGTGATGGCAGCCACGCGCACGGAGCACGTGGCGTTGGTGGCCACCACGGGCAGGAGGGCCACGCTGCTGTTCTGCTGGGCTTCAGAAGAGATGTTCTGCTGGAGGAGAGAGAAGACAAGCCTGGGCTGGGGCAGATGGCAGCCCGTCCCCACCAGCTGGGCACGGCAGGAGTGAAACTCAGCGATTTACTGAGAATTGTCCCCTCGTTAAAGTCCTGCATTGCTTTGCTTCTAAAAGCCCAGAGGAAATGGAGCAGAAACAGCAAGTTATTTACGGAAAATAATAGCCCTGAAAGGACCGGATGAGATCTGGAAAGGAGCTGTGCGGTGTTTCCCGCCTCAGCCTTGTGCCTCTGTTGCTTTTGCTTGTCAACAGCAGCGGGACCAGCAGCCCAAGAGAGAAAAAGGCACGAAAGCCACCTTGCAAGGGAGGAGGAAAGGCAGTGCACGCTCTGGGGTCTGAAACACCTCTCTCCCAGAGCCTTCTCCCTTCAACACGTTGACAACTCAGTTCCCTCCCAACCTGCATTCCTACAGTGCAAGGAACAATATCCCGTGCCCGTCGTGCAGCAGGGGGGGTCTGACACAGGAGGGGACAGTGCGGGCTCTGTGCTGGTCAGTGCCGAGAGCCTCCACATTGGCAGAGCTTCAGCATTTCCCAGCAGCAGTGACACAACGCCGCCTCTCCTTCACACGCACCTCTCCGCTGGCTCCTGGCTTCAGCATTAAAGCACCCTGCCGTAGAGAGTAGCTCTTAGGGCAGGTGTTTTCTGACTGTGGGTTTGCACCAAGCTAATAGGATTTCCAGCTCTAACAGCATCTTTCCTTGCCTGGTAACATCACAGAAGTTGGCCTGTTTTGTGACACGGGCTTTTTTCCTTGATAAAAACCCAAGTGATCCCCTTCCCTGCAAATTCTCTGTTGTTTCCCAATCTTGAGACTCAGCCAAGCGGCTTAGAAAGTGCCTGCTTTGCTCCTCGCAAACTGCCAGCTGCCAAACAACTGCCCTGTGATGTGCAAAACATCCGGCAGGCTGCTGTGTGCTGCAGAGCCTGGCTCCGACCCGCTGCCCAACCTCACGTTGCCCGGCAAAAACAGCAGCAGAGGTGGGCAAGGAGGAGAAATCAGAACTGCCCAAAGGGAATCAGTTCCCATTCTCAGTCATAAAGAAGCCACGGAAATGGATGTGAAACGTGCACAAACACCAGGCAGAGCTCCACAGGCTCTAGCAGAAGGCGCTGCCCTGAGCAACACGGTCAGACCAGCAGTGGACTGATGCCTGCTCCCACACTCCTCTTTTCCAACCACTTGCTTTAACAGCATCCTTCAGTGGAAATCCACACAAGATCATTTCCCTGCCACCAGCCCAAAAAGGCACAGGAACCCCTTAATATCTCGGGCAGCTCTGCTGTGTCATTTGAGGACAGCGTCGAGCAGATATCAAACAGGCTGTGGAGAACATGAGCACATTTTCAATGCAGGCAGCAATTCCGGCAGGACAGAACTGCCAAATTTAATGATTTTTATGAGTCTTGTGGTAGTTGAGGAATTTCTTCATGTCCCAGCTCCTGGAAGCATGGGTCAAACAAGAATTGCTGGTTTAAGAATAAAATAAGAGCTTTTTGAAGTTTTTAATACCATTTTCAAACTGGTTGTGGAGCAAAAGAGGCCTGCAGGTGGCCCTGCTGACACAGAAATACAGAATCCCACCGCATTTATTGTGCCAGGATTTTTTAATGATCATTATTCTGGGGGAAGTCTGACCTGAGAAGGGCAGGTATTATTGCTGTACAAAAAAGTACAAGAGGACAAAAGAAGTAGGGAGTATCTGGAATTTAATATCCAGCCTGTCCAGGGTGGAAATGCAGGGGATTTATTTCTGGAAAATAAGAGCTTTGCCATTTGACAGCAAGCACATTGCTCTTGTACTTCAGTTTGTTTGTCCATCGGCTCCAGCAGACAGACCACAGCAGCTCGGGAGTCAACCCAGAGGTGCTCTGGAGAGAGGATGTGGGGCCACCGCCATTCCCATGCCTCTTATTCTGCAACATCCCTTATAAAAACAAGTGCTGGCCCCTGCTTTTGGCTGTCTGCCTCCAGATGCTTGTCCAGGCATTTTTGCCTTCCAGAAAACCTATAAGCTGATGAAACAAATCAGCAACAAACACAACTACACCCTTTGGTCTGCAAAGCCAAGGTCATATAGAAAATACCTCCCTTGCAGAGCTACCTCCCTTCTGAACTTACTCCACACCAGAGGGGATTTTCAAGCCTCCTGAAAGCCAGCACAAATGAGAACACTGATTAACCAGGGAGCTAAGCAGAAATTTCACTGCTTAAGCATTGAATTGGAAATTTTATCTATTAAAAAAAAAAAAAAAAAAAAAGGCTCCCAGGGCTTAAAGGGCAAGTCTTGTTTTTTACTTACTGCTTGAGAGACGACAAATGTGTCAGCATTTTTTTTCCATGCTAGTCACAAGACCATAATATTGTTTCCCTGACTTCATTCGGTCTGGATCTATACATGCTCTTTTTCAGAAACATAAAAGGAGAACAGAAAATGCAGCATCTTACAAAAAAAGAGCATGAGTCACTCTTTCCACACAGGCTTTAGGTCTTCAGTGCCTCTCTGTGCTTTCAGCCTGGGACAGAGGGAGACCAAACCACAGTGCAGAGGCAATGGCTGGATACTTCTATGCAATTATCCAAAGGCTCCCCAGCCACAAGCAGAGCCTGGACAGGATGCTGTCTCCCATCTCCAGGGCTGCTTTGCCCAAAAGATTTGTTGCTAAGCAAAACCCTTTGCTGCTAAGATGTCCCAAAGCCTGGGAAAGGCAAGCAAGACTATGCCAAGTAACTTCACACCCTTATGGACCCCCTGCCCCAAAATGTTCCTCAAACTAAAAAATTCAGTGCCTTTTTGCACTGAGTTTGCAGAAGAGTTAATGCATTATATAAATCCCATCTGAGTAAGCAATGACTCAAAATTCAGGGAGCAAATTCTCCCAAACACCTAACGATTGACTCCATTGCTAAAAGCACCAAGAGATGCTGCCAACTCCCCTACTGCCACTCCGAAGATCATACCAAAGGTTTTTGTCACCAAGAGCATCTCCTGTCTATTTTAAAGCAGATTCTGACTGGCACCAAGGAGCCAAGGTGGACAAGCCCCATCTCCTTTAGGCAGACCTGCTTCTTTCCAATATTAAAGACACGGGGCATCACCATGAGTTACGCACCCCATTAGCATGCACCAGAAAGACCACTTGTATATAAGAAGCCTAGGTGAAAGTGCAAGACAACAGATAAATGTGCTCAGAAAGAACATACACAAGCACCAAAAGCAAATGAGACAACCTTGCTTGATGCCTGCTAGGATTTTTTCTGTGCTTCAAATCTTCTTTCTTATTCCCCTAGTGACTTACCAACCCCCTGGAGTCCTGCCAGCTGTGCCAGATGCGATAGCCCTGCAGTTCCCCATGTATCCTCTCCAGGGGTGGCTTCACCCATCGGATCTCAAGGAGTGAGCTGGATTCATTAAACGACACTGTGACATTCAGTGGCGGGGTATTTGGAGCTGCAGAAATCAAAGAGAAAGAAGGTGAGAGGGCCAGGTGGATGTGTGCAGCTCCCAGGGACACAGTAGGCAGACTGAAAATAAGCTCAACTAGGTAGCATGCAGTATCTCCAATTAACTTTTCATATTTCCAGCAGGTGATTGATCACCCATGGGTAAACTTCCTTTTTCCAGTCAAGAGAGTCAGTATGCCCCAACCCGTAAGCAACCATCACTCTGAACCAGCACCTCCTCCAGATCATCCTGCACAAAGCACAGTAGCACACTTTAGGCAGGGAAACCCTTCTCAGTGCTAGCGACTCATTTCCTACCTCCTTCCGTGGTACTGGCAGTTATCCAGGGGCTAAATGCCGACCAGCCAACTTCATTCTTGCAGGAAACACTGATGTTATAGTCTGCCATGGGCCACAGCTGCTGGATGTGATACACGTGGGGAGGCACTGAGGTGTTGAAGAGCAGCAGTGAGACATTGCTTCGTGGAACAGCTTCCTTGACCTTAATTGAAAAATCAGTCCAGAAACAAGGATTAGTCAGCAACAACCTGCAGGGTGAGACACACAGCGGGTTTTCACATCTGTAAACAGGATCTAGAGCCCTGCTTCTCTCTCTCTCTCTCTTCCATCAAAACAACACCAAGGCCTTATTCTTGGATGCTGTCTCATCTCCACCAAGTGGAAAGCTGACAGCAGGCCATTCACAGAACCCAGGACTAGGTCTGAAACGCATGTGGGAAAGAAAGAGCTGCAGCAGGGCCATGGCAGAGATGTCTGAAGCTGAAAGGGGAGGAAGGGATGATTTGCTATTTCTTGTGACTGGAAGCAAAAAGAGCACCCAATAAAATTACCAGGCAGCAAATCTCAAACAAACAAAAGAAAGTCCTTTTTCATGCAGCACATCATTATAGCACAGAACTTATCGCCATCAGATGTTTGTGGGAGCCAAGAGTATAAACTACCTCAGAGGAGCATTAGACAAATTGATGAGGCACCGGGCTGCCAAGGGTATTAAGGATGAAGGTCTAGATGCAATATGTGGCTCAGGAAAGCTCTAAAGGCTCTCTCCCTTTGGGGACCTCACTTTATTAGCACATGCTTCCCTCTCATGAAACCCTCTAGAAGAACTAATTGCAGACCTCATTAAACTCCACCATTACATTTAACAGAGTGGATGAACTCAACGCATTAAAAACAAGTCATGATTTTTAAATGAACGGGAACTGTTTTTTGCAATGTATCAGGGCTGAAGAAACTCCCTGAGGGGCTGGCACGAGTGCCATGTCACTGCCCACAGGACCCATACAGCTCTCTGGAAAGCATCTCGTTTTGTGCCAGGACCTGCGTGCAGTGCAGCCGGCAGTGCCGCAGACAGTAACGGGGCTGATCCGACCCCGGACGTGAGGCTGGGACACCAAGCTCCGGCTCCGATGAGGCGTGAGAGCCACCTGCTTGCTCAGCGCTGCCTCTTCTGTTATGCTTTCTACACGCATCAGCAAAGTTCTGGGAACACAGCAAGCACCACAACAGCAGCTTGGGCTGGGACAGTGGACAAAAAGAGGAAAGAACAGGAACAACACAAGCGAGGCTAGCTCAGAAGACAACCCAAGGCAGGATGTGTTTCTCCATGTATACTTTGGGGGTGGCAAGAGACCTGCCTTTGTGCTTGAGGAACAATACTAGGTAGCTCAGTGTGTGCAAGACGGTCTCAGTATCGACAGTGGACGCATTTTCCAGCAAAATGAAACAGCTTCAGCTTCATAAAGCTCAGAAGGCCCCCAAGCTGTCGCTAAACTGATTTGATGGAGGTGAGCTGCCATCAGACAAACGTGCAAGCAGCTGCTGAGAACACCCCTGAGACTGGCTGTTCTTCTGAGCACCAAACCCAGATCCACTATCTCAATCCTATACCTGTCTTCTGGAGAGAATCTACCAGACTAAAGCATTTTTTAAAGATCATGCTCCTTACAAACTTAACTTGAACTTGCAGGGAGTTATACCAACAGCTTTCATTTTAAGCACCAGCATGCTCAAAAATGAGTTACATGGTCAGCGGGCCACACTCAACCTAGGGGATTATCAAAGGGGACAGGAGCAAAAAGGCTTAGTCACAACTGTGTTTTTGCCAGATATCATGTCTTGTTTTCCAATTTGAAAGGCTATTTCCTAATGACAGACCATGAACATTAAGTCATAGGAAATTCCTTGGCTCTCCACCCCGCTTCCTGAGCTCCATTAGGAACACAGCAGTGGACACGGTGCTAATATTAGCTCGAGTACCTTTCCCCTCTGTAACTCCTTTCACTTTTACCTGCCTTCAAACATCCTCTCTCTCCTGGGAGGTCAGAGAAGATGTCACGCAGAAATGGGGGAGATGGCTGAGAAGAAACTGTACTCCAGCTCTTTCCACCACAGAGCCTTTTGCCCAGGCATGGGCACTAGCAGAGCTCCGACTTGCAGGAGGATATCTGAGGGTTACAGGAGGGCATCAGCCCAGCTTGGAGCTGGAACTCCATTGTCACCACTGCCACCCAGACTTCAGGGCGTTTTCTCTTCCTACCAGTAAGAGTTGACGTGATATATTTAAACCACACAACTTTTTATGTCCTGAAAGGGATAAGACCTTTGAGGTAAGAACCTAGGGTTTGCTCTGACATGGAAGTTAATGAATACAGAGGGTTTGTAAATGCCAAAATTTTGTCTGTCACAATATGCTGAATTCACTCTTCGTAGGGTCTCTCCTAGCAGTGACCACTCCTCATCCCAGAGCAGACTGTATGTTATCTGAACCAGAGTACAGAGTGGCCATTATAAAAAGCACATCCACAAGAAAGCAAGCAATGGGCTTGGACCGTGAAACCCAGCAATGTCAAAGAGAGGGAGCAGGCAGAAATTGTTTGCAGGGTTTCATGAAAGCTATGAAGATGGCTTTCTCTGACTGTCCAGGAGTCAGACAGCCCCTCAGCTCCTTCCCAGGACTCACAAGGTGTCAGGAGTGGAGAGCTGAGAGAAGCCTCCATCTCCGAGACCCAGCAGAAAGGCCACGTGTGTGGGAAGCATTGATCTGGAGGTAAAAGTAGGGACAAGTATGAGCTAGCACAATTCAAGATGCGCTAATTCTCCCAAAGAGCTACTAAGAGCAGCTCTGGGCATCTCTCCATGAAGAGACATGACAACCCGGCTGTCTCGATTAAGAGATGTAAAACCTCAATTTAGAGGTTCCCGTTTCCCTCTTCAAATCAGCTTTTCTATGTATTTCAAGTGAGATGAACTTCTGCCCTAATGACTCACGACTCGAGGACCAGTATTTGCATCCTGTTCCCTTTGCCCACCCAAACAGCTGTCTGGGTGGTGGCACCCAGCATGGTACCTTCCTCCTTCGGCTTCTCCACAGGACCCCTTTCACTGACCTTCCTCCCTTCTTCAGCAGCTGGCAGAACAAAGCTGCACTTTGTGAGCAGCCCACACCAGGCCTGCAGCTGGTCTGCAGCAGCTCCTGTAAAGCCTCCTGTCCCACGCAGCAGTGCTCCAGCTGCCCCAGATCTCAGCACCTGGGGACTCTGCTCGCTCCTCAGCTCTGACTTCTTGACTTCATGCAACCACAAACTCCCTGGCTTCCCGCACCACAGGGCACCAGTGAGACAACATGAGAGCTTCCCCTTTCAAGCCCACTGTGAAAGTCCTGCTCAATTTGCCCAAACTGATGCCCTGGTGAAATCTGTGTGGTTCACGCCAAACAACACTGATTTCCACCTGCCTTTGGGCATCTGCATGAGAAAGGTTGCAAAGGCAAGGGCCACACACTTACCCGGACACTGCAGCTGCTCAAGGCAGAGAATGCATCAAAGCCCGGCACCCAGGAGATCACGATACTGTGGGCCATTCTATTTAGGACATGAACGCTGGTGGGTGCAGATGGCACTCCTGCAAGGAAAAGCCAAGTCCAGTCAGCTCTTAAACCTGCCCACCCTTGAGCTGGAGAACTACGGGATGTTCAGCCTACCCTGGTTAGTAGGGGCACACTGTGCTGGCTGGGGGTTAGGCAAGCATTGGAGGGCACATGGCAGCAGGAAGGCTTGTGCGGAAGCATGACAACCCGCATGCCTGGTACAAGCCCTGCAGGTTCATGCCCTTTCACAGACATGGCACATCAGGCTTCCCCAGTCAGCTCCTGGGGCTCAGTTCAACTGTGCAAGAAATCCAGGAACTGCCCTGGGCACCCCTACAGCTGCAGCCATATCCTGAACCAGTTTACCATGGATATTTTAGACCACTGGGCAGGGAAGCAGAAGTCATTTGCAGGACTGTTTTGACCATATTCTATACTTGTGTGCTGAAGGAGCACTCTGGGTTGCTTAGAGGCAATGACATATTTTGGGGAACACCTTCCTTGCATTGCTGGAGTGGGTCCCATCAAGAATGTCGAGAATTTCCATCATTTCCTACGGAAAATTGTGAGCACCGCCCTGGCTGTGAAGGAAGGAAAAGAGTGATACAGCCCTTCCGAAACCTACCCTGGGTTTGACAGTTCTGCTTTCAAATATGCTTTTTGGTGCTTCCTCCCATGGCTGCGATACTGGGACTAGGCTTAGTCCAAATGACGAAGCAGCACTGGATGACCGTGCTACTACGTGCATCCTGCTTGATTTTAAATATAGTTTTCAAAGAGGGAAAAATAAATATGGGAAACCTAACAATACCACCTTCAGTTTCTGTAGAAATTGGAAGGGTGGAGATCAGGACAGCCTGTAGAGATCTGTACTCAACAGGTAAAGCTAGAGCCATGTTCCCACTTACCTTTCACATTGACCTGCCCTGGGTTCGAAGCAGTTAGCCCTTTACTGTTGTGAGCCTCACAACTGAACAGTGCTGTTTCATTGAGACCTGCAGGGGAAAAAACGAGGACCTGTTGACTGCACCTTTACAAAATGCCCAAATCACACCAATTCTCCACCTGCTGCTCGCAGAGGACCATTGCTGCTTCCTCTGTCTTACTGTTGCTTGCTTTTTTTTTTTTTTTTTCCCACACCACAAAAGATCTCTTCTTTCCCATCTCTCTTTCTCAACACTCCCTACCCTGGCCCTTCTGTGCTGGCAGCTGGCTGGCCAAGGGTGACCCGCACTGGTGCAGCTTACCCACCTTCCTCACCGCAAGCGTGTGCATGCAGTCAGTGAGAGCTGCGCACACAGGACAGGACAGTACGTTTCGACGGCACCGTTGCACAACCTCCTGAGTAAGCACTTGTTTTGTGTTCAAAAAAGGAAAGGCAGAAAGCAGAAGAGCCCACCACCACAGTTTGAATCAGATGACCTATTGCTTTTCAAAGATTGCTCAAATCTCTCAGCTGGTAGTGGAAAAAGACCGCTTTTGGGGGCCACTGGAAATACCCGAATGCAGACTGCTGCTGGTTTCCCCTGCAGTGTTAGCACAGCCTGTGCAACATGACCCCAGCAAGCAACAGTGGCTCTGGATTTTTGTCTCATGCAAAGGATGTTACTGCAAGCAAAGGGCTGTCCCTCGCGGGCAGGTGGTGGCACAGGTTCCCAGGAGCACATTGCCTGCTGCCTTCCCAAAGAGAGGTTCAAGTTGTGCACAGCATTCCCAGCAGTTTTAATTCAGCTTGGCAGCCTGCAGAGATCTACTTTAAAGTGCATAGTAGAGTTATCTGCCTCGGCAGCTCATTCACCTGAGTGTACAGCAGTTCATTGGGAAGTCAGCTGCAAAGAGGGGAGAGTGTGGCTGTCCCTGGATGGAAATGGGATCAGGAAACGGTGTACCAGCCTGTTCCACTGTACTAACATGTCCTGCTGATGTCTGGGTAATGTCCAAGCCTTGCTTTTACAGCCTTCTCCTCTCCGGTGCAAGGAAAACAGACTTCTGTAGTTGTACAGCTCAAATAAACCCAACTAACCCAGGCCTGCAGAGTAATCAAGGAGCTTTGGACACCAAATCTAGTAGCGCCAGGACACAATCCTGTACCAAAAGCCTGGTAATTGAGATTTTAAAACCATCCTTACCAGGGAGGAATTTAGTGAAATGCCTTTCCACCACTGCAGCATGAGGGGCTCTCTGCAGTGCCCTGTACTTGTCAAGCATCACTCACACCTGAAGCAGTCACCTCCTGTGTGAGGGCTTCTGGAAATGGAGGGAATTGTCCAAATAACCCAATCCAGCATGTGCCAACCGGACGCAAGAACATCCAAGAAGAATGAGTCACTTTTTCCGGCTTTCACTGCCTTTTAAAGCATGCCTTTGAATGCCAAGACGAGTCAGTTGTAGTCTAGTGGCCTCCTGCATGTGAGCAAATCAAGAAGCCCTTCCTCTCTTTTGCCTCTGCAGCAAAACCGCTCTGGGTTTTATGTTACATGTAGGACTTCTCTCCCTATGCTCCAACAGGTTGGCAGGGAGATGCGACGCAGAGGCAAACTCCAGGTCTTCCAGAGACATTAAAAGGGGATGAACAGTAAAACAGCCTGTGTAAGCTGCAGTATGCTGGTTGTTGTGGCCACAGGCTACAAGAAAAATCTGCTTCTTGCCTTGGAAAGAGAATTTGAGTGCCCTGCGTCTTCCAAGGAAAAAAGCTCCAGCAGCAGCCAGAAGGGGTGGCATGAGAGTATGCTCCTTTGGGAACTGCAGGGCTCTAAATGAAATTCAAGGATGTAGGTCTCCAAAGAGATGCCTAAGAGCCAAGCTGTGTGGGCAGCAAAGCTACCCAGCACCCACAGAAATGTTCTCCAAGGTCACTACACATACTTTTTACCACATGCTTCCCGGCCACTACTCTGACTGACAAATCGTGCATCTGCTCCCCCTGGAACAGGTCCCCTCGTGTGCCATCACAGCCCCACAACACTGACTCAGTGCTCAGTGACACATGGTTGCAGCCTTCCAGCCCAGCATCAGCAATGCGCAGTGCCAAACAAAAATGAGGCAGGGTGGCAGCGCATGGGAACACCACCCCTGCCTACCAGGAGCTGTGAGGCCAAGGTGATGGGCTGTAAGACTGCACGAGACATGCTTCTGCCCTTCCCTCCCTCGCAGCCATACAGAGGCATCCCAGCTTGCCTTGGCAAGGATGCTTCTGAGCTCACCTGGCACCATCAGGACTGATGGGGAGATGTGGGGCTTCTCATTGACCTGAATATTGTTGCGGAACCAGTAGATCTCCACAGGTTCTGGTGGGCCCACAGCTTGGCACGTGAGGTTGAAGGGACTGTTCTTGGTGACATTCAGCTTCTCAGGCTGACGAATGAAGTGCGGGAGCCCTGCACAGATACAGAGACAGAAGAGATTCAGCAAGCTCAGCAGCACAGCTCCAACAACAACCCCACGCTGTCCCAGCTGGGGCTGCCCCTTCCCATTCAGGACTCCCAGTTCCTGGCGGGCAGATGGCAGCTCTCAGCTCCCGAGAGTTGTCCCTCAGCCAGGACTCAGGGCTCTCACACCTCCAGCACTTCTGACCCGTCTGCCACCAGCTCACCTTCCAGCTGCACCAAGATGGGGTCTGACACAATCTCCATGCCAGAGACATTGAGCTTGCAGACGTAGGAGCCGTTATCTGAGCGCTGAGCAGCACGGATGCTACAAGAGAGAAGGGAGAGGTTCTGAGGGCTCTGACAGGCAGACCTGCCTTGCACACCGCTTCCACTGAGGACATAGAGAGGCTAGATGTGGGTTTAAATCAACACCAACTACCTCACAGAAGACAGAGGGGGGGTTAAATCAGTACCAACTACCCCACAGCACACACCTGACACATGCTGGGTTTGCAAAGCCTGGCTTTGGGGGCTAAGGAGAGCCAGAATGAAGATTAACTCTGCTGCTGGCTGCTCTGCTGGCACAGCCTTTAATGCAGATGGATTTTCGTAGGCAGGATGGGCAGACCTCTTTCAGCAAGGTGTCACAGTCTGCCCTGGGTACTCAATGACAGCAAACTTCAGCCCTCCCACACCCAAACATTGCCACCCGTTCCCAGTTCCAGTCCCAAGCCCCTGATAGCTGTGGGGCACTCTGCCTTTTCCCAAGAGCCACGCTGACATCCCTCCTCCCCATCTGCAGGAGGATGGCTCCGGTTACCTGAAGGTGGAGGTCATGGCCACCTCATCCTCGTCGGAGATCTCGAAGTGGCTGGTGGCGATGCGGTCCAGTATGTGCAGTTCCCTCCCGTCCTTCCACAAGGAAATGCCAGGGGCATCCGGCCGGAGCAGCAACTGAGGTACTTTGATGGAGCAATTAAACGTGACATCCTTGTGCTCATTAATCACGATGTGTCCCACCGTGGGGTTAAATTTAATCTGTCCCAGGGAGCTGGCTGAAGGTTCCTCCCAGGCCTGCTTTGTGCCCTGGTGAGGTCGGTTACTAACGGCGAGGCTTCGCTTGGGGCGGTGGGACTCTGCCAATGGGGCTGCCACTGAGAGTGATGGATACGGTCTTTGGCGTCCATTTCCACCAGCATCATCTGCAAGAGACCTCAGTTTTGTTACCACCAGCCAGTAACCCTCCTAAAAATGCCCCCTACCTCCAAAACCCTGCAAAGAGTCACTGCTTCCATTAATAATTAAAGGTAGTTCATTTACAGATGCTCCAAACATTCACCATCTCCAAGAGAGCTCTTCTCGATGCTCCAGGGAGGAAACGGAGCTGGGGGCTGTCTTGAGACTGAACACATACAAACAGCACCTCCAAAAACACCTTTAAGCAAAACAGAGAGACCCAAGCTAAATAAAGTGCTGTGCTCCTTCTCTTTTAGCAGGGGAGAGGCAGGAGCCGTTTGTGCTGAATTGCACCCTCGGGACTGGAACATAAAAGGAACCCTGGGCAGGAGGAATGTGGGACTCAGATTCATAAACCCCCCTTCAAGGGCCTCATCTCAGGCATTTCCAGCTGGGAAAGAGTCCCTGCCGGGAATTTGTTTGATTTTAGGCTCTCTGCTCCCTTCCCAGCACAGGGTGAGCTCGGCGCAGGGGGACAGGGCCTGGCAGACCGGGTGACACGTGGGGCAAACACAGTGCTCTGTGCAATCTTGCTGTGACCACCCTGTGCATCCATAGCTGCCTCGGACCAGGGAGGCTTCTGTGAGTTAGTAATGAATGCCGCTGCTGAGAACTGCCCTCGCTGAGCTGCTTTGGTAAGGAAAATAACTGCAGGCTGACAACGACATGCCTTCAGATGGTGTGTAGGAGCTGGCTGCTGTTTAGCGTTGTTCTCCCGCAGACTACCGTCTTCCAGACATTTTTTCCCAAGAGAAGGCTATTTACCAGATCCTTCTGTGGGCTTCTCCTCCCCACCTACAAATCACTTAACACACAAAATCCTTGAACTGCATTTTCCTCCTCCCTCCTCCTGCAACCCACACCAGCCACAACCAAGAACAGCCCCATGTAAAGCAATTCCCCCAGAACAAAAGAGGACCTAGAGAATATGCCACAAGCAGGTGCTTTTACAACACACTTTCTGAGCTTCTTGGGGATTTTGCAGGCATTCAGAAATCCCAAGCGGACTGGTAAATCTTCCTTGCTGCTTTTAGCAAGGAAGGGCATTGTGCCAGACAGGAATTCCATCTTAATTAATTTGCCTCTTTAAACAAACAAACAAACAAACGACAACAACAAAAAAAAACCCTCACAATTTAAAAAATAACATTGCAGGTAGAAAGTACAATCTTTTTATTCAACCCAAGTTCAGCTGAGTTTGTTTTGAGGCAGGTTTCAGTCCTGAAACATCAGACAACTCCAGGTTTTTAAAGATACGTCATTACTATCGTGAGTAATGGAGCATGAGCCCAGTGTACTTTACTCAGAGCCAAGAAACACAACCTAATTTTGAGGCTGGATATATTCCTTCGCTAAATTGCTCACTATTTTTAACCCTCAAGAAATAGTACTTCTAGCTAGAAACTTGAGAAGAGTTTTAAAGTTTGCCTGGTCGTAAAGGGAAAGAGAAAGCCTCTCCCTGGTTAACACACAAAACAATGGGTTTCCCTTTTAGGAAAAAAAAAAAAAAAAAGACCCTAAGCTTTCCAAACATGCTTCCTAATCTCCACCATCGCAACACAAACAAAGTCCATGTGACTGCAGCTAAACGCAGCCTACCGCGATTTACTCTCAGCATCCAGGTGACTGGCTTTGCGAGGGCCAGATAGCCTTGCAATCATTTTCCAAGAGCAAACAAACAAGCGAGCGAGCCATAAAACCCTCCCCGTCTCCTGGCAGAGGTTAGCCAGGCCAGAGGCATTTGCTTCCCGAGGTGATCCAAGCGAGCAGATTGCTGAATGAAGGGAAAGCAGGCGCCGAATAGAACCAGCAGCATTTGCGCTGCATCGCAGGGCTTTTCTGTGCTCCCTGGGGCCAGTTTCTGACCATCACCAGCTCTCCCCACACAGCTTCGCATTAAGGACAAACTTCAAAAAGCAGAGGGGATCTTAGCCTCAATTTTGGTACTGATTAAGTGGAAAGAGGTATTTGCTGGCCCAGGAATTAAATACTTTCCACTTTGACTCATGCTGGCAACAGGAATTCACCAAAACAAGGGCTCCCTTTTGAACACCCCCCCATCCCCAGCTCTTTGGGGTGTGGATATCTTTGCAGTGTCCTCCAAGGGATTTGCCCTGCCTGACAGGGCACCTCTCAGCCCTGTCCAGAGCGATTTGCTCAGGCTGGCCCTAAAAGCCAGAGTCCAGGAGCTGGAGGCGGGCATGCGTGGGTGCCCACCGTGCTGGAGCAACTCCATCACTTACCACAGCATGGCCCAAGGGAAAAGCTGGCATGGAAAAAAATCCACTTGCAAGCACGATGCTGCTTGCTTGACATACCTGGATTGGGAGCAAAACTAAGTGCTAGCAACACCATAGTACGCTGTGCAGGCCAAACCCTAGCACCAGAACAACCAAGCTTGATGACCAAGCAGGTGTCAGGGGAATAATGGTGCTCAGCATCCAGCCAGCAGGTCACACGTGCCTTCTCTGTTACTAGCCAGGAGAAGGGCATTTTAACAATAAAGTCTGTCTGTTATTAGATGCAAGATACTTTATTACAGAAGAAAACAATAAACAGGGGTCTCACACCCCGCAAGTGAATCAATAAGTTGTCCTTCTGTGGTCCCAGTACGGAAGGTATTAGAAAACACGCAGGTCTGCCAAAAAACATTGTACATCTGTAGCCCTGGATTTCCCATTACTGGAAATAGTTCACCTGATGACAACAGCTTTCTGCTCAGCCACTTGTTGAAGTGAATCGTCACATTCAGACAGTGCAGGAAGCTGAGCCGAGGAGGGATGAAGAGTGTCTGCCTGCGGGGTCTCCGACCTCCAACCCTGGGAACACACCTGACTGCCAAAGAGATTCTGGGGCTCACACACCTTTAGTATTCATACAGCCCAGGATTTCTGATTAAATCCAAAAACAGCAGTGAGTTTGCTGCACTGCAGATGCCCACAGCTCCTGCCAAGACTGTTAACTCTCCTCTGCCCAAAGCACACTGGCATTACTGCTGCTCCTACCGGGAACCACATCTTCACACCGATCCACGACCATCCAGCAACCCTCAGGGTGGGCTGCAGACCCCCAACAGCTCCAGCTGCAGCCAAGTGTGTGGCAGCCCTGCTGATGGACACTTTGCTTTTAAGCCCCCAAACTACCTCTGGTTGTTTGCCTTGCTTTTTCCAGGTAACCAAGCACGACCAGCAGCAAAGCACCGCAAAGAGCCTGCCGGTGCCACAAACCGTGATGCTTCAGGGTGATTTTTGGCAGCATCACCCCTCAACCATCCCACGGCCACCGGGACAGACCCCAGCCCCACCGAGGTACCGCAGCACCCACCGCAAGGCCCAGCACACAGGGGGGCAAACCGGGTTCTTTCTCCAGAAGGCACCGGGTGCTCGCTGCCCCCCCGCGGAGGGGCTGACAGCGCTGTGCTCGCAGAGACACCCCCGTCCCCAAGCCCCCCGTCCCCATCCCCAGCGCCGAGGGGGTGCAGGGGCAGCCCCGCAGCCCCTCCACCGGGCACGGTCCCCCCTGCCCATGGCACCCCGGACTCACCGGCCCCGCAGCGCAGCGCCCAGAGCAGCGCCCAGAGCAGCGCCCGGCGCCCGGTGCCCATCCCGGCACGGCCACCGGGCACGGCACGGCTCGGTTCGGTTTGGCACAGCCCGGCCCGGCTCTGCTCGGCTCGGCACGCCTCCCGCGTCGGCACGGGGCGGGGACAGCAGCGGGACGGGGTGTCCCGACGTGGGACGCAGGCTCCCAGGCACGGGGGTTGGTTTTGGGGTGGTCCTGCGGGGAGCCAGGAGTGGGGTCTAAGATGCTGAGCGGAATCGCTGCTGCTCACGACGTGAGTTCGTCCTCCTGATGTTCATGGAGGGACAGGTCCTTTATGGTTGGGGACTAGTTGTGTCTGCAGGAGGGTATGAGGTATGTGCAGGCATGTTTGGAGGAGTAGCTCCTTTCTTCCTACCCTCCCCGTCCTATAGCAGGGCAAGAGGGGATAGAGAATGAAAGGGAAATTTTTAGAGGAAGAAAAAGAAGAAGAAAAAAAAAGAAGGAGAAGAAGAAAGAGAAGAAGAAAGAGAAAAAGAAAGAGAAGAAGAAAGAGAAGAAGAAGAGAAGAAGAAGAAAGAGAAGAAGAAGAAAGAGAAGAAGAAGAAAGAGAAGAAGAAGAAGAAAAAGAAGAAGAAGGAGAAGAAAAGAAAAAGAAAAAGAAAAAGAAAAAGAAAAAGAAAAAGAAAAAGAAAAAGAAAAAGAAAAAGA
>CM021767.1:13135783-13211648 GCA_011076525.1 Nettapus auritus
AAAAGAGAGAAAACAGACCAAAAAAAGCCAAATGAAACCAACGTGTGACACAAACCATTTAGTGATTTAGTGTAAGGACCAAAGCAGAACATGACTCCTGATAGCACTGGAAGGAAACGAGGAGTTTCTGTGTATTCAGAAGAGCCTCCTGTTCCTTTGGGGGATGTATGGGTCAGGAGCAGCGGGTGACAAGAAGACACACATGTAGTCTTAACATGAAATTCATCTCTCATCTGGCATGTGTAACCTCCTCATGTGGCTACCCTGACCTGCACGCTGGCCATGCTCAAGGGGGTTGAGACCAAGCTACGCTGAGGCCATCAGTATTTCATCCACCACGAACCCGAAGGGGCTGGGACCTGGGGAATGGGCAACCAGCCTGACTTCAGTATATTTCACTGCTGAAACCCTTCTGCTCCCTGCCCATAAAATTCGTTGAAACTACAGCACAAGTGTAACTTTTCTTTCTGGCAACCTACCGTAGTCTTCTCAAAGCCTGGCAGGAGAATAAAGTTGCAAAAAGAGATGTGATTTTTTTTCAGTTACCACTAGCTAAGCATCAGTGCACCATGGAAACAGACGTGTGGCAAGAAGACGGCTCTGTGTTGAAGATGCTCATTTCTCTTACCGAGTAACTCGTAATGAGAGCTGGGGAGGGCCGTGCTTTTCTCAGGCTGTTAGAGAAAAAAAAAGAAACACATGAAATCCAGTCTAAAATCTTTTCCAGTTGGGAAGAAAAAATGTCTCAAATTCAGTGAAAAAAAAAAAATCACTTCCAGACTCCTTTGATTTCAAAGCTACTTATTCACTGCACATTCCCAGGCCCTAGTGACAAAGGCTGTTTCCCCCTCGCTGCCTCTTTCGCTCCAGACCAGCTTCTGACATCTTGAAGTGATCAGCAGCTACGGAAGGGTGCGTGTCGCTGGAGGCCCAGATTAAAGGGGAGAAGGAAAACATACTAAAGCCCCTGCAAGAAGGCTCAGCATCTTCAGCAGTGCCTTCTGCACAGCTCCAGCAGTGCTGCTTTTCCCCAGATTTTCAGTGCATTTACCAGGCACCCAGCACTGCTCAAGGACTTAGAGGAGACAAGGGAACGTGGAAGCACAGTTTGAGCCTGTCATTTGGGGTCAGCCTTTGCCGCACGTGTGCACTTTCCTCTGGCTCCGTTCCCCATTGCTGATGGCTCTGCGATTTTTGGGAACAAAGCACTGGAAGGGCCTCTGGCCTTTGTGGGCTGCAGAGTGAAAAGGACCCCTTGCTTTGAGATGGCAGTGTATAATACTAACCAGGGGGAGGAAGCAGGAATGATTTCTACGAAAGAGAAGGGAAAGAAATAAAAACATAGGCACATAAAGAGGATTTGATCAGCTCTTTAAAATCCCCTAATTTGGCTCATTTCATTCCTGTAGCCTGGTTTCTGTGCAGTGCTGGTGTAAATTAGTCTCCAGCTCAATAGGGTTTGTTGCAGTTCATCTGGGCACAGCATGACATGAAGAAGAGGCTGGTGTGTGGAGAGGGAGGAAAAATCAGGGAGAGGAGAAGCCAGAGGAGGAACTTTCACACCCTGGTCATGATAGAAAAGGTCTGGAAGCAGTTAGCATGAGCAGTGCTTCTCAGGAGAAGCACAGTCTGGCCACTTTGGCTACTCTCAGGTTGGTGACACGAAGCTTCTACCTTGCCCAATGTATTGCCATGCTCAGTCTCTTCCACAGTACTAGTCTTCAGCCTCTGGCACAGCAAACGTGGCAAGATGACTTCTTCCCAAGATGACATCCCCATCTAGCTCTACATGCAAATAAATTCATGTATTTACCCATTGAGTGCTAGGTGTCAGCAAGGTTTTCATTTCCTTGCCTGCATTTCAATGGCAGATTCATCTTTTTTCAGGGGGCTGCATGCAAACAGGCTGTGCTTTCAGCCCCAAAGAACACGTTTGGCCAGACTCCCAAGGCCTCCCCAAACAGCATCTCCTGCTGCCTGGGCATCAACCAGGATTTGACTCTGAATACCTCCCAAAAAATCAACTGACATCAAGAGGACCAAAATGATGGAAGAATCTTTAATTGATGGAAGACAGATCTTAGGAGAGGGAAACAAAGCCTGCCTGTCTTGGCTGCCTGAGCACCAGGATCCTGAACCAGCCAAACCCGTTGTGCTTGCAGCTCTGTAGCTCAGCACAGGCCATGCTGGAGGGAGCACCCAGCTCTCCCCAGCGTGAAGGAGGAGGGCAGAGCGAGTGTCTGGAGCACCACACAGGTATCAGCAGCTCCTGAGTCACACTTTCAGCCATGGATTTCCAACGCAAAGGTAGTCCTACCTACTCATCATTCAGGCCCTGCCACTGAGCAGGGGCCAGGGCACTCTGAGCCCACATTTTCCTGTGTATGCACACACATGCATGCAGAGTCCTGTTGGTGAGCACAGAGATACCTATCTTTATCATCAAAGGCTTCTCCCACTGTTACAAGAAGATATAATCCCCTTCTGATAGCATCAGCAGCTCTGCAGGTATTCTCAGTGTTCTCTTCGCAGCATCTCAGAGAGCACGTTTGTTACCCTCAGAAAGTTGTTACCACACTAGAGCCTGAACTTGATTCTTCAGCTTTTTTTTTTTTCCCTCCAGTTTTCCTTCAGAGCAGTGACATTGTTTCTTTGCAAGACTATTTGAGGACTTGGGAGTCCATGTAATATATAGGAAATGAGCTTGTTTAGCAGAAATGACACTCAGAAACTGGGCTGCAGGATGTTATCTGCTGAGATATCCCCCCCTTTGCTATTTCTGTACTTTCATTTTGTTAAATATCGTTTCCTATTTTTCTGTTTTCTCTTCATGCAAATTTTTCTCCTGATTTTTTAAATATCAAACTCTGTTTTCAGATCAAGACGGATGTCCCATTTGAGTTAAATGTTACATCCCAGCCATCGGATACAGCCCTCAAACAATTTGCAGAGAAAAGTGAACCTTTTGTGGTGCTACTAAAATATCTTTTTTTTGTGAGGTTTTCTTTGGGCACATTGTACACTCTGTCTTTCCCTTGGCACATTCTGTCCCTTGGCTCTGCTGTTTCTTCCTAGGACAATTCTCATGGTCTGTAGGTTATTTTGCAAAAAGCAGAAAGCTGTCTCCCAAGGCTGGACAGTAGCTAGAACTTCCTTACTCTTGAGCCCTGGACACTTTTTCTTGCCTACAAAACTGTTGTTTGCATTTCACCATCTTATTTGTGTAAATACTTCCATTTGTCTTCATATGGAAATTTGGTCCTTGGCTCTGTAGATCCAGGCTACCATTTCTTTCAGTTGTCTTCCTGACAGAAACTGCAATAAGTACTCTGCACCTCGGGGAGTTCTTACTTCTTCAAAGTCCAGCTTTCCCCAGCCATTTGCTTCCCATTTCTTAGAAAATGATAATGCTTATTGTCATGACTTGAACCAAAGATTCCCCCAAACCACATGTTGAACCATGATTTCAAACACGTTTTTGATGCTTCTATTGTTTCTCTCTCTTTCGATTTCCCACATGAAACCGATATCTTCAAAATAAATCATCCTTTTCAGAATGCACTAGCTCTCCAGTTCTCACCAGGGTGCTTCATACATCTCTTGTTCTTTGATGATTGTCTGTCAAACAAATACAACACCTATGAGCACACCTATGAAAAAGTTACTGTACCCCCATCAATCTTCCTCCCACTTCCTTCTGTGTTTCCACAGGTTCTAAGAAAAAAAATAAATCTGGTATGCTACTTATATGTAAACAGAGAAAGTACGCCACTGCAGCAGTGGTGATATGCTGAAAGCTAATAATTGACTGTGATCTGTAGCTAGCAACACCCTCTTGTTTAGGTGAGCAATTATAAAGGTGAGAGGTGAAGAAAGCTCACAGCACAGTGTACAAATGCTTGGAAATACCACAGGATAAGCTTGCTCACTGCAGACACAGCCACATAGTACAGATGGCTGCATGTGCCAGAGCGCCCACAAGATGGGTGCTGCTGACTTCATCAGGAAGGCTTGTTTTTAAGGGAATAAAAATAATCTGATTGTCTCTCCAGATTCTGGAAGCTGAGTACATCCCAGAGTAGTATTTCTGCATGTTTTGCTGTGACACCATAACAGAGGGAAAACAACAGATGCTGGAAGCCAAGCAGCTAGTTACACATGGATGACATGTAATTATTCAGAAATGCTCGTCAATGCATCATTCCTTTAGCAAAATCTGGCTGGTCTCATCAGAGAAAAAAAATAAATAAATAAAAAAATAAATAAAAATAAAACAGTCTAATTGCCTGACACCTAGTGCTAGTAGTCAGAGATGCAGCTACAAGTGTGTTTAGCCCCTCAGCCTTTGGGAGTGTTGCAGGCTGTCTGCAGCTGACGATACAACCTTTCTGTACTTAAGAAAAGAGAACAGCCATCTCAGGAACCCATAACCAGTGTTGGGAGCTGGGGTAAATCGGTGGAGCCCATGCTTAAAACAAGTTATGCTAATCCATATCACACAAGTATCTGAAATGTTGTGAAGAGGAATTGTACAACGCACCAATAAATGTCTGCAGAGTAACAGAGCACTAGTAGGCCCTGCCAGTCCTGGTTAATAGTTTAAGGTATATTGTATTTTCTACTTGCCCTGTCTGCCTTTGGAAAGTAGCTTCCCATAAAGCATTGTAGAATCCACAGGGTAGGGCTGTCAAAACGAAACTGACATGAAATGCACACAGACTGAGCGCTCTCCATTTCATCACTAAGCCATAAAAGATCTGAAAGCACTGTTGAGGGGACAGAATAAAACAGAAGAACACCCTAACTAGCATATGTTAGGCAGAGTAAAAGCAAATTCAGGCATCTGTACCACCATCATGTAGGGTGCAGGGGCGTTTACCATGGAGCAGGCCCCTGTAAAGCCTGCAGAAGAGGAGTTGCAGAAGCAAAGCAAATTGGCTCTAAGGGGTGATCCAGCTCCAGCTTTGAGACAGGCGGCCTTGAGATGCAGCAAAGAGGCATGCAGGGGGTTGAGGTGGCAGTAGAAGGACCCAAATCCTTTAGCCCAGTTGTGAATGCTGAGTGTTCACAGACCACGACACCATCTTTCCTACCTGAATAATTTTGTGTAGGAACATAGAACGTGATCATAGAATACCCTGAGTTGGAAGGGACTCACAAGGATTAAGGGACTCACAAGGATCAAGCCCAACTCCACAGGACCAACCAAAACATCAAAAATAAAATAATAATAATAAAAAATACAAAAATCAATATATATATTCCATCGTATGCTCACATCCTTGAGTGCTAGGAGTAGACATTCCTAACTTGCAAATTAAAATGATTTCTATAAAACAGCCAGCCTCGATGAGCTGGTGTGAGGAGATCCCACTAAAATGAGAGCAAGCGTTGCAATAAACGATAGCAGAATCACACTTCTCCCGGAGGAACCCAGCCTTGAGATCGACCTTGACTCAACCCACGCCCCAGAGGCTCTGTATCACGGATCGGGGTGCCCATACCCCCCAAAAAGGGCGCTCTGAACAGGACCCCTTCGGGCTCACCACCAGCGGGCAGCGCAAAACCCCTCCTCCTCCCTTCCCGCCCGCCCGCCCGCCATTTTGCGTCCCGCCGGCCCCCGCGCGCGCGGCGCGGAGCAGGGCGGGAGCCTCAAGATGGCCGCGCCCGTGTGAGAGCCGCCGCCGGCGCCCGCCCGCCCCGCCGCGCCTCCCGTGCCTGAGCGCGGCGCAGCTCCGCCGGCCGCGCGGGGCCCCGGGGCCTCAGCTGCGCGGCGGGCGTGCGCGCCCCGGAAATAATGAGGATATCGGGCCCCCATGTCGGACCACTGTGAAGAGAGGGCGACGATGATCGCGGCCGGCGACCTGCAGGAGTTCGCCCCCCGGGGCCGCGAGCACTGCCGGCGCCATCCCAGCGCCCTCACCCTCCAGCTGCGGCGGCTGCAGCCCGCCTCCGAGCTGTGCTCCTCCGACGGGGCGGCCGGCCTGGTGGGGTCCCTCCGCGAGGTCACCATCCACGAGCGGCAGCGGGTACGGCTCGCATAAGCACGCGGCGCCCCCCCGGTAACGGGCGTCGCTTAATTAGTTAATTGGCCTTGATCGCCTTGGGAGGGTACCCGCCGCACTGACGCCGTCCTCGTTGCTGTTAACGACAGGGCCGATCCGCAGGAAGACAAACCCAATCCCTCTTGTATCCCATGCTTACCAAAAATCCCTGCTTCCTCAGGAAATCGCCCAAATCAAGCTGACAGATCGCCGAATGATCACTGCGAAATTCTCATCAGTTGGGATCGCTCGTTAGGCTGTCGCCCTGCAGCGTCTTGTAACTATTTCTAAAAAAATGTATATATATACATATATATATTTCTTTTTAGGAAAGTTGGCAGTTGAGGAAGGGCGCCAGCGATGTTGGGGAAGAAGTGGACTACGATGAAGAGTTGTATGTGGCCAGCAACATGGTCATCTGGAGCAAAGGAAGTAAAAACCAAGCGTCTACCGTTTATAAAGCTTTCACTGTTGACAGCCCCGTTCTGCAGGTATGAAAACGTGGAAAAACGGTGACTGAATGAACGCACATTAGCTAAATACCTGCTGTCCACCTTAAATAGTGCTTCAGTGTTTTGAGGTGGAGTTGTTTTAGGAATTACAGACAGATGAGATTCGATAGTAACATCAGATTGTTCTTCAGACATAACTCCGCTGTATTTGGTTTTAGGCCTTGTGGTGTGACTTCACTATACCCCAGGAAAAATCTGAAAAAGCTGATGGTAAGTTTCATGCTTATTGTGACGCCAAACAAATACTTTGAGTTCAGTTCTCAGCATGAGATGTTACTCATAAGTAGTTACTGTATCCAGACTGCTACCCTGCCCCTTGAGTTAAGTTTTGTGTATAGTGAATGTCTAAGAAAAGATAGAATTTTACTGTTCTTTGTTTGTTCTGCAGTTTTGGGCAGTGATGAAATAGTAGAGAAATGCATCTGCATATTGCAGAACTCGTGTATAAACGTGCATAGCATGGAGGGAAAGGATTACATTGCTGCTTTACCCTTTCAGGTAAGTGCTTAACCTTTTTTTTTTTCCATAATGGGTTTGTCATCTGGTTGCACACCGTGCCATGGTGGGGAGGCGTGTGGAAAGCTCTGCTGTTGGTGGCTGCCTGAATTCTTCATTCTGGTGTCGTTAGGGCATTGGAATACTTTTGGAAGTACAGTGGTGTAGCCAGCTGTAAGAAACGAGATAGTACGGGAATGCCAGCTTGGTAGTTGGAGAACCTGTGCCAACTGACGTTACCCTTGTCTCAAGAAAAGGCCTAAGCATCTTATTTTGCTATAGTGAGATCCAAACAGGAAACATAATTGATGCAGTAAATACTTGATATCCTTCTCATGACTCAATCTGTAATTCTTCATAGGTTGCAAATGTCTGGCCAACAAAATTTGGTTTGTTATTTGAGCGTAGTAGTTCTTCGCACGAGGTACCTCCAAGTCCACCCAGGTATGTAACGAGTGGATTTTGATCGGTTTGCTATAGACCGTTTGTTAATTTAATATGGGGTGTAAGAGTTGAAGAGTAATAATGAAAGGATCTGTGTGTTCATCACAGGGACAGGTGAAATGGGAACTCGTGGGAAGTGATTATGCCGAGTCATAACCTCCTCTGATACTGTGTTGTCTTTACTTGGGAGTGGTGATCCTGAGAACAGGATTTGGGAAGCAAGTAGGGTATTACTAATTTAATTTTATTAAGGTTTGTCCTGGGAATTGGTTTCAGTCTGACAGTGGACGAGGAGATTCACTGGGAGAATTGTCACTGAGAATTTTTCTCTCAGCTGCAACGTGCTTTGAATGTGTGGAGCATCCAGCCCTGTATCTGTAGCCCATGTGCTTGGTAGCTTGACATAGAACTGAAGAGAAGAGTAAGGAGTTGGTTGGCTTGAATATATCTGCAGCTTGTATATATTTACATCGTGAATATACCTACTTGCTCTCTCTTGGTCTTTATGTATACATTCCAGGTACTTGTGATCGTCTAGTTCTTGTTAAAATTGGGACTTGAAATAGAGATCTGCAAAATATTCAAGAGAAGAATCTGGCAAAGAAAATGTGTCCATGAGCAGTGGGTGGTCTGTTTAGATTTTGGTACAGGCTTAAATGTTAGCTCAGATAAATAGCCCACTTAATGTGCTACCGTGGTGTGCTCTCACCACCCTGCCAGTGGGGACAGTGAAATGTCTTTATCCACTTATGAATGGAGCTAGGCAGTGAGTTAGGGGATTTGTTCCTTTGAATCTGAACCCTTTATAATGTCTTAGGTCTTCCAGCCTGCTGTTGCATGTTTTGTGTCTAGTGGCTGGCCTCGGCCAGCCATCTGCACTGGACTCCTTTGGGATTTCTGGATTACTACAGAATGAAGTTGTACCTGTCGCAGGCTTTTCTGCTCTCTGGTACTTTGCAAAAATCACGGTTGATCCTACATAATCTGGCCTTCCACGAGAATTCGTACTGCCACCACAGATGGATGGCACTATTGCTGCTCTGTGGTGGATTGGGATTACCTGATGGCTGTCTGCTGGTCTGGAACCTGGCCGGGGAGTTGTGGAACTCAGACTCAGCTGAAGAGTTTGTGTTCAGAGTTTTCTCCTTCTCCTGGTACCAGCTCTGTTCAGTCAAGCCAGCTAAAGCTGGTCGTGTGGCCACCAGGTGGGGTCATTCTCAAGTGCTCTGGGAAACTGTAAAACAAAACCTAGACATCATTTTTGGTAGACCAGCCTTTGTCTGACTCTGCTCAGTTAACCAGAAGAGCTTACATTAACGGGATATACGTCTCTGCTGTTAGCTTTCAGGCTCAGATTTGTTAAGGTCTGAGGAGTTATTTTGGGATTGCAGCACATGCACTGGTTGCATGAGAACAATTATGCTTGTTAGCATTTGTTTTTTTTTTTTTTGAACGTGCTTTGTTTAATTTCTTTCTAGAGAACCTTTGCCCACTATGTTCAGCATGCTGCATCCATTAGATGAGATAACACCTCTTGTCTGTAAGTCTGGAGGTAAGTTTATATCTTGACATCAAATGCTTGATGTATCACTCAAGCATTTTCTGTATTACAAAACTGGCAAATAACCACTCATCCAAGAATTCAGGATTGGGTTGTTTTAGCTGCTTCATGAATGGGGAAACAGTTCAAGAAAGCCCAGACTGCAGGAAAAAAAGAGTATGAAAAATGCTAACCTTGTAAATGATAACACTGCTGTGGAAATAATGTTAACTACTTCTTTAGCAGGTGTGTTTGGCTCTGCTAGAGTGCAGTATGTTGCTGATTACACCATGAGGATTGTGTTTCTCAGTGCTGAACCTTCCATTGTGATGACCTATGATACCGTACAGAGTTTACATACTGTTTGGGCTCTTCGTAGAGTAAAGCCAGAGGTACAATTTTATTATTGACTAAACACCATTATAAATTGTGTGTGTGTGTGTTTACATGCCATTATGGCCATGTCGGTTAGAAATGGCTGATTATTTATTTACGCCAAAAAATAGGGCGACATTAAAAAAAATCATGTTTTTGACTGTACCACAGTCGTGGAGATCACACAGCAGTGATGGCAATGTACTATAGTGTGCTTATCACGATGTTCCTTCCATTGTACCAGAAAGACTGTGCTCAAACTGTTGTTCTCCATAAGAAAAGTGACAGCTTACTGCCTGAAAACCACGGGAGTAGTCATGGTGACAGGAAGGGAGAAAGCATGGTTGGAAGGAATAATTTTTAGGCTAAGTACCTACATAGGCATATGTTTTTAACGTCTAACTGATTAAATAAGCTACTTGAGTGTCATCCTGGCTGCTGCTGCCCATGATTTGAACACAGAGAGCTCTTTTCTCTCCCAGGAGCAGAACACGGTGCTGAAGTTCTCGGAGCAGATGGGCACACCGCAGCATGTGGCCACTAGCAGCTCTTTGACTGCCCATCTCAGGAGCCTTTCAAAAGGAGACTCGCCTGTGGCCTCACCTTTCCAAAACTACTCATCCATCCACAGCCAGAGCAGATCGGCGTCATCACCCAGCATGCAGTCCCGCTCGCCGTCCATCTCCAACATGGCTGCTTTGAGGTGGGTGCTGAACATAACGTGGACAGATGATACCAAGGGAATATGAGCGACAGAACACGCAGCACATCTGGTATTGTCTTTCTTTCTCTGCCCTTACAAGTCTGTCTGCCTAAGGTGTACGTGGCTTCTCTGTTACACCATCTGAAAGCCCTCTTGGAATGCTCTTGTGACGTTTATGTGTTATTACCTCTGTAGCACAGGAGGGTAATTGGTGTGCAGGAGACAAAGAGACTTTTCTGTCATCACACAGCAAGTCTGTGGTGGAGTTGGAAACTGTCTCCAGGTCTTTTGAGTCCCGGGAGTGTTTTCAGTTTCTAAAGAAAGCCGTATTTAGAGGGAACAGGTTGAGACGCGTTTTTACAGACTGGACCACACAGGGTAAAATGTTGGCTTTCTTACTTTTGAAATGTAATCTATTGGATTTTGGCAGAGATGACTGGAAGTGAATGGAGAATTGTTTTCATATGACAATGTATTGCTAAAGGAAGCTAATAGTGTGCTATCTGCTGTTTCAGGGGGATTTTGTTTTTAAAGTCTCAGTGCATGAGCTCCCTGGCTTAACAGAGATTCTCTATCTGGTTTTGTAAATTCACTTTTCAGTAGTGTTTTATGTCTTTGCTTGCAGCCGCTCTCATTCTCCTGCCCTGGGAGTGCATTCGTTCTCAGGAGTTCAGAGGTTCAACTTTTCCAGCAATACCCAGTCACCGAGGAGGCACAGTATTACCCATTCTCCAAACAGCACTTCCAGCGATTCCTTTCTTATCACAGAAACTGAACCAATCGTTCCTGAGCTATGCATAGATCATCTGTGGACAGAAACCATCATAAACATGAGGTTAAGTGCTTTTGCGGGAATGTGAGATTTCCACTGGGGGCTGGGGAAAGGAAGTAAAATGACAGCTTATTTTCCATGTGTGCTTTTTGCAAGTAGCACCACCTTAAAATAGGTGCATGGACCTGCACTTCCTAATTTTTCGGAAAAGTGATGCTCACTAAGTGCCTAGATCTCTTGAAAAGGGAGTTGGGCACTTGGAATGGTTTTATTTGCTGTGTTACTCGTAGTTCTCTGAGCTGGGTAGTGCTTTCATGAGATCTCTCAGGCAAAGCGGGTTCACATCTGACCATTGATTTGGGTGTCTGGTTTTGTTTGTTGTTTTGTAAAACTCTTTTTAGGGGGAATATCTCTTGCCCTGTTACTATCAAAAGGGACAAAACACAACATAAAACCTAAGACTGAATGGGAGGACAAAGCCAAATAGCATGTGCCTGCATGCCAAAAAGTAGGGAACATGAAGACTGGAGTGCTAGAAAATTAATTTCTAGTGGAAGGACTGAAACTGAGACTAGCACGTTCTTAGCAACTTGATGCACTGCTAATTGAAGTCCAATGAGTCCCTACAGTCTGTGGCCATTGTGTTTTCTGTAACTGAAACTTTTATAGTAAACCTATCACTATGCTGATCGTTGTGTCTCATTTACAGAGAGAAGAATTCCCAAGCATCAAAAGTGTTTATTACCACTGACCTTTGTGGGCAGAAGTTCTTGTGCTTTTTAGTGGAATCCCAGCTCCAGCTGCGGTGAGCATTCCTATTTTGGGGACAGGTGAAAAAAGGGGAACATTCTAAAAATTACTAGCCAGATAAGGGTTTTAACGTTCTTACTCCTTCAGCTAGTGGAATCCGCTATGACAACAAGAAGTATATCACTGTCTCTCGTATGACTTGTTTTTAACCGGATTGGCCTAGATTGTTTGGGCTATTTAAAGGAAACTGAAATTGCAAGAGTATGCTTGCTGTACTTTGAGTGGTATTCTTATTTATCCTCAACTTTACCCAGTAGAATTGCATTGGGGATTTCAATTACAGTAGGAGAGTAAAAGTAAGATGCTAGCAGGGCAAAACAAGCAAAGGAAGGAGGAAGTAAGCAAGTGTACCACAGTATAGCTAACTGTACCATGTAACACAACTTTAATTTTTGTCTTCTTTTTGTACCAGCAGATAGGACAGTCCTTTTACGTTTCCTGTTGTTTTCTCAAATCTCTAGGTGTGTAAAGTTTCAAGAGAGCAATGATAAGTCACAGCTGATCTTTGGCTCTGTTACTAATATTCAAGCAAAGGATGCAGCTCCAGTGGAGGTACGTATCTTTGTATAACTGTTAGCCGTGCAGTATCCTGCTTTGTCACTTGTGTCATCCAGTTGTCATATTTTACTTAAATACAAGAAAGCTGAGTGTGGTGTTTGATTCTTGCAGGGCATTGATACGCTGCTGGTTCTGGAAGGCAGTGGCAATCTAGTGCTTTATTCTGGAGTGGTTCGGGTAAGTCACAGCTTTTCTCTTCCTAAACAAATGTTTGCATCTTTAGTTACAAACTAGGCTGTGCAGAGGGAACTTGGGTGCATCATACCTTACACGATACCATTTTAAGCTTGTGCAGACTGCCTCTGATTTGAGACTCAATTGAGAAGGTGCCTGTGCTCACGTACCAAGTGTAGTTGCTGGGAAGATGGTTCTGAAGCATGACTAGCTCCTTGTGGTACAACTAAATCATCTCTTGAGTGTTTTGTTTTGTTTTGTTTTGTTTTTTACAATAGTAAAATGCTAAAGTAATGCAATTCTTTCAAACAAAGAGAATGTCAAGAATATGGAAAACAAGAATTTTTCCTAAACTAAAACTTCTGAAAATCCTATGTAGGATGCTGGACAGTTTTAGATGTCAAATCATTTTGCTTTACAGAGGGTTGTTATTAGGATGGATGCAATACATTCAAAATAATTAAAGCATTTGTTTAGTTGTATAGAGGTGTGCTATGCTCTTTCTATGTATGCAGAGGTTTTGGACACAGGGGTCTGCACATAAAGATCTGTGTGTGTGTGTGTAGTAAGTATACTGAGGAAAAAAAAACCTGAAAGTATAGCTTTCCTAATTAAACTGTTTAAAATGTTTGGTAGAAATAGACCTGTAAGCAGTAGTGTACAATACTGACCATAAATGGTAGTTTTTTCAGTGTATCATGATCTGAAGAAAGGCTTAAAATTAAAAAGCTGTCACCAGTTTTCGGAGGCTTTAGTTCAAATACACATCCAGTTTTCTTAAAACTTTTCTGTTAAGATGTTAAAATCTGAAAACAGCCATATACCTAAGAAAGCTCTTGGAAGGCGTAACATCCAAGTGTTTATTTTCCTATATATTGTTCATAAAAGGTGGGGAAGGTTTTTATTCCTGGACTGCCTGCTCCATCCCTGACAATGTCCAACCAAATGCCTCGGCCAAGCACTCCATTGGATAGTGTCAGCACTCCATCCAAGCCTTTGAATAAACATCTGGGGCCCCTAGAAGAGGTAAGAAGAAATAAAATCTTGCCTTGAAAAGGTTTTAGTTATAACAGCTTTGGCATAATTTATCAAGTAACTGGATACTTTTTTTTTTTTTTTGCTAGAATGTATTCTGCGAATATAAATTGCATATGTATTCCATTATTTTTACCCAGATTTATAGAAATTGTAGTGGGAATGGTATTTTATGCTGATATATTCTATTTGGGAGTGGTCTTTATTCAAAAATGAGTAGTTCTACATAAAAGCTTCCTCGTGAACGTTTTAGCATGTAAAAACAAACTTTACAATCACAGAGACGTTTCTGTGTCTAAATTACAAGGCATCCTAAAGTAGACACATCAGTTCTCTTTCAGAGGGGCTTCCAGTCCCTTCTCATTGCTTAATAGTGCGGAATTGAGGCTTGGGCATGGCTAGAGGGAGCACAAATATTTTGCCAGAAAAGGTCTGTGTTACTCTGAACCTTGTGTAGCTGTCATGAAAGACTCATTATGGCTCTACTTATTTCTCTGTGGTTCATCAAGACCACTCTCTTTCCTCCCTAGTTTTCATGCACAGCTTCCTTCTCCACAGGCTCCATCCATAGTTTCTTCATTTACCACATTTCCCATTCCTCTGCCTGGTTTAATTTGGATGCGTTGATACATTAAGATAAATGAATGTACAGTGATGGCTGAGGGCAGAACTGGGTATGTGACACAAGTCTTGTAAGCCATGTTCAATATGTGGGACTAGCTGACAGAGTAAACTGAAAAGGCAATTTAAGTACTTGTTTATTGAATGCTCGGCAATTAAAAGTTAGGCATTTTTCCTTCAAATGACTGATTGATTTTAACTTCTGAGGTATCTTTTGGAGCTGAATTGTTTATTTTTCTTCTGTAAAGCCACTGAATACACAGTGATCTATTTTGCGCTGCCCTGTTTATTTATTTATGATTTTTGTAAAATTTCTGATGCAAAAAATGGAAAGACGCTCACAGTTGTTTTCAAAATACATATTAATGCTTCAAAAATGGTCATCTTAGGTGTCCTTTGCTTGGTTCCTCTTGTTTTAACAATTATATGCAATCATTTTTACCACTTTTCAGAGTGTGCTTTTGTCGCCAGTTCCAGAGCTAAGAGATTCTTCCAAACTTCATGACTCGACTTACGTTGAGGACTGCACATTTCAGCAGCTTGGAACTTTCATTCATTCTCTAAGAGACCCTGTCCACAACAGAGTAACTTTAGTAGGTATTCTGTAATTTGAGTCTACACTTGGCAAAGCAAAATGAGGGGTAAGCTTACTTCTACTGTATAGTAAAACATTGCTAGCAGCTCCTGACCGACAGCAAGGTTATATATTTCTTTATAGAATACCCTAGAAAGCACAGAAGTTTATCAGTTCCTTCAGGTGAGTCAGGTCAAGATTCATTTCAAGTGTCTCATGTAGCTATCGTATATCACAAATCTCAAGTGTAGCAAATACCCAAGAGGTAGGAATATGCTTAATACATAAACGAGTTCTGAGCTGATGAAAAAAGGACCCTAGCTTTATTTAAAGATACATTTTGTAATTCAACTCTTACATTTTTTTATTTTTTTTTCAGGAACTTAGCAATAATACAATGGTTCGGATTACAATTCCTGAAATTGCTACTTCGGAACTAGGTACAAGTCAGAATCTGTCACATGAAATATGTTGCATAATTTTTGAGGGTTCATTTTTGAAGTGGTTTATGCATAGCTTAGACTACAGTGATTCAGTACCATGTACTGCAATCACCGTTAGCTTACTTTGTAGAGTTGCTGGCATTTATTTAGGTATGTTCTGCTACTTTTAGTGCTTCACCTGCCGCACTTTTAGAACTTCCTGTGTTCTTTAGGTTGCCTTTTTCTCTACTGTTTATGTTCTTGCTTGAGGCTGAGGTGTCAGTTCAGACACAAGTTGGTTTCATTAATAAGCAAAAAGACATTTCCCCCCCACACTTTGTGTGGTGAATTAGAGAGGCTATGTGTAACCTGAACTGAAGGAACAGAAGCTTGTGTGGTGTGGCTTTTATTGAAACAGTTTCCGGAAAGTTAAAAGTAGGTCCAAGAACTGTAGTGATTTTTAGCACTGATTGGATGAGTAGTATCAGGAAGTAAGATGGAAAACTGGCCTAACTTTGCTTTTTTCTGTCTCAACAGTGAAAAGATGTCTGCAAGGTGTCAAAGCTATCCTGCCCAAGGAAGTAGCTGTACAGATGCTTGTCAAGTGGTACAATGCTTATAATGCTCCAGGAGGACCAAATTATCATTCAGAATGGAATTTATTTGTAACTTGTCTCATGAATATGATGGGTTATAACACAGAGAGGCTGGCCTGGACACGTAATGTAAGCAAGCGTATATGTTTGTTTTCCTAGCTTAGGTTACTACTACTGATAATTCTTCGAGGTTTGAAATGGTTAGAGAGACACTGAAGTAAAAAGTAGATTGCATCTTGTTTTAAACAATGAATCAGTTCTGTATTTCTAAATTTCAGGTATACGTTTTAGTCTGTGTTTATCGTGATATATATAGATTTGTAAGATTCTTACCACTAACTGGTCAGGTGAAAATAAATTATGAAGATTTTACTCCATTTCATAACTAACACTGATGCACTAAACATTTGTTTCAAGTAATCCGTATTAAGTCTATTTTGTTTAGAAGCACGGATCGCAATGCTGATTCCTGTTTCCTAAAGAAGATTCTCCCTGCAATTTCTCAGCAGTTTTCAGCATTTAAAGTTCTATTTTTCTGGTTGTTTCACTGAATTTAGTTGGATTTTTCTGTGAGTTTCCTGCTAGCGAGTACATTTGAGGAGGTGGGGGGAAAAAAAAGCAGGGATATGTGTATTGCTGAAATTAAAGCAATTACAGTATAGCCACGTTGCTAGCATTGGCTCATCCTTACCTTTTCCTCTGTCCTAGTAAATACCAGGTGTTAGGCAGTCAAACTGTGAAGTTCATGCACCATGCACTAGACTAACTAGCTGTGTAAAAAAATCTAATTGCAGTATGCGTTTTATGTGAAAACAAAGTATCAGTACAATTGGTGATTTACCTATGCAACCTTGGACGTTTTAATATTGAGCTACTTTTGGTCTTCTCATTTCTTACAGCTTGACTTTGAAGGATCACTTTCACCAGTTATTGCTCCAAAGAAGGCTAGGCCATCAGAAACAGGGTCAGATGAAGTAAGAAATGGTTCTCTTTTACAAATAAAAGCTGCAGGGGTGAGGGGGTTGAGGTTTTTTATTTTTTTATTTTTTTAAGGCAAACCAGAGGAACTCCTGAGTAGTGCATTTCATCTGAACTCACCCAAGATTACAAGCCTTTGGGGGAAGAAAAGTTGTTTTGCCCTGTGCTGTGGCTGTATCATGTGACCTTACTTGTCAGGGTCCCAGTTTCAGAGAAGTTGGACTCAGGAATGAATTTAATATGAATTACAAAGCAACCCCCAGCAGTCTCCTGACAATGTCCAGTGTCTCCTAGATTCTTTATCCCTTTAAAATAAAGTTGGCTTACTCTCCTGTCCACTCAGCACCTTTAGCAAGTTAGGGGCATCAAATTACATACTTCACTGAATGCTCTGATTCTCACTGAATTCAGTAGAGTGTTCAAGATTGATTCAATGAGTTTTGCCTAGGCAGGAATAGGAAGTTTTCTTACCCAGGCAGTGAATGAGACTTACTAGCATTCCACTATAAGAGGCTTATAAGCTACGGTGATTCAGTCATGCCATTAGCTTCTTGTGGGTTAAAAGCTCAGTGAGCCCATGGGGCTACAGGCTACAATCTGCCTGAAACAAAAGGTAAGATCTGATGCCTGATGTGTTATGACAGGGGAGGTGCAAAGAAGACTGGGAGCACTGGGTGAATGGCATACTCAGTGAGATGTGTCATGAACAGAATTATTGGTGCAAAGAAGGCACTTTAAATCAGCTTTCTGTTGTTCTCTTACATATAAGGCTTTGTTTCTTTTATGTATTAGAAGCGGGGAAAAAAAAAAAACAAGGATGTAACTTAGCACTTGAATCTCAGTGCTGCATAGCTTGCAGGGTTTGTGTGGCACACTTGCCATAGAACAGTTACATTTGTATTGGTTTAGGGGAAAACCTTCTGCAATGGTGCTTTGGAGTTCTCTTGCTGGAAGTTTTTGTTCACTGTGGAACCTCTGCCTCTTTCTCCTGTTTGATCTAGGACTGGGAATACCTCTTGAGCTCTGATTACCATAGGAATTTTGAGTCTCATCCTGTAGCCAAAGCCTTGAGATTGGACCCTCTGGAAGTTTCAGCTCCAAAGGATGACTTTTTACAGAGCCTTAGCCTGGATTCCTCAACCCTCCTTTTTACCCATATTCCTGCTATTTTCTTTGTTCTTCACCTGATCTATGAGGAGCTCAAGCTGAATAGTCTAATGGGAGAAGGAATTCGTTCACTTGTTGTTCTTCTGGTTCAGCTGGCCAGGTATGCCAAACTGACAAATCAAAGATATTGTATATTGTTCGTTGTCTCTTGATGACGGCTGTGTATGTTTTATTTATTTATTTGTTTGTTTAAGAGGAATTGAATGGACTTTTCATATTTTTGAAGAAAATGAATAAATCATAGTTAAAGATATTTCCAGTAGCAAATCTCTTGTATAGTTCTTGCTACTTGCCATCATCAGCATGATTTGCAGATCTTAGTTCTTGGTAGATGTGTTTTATCCCCGTGGTACAAGAAAGGGAGAGTGAGGAAGTATGCTCAACAGATTTTGTAGGTCAGTTTTTTTGTTTGTTTTTCGTTGTTCCCTCTAATGTGGTTCACATCTCTTTCATTTCAGGGACTTAAAACTTGAAGCTTATATAGATTATTACTACAGAGACTATCCAGCCCTTGTAAAAAGCTCCAGACAGACTTGCATAATTGATCAAGGTGAGTTTGAAATTGGAACAATATGGCCATGAGCCAGTGCATTCAGACTGGTGCCTCCGTGAGATGCTTCACAGGACAAGGACCTGGGAGGGAATGATGTTTTTATTCTAGCAAACTCCTAGCTCAAGCATGCTGAAAAATGCTAGCAGAGAGCTGTAGAAAAGCCTGGTAGTGAGATGTGCCTCTACTATGAAAAGTGTCTTTAGGCTGGCAGACTCTCAGTTTATAGTTCTTAAAAACTTAATCAGAGCTAAAAGCACAGTCAGAAAAGCTAAAATAAGGACATATATTGTTTTTGCATTTTAGTGCACTACCAGTTGAAATTTACTAGTCATGTAAGACAAACTACTGTTTTTCCTGACCTAAATTTAATCTCATAATATTGGTCAGGCTTTGCTGTTCATATTTGTGGACAGGGAAGGCAAAGAGGTTACAGCTAAGTTGTTCTCTCACTTAAGCAATTTAATGATGTTGAATTACAAGACTGTTCCCTTGAGGTTTTAGAAAGTTACATTCCTTTTCGCTGTGGGCTGAGATTTTTTTTTTCTTGAAAGACAGAAAGGTGTCTCGTGCTTTCTTTACTGTCTAGCTATAAACTTCCATCTAACAGGAGGCAGATATGATCTATAGTGTTTTGGTGAAATGCTGTGTTTCTCTAGTTGTACAAAAGCAGTACTGTAGGACTTGCATTGGGAATAGTGGAGAATTCTGTGCATTTGCCACGAACTCAGTGTCATTACTATTCATATGATTAAGTCCAAACAGGTTTCATGCACCATCCCTCATTTTTTTCTGCTGAGCCTCCAAGTATCTTTCAGTGGCTGAGTTCCTGTCTGAAGGGAGAAGGAGTGCAGCCTTATCCTTACTTACCAGGAATCTGTGAAAGGAGCAAACTGGTAGTAGTGGTATGTATTTTGGCAAAGAGGATGTGTTTTCTTCTGTCAACATAGCAGCACCGTGGCCACGGTTTGCCCCAGCTGCTTAATTTTATGTGAGTGAAGTGCCCTTCATGGGAAGTCAAATAATGAAGGGTTTAATCATACCACGTGAAGCAGTGGGAGCCTACTGGAGCAGTATTAAGCCTGTGATAAATAACTCCGCTGAGGACCGTGACTGTAGCTGTATTGTTTGGACACTCGAGCATCTCTGAGGGTTGCTGCACTGCACTGTGTAGACCTCATCTGTCTGCACAAAATTCTGTTAGTATCCCTGCAATGTAACGGTGTCAATCTCTCTCTAGGGGGCTTAACAAGCTTTTAGTGGAGAGAATTCCCTGCAAGTCCCATCTTCTCTTTTATCACTTTAATATTATTGAAGGGTGTGGATGGGTTTTAGCAGGTGGGAGGAGGTGTTTGAGACTGGGAAGAAGAGTTCATGAGTGCAGGGTGCGTGGCCTATGCTTCACTGCTTATGTTTTTTTGTGGTTTGCAGTAGTGGCATGTGCAAAGTAATAATGTAACTCAGTTAACTGTATTTTGTGAGTGAGAATTTCCCAGCTTTTCTCTTGGGCATGTATCAACATAAATATTTAGCTGCATGAGTAGTTATTAGTGCAGATGTTATCTTCTAGACAGCCTTGATGGCTTATTCACTAAGTGTTTATGGAGAAAACCTGTCAATGCAGCATTTGGAGCAAAGATGTTGAGCCTGAGGTGGCTGAAGAGAAAAACAGAGTGGTGAGGCTGTGATCCAAGTGTTGCAGTCTCAAATTTGAGCTTCCAGGATGCAGCCTGTCCTCTGCCTCAAAGTGTGCAGTGTGGAAGCAGCAACGCTAAGACTGTTTAAATTGCTGATGCTTTCACTTAAAATTTGCCCCTGCCCTCGAACTCAGGGGAACAATGGAGCCTTTTCCTCAGACTAGTGCCCATGTCTGTCCAACTTTGTCTTTCTACTTCTGCCTGACTTGCCTATGCAGAGGTCAGAGCTGGCATGTCGGTAATGCAGCTTGTCAGAAGATCTTTGACGAAATCATAACAGATTTTTACTTGGATTTGATTTTGCCTTTGGCAAGCCACCTTGTCTGGCTCTATCAAAAAGTAAACAGGGTGACAGATCACTTTGATTTTGCTGATTGAATAGATGAAGAGCACGCTGCTTTGAAAGGGGAGCAACTTTTCACTCAGAGCCTCCACACAGTACCCAATACTCGAGAGGTGGGGGAAACTGAAAGTGAAGAATGGTGTTCTTAGAAAATGTATTTTCCAAGAGAAAATCAATGAAGTGTGAAAAAGATGGGAAAGACAATTCGGAACGTGCTTTCCTGTTTTGAAGATCTTTTTCTTTTTACCTTAGAAACAACTATTGGGGAGAATTCAGTTAATTGTTTCAAGGTTTATGCTTCCAAACTTAAATCTAGAAATCTAAGGCATAAAAGTTTCTTTCAGTTGTTTCAACCTTTACTTCATGATGTTTTCATAATAAACCCATCTCACTGTTTAAGGTTAAAGTTAACTTCTGCTTGTTTTGATAGGCAGTATAGCAATAACTGCAAACTAAGTGGCTCTGTATTATGGTGTCTTTTTCCTATCCAGAGCGTGGCTTTGTACATACTTGGTGATGAGAGCGCTGTGTCTAATGAAGCCTCCCATTATTTGTACAAGATTACGTCAGGTAAAGATGCTTTGATGCCATCATAATATCTCCTAGTGTCTTGTGTTTGTTACATGCTTCCTTTTGCTTGGAGAATGTGGGAGTAATATGGCTTTGTCTTTCCTAGGACAACGGAAACAGCAAATAGAACAGGATGACAGTCGGTATGTTTTTTTTTTTAATATTATTTTAAACTCTGAAGTTTTGACTTTCTGCTGAATTTTTGACTAGTTTTTATTGGCTTATCCTTTATTTTCCATTATTTTACAGATGTAGTTTCAGACACAGCACATCTGTTTCTAGCCTGGCTGAGAAGTTAGTTATTTGGATGACAAATGTTGGTAAGAGCAGCTTTTATCATTGTGTGACATGGTAACAAATGTGAATATGTCTCATGATTGCATAGGTACAAAAAACATTTTATCTAGTTTTGGTAAAACAATTTCTTGTTATTCTCACTGATTTTCAGGTTTCACCTTGAGAGATCTGGAGACTCTGCCGTTTGGTGTAGCTCTTCCTATCAGAGATGCCATATATTATTGCCGGGAGCAGCCTGCCTCAGACTGGCCAGAAGCAGTTTGTCTCTTGATTGGGCGCCAGGATCTGTCCAAACAGGCGTGTGAAGGGAACCTGCAAAAGGGCAAATCTGTGAGTATGGGCATAAATTGATTTCATGGTACTGGATATCGGGCAGAGCACTCTGTTCAAAAACTTCTCCACCGTCTGCTGATGCTTGGAGATGTAGGTTATCGCATGTGGAAGCTGCAGAAATCAAAATTGAGGGCAGTGCAGGGTTTACACGCATACAAGGGTTTCAGTATAAAAAAGAGCATCCGGCACAGGAAGAGTACATGCATAGCTGTGGTAACTGTCAATAAAACAGATTTTGAACTTAATTTAAGCGTAGTGCTCCAAAGTTTTGCCTACGGAGCAATTCAGAATCATTGAATATCCTGAGCTGGAAGGGACCCACAAGGATCATCAAGTCCAACTCCTAATTTGATTGCTTCTGTAAGTCCTCCTCCTTTCCAAAATGGCTGCACCTTTTAAAAGGTGTTAGAGAGGTTTTGGTCGTACATCCAGGGACCGTGCCATCAGAACAGCAGTGGTGCAGGGAGAAGGAAATGTGTATTTGTCAGTCTGGCTCCTTCTTGAGTTGGCATAGGCGTGGTCTCCCTTTTTGCTGGGAGAACTGGATTGCTTTCTGAAATACACTTCTCATATTTCTTTTTTTTTTTTTTTTTTCTCAAAAAGAACTTAGTTATTTGTATCCTGAAGTAAACTGAATAAAGTGTGTCTTTCATTGTTTTTCTTTTAAACATTTTCTTCTGATGGTGGGAATCAGTAGCATCTTTTGGAGTTGTAACTCACGTAAGTGTTTGCTGTTGAGGACACTGTGAAATCCAAAACTCTGCTTGAAAAAAGGCTTGTGCCATGCATAAAACCACTTAATAGTAGTAAAGAGATTATCCATAGTCTTTTCAGAAGTCAGGTAAAGGAACTTGTATTAAGTACATCTTGGTCAAGATCATTTTTGCTGTCTTAGCTTAGGAAGTGATATTAAAATTACTTGATTTTTTTTTAACAGGGAATTTTGGACTAAATGTATATCAGAAAAGTTAAAAGCTTTTATTCATGTAGAAGAAAAGTAAACAAGCTATATGTTCAAATCTGATGTGGCACTGTTCATTAAAAGTTCATTTTATTTTCTGCTAGTGAACTTTTGCCCAACTATAACAGTGCTGAATCTTAAAATGATGATAAATCTGATTTTATCACTTACTTTATAACAATGCCTCGAATATATGTTACCTTAAAAGGATAAAGTGATCTTCAAACACCAAATTGTTTGTCATTTCTCAGGAGGGCAGGGTGGAGTTTCCTGTTTCAAAACGGACGCTGGCTATATGGGTGGTGCAGTTATGTATTGAGATTTAGTGCATATTTATCAGAAGAAATTGGTTTTCATTCATCAGCTGTTAGTCTGCTTGCAGTCCTGGTGTCATGTGTTACAGTGAGCCTTAGGAAGACCCCGTGGTTGATCTAGTCTATGTGATTCTCTGTCTTCAGCTCGCTGAAATTCTGAGGTGTAGAACGGGGAAAAATAACCAATTCAGAGAAATGTTTCTCATTTTGTTTTTAGATTTCTGGTATCAATATTTGTGTCGATACTTGCCTTGTTACTTAAGCGAATCTTTTATCCATGGAAGATAGAAATGATAGAAAAGAGAGGCTGACCAACCTTAGGGCTGACATTCAAATAGTTTTGTCAGGAAACCCTGCGTTCTGCAGGAAAGCTTAGTTTTGCAGAACATGGTGAAGATAAAAAAGAATTGTGCTTTATGCAGGGTGACAGAACTTGTTTGGAGCAAGTGTAGGTCAAGCAGACTGTGGGCATACACTGTTGCATCCTGACTTAGGCTGTCCCTGCCATTCTTGGTGGTGGTCTTGTGCACTGCTTGTGTGATATGAATAAACTGCTGGGGACAGAGGCATGAATGAGGATTTTAAAAATCTTGCAAAGAAAGAGGGGTTTTCCACAGTGCTTTGAAGCAATGAAATGCTTCAGTATTTTGTAGTCATATAGCCCTGGCTTTCAAATTCAGAAAACATTCTGGTACTGCAGTGAAAAGTAGGTTGACTGACAGCAGCAGACATTCGGAATTCACTGCCATGCAGACTGCTTATTTTAATAAGTAGCTTGCTTCTCCCAGAGTTATTGGGATGGGAGGATAGGGAAATCCAAATTAAATCCGAATTAAAGCCCTAATTCATGAAAACGTCAGTGAAAACATCAGTGATTAGAACACTAAGCATGTGTTTTAACAGAATAGTCAGAACAGCAGCCCTGATTGGGTTAATGGTGAGTAGGTATTGGAACTTCAAAAAGGAGATTGTTACCAGGGAATACATTTGTGCCTTTTGGAGTTTACCTTCTGTTTTAATACAGGTTGAAATGCTCATCCATGTTTCTGTTTTTCACTACTGAACACTGAACTTGAAAAAACAAATCATGTTTTCTCAGTAGTCATAGATAACTGTGTAGGCAGGGAGGGGAAAGCCCTTTACGACTACCGCTCTGAAACAAGAAATATTTTTGAAAGGAAGAGAACACTATTTCGTAAGTCACCTCTGCAAGCTTCCACTTTCTGGTTCTTTGCTCGCCAGCCTTTGCTAAATCTTTGACATATTTGAGATGTCATCGCTTCCTGACATGACAGTTATTTATCCCATTTAAGTGTGCAAAAATAGCCAATTACGATGTTCAGAAGTCCTTGGGGCCTTCTAAATGAGTGTAAAGAGTGTATGAACAGTGACTGCACAAATACCAGTCCGTTCTATTTATAACACCCATCTCAGTGCAGGTAATTGCGCTGAGTGCATTCAGGTTGATATTCTAGTATTTGCTGGCTTTCTGCTGGTTAGCAATATACATACGCACTACTGAAAATTACTTTTCTCTTTCCCTTGCAGTCTGTGGGCCCAGTGCTGTCTTCTGATATTCCCTCTGGAGCCGAATCAGAAGAGGATGAGGATGGCATGAATGATATGAATGAGGAAGTCATGTCCCTAATATGGAGTGAGGATTTGAGAGTGCAGGAAGTACGCAGACTCCTTCAGAGTGCCCGTCCTGTACGTGTCAACGTAGTGCAGATGCCAGAATCTAGTGACCATGAATACATAGAAGAAAAAGAAAACAGGTGAAGAATTTTCTGTTTCTGGCAGGTTTTCACTCAGGTGAAAAATTGGGAATATTTTTGGTGGCGTAAAGTTAAGTATGTCTAATCAAATGGTGCAGTGTATTTTAGTCTGAACTGAGCATTGAAGTAGGCAGGCATGAGTGAGGGACACACAGAAGAGGATTGTATTTTATAATCCACGTCTTTGAAGTTCATTGTGTACCAAAACTGTGCTGTATTGATTTGGATGGCTCTTGAGATTGGAGCGGTATATAGGAAAGACTATTAGTTTGAAACCCAGCATGTTGAGATCAGCTGGGGTTTGAAACCAGACTGTGACTTTTTCTCCACCTAAAAAGTAGTAAATATAAGCACAGGACCAATTCTGTAGAAAACATGCGTCTGTAGAAAACAAAGCATTGTCCAGCCCGTGTGTAAAACTGGAAAGCCCTTTCTTCGGAGATAATCTTAGGTCTAAGCAAGACTTTAGTTGGAGGACCTAATTAATTCTACAGAAAGCAAGTTTGCTGCTTCATCCCTCTCTTGAAATTTCCTCTTGGAGCTGTTCTTTGCCCAGTCACCTCACAATCACCTCCATTCTGGTTCTTTATTCACTTTTTTGGGGGGTCTTAGAAGATTCTGCTTTAAAAAACAGAATAAGGCAACAACAAAAGATAAACTTCAGAACGTTATTAGCATGCAAAACACTCTGCAAAAGTAGAAAACTAAATGAATGCATCAAATTATTGTCTGACTTCACAAGCTGAGTAATCTAACAAGTCTAGAAAGTGTTTCCAGAGTAAATCATAGAAAACTGTGGTCAGCATTCCTGGAAGTACGTTATTAATTCTGTACACGGGTTATTACTAGATGTGATCACTAGTCATAGCAAGATCACATATGGCAATTACCTTTGTTTTGCTTTCTCCTTTCACCTTGTTTCTAATGATGGCTGCTAAATTGCAGCATGGATTTGTTTAGGTAGCACCCAGCTTTAACGGAAAAACAGAGGCAAATTTCAACGTCATGGCAGCTAAAGTATATCTTTGAGATTAACCTTGTAGGGATCAAAGATTTTGCTTCAGTAGTATAACCTGAAAAAAGGAAGAAAACATGCTGGCTTGTAGCCAGAAAAAAACACCAGTCTGTCCACTGCCTGTTGTCTGTAGGTTCATGTTATATCATGTATTTGGAGTATTTTTATGTACTAAGCAATTGGCTCAGTTTTGCTTTGATCTCCCCAACAGGCTGCTACAGCTGTGTCAGCGAACGATGGCACTGCCTGTCGGGCGAGGAATGTTCACTTTGTTCTCATATCACCCCGTTCCAACGGAGCAGTTGCCCATCCCTAAGCTGAATCTAACTGGTACGTTGCTTAGCATTTTCTTCTGAAGAAATTCAGAATTTAACAGAATGTGAGGGAATGTCTTTCAGTTGCTACCCTGGTTTGGTTTTTTTTGAACCTTTTGTAATTTTATAGCACCTTCTGTGCTTTTCCACAAAAAGTTTCATAGCAGAAATGAGCTTTGTGAAGAAGTAGCCCTTTCTGTTTTGAACCTGCCACTTCTTTAGTGTCTTCTTCTGGAATGACCAATGTCATTTTCTAATACAGACCTTAAATCAGGTACTGATACTGACAAGTGAAGAGACGTGAAATAAATTGCCCAAGGATGTGCAGCTGTTTAGTGCTGGGGTCATACAGGGTGCAGATACTGCAAAGTCCTCATTGCTGGTTTATCTAGTACACTGTGCTTCCCCATCTGACAGGCCTGAAGATATTCAAGACCGTCTTCAGATCAGAAGTATTACTTCTCAAGCTGTCAATGTTTGTTCACTTGGCACCCTACTGAAGTTGAGACCTGTTTCTGAAGGGGTTTGGATTCACCTAACTGCTTTTAACGATTCTGTTATGTGCAGGCCGTGCTCCTCCTAGGAACACCACTGTAGATCTGAACAGTGGGAACATCGACGTGCCTCCTAACATGGCTTGCTGGGCCAGCTTTCACAATGGGGTGGCTGCTGGGCTGAAGATAGCACCTGCTTCACAGATAGACTCTGCTTGGATTGTCTATAACAAGCCCAAAATTGCTGAACTAGCAAATGAATATGCAGGCTTCCTCATGGCTCTGGGTCTCAACGGGCATCTCACAAAACTTGCCACACTCAATATACATGACTATTTAACAAAGGTGAGTTATTCTTTCGTAAGCAACAGAGAAATACCTGAACCTATTGATTTCTTTAAGCAAACAAACGAGTCAGCAAATTTCTTTGAAACACTGAGTTGGAAGTTTACTGGTGTGGGTGAGTATTCGAATTGCTTTGTTAATGTTAGCAGTACGGGACTTTAATTCTGTTTAAATGTGTTTCAGTAGTTCTGTCACTAAATATTTCCACATTGTGATGATGTACAGCTCATTGGGTAGGTGAATGGTCTGAATTACCTCCGCTCAATCTGTATCAAAAAGTTCTTGTTAATTTTTCTGCATGAGCTGGAGTTAGAGATCAGAGATTTTACGTGTATTAAAAGGCTGAAAATCATACGTGCTCTTGAAATCTCACCTTAAATTGTTAGAAGTTGTGTCTATCTATTTCCTTTAAAGCTTAAACAAGAATGAATGTTACATATGGTTGGTGGTTGGGAGGAATTGATAATGAACTATGAGGGAGATAAGGTCCTCTTAAAGCAAAACCCTCAGGTTTTGTTTTTAAAACAACCCAAACGTTGTGGGGATTTTTTTGGAAACTAAATATCTGCATTATAGCCATGCCTAGCAGTTCATTGTGTAAGAATTTCTGTTTGGATTGAAATAAGATCTTAGAGCTGGGAAATACCCTTACACCCATAACAGCTAGCGTTCATTATTCCTGAAGAGTTGGTTCAGAAAGTTCAGCAGCTGTGTATATTGAAGAATGTAAGACTTGTATCAGATACTGAGGCAAGTGTCTTTCCTTTTCTGAACATGCCTGCTTTCTTTGGTTGCTGATAATTGTTTTCTTTCTAGGGCCACGAGATGACAAGTATTGGACTGTTGCTTGGCGTTTCTGCTGCCAAGCTGGGCACAATGGACATGGCTATTACACGGCTTCTGAGTATTCACATACCTGCCCTGCTACCACCGACTTCAACGGAGCTGGATGTCCCCCACAATGTGCAGGTGGCTGCTGTGATTGGAATAGGCCTTGTCTATCAGGGCACTGCTCACAGGCACACGGCTGAAGTTCTGCTGGCTGAAATAGGTGGGTGCTAACACTGAAAAAAAACCAAACAAACAAGCAAGATGAGGGCTGGGAGAGTTGCTACACATGCATGATTTCCACGATGCATCGTGGAAAGTATTAACATATTTTTTCTTTTAATTATACCTTTGCCACAGCAGTAGGCACCTCCCATTTCCCAAACTCCATTTTTTTCTTTCAAGGGAAAAGAAGCTACTGTGAATTGTGCTTGGTACAGCAGAGAACACTCACTGAGTTCAGTAGAAGAAATCTAACAGTACTAGTTCTGGATCTATATGTTTATTCCATATGGAAATTTTGTCTGAATAGAACTGGTTTGGAGCTTCTGGAGCTGCCAGTTATTTGGTGGAAGGACTGCTGTAACTATGTATTCCTTCTAACCCAGATGCCATAGATTTCTGCAAAAGTCCTCACCCTCTATAGCGCTTGAGGAGATCTATTGTGCACTGTTCATGCAACAAATCTGGCGCTTCCCATGTTTATCATGTCTGCCATGAAGTAACTGTAGAAACCAGATTAAGTCACTGGGTGGGAAAAACTACTTGCCTCTTGCAAGGACAGTCTTCTTGACTCACTAGGTTGGTGAAAGTACAGTTGTCATTTTGTAAATTCTCCTGTTCATAGTTTTGTTGTTTAAGGCTTTCCAAACAGCATTCTTTGAGAACTGATTCAGTAAAGTTCTGACCTGAATTGCGTCCTCATTCTGTGCATAGTTCTTCTGATTTTATTTCTAACAGATAAGTTCTTATTCATATTTATGTGTAACTTTAGTTAAGAGACTGTGTGGTTTCCTAAACAGAGAATTGGATAAATTTTAAGGGTGAAATTATATCTGTTATGTTTCTGGTAATCTGATATGTGCAGTTGTTTCTACCAACAGCTTTTGAACTGTGCTGACGACATTTGGATAGGTTCAGAGATCTTCAAAGTACCTGTAATTGTAACATGGCATTTTCACTGTCTTTGAACTCCAACCATATCCTTTAGCAATACGTACTGCTTCTGGAGGGGTTTGCCATTTGGTGATGGATGGGTTGAGTGACAATTGTTTGTAATTCCACGGAGAACTTCCCTGATTTTCTTGAAGGAATTGATTTATTAATTTTTTTCTAATTTTGTTACAAGTGTAATGCTTAATAAGACAATGTTTACTTAGCTGGAATTTTAAAAGATGAATTTCATTATTTTGCTTTTCTCCAGGACGTCCACCTGGACCCGAAATGGAGTACTGCACAGACAGAGAGTCCTATTCACTTGCATCTGGGCTAGCCTTAGGCATGGTTTGCTTGGGGGTAAGTGCCTCCTTTTCATTTCAACTGCAATTAGTAGAAGAATCATTATATATATGGGTAATGAGAATTGTTTCATCCTTGACCTGCAACTGCCTTTGGCTGAACAGATTTTTTACCTCATGTAGGAAGGCACTTGCATATTATTTCTTCTCCTCTTCATTCCTTAGCATGGCAGTAACTTGATAGGCATGTCCGACCTCAATGTGCCCGAGCAGCTTTACCAGTACATGGTTGGGGGTCACAGGCGATTCCAAGCAGGAATGCACAGAGAGAAGCACAAGTCTCCCAGTTATCAAATTAAGGTATGTGTTGATGATTTGCGCTCATATAAGCGGAAAACATTGGTAGCTTAGAAGTCTACAAAGGTCTCAGTGAACCAAGTGACTTGGAATGCTTATTCACATCACTTTCAGGCTTTTTGATGCCTTCCTAATCAACTAGTCTGAAAGTACGCGTTGTGTTTTCACAGGAAGGAGACACGATAAATGTGGACGTTACTTGTCCTGGTGCCACACTAGCACTTGCAATGATCTACCTAAAGACTAATAACAGGTATTAACCTTGGAATTACTCAAATATTTCGCAGTAACTTGCGACAGGAGTTTAAATGACCATAATGTTGGCTTTGCTTTGTGTGGCTCACTCAGTTTTGTGCATTGTTGAAATATGATCCGGAAACCCTGTTCCTTTACTGTGCTCTGCAGATCCATTGCTGATTGGCTTCAAGCACCAGATACCATGTATTTGCTGGACTTTGTAAAACCAGAGTTCCTTTTATTGAGGGTGAGATTTTCTTTTCTTGCATTTCTCAGTCTATTTACTGGTACTAAAAATGCTTCTTATTTTAATGCCTTTAATTTTTTAATCCAACCCACATGCCTGTCATGCGGAACCCTTTATATAAATAGTGACTCTGTTACTTGTCAGCCAAAGTTATACTTTCAAACAATCTCTGCTTGTAGTAAGACAGCTCACTTCTCATACTGCGCTAGTGAGACAGAATTTAATGAGAAATATTTGAAGGATACGTTGTATGCACAGCGTTAAATAAAACGTTTAATTAATCTTTTTGTAGCTTTTCCGAAAGTAATTTCACAGATGGAAAAAACAAGTTAGGCTTCAGCATCTGCTATAAGTACATAATGTGCTTTCACTTCAGTTTGCCAGCTAAAGAAACAGAACTTGCAAGGATTTATTTTGTAGTTCTTTTGTCTACAAGCAGAATTTTTATCTCCTAAAATAAAAGCTGTTTTGTTGTTTCTGATACAAAGAAACAGCGAAGGAGCTGCTAATACGTAGCTGGATTGTCTGCATTTCTGGATGCATTTAGTACATTAAAATTCATGTATTTGTATTATGTTTTGGCTTTATTACTTTTTTTAGACCTTGGCTCGATGCCTGATTTTGTGGGATGACATCTTGCCCAATTCCAAGTGGGTTAACAGCAATGTGCCTCAGGTAGGTATTTACACAATGTGTTTACTTCTTGATTTTTCGTCTCGCTGAATCGTTCTACATGTGTACATTGCTTTAGTTACATGAGCTGCACAATGAAATGGATGTTAATTTGCAGTATCTCCTTCATATAGGAAGCTTAATTTGGTTTAAGAGAGACTGTGGGCTGGGCTAACAGTCCACACACTGTTCTCTTATCAAACTAAGGCCAGATAAAGCTTCAGAGGCCACTGAACAAAGGCAAAAAGGTTGAATGTAATAAACACAAATTGGAATATGGGAATTTCTGATTATATGTAAGGAAAAAAGCGTTCACGGGGGATGGTCAGACATAGGAAGAGAAGCCTGGGATCTTCATCTTTGAGGTTATTCAAAGCTAAATTCGTAAGGCCACAACCAAACCTGATATAGCTTTGAAAGGCCTTCCTTTGAACAGTGGCTTGGACCAAAGACTACCAGAGTTCCCATCCTGTGAGGTGTTTCAGGAGTTATTTGGCCAAAGAGTATAATCAAGACACATTTTAAATTTGATACTCACATGACAGAGACGATAGTACATTGGATTCCTGAACCACTATGGGAGACTCCCGTATCATCATGGTAGAGGGGATGCAGCTCTTCAAGAAAAGGGGGCCAGAGAGAGAAAGGGATTAAACTTCTCTATTGACTGGACAAGAAGCCAGGTGCAAAATTTTTCAATAGGGAGCTCAGCTATATTCCAAGATATGTTGCATGGAGTTTTTAAGAGCAAATTAGATAATACCTATCAGAAATACAGGATCCAGATGGACTCCATGGCCTCTCAGGGTCTCATCCTGTGATGAACAACATCATAGTTCTGACACAATCTTGCCATTGTTTTAGAAAATACCTAAGGAACCAGATAAACAAGCATTAAAAGGTGTCCGTTCTGGATCAACAGTACAATGGAGCAATAGCATGTGGAAGAAAAGCTGGAAGATTTGCTGGTTCAGAAAAGCTAGCTTTTATATTCCTTTGAAACAAACCTGTTTTGTATCACTTATGAACCCTCAATGCCTAGAGGGTTTAGAGAGGTTCCTCTGAATTGATTTTTCTCTTTTATGCTTTTTTATAGATCATAAGAGAGAACAGCATATCTCTCCATGCAACAGAGCTGCCTTCATCTGAAGACCTGAGTTTAGAAACACTGGCGTAAGTAACATGTAAAAGATCAGTTGCAGATAGAGGAGGATTGTACAAAGCCAAATTCTACTTCTGAAAAAAATGCAGCTGAACTTTTTATAGAGATACCAGTATCAAAGAAATCTCTCCCTTGATATTTGGGGAATTTTATTCTCTGTTTTCTGTAATGCAGGGGTCTTTGTTTTTTTTCTCCTTTTCTTTCTCTCCTTTTCTTTCTCTCCTTTTCTCTCTTATTATAAAATAAGTTTGTGATGCGTACTCAGATTAAGAAAAAAGAGAAACATTTAGTCATTTCCTGTTTATGTTGCTTATTAGGCAAGCTCATGTCTACATCATTGCTGGTGCATGTTTGTCACTGGGATTTCGATTTGCTGGTTCAGAAAATCTGGCAGCATTTAACTGCTTGGTAAGAGTGTTTTTTTTCTTCCCCTTCAACCCATAGAGCTGTAGCTTATCCTTTGTATCTCTATTTAGTAAGCATTTCTTTTCTTTCCAGTACAAATATGCGACAGATTTCCTGAAATGTTTGTCAGCACCAACAGCTTCTATAGTAAGTTCTTTCAAATTTTCTCTCAATTAAAAGAAGGCTTTGTTGCATAACGTACTTTGATTACATTCGACTGAAGCCTTAATGCAAACAAAAACATCCCTTTTGCTTCTCTGTATTACAAGCTATTTATAGAATGTGGCAGGGCTATGAATCAGAATTGTTAAGGTCTTTGCTGGTTCTCTGCTCTCCTTCTTTCTGTGGAGTGTGGTTTTCGAACTCTGGGGTAGAGAGCAGCGTATTAGACGGACCAGAAGCATGCGTTTGACCACAGAAATGTAATAATGCCTTCCTTATTCTACGTGAAGACAGGTCACTATAATCTCGAAACATGCCTGAGTGTCTTGCTGCTGTCTCTTGCAATGGTGATGGCTGGCTCTGGAAACCTGAAAGTCCTTCAGCTTTGCCGTTTCATGCACAAGAAGACGGGTGGAGAGATGAACTACGGATTCCACTTGGCTCACCACATGGCTTTGGGGCTTCTCTTTCTGGGAGGAGGAAGGTAACTTGCCATTTCCAAAGGTGGTTCTTGATGGAATATACCTTTCTTGCGGAAGCTGGAGCAGTGTGCAATTTAGTATTTTATTGTTTTGGTTTAAATAATGTACCCATTCATAAAGAATTTTCTATTTAAAAATTAAACTCTTGTCTTCTAGATACTGCATTACTTAAATGCCATAGGAATGCTTTTGGCTTGTGTTTATTTCCTACTGCTACATGTTTATTTTGCCTGCTATGGGAACACATTTGTGAATTCCTTGCGTGTCTGCACTTTGCTACTGTCCCTCTCCCTTGCAGGAGACAAAAATATTTTGAGCACCTGTGGTATTGGCCAGTGTTTGTTAAGACTAAAACTAATAGATAATGTTTTTCAACAGATATTCGCTGAGCACTTCAAATTCTTCAATTGCTGCTCTCCTTTGTGCTCTGTACCCTCACTTTCCTGTTCACAGCACAGACAATCGGTAAGGGTTTGCTATGGTTTATATTTCCTTAACTTTCAAGCAAAATCATCTCCTTACAATGGACGTTATACAGGGAGAAATCCTCAAGAATTTTTATTTAGTCTGTAAATAAATTTTTGGAGGTTTTTAAAAAAATATGAAAAAAGAAAGAAGTAAGTGAAGATGTAAGACAATGGTAGCGACTGATCGGTGAGGAAATGTAGGCAGATTTCCTGAGGCCTCTACCCAGTGTTACTATGACTTGCCTGTTCTAGTTTGCTCAGCAGAAAAAAAACAATCAAACAAAATGTGTTCATTTATGACTCTTAATCAGTTATAGTTAAGATTCATGAAATCCCATCCTGTTAGCTGAAGCATGCCATGTTAAAGAAATCTTTAAAACCTACTCGATTACTCCAAATTTCACTTTAGTTCATTCAACAGCTGTATGTGGTTATTGAGCTGTGTGTGGTTTGGTATTTGGGCGTTATTCCATGCCTGTACTGTGCAGCGTTGAGTTGCCTATTCCCACACACAGGTATCATCTTCAAGCTTTGCGTCACTTGTACGTGCTGGCGGCAGAACCAAGGCTCTTAACACCTGTTGATGTGGACTCAAACACCCCTTGTTATGCACTGATAGAGGTTACGTACAAGGTAAGGAGTGAAGGCGTTTGAGAAGGTGTGGGAGACAACTGAAAACTGATACAGCAAAGCTGTGCTATTTTAATTGTTGTGGCCAGCAGTCTTGGGTTTGTTTTCAAGTTGTGGTGGAGATGAGCCTGATTATTTAGGCAAATAATTGAAGGGCTGTATTCAGCCCACTCACGCGTTACATGTGCTTTGATGACACCTTGGGAGCAGAATACAGGACAAGTAAAAGGCACCACAAAGTCTTCAAACAGTCAAGTGTGTAAGAACTGACCCAGGGACATAGTTCTCATCTTTATAAAGAGGAAGGACTTTCAAAGGCACAGAGGTGGTTGGAGCCATGTGTGGTTTTAAAAGCCCACTACTAATTCTGCTGACACTGGCAGCTTGGTGTCTCTCCTTGGTGCTTGCACGATAAGTCTCCTGGGGAGAAATCCTTTCTGCACGGTTTATTTTGTACAGATTAATGTGAGATGTGTGGTGCTTGGGAAAGACAAAGTAAGGGTTGCTGGGATTTCAGGGGAGGGGAATGGCAGCGCAGATCCCCTGTGGGGCTGACAAAGATGCTGAAGTTCTGCTTCTTGCTGTAGAAGTATACCCTATTCATAGGATAGTTTATTTCTCAAACCTTTGGATTTCAGTTGAGGTGTGACTGATTTGCATGGTGTTATGTATTGATCCACCCGTGGGAAATGTATCTTTTAATTTAGGCTTAGGTTTTGTGACACTAAAGGCAATGCTAAGACATGTATTTACTCAGAGCTCAGCAACAGAAACTGACCCTCTGCAACAGAGTTGTTGTGAGACAGGCATTTTCCTTCTTTTCACGTGAAAATGATCTTTACTAATTTGTGAATCCTGGTGGTATTTTGAAGGGCACGCAGTGGTATGCAGAAGCCACCGAGGAGCTGATGGCACCCACACTTCTTCCAGAGCTTCACTTACTGAAGCAGGTAAAGAAAGTGTCTGTTTAATGAGGACTTTAATCACCTGGTTTTTGTGCTGCACGCTCTGCAGGAACACTTTTCTTTGGTTCCCTGTCCAACCATAGCCAGACTCTGGGCAAAGCTGTCCTATAGCAGCAGCTCAGAAGACAATTCTGTTGCTATGGAGTGCATGTGCTATCTTGTGCCTCATGCTTCTCTTCAGTCTTCACCATCACGTTTTCAAGATCTGATGTAGCAGGGAGTTCCCTGTGCTGGGAGGTTACACAGTAGGAGAGACAAAACTAGGTCCTCTTACTTCTGTGTTTTCAGGGTGGGTAGAACTATAAAAGGGCATTTCCACTTGTACGAGCAGAGAAAGAACTGTAGGCTTATGTAGAAAACCCTTACTTTTATGATTCTGGTTATACCTAGTAATAAAAATGCTTACGTTGACAGATCAGAGTGAAGGGGCCACGGTACTGGGAATTGCTAATAGATTTAAGCAAGGGAACGAATCATCTAAAGTAAGTATTATTTATAATGCTTAACTGAATAAAGGATTTGTAGTAATGAAAAAAAAAATACAAAGCTCCCATACTTGTAACACCTACGGTTTGGAAAGAAGTCTGGTTTTGATCGGTTTGCTGTTGTTCATTTGACAGTACAAGTGAAGAAAGAAACTGCGTAGTTGGTTTCACCTGTTGATGTGAATAATTCATGCAAAAACAGGGCAGGGGAAAACCTGATAGTAAAAACCGCAGATATTGGTAGCAGGATTGAGCAGTACCAGAAACCATCTTCATCTCATGGTTTTAGTTTAGTTTTGAGTTGGTGTGATGTCATGTTTCCCAGACTGTTGATACAGTAATTAGCTAACAGTTACCGCTTTGTGAAATACTATTTTTCTGATGTTACGTGAAGTATACAAAGCACTGCTTACTGCATGTTAACTCTCCACTGGGCAACTGTGAAAAACAGAATTTTTACCGGAATACAGTATCTGTGAGTAAAATCATTCTCGTGTTTGTGTTTTTAGCAGCCTTCAGTGTAACTTGTCACTGTGAGCAGTACAGAAGAAGCCAGCTGCATCTTTCATCAGCAGCACGGTTGTTCTAGTTACATTAAATGCCACCATTCAGATTAAATTAGGCACCACAATGCAGCGGCTGTTGGTCTGTGCCTTTGAAGATACCAAACAGAACTGATGCAGAGTGCGGAGTCCTGCAGATCAGCAGGCACATACTGACTCATCTACTGCACCAGAGCTGGCAGAAGTCAGCTTTGTCCGTCTGGGTTGAGTGCTTTAGACTCACCACACTTCAGCACTTGTGTGTCCAAAAAGAGCCTGCCTCTACTGCCATAGCAGAAAGCAGCGTGGGTGACTGAGGAACTTGCTGATTTTTTGGACTATCTACTCTCTGGGTCTCCAGATGCTTTGAACATGTCAGCTGTCCTCTCATGTCACCACGCTGGTAGTATTGTCGTGTTCTGAGCCCTTTAAAATGGTAGGGATCTGGCGAGCAGTGTTTTGGAGTTAAATGCCTGTGTGAGAAATCTTTTTTTCCTATCTTACTACACGCGAATTGCTGCTGTGTTGTTATGCTAAGCAGTTAGTTTCAATACAGATAATTTAGTTATTTTAGGGATGCCAGTGCCTACAGTTAATGGTGCAACTGATACGCTAAATCAGGTGAACGTGCAGCTGCTTTGCAATAGCGTAACTTTGAACTGCTGCATGCTTCTATTTGTGGGCTTGGTCAGGAATGTGGGTGGGGGGGATTTTTGTGTGTTTGGTTGTTGGTTTTTCACATTGAGGAAGGACTTCTTCACTGTCACAGCATGCCTTTAAGGCATGCCAACTCGCGTGGTTTTCCTTGGTGCTGAAAATTTATCCTTTAAGAGTCCAACAAGAAGCAGCAATGGCTTCAGGAAATTATATTCCTTCTATTAGTGGGGCTCACCTGTTTTTCGTCACCATTGCCTGCCACCACATCACAATTTAATAGCAGCCCTCCCCTGAAGATACCAAAATTTCTGTGTAAACACAAATTTAAATAATCAGGGTAAAGTATGAATGGAGATATTATCGTATTTGAGCTGTTGGAGTTCATATTTCTTTAGCAGGTCTGCCTCATTGTGTACATCTGTCAGTTTGCAGTAAATCCCCTTGTTATTTCAGATCAATTCTTTCAAAGGGTGGCATCTTATACGTGAAGCTGAGAGCTGGGCAGCTCTCATATAAGGAGGACCCCATGGGCTGGCGCAGTCTCTTAGCACAGACTGTTACCCACCGAAACTCTGAAGCTCGAGCATTCAAGGTATGGCTTCCAAACTGTTTCTCTGGCTGGTGCAGAGCAACACTGAGACCTCTACTAACACAAACAGCGTGGTGCATACAGCTGAAAGCTGGTAAAACTTTGTGAAAAAGAGTTCTAGCAGTAAAACGATGTCCCTCAGAGGCGTGTCTGATGACAGGCTGGCAGGGAAATGGGAATGCCACCTCTGGAAAGGCTGAGGGAAGCACAGCAGGTCATGCTGTGTTACTTATTTCCAGCAGATAGCTCTGCCACCAGGTTGTGAGTACTGAAGTTATTTGCTTTGCTTGAGGGAGAGGAAGTCTGGTGTCTTTCACAGGGCATGGGATGAGCTTAGGCCAAGAGCAACCATGCGAATGTGTGTTTGTCATGGACAGACAGAAACATCGGACAGATTTTGCCCATGATATGCTTTACATAGGTTGCAGTGTTTTCATTTGAATGCTGGGGAAGGAAAGGATGGGTATAAATTGCTATTTCATTTGTGTGGTAAACCAAAAAGTTCAATTTAAGAGTATGTTTTGATCTATTTTTTAGCCAGAAGCAATTTCAGCTTTCACTTCTGATCCTGCTTTGTTTTCGTTCGCTGATTATTTTTGCAAGCCAACTGTGAACATGGGCCAGGTATGATGTCTAGATGTGGACCAGCACAGTTTCTCATTGTCATGAACAAAAGGTGGGAAAAACTGTGTTTAAATGAGAAGAACAGAAATCAGTCCTTCAGGTAATGGGGATGGGGAATATTCTAAGGGATGTTTTGCAGTTTAAAGGTGCAGAACAGTGTTAATCTTGTAGGTGTTGTTATTTTTCCATTGGTTAGGTTCGTGATGTTACAACATAAGAGTTGTGTTGCATTCATTGCAGAATGTGTTTAACAAATACCCAGAGCCCTGTTTGCTGTCCTGCAGCATTTAGGTGGAGTCACTTCAGAAGGGTTAGGGGGTTGCACTGTATTTCTCTTCACAAAACGGCTTAAGGGATGACGGAGTGAAATACAGCTGTGTTATGCCTAGTTTTAATAAGCACAAGAATGAAAGCAAGCTGTGTCGCTTCGTTAGCTATCATTAATTTATGGAACATCAGTGCATGGGTTAACTTTAATGGAAGGAAATGCAAGTAATGTAAGAACCTGAAATAAATTGTACCTAGCATGTGCACTTTGTGAAACATGTGTCTTTTATCAGAAACAGGAAATCCTGGATCTTTTCTCTTCAATTCTTTATGAGTGTGTTACCCAAGAAAATCCAGAGATGCTGCCCACATACATAGCAATAGATCAGGTGGAGTAAATACTATTTTTTATTTATTTATTTTAACAATGCTTAGGCGTAAGAGTATTGTTTGTTGCGTGCACTTTTACAGAGAACAGAAAGGAAGAACAGGGCATACATTAGTGAGCTTACACGGAGACAGCAGCAATTTTAAAAGCGAATTGGAAAATAGTCTAAGGTTGCGAAAGCTGTAATTCTTGTGTAAAGGAGAAACATTAGCTGGCAGTTCTTCTAAGTAGGTGCTCAGAAGGGGAGGCCCTGGAGTTGAGGGGTGTTTAGGATTTCTGTACTTTGTGTATACAACAGCAACGTTTCTTTCCTCCTCCAGTTCCTATTCTCACAGTCACTTTGTATTTCCTCTCTACTAGGCTGTGAGGAGATTAGAAAGAAGAGAAATGTCGGAGACGTTTGAGCTGTGGCAGATAAAGCTGGTGTTAGAATTTTTCAGTTCCAGAAGTCACCAGGAGAGGATGAGCAGGAATCCAAACCGAGGACTCTTCATGAACTCTGAATTTCTGCCTGTGATGAAGTGCACTATCGATAACACTCTGGATCAGTGGCTTCAAGGTACAGAGCAGATGACTTTAATCCTACAGCTGCGGTCACAATTCAGCATTCTTGTCTTCTTACTGATCCGTATTCCCAAAGCCCCGGGTTGACTTTTGCAGCAAAAGTACTGAAAAATTATAACTGAGTTGGCAATGGATGTTAGCATAAAACAACTTCTTTGCCTTAGGAACACGTATCACATACCTGAGAGAAAAGTTTTGTTTTCAGAATTGAGGGGAAGACTTCAGTAACAGTTTACAGAAAGAGGTCTAAAGTCATGTTCATGTACTGCTGCTTTGTAACTGTCTCTTTTGTATCTTGCCTACTGATGTATTGCTTAGGCTTTCTTTAACTTGCTACTGGAAGTCAGTCAGGGAAATACTGGATTGTTTTAATCCGTTTTCCTCGTAGATGGCTAAATAGAATTAATATAAGCTTCGGTTACTGTCCTCAAAACCATTGTTCCTTCATTTATTTTTTGAGTCTTAGTCTCCTAAACATTAACTCCAAAAAAAAGCATAAAATCATTAAAGTGTTCTCTGACTGCCTGGTGATACTGCAATGTGAAAAAAAAAAATCTAGTGATACTATGAATTATGCATTATGGCTATATTGCATGGATAGTTTAATCACCGTTGAAGTCTATTGTGCTACGCAGGGAAAATGCTTTCCTGGTATTTCATTGGGAGAGTTTTCTGGGAGCAAGAGCGAGGGATGACCACAGCAGATAGGGGGTGTAGGGTAAAAGCTGGCCATGGCAGAAGGAAAGAGGTTTACAGACAAACCCTTTAGCCCGCCTTCTGTGGGGAGATGGAGATGCTTTCAGCAGGCTCCTCCTGATGAAATACTGTTGCCAGGCTTTTCTGTTTCCACCCTCACATGCTCCCTAAATTTCATCGGTGTGTCTTGTATGTTATAGCTGGAGGGGATGTCTCCCTGCATTCCTACTTAAGCGGGCAGCCTACAGATGAATCTCAACTGAGCATGCTGGCTTGCTTCCTTATTTACCACTCTGTCCCGACGCCAGGACAGCTGGCAGCTGGAGGCTTGGAAGGTAAGGCCGGAGCGTGAGACAGCACTCTGAACTTCCGTGGACACACACTTTTGGGTTTGGTCTTGTGTACTGATTGGAGTACATCCTGTAAATTAGGTGACAGTGGGCGTTTCCTCTGAAAGCTACTACATTGATTTTTACTCTTGGTTAACTGCCTTGAATGTGAACATAGACGGTAGAGACTTTATGCAGGAGTGGAGAAGCCAGAATTAGCCAATACGAAAAAGTCTTGGCTTTTCGTCTGCCCTGCAGGAAACAATATGCTCACAGGCAGCAGAATCAGATAAGACGGCCTGTGGCAGGGGAAAGCATTTCTCTTGTTAGGCTAGCCGTGCCTTCAATGTCCTTAAATCTCTTTTCTGCAAGTACCTTGTCACAGCGATTACTTTTTCTTCCAGGTTTCCAGTGGTAATCTATTTGGGGATGAGGAGAACTCCTGGGCCCTTTCTTAGGCAGCTCTTCTTTTGCCCTCCCTCAGTCCAACCTGGGGAAATACCAGTCCGCCTCCGCTTGCCTCAGGAGTGACTTGGTTTCTCAGGTTGCAAAAGAAATGCAGCTGGGCTTTGATTTGGGGAACTCTGTGGCTTGCTCAGGGGTGTGAAATGAATGTCACTGCCTCAGTGGTGAAAGGAATCTGTTGCTGAAAGCCACGGCCCCTGGCCCAGGAGTCCTGTACAGGCCATGGCAAACTGAGCATCCAAGCTAAGGCATCTCCTCTTGAATGTTTTCTGGTCAAGTGACTGGGGTATCTGTTCAGGTCAAAAGGCCTTCATGGAAATCCTGTTATAAGCCTCTGTTCTGGGAGTTTCTGCCATATTAATCAAATTTGGCACTTCTTAAAATTCTGTCATAAAAACTTACTTTTTGACTCACAACAAAATCAGTAGAGCGTCTCCAGAAATACACCGTGAAGCCTGGCTGACTCTTTTTACTGTCTTGTTAGTTCGTTTACTGGGCAAGTGTTACACCAGTATGTGATAATTTTCTTTCGTTCTATGATCTCTTTAGGAAGCACAAACTTCTCCGAGCTGCTTTTGAAGTTCAAGCAGTTGAACATGCCGGTTCGTGCGTTACTGAGGCTCGCTCCTCTGTTGCTTAGAAATCCGCAGTCCATGGTGCTGTAATTTCACTGGCATGGAAGTCCGCAGCATTCATTTTACATGAGGTTACTGAACGACAGAGCCAGTGTTTTGTTCCATGCTATTCGGAAACATACAGGTAAAACGTACTTAATTTTGTAACTTCACAAACAACTCGAACTTCAAACTTGTCCCCAGATGTGGCGACTGTGACCGGGAGTTATTTATAAATTGCTACATGAATAAAAAGAATTGTGTAAAAGTGAACTAATAATAAATTTACTTTTGTAACTAAAGATTATTTTCAGATGCATCTTTTGTGGTGAATTCTGAAAAGACCTTGGCTGAGAACCATATACTTTCCTTGTTGGTTTTTTTTTTTTATAGCTTCTTTGTTTGCGATGTATCTTAATCCACTTCCATGAGGTACAGTAGATTTTAGGAGACAGGCAGCCCAGAAGACGCCAAACTTGCTTTTCCTCTTGGGTCTCAGGCTGGAAGGGAAAGCAAGCCACCTGCCATGCCGCTCACATCTTGCCAAGTATGCTTTTCAAGAACTGGCATGATCTTTCAGTCTTTTTTTTTGTCTCATAAATGCTACTGTACATCTCTTCCATAAGCACTCCATGAGTCTAAATTGTTTTGCTCCCACTCTTAAGTGATATACCCAGTACTGCACTGTTTACATCTTTTCTTTTCCTTTTCTAATCTTTGTTCTGCAATTAGTCAGTTGCTGCTGAGAAAACACCTGCCTCCACTATGTTACGTTATGTCTGGGCAAGAACTGAAACTTGTTACAGACAATTTAAATAATTGGGCATTCGTTTGTGTTTCCTTCATCTCTGCTATGATGCCTTACGTATTTCCCCAGAGCACTGAACTTGGAGCACAGCTGGGTGTATATTTGTTCTGGGCAGACAAGTCACTTAATTTTTCATAAAACAGGTGGAGTTACTCCAATAAAAGCAGCCAGAGGTTGAATGATTACTACTAGAAAGCAGCCAGAGCCAAGTTGTTGGACTTGCTTATTCTGAAATTTCAAATTTGATCTTTTTTCTGTGGGACTTACGCTCATCTCCATCCCCTTTTTTCCTAACCCTCGAGTAGGGGAGCCAGAGGGCCTTAGGGAGGGGAGAATTGGTGAAGACAACTAGGACTGATCATGAAGAAAGCAAGAAATAGAAAAAAATGTACAAACTTTCTCAATGCTATTAAAAGCAACATTTGACTATTAAACAAGGGTTTCAGTGGCTTTAAGATGGCCTGAAGCAAGGACCTGCATACCGGCCAGGTCGAGCTGATGACAAATCCCAACCCCTCCCCTTTTTAAAGCTGTTCAGAAGTTGATCTAATTTCCTTGGGCACCCGTTGTAGGAAAGTCGGAGTTCTGTTCCAAGGGAGGTTAACCACCACGACGGACAAAGCACAAAACTCAAACGCAGCTGTCCTGGAGCCGCAGCTCAGGCTCAAGCCCCCTTCCCTAACCTATCTGTGGGCTGCACAGCTCCTCGTGTTGGCAACACGGCTGGATTTTCTCCACTGCACCAAGTGGCCCAGGGGTGCCTGATGCCCCTGGTCCCACTGCTGGCTCCGGCCCCCCAGCTCCAGAGGTCAGAGCAGGGTTGCAGAAGAGGATGAGCCTGACGCAGCGCATTCACGGGGGGGGAGCAGCAAGGGCAAGAGGAAACCAGATGTGTCCTGAGGGAAGTTCCTGCCCGGAGTGCTCGGGGAGGTGAGATTTGGGAGAGGAGAGGGGAGCACCTCAGTGACAGCTGAAAACCAGAGGACTGGGGGTTAGTTTGCTGAAAAAGAGAAACAAAACCTACCTACTCTAAAGACACCTCCTTTGTTGTGTGAGTGAAATAAGCCATGAAGGAAAAAGCACGGAAAGCCTCGCTTCTCTCGCTTGATATCAAGCCACACAGTCCTGCCCGCTGGATTCCTGTGTTGGTGGCTGCTACCCAAGCCACTTGAGTGCCTGTGCTTCCCCACTGGCCCAACTTGGCCTGACCTGCTGCCTTCCCCGGGATTGCAGCCCAGGCCAGGCCCCAGGGTGCAGAAAGAGCCCGTGCCCCTGGGGCCCGAGGTGCCTCGGATGTCCTCAGGGTGCTTTCTGAAACCTTTAGCCAGAGCACGTTGCTCGAGTTAACTCACTCTGGGAGACGAAGCTCTGGAATTTCCTTGGTTTTGATCCTGCCCTTCGTGTTCCTGCACAGTGTCTGTCTACAGGAGGCTTACACAGGGCAGACATCAACACCTGATGCTTGCCCGTCCCCAAGATGTGGAGCTATGACTGGCAGAGAGGAAAGCTGTGGCAGACACCCTTACTGCTCCCTGTAACACGGACCTGGGGGTGCACAGGCTTCAGCCCCTGGTTGCAGCGTGGGGAAGTTTTTCTTCCTCCTAAACTGCAGAAATGTGACGCATCAAACACTCACTTCCCAAAGCAAATAAACCCGTGCTTTCCCCAGCTCCCCGCCTGCGGCTTTATGAGGACAAACGTTGTGTTAGCCTCCTAAAGCCTGCACCACAAATAAACAACAGAATCACACGGGATCAGCTGCTACTTCCTTTGCCCCGCGCATTCAGGGGGTGGAAAGAGCATACAGCAAAAACGCTGGACTTCAAGAGACAAACCCGAACGGGTGGCGGGCCGGTGCCCAACTCTACTGTGTGATGGGTGAGGTTTTGGGCACGGGCACAGCACCCACAGCCCGTGTCCCATTCTGGTCGCAGCGGCACCAGAGACCAGCACGGGCAGATGCCGCTCCAGCTGACCATGCACCAAAACCAAAAAGCAAAGGCGGTTTGGAGCCAACCTGTGTGGGGAGGTGCCATGTGCGGCAGAGGTGAGGATGCTCGCGGGTCCCCCAAGCCAGCAGCCCGGCCCGGGGGCTGCCTGCAATCGCTCAGCCTCGGGAAGGAAGGCGAGCGCGTGGGTGTGCGTGTGTGTGCGAGCCTCTCTCGAGCTGCATGAAGCCGAGAGGCTTCCTGTTTCCTTTTTAAGGTTTAACAGAATTTGAAAGCAGCCACCGCCGCGACCTGGACCAATGATCTGGGCAGAGCAGCGGGGGAGTTTCGGCTTGGCGTCTCTGGCGCCCGTTATGAATGCCAGCCTCGCTCCCGGCCCACGTGGAGCCCACGCTCGCTCCCGGTGCCCGCTCCGCTGGCCGGCCAGGGTAAGGTGCTGCTTGCTGCTGGGGACAGATCTTTGCGAGCTGTTTAAAACGCTCGGCGTGGTTCCTTTGTCTGCTGGTCACCTCCATTGCACTTTAACGCACGTTACCTGCTGCAATTTAAATTGCAAAAGTACGCATACGTGTTTTTTGCAATGCCTGTGATCCTCATGCTGCTGTTTGCTGCTTGGGCTGGGCTCTGCCCTCAGCTCAGGGACCATTATATGAATTTTGTGTTTAAATTGCAAGCAGTCTGCTCGTGGGTGCTGTGGCGATGCAGGTGGGGGAGCGGGGTTTGGAGGGGCATGGCAGGGAGCTGGGTTTGGAGGAGCTGGGGGTCTCTCCCTGCACAGCTGGGGCCACCCGGGCTGTCCGAGGCTTTTTCCCTGTCTCCTTTCCACATCTTGGCACAGCCGGGGACTGCAGCCAGGCTGCCTCGAGCCATGGGCTGACACCCACAGGGCTTGGTCACCATTCTGGGGGGGTTTCAGGCAGCGTTCACCACCTCTTTGCATGCTTCCCCCCTGAGCTTTGGGTGAGGATCAGGGGGCAGCACTCAGGGTCTCTCTTCTTCCTTTTCTTCCTTCTCTCATCTTTGAATTCCTGGCGCTGAGGGAGAGTTGAGCACACAGTGTCCCCAGCCCCAGCGGGCCCCTCAGCGTCACCCAACGCCCATCACATGGCGGCCCCCACGCCCTCCCTGCCCCAAAACCACAGCTTTTCCCTTGGCTTTCCCCCTCATGCAGCCTCCCATCGCCTCATGGGGACCGCTGGATCCCCCTTGCCGTGTGGCCGCTGGAGCGCGGCGCCTTTTCAAAACCCGGCCGGCCCAATCGGCGCCTTCTTCCCCCCAAAGTTCCCTTTTTCGGGTGCTGCGCCCGCTGCCCCGCCGGTTTTTTGGCAACAGTGACCTCTGTCGGCACCGCCACCGGGCCCCGCTGCCACCCTCCAGCCACCCACACCTCCACCCCGGCCCACGGCCTCGCTCCCCCGTGGTGTCCTCAGCAGAAATGGGGAGAATCACTCAAATTGGGGGAAAACAGTAGCGGGGAGCGATCCCGGCTTGCGTCGGGTGAGTGAGCGTCGCCTCACGCCCAAATCGGCCCCGGCACATAATCGCGTGCCGAAGCCTCTTGCAGCCAGGGCAGGGATTTCGGTAAACACGCGTGCTGGGGAGCAGCTGCCAGCGATGATCAGAACCGGAGAAAAGTTACCGAAAGGTCTCCCGAGGACAGCCCAAAAACTGAAAACCTGGCGGGGATTTAATTTGTGAGCAGCGCGGCTCAGCCTCCGTGACTCATGTAAATAGCGATGTTACAACCAGTGACTAATCCTGATAGCACTTTCTGTGAATGTTTAATCTCCATTCAAGTTTCAGACGAGTATTTTTTACAATTAAATATATATATATATGGGTGATTTTACGGGAAAGAGGTGAAGGAAAAGTTTGGGCTGTGCAGGGCACCGGTTTGGGGCTAGTTTTGGCCGTGCTCAGCCCCTGGAAGCGGTCCCCCAGTGCCTCCCTGTGCTCTGCTCTCACATCTGTGAGATGGCAGCGGCTGGCCCTGGCCCTGCACACCCGGGCACGGGGTTTGGGCAGCCTGGAAGGTGCTGGAAGCAGGAGGGAGAGCGTGAATATCGCCGCCTGATCCGGCGGGATGGGGACGCGGCCACGTAGCCAGCATCAGTCCCAGTGCCCAGAGGTTAAATCCTGCACCCACGCTCCTGCAGCGGGGCTGGCCGGGTGCGTGCCATGCCGGGCTGTGCCACGCTGTGCCGTGCCAGAGGTCCAGGCACCACTCAGCTCTCAGGGGCCGTCCGCAGGTGGCGGCGAGTTTTGGAGGAATGTCACGGCGCAGCGGGCCGGGGGAGTGACTCAGAGGCGCTTTAGGTCTCTGTGGTTTTTCTTTCATGGTTTTGCTGTGACTTAGCAACTTGTTTTTTGCTCCGTGGGAAGGCAGGTGCTGGCATGCCGGGCGGGCGCTCACCGGACCCAGGCTTTGGCAGGCTGGGAAGGGTTTTGGACGCAAGACTTGCACCAGCACATTGTCCATCCCACGGGATCCTGTCCAGCTGCAGGTTTCTGAACGAGGAGGGATTGATCCACTTGGTGCTGCAGCCTCCGCTCTGATGGACAAATACCCCAGCAGTGCCAAAACCCCCGACCCAAGTTGGCGATGCCGCTTGCTGGGATGCTCCTGCAGCCCTTCCACCCAGCAGGAGCTGCAAGGGAGCTGGGGCTGGGGGTCCCTGCTGCCAGAAACACCCACCAGCTTCACTTTTTCTTTGTTAGTTTTCTTCCCCAGATCTTCTTCTCTGGATTTTGTTTTTATTTTTACTTTTTTTTCTTCTGCCGAGCCTGCACACAGCAGGGCGTTCTCCCACCTCCCACTGCACCCGGGGCATGCCGCCAGCGCTCCCCGGCTGCAAACTTTCCACCGGCTTCATTTTTTTTTTTTTTCTTTTCTTTTCTTTTTGGAAGGAAAATTGGATTTTTGACAGCGGCAAAAATATATATATATTTACCAAAAAAAAAAAAAAACAAAAAAAAAACCAACAACCTAATTTTTGCAGCAAATGATCTTTTCATAAAGCTCACCACGAAGCATGCGCCCGCACGCTGGAGGGGCTTGGGGGTTTCTGGCTAATGGCTGTTGAAGCTCTGCCAAAAAAAGGCTTTTTCCACAGAGCTGATGATGACAACAAGGACTTTTTCTGTTTTTGTTGCAATATTTAGGGGGAAGGAGGCAGGAGAACAGGACGAGTGTTCGCCAGCCTGCGATGCATCCACACGTGCCACCCCCTCCTGCTCCCCGTGCCTGTCAGCATTGTCATTTCACCCCTAAAAATGAAATTTCACCTTTTTGTGATAACCCACGGTCAAAACGGCCCGAAATTATGATGTGGAGGGGGGCAGGTGGAGAGGGGAGGCTCTGCCCCACCTGGGCCGGAATGCAGGAGCGATGCTCGCAGGGTGACTTCTCCCCCCGGGTCGGACGCTTCCCACCTGCTGTGTCCACTGACATCACAGCCCTGCTTTTTGGGGTGATATCGAGGTGTTGCAGAGCACGGCGTGGCACGAGCAGGGCGGTGGGGGCAGAAGGCACCGTGCTCGGATGCCTCCCACCTCAGCAGGTCCCGGGTTCACTTTGGGGCTCTCCATCCCTTGAGTTGCAGCCAAGCTGGCCACGAAACAGCACGGCGCTTCCAGCGCAAGGCTCCGCCGGCCACATATTGAAACCATTAGGAGGGAGGGATCTGGTTCCGCTCCCTCTCCCTTTCCTCCCTCTCTCGGTGATGCAGCGGGCGCTGAGCACGGAGCCGCTTGGGCAGCAAGTGCACGTTCCCACAGCCCCTCGCAGCTGGCGAAAACCCAACCCCCCCCAGCGAGCGCGGCTCCTTGGGCTGATATCCGAGAGCAAAAGCAAGTGTGTCCAAAAACATCAAGCCCTACCCAATTAACCCCGTTCTCCTCTGCGCATCGCCACCGTGGCCAGGAGCATCTCGGCCGCAGCTCTGCTCGAGGAAGGGTTGCTGCCCGGTGCCGGCCCCCGGTTTTGAAGCAGGGTGGCTCTGAGCAGGGCTGGGGTTCGCTGATTCAGACAGCCCCTGCTTCACAACCCCTCCGCCACCGCGTGACTAATTCCTGGACTCGCTCTGAATCAGAGAGTAAAAACATGCCGGTAAGGCATTTTCGGGTCGGTTTATTTTCTTGAAACAAATAAGAACCGTACCCCTCGCCGTGCCCAAATTATGCAAAACAGGCATCAGCGGCAAGAAACGGGGCAGGCGTGGGGGGGACACGTAACAGCAGCCAGGGGTGGCCCGGTTTTGGGGAGAAGCCCCCAGGAGCAGGGTGGGCGAGGGCAGCGGGGCTGTGCTGCAGCCACCACGTGCCCGCAGCTGCGCTGGGTTTCCCTGCCCCGTGGTTGGAGGTAGCACGTGTTTGGGATGTGTTTTTCTTCTTTCTCTTCCCTTCTCTTGCTCTTTAAATAAATTAATTTATCCCCACAAAGCCTGATGTCAGCAACTTTTACTCCCCTCCGCGCTTGACATTTAATAGGTCTTGTTTTCAATGGCAGAAAATACGGCTTAGTAGTTAAATAAGGCAGGAGAGGAAGAGAGGGAACGGCATCGCCAAGAGCAGTAAGATCAGCCAAACCGCAGCGAAGCGTGGGGCTGCTCTTGCCGCCCCTGCTGGGAGCTGCTTGCGATCGGGAGCCTCTCTGCGGAGCTGCCGGCCCCAGGGACGCTCTCTGCCCCCACCGTTTGCTCGCCCTGCTCCCACCCAGGGGTTTTCCTGCAAACCCTCGGAAACAAGACCTTTCCCAGGGTTTATTCGAGCCCCGCGTGGCCTCCTCCTTCACCCCACATGGGAACTTTCCCACTAGATTTGAAAACCAGAAGGCGCTCACCCTGTTCCCATCCCCATTTCTGCCTTTCGATCCCAGAAGGGCAGTCCCAGCCTGCAGTTTTCCATAGCAAAGGCCTTTTCTGATGAGAAAAAGCCTGTGTTTCCCAATGGGTGTAGCTGGCTGCCAGGGCGATGACCAGGGGCCGTGGGAAAGCCTCCCTGTCCCTCTCCTCCCTATAAACCCCGCACGATCCCAGCCCCATCCGCAGCCAGGAGCTGCAGCGAGGGAGCCCAGCAGGACACGGTGCGGGAGCTTCGGAAAGGTGCGAGAGATCTGTGTGGGGCTGGGGACAATGGGACGGGCACTGCACCCAAATTGCCCCCCAGGGACACTGGTGCCAAAGTGCAGTGAGCGGGGGCTTCTCCGCTGGCTCTGGAGTGCTGGCGGAGCACTCGGGAGGATGCCAAGGCTCAGCTCTGCTCTGCATCCCCCTTATTTCCTCACAGGGCTCAGCGCCTCTCCTTGATATTTAAGCATGAACACTGTTTGGGCAGAAAAAGTGCAGGTTTTGACTGCGAGCTCTCCCAGAAGAAGCTGAGAGCTCCAGCCCTTGTAATCCATCCCCGCTGCAGCACTACCGCCCTGTGCTCTGCATCCCACAGCCGGAGGGCAAGCCGGCTGGGGCGGCTTTCATTGCATCCAGCTGAAATCAGCTTTACGAAGGCAAAAGCGGGCTCGCGAGCGCGGGGGGAAGGTAGACATCCAGGCTAACGAAGATCCTTTCCCTCCGCAGGTGGCTGCGGGCCCCTGCTGGAACAGAAGGCGCCTGGGAGGCTTTCCAAGGAGCGCAGTGGGGATGCCGGAGGTGCAGCGGGTGAGTCAGTGCCGGCAGCCCTGGCTCGGGCACGGTGGGCTGCTGCCCCGTTACATGTCTGGGGCAGGGAGGGAAGGGTGCAGGGACTCGAGGTGGGAAATGAAGCCCAGCTCCTTACCTCCCGCGGTGGCACCGGAGGGGCCAGGGAGCGTGGCAGCAGCTCGTCTCTTCTGCGGGAAACACGAGTATTTTTGAGCCTGTGCACTTACGGTAAATGAAACTGGGTCTGTAATATCGGGGCCACGTGATGAGCACTTTTGGTAACTTGGCTCCTGCTCGAGCAAGAGGAGAGGAAAACCCCAGGGAGTGGCAGGGCGGAGGCAGGAGGTGCTGTGCCTCTCCGGGCAGGCACAGATGAGTCAGCAGGCTCAGCTCCACGGGGCAGCCGTGGTCGTGGTCGTGGTCGTGGTGCTGGTCATGGCCATGGTCGTTCCTCGGTGCTGGCCCCACCGTGATGCTCTCCCTGCTGCTCCCTCTGAGACCTGTGCTGCTGCTGCTCTGGGCACTGCGTAGATTTTGGGGCTGAAAGTGCTGTTTTGCAACGAGCTCGGCTTCTTCCCATGCCCCTATCCCCCCATGTCCCCGCAGCAGAGCCAGCCCCGTGTCCAGCCACAGAGGGCAAGTGAGGATTTTGAGCGCGGCACTTGCTAATCACAGCATCCCTGAGCGAACCACAAAAGCCACTTTGAGCCTGAGCGAGCGGTTGCATTGTGCTGACAAAAGGGGCGAGGGCAGCGCAGAGCCGCTGGCTGCTCCTCGCTGTGGTTTTCGATGGGATGGTGGGGAAGGGAAGGGAAAAAGGAAAGGAAAAGGGAAGACGCAGCTCAGGCTGGGAGCCCCCGGCTAGGTTTCCCACACTTGAGCCATGCCACAGCCCTGGGGCCATCCCGCAGGTTGGCAACGCTGTGTGCCCTCCAAAATGAGGATTTCTTGGGGGTTTTAGCCTGCAGGGAATTAAATAAATCCTCTGTGTTAGAGCAAAGCTGGGTATTTTGGAAATCAGCTTCCTGCTGCCCTGGGGCTGTGGCAGGGCATCGGGGAGTGGCAGGGATGAGGACGTGTGCTTGGAGCAGAGGTGGAGAAAACAGGAACCGCTTCTTCATGAGAATTTAAAGTGAAATCAGTTTAAAGAACTGAGACAGGCCGAAGGGTCGCAGCGAGGCAGGGCTGCTGGCAGTTCGCGCAATTTCTCATCATCCACCACCGGTTACAGTCAGAGGCTTCACTGACATCCCTCTGTCCTTCTGCAGTTTTTTGGGTGAAAGGGAAGCAGATTCAGACCAGAACTGGAGCTCCGATTGTCACAGGTTCAGGCAGATTCCCTACCCTGCCACCTCCCAAAACAAGCACACGGGTGCAGCTGTGCAGCCGGGCATGTGATGCCCACATGGAAGAAGCAGAGGAAGAAGGAAAGCTCAATGCTGGTTTTTTTGCCCCGCACACAGCCCAGTACCTCCCGCACCAGCCGGCTCTCCGCCGCTCCCCGGGTTTTATCCTGAACGTTTTTGGCCGTTGTCCTCAAGGGCTCGGCCGGGAGGAGGCCGCTCGCCTCCAGCTTTGAGATTTGTGCTGAGCTGAGGCAACGCGAGCCAGGCTTGGTGCTGTCAGATTGCCCGGGAGATAGGGAAGCTGGAGGAGGAATCGCAACTCTTTTGTAACCGAGAGCACGGAAGCACCCGGGCGCCCCTTCGGCGCGGGGCTTTGCCCCAAGGCATTGCCCCTGCTCCGCCTGCGGGCTACCAGCACCCCAGGGCCCTTCAACTCAGCGGATTTTATTGTAGTGCTTTAAATTTGCCGTCTGGGACAAATTCCCGGAAGGAAGACGGCTCCTGAGGTACGTGCGCAGCGGGGAGGGATCGCTCCCGAGCCTTACAACGAGGCGTGACTTCTCCCGGGCTGCTGTTGCAATTGCTAAATATTTTTTCCCACCTGTGACAGCAGATCTCATAGCTATACTTTCAAAGCTCGGGTTCATCAACCGCAGGGACAGATTTTACGGTCTGGCATGTAGGAACCTCAGTAATTTCACTCCCGTGTGGAGTATTTGTTTTTCAATGTTACAAAACTCCCATTTGCGGTAACGAGCTCCCTCGCTGCTGCCAGGCTCTCCTTGAAGGGCTTGGAAATCGGGTGCCTGCTGCTGGAAACATCAGCCTCCCGAGCCGCCCCGGCCCGTCTGGAGAGGGAAAGGATGCAATTAAAGCCGTGCTTCGCCTTCGGCGACAGAGAGGTTGTCGCCACAGGGGAGCACGATTTCTGTGTGCAGGCTGGGGACTTCTCAGCGACTTCTGGCAAAGCGCAGAGCGCGCGGTTCTCCTTCTGCTTCGCGTGCTGACCACAGCGTTAGGCAGAGAGAAGAAATGTACTTTCACACGCCGCCGGGTCGCCCGCCCCGCATGACAAGGAATTCCCAAAGCATGACAGTGAGTTAATGGCACAGCACTGCAAAACCCCAATATCGCTTCTGTTACTTTCGTTATCACTCGCGAAATGAAGCGGCGCACAGCAGCGATGCGCAGTGATTCAGCAGAGCCCTGCCAGCGCCCGCTGCTCATCCTCCTGCCCCATCTTCCAGGCAGGGGACAGCATGGGGGGGGGTGGGCCAAAACCCCGTGGTTTGGCTTCTCCCATGGGTCTTTTTTTTGCCCTTTTGTGAATTTAGGTTGTGGAATCTGCTTGACGTGGTGTGCTGAGGTGAATTATTGCCTTGGCTTTCTGATATTTGTATTTGCTGATACATTTATTTTCTGATACATATAATTTCCAATACATACAATTTCTGATACATACATTTTCTGATACATATACTCTGTGATATATAGATTATTAACGAGTGAAGGAATGCTATGCACATCTCTCTGGATGCATTGTTCTGGTAGCCCTCACTTGTACCAGGCTTTCAGATTTTCATCTTTTTATTTTATTTTTTTTATTTTTTATTTTTTTTGTCATTTATTCAAATTCCACAGAGCAGGCCTGGTTTTGCCTGACCGGGAATCTTCAAATAAGGGGCAGGCTTTTGTGTGCATGGAAGAAACGTGCACCAGCAGCATCGGTGTGAGCCTCTCTCACCTGCTCCTGCTTAAGGCTGTGCTCAGCCTCGTGGTGGAGGTTTTTTTTCCATCTGTTTGCAGGATGGTTGGTGACTCAAAGTTCAGTCAGCCTGCTTTTCACATGTGGCTGGGTGCTGGGGGAGCGATGCTCATACCATTTTCTTGCTGCTCTCAGCAAGGTCTCCAGGTCTGTAATAGCTTCAGGCAGCTGGGCATTACCATCCCAACCCATGAGGATGGATGAGGAGTCTGCAGGGTGGCTTGTGTGGTTGCACCCAGACACCTGTGGCTTGCTCTGGGCATCAGCCGCACAAGGAGCAGGTTTTGCTGTTTGCCCCTGGGATGCCAAACTGCTGCTTTGGAAGCCCACTGAGAGCAGGGGGTGCTCAGGCTCGCCGTGGCCATCTCTGTTTCCGTGTCCCCTCACCAATGCTTCTCCAGCCCTCGCCTCTTCGCTGCTCCAGCCGCCCGCGAGCTTTTAGTGTTTTCACAGAATACTTTGCTTTCGTGTTTAAGAGACTGGAGCGACTCCAAAGCAAACATTGCTAACCCAGAGATAAACAATCCGTGTTGTATAAAAGGCAGCAACCTTTTTCTTCCCCGAATTGTGGTGCTCAGCCCGGGTGAGCTGTGCTTTCCACCAGCAGGCCAGCAAAGACTGAGAAGCGGCGGCATCAACGCAGTGCCAACTGCAGAGCAGCCCTTCAGCCACGTGCACATCCGTCCCCCAGAGCTACAAGCAAATATTTCCTCCACCAACCTCTCCACCCCATCAGCTTTTTTTGTTAGCAAAGTCAACATCACAGCTCAGAATTCCTTGGTCCAAGACCCTCGGCCAGCGCCCCAAAATCTGTGCTCCTCTTGGGCCCTGTGTCTGTGCCGAAAAGCCCCTGTGACCTCCTGGGGCTGCTGAAAGAAAGTTGTTTTCTTTCTGGGTGCCCTGAATAAAAGCACTGTATTAACCAATGGTGCCCAAAGGCTCACCATTTGTCCTTGTGTCATTGGCCAGGGGATGATTTGCAGATGAGAACGTGAGCATGGGAAGTTTGCTTGGCACAAGCTGGTTGCCTGCAGCTGTTTCACACAGCAGCAATGCCCCCTTCCAAGAGGCTGTGGTGACCCAGCATGCTGGCCAAAATGGGGCTGAAGACATCGCTGGTGGAGCCAGAGAGCATGGACGGCTTGCCACGATGACTTTCTGCTGGCAGCATTGCTACCTTGAAATAATAATAATAAACCGTGGAGATGGGCAATGAGCACTGCTCTCTGGCAGGAGCGGTGTGTAGCTTCCAACATACAAGGCAGCAGCAGAAGTGCTTAGGGTGGGTTATTTGGAAGGAGCTGGAGCAGGGCAGAGGCGTCCCGCAGGGGGGCAATGGCTTTGAGTGGTGGCCCCCTGCCCCTTGCCTGGCCCCTGCCCGTGAGGCTCTGCTCACCGCTCTGCTGCAAAATGGAGAAGCCGGGGAGCCCTCGGCACGGCCCCGCTCCCGGCACCGGCCCCAGTGCAGCACCGAGCCGCTCTATAATGGGATGTGGTTTGACCCCAAGTGGGAGGGTTTAGCCTTATATACCATTTATTTGCATACCCTTGTCTGAAATGAGTGTTTCAGGACAGTTTACCGGGGCTCGGTATCCCAAACACCCACCAGAACAAAACCTGCCGCCGGGCCGTTTCAGACAGGGCGGCGAGGCGGCGTCTGGCTGTGTTATCGCCGCGCACATCTCGGCTGGCTCAGACTCAGGCGCGCCGTGCCCTCCAACGCAGAGGCGTTCGCAGGGCTCTCGCCGCAGGGCCGCCCCCTCCCTGGCCCCCACACTTTGGGTGCAGCACCCTGGGGTGCGCCGGTGTCACCCGCATCCCGGCCAGCACCGAGAGCGTGCCAGGGGCAGCGGGAGCGCGGCCGCGGGCGAGGATGCGCGCGATGCCGAGCGCAGGGACACCGCTGTTCCTCTGCAAGGTTTTCGGCTGATTTTCTGTTTCTTAAAAGAGTTTTGTAAATTGTTTATCAGCCTGGTGATAGGTGCTCTGTATGCATAAATACACGTGTATATTTTTATAGGTATTTACATGAAATGAGGACTTGCACGTGCCGTCAGTGGAGCGCACGTAACGCTGGGCAGCAAGGCAAGGCTGACGCGTGCCGTCAGCACAGGGGCTAATCCCTGCCATAAACTTGTGCTCTGAAAGCATGGGGTGTTTTTTTTTTCACTGTCTGTGTACTCGAGATCTCAAACGATTTCAGAATGACTCAGAAACAAGGGAACAGGCTTTGCTGAAAGAAAGCACTGGGTTGGAAACGCTGCTGCTGGGGTGGATGGGGCAGGGAGCTGGTTCCTCCTGAAAACGGTGCGGTGGTGGTGAACACCAAGGCAGGGGTGACTTTTGTAACCCAATGGACAGAAAAGGCTCCAATTCACCTTTTTGTCTGCATTTTGTTGGCTGTGCCTGGCTTTTTGGGGATGGAATTTAAGGAAAGCAGCACAGCCACCCTATCTGGGGCAGCGCATGCCCTGCAGGTAATTTCTCACCCCAGTGATGGTCCCTGCTTGCCAGAAAGCTGTGCCTGCAGGGAGGTGAGGAGGGCAGCCAAAAGCCATCCCAGGCCTGGGGCTGCCGTGCTGGCCGAACCTCCCCAACTGTCTGGGACCCGCAAACAGCCTCCCTGCCTCTTCTCAGTGCGACCAAAGCTGTTTAAAATATATATATTTTTATGTAAATACACGTCGTAAAACCACAAGATGTTTCTCAGTTTTGTTTTCAGCTGGCTTTGATGATACGATTGGCATCTCAGCCGTGCGGCGATGCACACGGTGCGTGGCCACCGCACGTACCGGGGGAATATTTCACAAAACGCCCCACGCCACCCTGCAGAGCTGGGGATGTTATTTCCTATGTAGTTGGTGGCTGGGATTTCCCACTCACCCCCACAGGCTGCTCCCTTGCTGGGGGCACAGAAAACTACACTTTCCTGCTCTCCAATCTCGACTTCCATCCAAGGCATTGCAGCAGTGAATAGCCCCCAAAATGTTGTTTGTTATTTTTTTTTTTCCAGCTTAATTGTTGTAGAGGCAGTTACTAAACCCCCGTGGAAGTCCCAGTGTGATTTTCCTGGCAGGTTTCATTTTCAAGGCAGCTGCTTACGACTCTTGCCAGGCTTGCAGGTAGGAGAGCAGCAGCAGCCCAGTTCCTCCCCACCCAAACACAGCCACCACGTTGTGCAAATTACCAAAGAGCCAAATGAGCTCAATCCCAAGCCCGGGCTCTTTCGTTTTTCCCCATTCTCCTTTTGCCCTGCTGCCCACGTAGCAGTCAAACAGCAGCAGAGCCATTCACCCACCGCTGCCCAGAAACGCTGTAAATTACTGTCTGAAATTGTCCAAAATTCTGGTTTCCTCAAATGTGGTCAGCTGTGCAGTAAAAGCTTTTTGTGTAGCCCACTTTCAGGGGAGTCTTGGTGTTTCACTCTTTCCACATGAGTCAAACTAAAATGATTTTGCAAACCTCCCCGGGTTTGTGCCCTCCCTCGCCGAGCGGCAAATATTAGTGCGGCTGATGGGCTGCTCGACCGCGCGGCAAAGAAATGGATGAGTCAAAATACGCCGTTATCGAACCCTGCCCGTTTTAGCTGCGTTTCGGCACCCTTCTTTATACCATCACGTGTGGAGCGCTTTGCTCTAACAGCGGGCTGCTCTTCGGCTCTGGCAGGGGGATGAAAATAGCGGGGTGGAAATCAGCCTGCAGCTCGGCATCCAGCCCTCGGCACCCAGGTGCTGCTGCCACCGCCGTGGTGCCGTGCTGCGTGGAGAAGCCACCGGGACCAGCCCTGCTCCAGGCCGGGGCCGGGGGGCCAAAACACAGGGGGGGTCTCTTGCCACACATGTGGTCATCCCTTACGGGCGATAAATAGAGGAAGAATCATTCTCAAACGCGGCGTGCTGCGCTTTGTCACAGGAAGTGCAGACAGCGCTGGGAGACCCGTGGCAGGCTTATTTTCTCTAATTTTTGGTGCACAAAAGCCCTCAGGAGGGTGCCCACTGGGGGCCCTGCTACGGCCTGGGGGTGTTGGGGGTGCAAAGGTGCTGACGGGGCTTCAGAGGGCTGTGGGCTCAGGGTGGGCACGGCGGTGGCGGAGGGGTCCCCCCGCGGGCCCCCCCGGGGGTGCAGGCGTGCACCGTGCCCCGCGGCCGAGGGGCCGAAATTGTGTCCATCGCCCCGAGGCCAGCTGCCGCCGCTGCCGCCAGCCCTTTCGGGGAAACCGTTGTGGGCTTGTGCAACGGCAAGGCAGCAGCAGCGGCAGCAGGGCCAGGAAGGGGAGCGGGGTTTCGCGATGTGTCATGCCCCTGGCCCGCCGCGGGCGGCTTCGTGGAAAAACCCAGGAGATCAGCAGCCGTTTGGGGGACGGGGACAGCTGGGAATCCGGCCCCTCGCTTCCCTCCCCAGCGGCCATGCTCAGCATGGCCACACGCCCTTCCCACCCGGGGAAAAGGCGTTCGTTTTGCTGCGACCCCAAAATGGCAGCACCCAGCCCGAGCCCCCATTTGGCACCAGCCCACGGTGGCCTGGGTGGGCGCCAGGCCTCGAGCCCCGCACAGCGCGCTCGGTGGCCGAAACCCGGCCCTCCCTGGCGAGACTTTCATTTTATTTTTAAATACCTTGATTCTGCGGTATTAATTTGCTTTTTGGTTTCGATATTAATATCGAATACGCGCCAGGTCGGCGGCGTTTGTTTTCGGTGGTAAATAAGCGCTCAAGTGATTTAATCCACGTGGCACTGGCACGGTGAGGGCCCGGGGGGGCTCCGCACAGCCTCGCAGATGGACAGAGGCACCCAAACACCCTCCCAAGTCTCCCCGAGACCCCATCAGCCACATGGGATAGGGCTGCCTCACGTTTTGGGGGGAAAATGCCAGAAATGGGCACCACGCCAGACATGCCCATGCCATGCCCGACGGAGGGGCCGATGTGCCGGGCTGGCACTGCCCATGGGCCACTGGCCCTCTGCAGAGAGGGAATTCAGCCAAAGGATGATTTGGGGGTTAAATCTGCCCTTTTTCTCGTTGCGCTGCGGCTGGCCTCGCACTGTATTTGCCACTGTACTGTAGCTGAAAGGTTGCAAACAGTTTTGGGAACAAGATGTCTGCCTAAAGCATGACAGAATTGGCCACAAATTGCAGATGAGACTGATAACAAAAGCCAACAACATAAAATATGTAGAAAAACAACACGTTAAAGGCTACAAGACCACTGAAGGGCTTTTTTGTGTGTTCTTTAACCAGGTCTCTAGCGATGGAAGTAAAAACACATGAAAAGAAAAAAAGAAAAAAGCTTTCTTTTTTTTTTTTTCTTTCAGAAAACAATCAGCTTCTCCCTCTTTCAAAACTTGCAAACGAAGTGGCCACACCGCACGGACAGGGCAGCAGTGCCATGGGCTTTGAGCCTCTTCCCCGTGGCCTTGGGCTCTGCCACTGATTTTGGAGGAGCCTGCAGCCAGCAGCATCAGTTTTTCATGGTATTTTTTCAGCAAATGTCTGCATTGGGCTGTTTTTGGGTGCAACGGTGGTTTTATGGGGGGCAGCTGGGAGGCTGTTTTCTCTCCACATAAGCCTGAATCTATCACCAACATTTTCATAGCAAACGTAATCCTTTCGGCCCCATAGAGCAAGGGGGGAAACAAAACCTCGGCCGGCTCGGTGCTGAGATACAGGATGGTTTTTTGCATGAAACACGGTGCGTTGTCTCACAGCAAAGGGAAAAACAGGCTGCAAGCTACCTGCTGGAGGGGAGTTTCCTTTGTTTTAATAAATCAGGCTGAGCTCAGAAATTAGGATGAGGTTTTTGTTTTTGTTCTACTTATTTAATCTTTGTTTTTATAAATAAATACAAATAACTCAAACTGAAACTTGATGGCTTTGGTGATAATAAAAGAGCAGCCCTGGGGAAATTTTCTTCATTAACATGTTCTTTCACAGCCCACACTCGGGTTTCGGTAGGAAAACTGCTTAACCTTTTCAGCAGCAGCAGCGAACGCCTTTTGAAGTCCAAACACACTGAAACACCAGGTTCACGACTCAAAGCTGGCTGTGCATTGCCAGGGTTTGGCTTTGTTTTGGGTTTGTGAGGAGGGCAGAAGTCTTGCCCTCCACACACCTGCAGCTCCCACATCCCTGGAGCAGGATGTTTGCCTTTTTGCCATTTTCTATAAGAAAACAGGGCTGAGGGAAACCAAATCTGCTGTCCACATGCAGCCCCACATTGCGTTGCCTGATTTCTGTGTCTGTCTCCATTTCCCTGCTGTGCCTGCCTGTTGATATGCATGTGGCTGGGATGCAGGCAAACAGAGCATCACCCTGGGGCCAGGTTTGTGTTTTGTTCTTCCAGAACCTGCTTGGAGTATGCAGGAGCGTGGTGCCAGCACGGGGCTGGTGTCTCCACCCCATGTTTGATTTTGGGGGGCTGACTGTGTGCCTGGCACCCTTGCCTTGCTTGCAAGCAGCAACCCCTGCTTTGTGTGCAGCCAGCCCCATGCTGGGAGCAGAGTCCTTGTCCCCAGCCACCTTCCCCTTTTTCCCATGCCACCTCCTTGCCCTGAGCAGAAGTGAGCATCAAAAGCACAGGATTTTTTTTAATGTCTTTTTTCTTTTTTTGTCCTTTTTTTTTTTTTTTTTTTTTTTTTTTGGTGGGGGCAGATCTGTGCTCTACTAGCTCCCTTACACCATACTAGTTTTTAGTATTTGCAGCTCACTTCCTGTATGAGGTTAGTTTGTTTATCATAAAAACCTATTTTTAAACCCATTTCTGCCAATAAGTAATTTGAATGTTGATGCTCACTCGTAGCGTTCCCTGGCCAGCCAAGGGCTCGGTAACAGTCTCAAGCCCCAGGCATACAGTGGTAGCACTTGGTGGCTTTTCTTGGCAGATGTGCCCAAGGAGATGCCCCAAGTGCATCCATTAGAGCCATCAGCCCAGTTCATGTGGTCAGGAGAGGGCTTTGTCCCCAGATTGTTCTTTAAAGCTTGTTTTAGAGAGATCAGGGCAGCGGTGCTCACCTTGGGCTCCCCAGCATCCACCAGGCACTGATCTTAAGCCATTGTTTTGAGCGATGGGAGAACTTGGCAGCATGCAGTGTTTCCCTCAGTCCCATGTCCCGGTGCCACTGAGCCTGCTTGTCATCACCTGCAAGGCACCATCAGCCATGGCACCACCCAAATCCCATGGACAAGGGTAGACCCAGCAGTAATAATGGTATGTGCTGAGATTAAAAACCCACTTTTTGTTTCGAAGGACGTGTGGAAATGCATCCGTCCGCTTGCATTTTTGCAGCCATCTCCTTGCTGAGATGCTGAGACACCTCCTCATGACCCAGAGCTGGGCCAGGCATCCCACGGGAGCTGGGAGGATGTGCGCTGCCAGTTTCTGGTTTATGAAAAAAAAAAAAATAAATAAAAAAAACCAAAAAAAAAAAAAAAAGCAAAACCTCCATACTTTTTTTTCACCTTTCTCCAGGATGAACCCAGCGCTGCTGCAGCTGTGCAAACCAGAGCCAATTAGAGCAGCACCGACAGTGGTGGTGCATGGTGGGGGAAGCAGCATCTTGCTGCCCGGCGTATCGCCCCCTTCGGGAACTGACATTGTGCCACCTTCAAACATTTCCTCCCTAATTAAAATGATGTCTTTGTCAAAAAGTTCCCATTTGGCGTGTGATGTTGCGAATAACATTGAGACAAAGCATGGTTTAATTAACTCCAGCCACGTGGCTGAGCAACGAAGGCTCCCCTGTGCCCTCCCGACAGAAATTAAAATATGAGCCCATCAGAATGCTGGCCAGGAGAAACCCCTGCCCCATTCCTTCTGCACTGGTGGGATTTGTCTGACTGCAGACCAAAGCTGCTGGGGGATTTTTGCTCAGGACAGGTCTGCCAGGGTAGGGAGAGCAGTCTGCATCTGGCCTGCCTGACCTGGGTGGCTTTCATGCCTTGGGGCTGGCATTGGGAACGGCAGGAGGACAGCAGAAGATGGAGATTGGCTTTTTTACACCATACAGACACATCCACACAGCTCTCCCCTCACTGCTGCCAGGGTCCTGCTGAGCGATGTGGTGCAAGAGCCTGGGAAGCCCTGCCAGTGGTCAGAGCCCTGTGATGCCCATCCACAGCAAGGTGAAACCGCCCAGGTCAAACATCCTAGAACCCTCCAGAAATGTACAAAAACCCACTGGAAACAGTGAGCTTTGTTGCAGTATGAAAATCAGATGCAAAGCTTGGTGGGTATTTTTAGCTGTTTAAGGCTGAACAGGTGTTTGAAAGGTCAGAGGCGAGTCATTGGAAAAAAATACAGTGAGAGCATGGCAGGATGGCTCTGCTGCTCCCCTGGTGCTGGATGGCCCCAGAGCCTTCCAAGCCTTGTTTTATAGGGGATGGAGCTTGGGGCCTGATTTGTCTGTGGCCCTGCAGCACCTCAGGGATGCTCAGGGCAGTGCTGTGTGCCCCCATGGGCTGTCTTTGGAAATGGACGCTTGACTTAATGGGTTAATTAAAAAAAAAAAAAAGAGAGAGAGAGATTAATCCCACATAAAAGTCCCACTCAAATCCATATTGAAGCTGTCACTCAGTGTTCTTTATTAAAACAGAGCACTTTGATTTAATAGTGCTGGGGTGTGGGCAGGAGGAGCCCTCCCTCCTGCCCATCACCGTGGGTGGCTTTCGGTGGCCGTTCTCCATCTCGCTGCCTCCCATCAAGTTTAGAAGGGCTTCCTTCCATGTACCACAGCTCACTGAGCCTCAAAGTGGTAATCATGAATCAAGCCTAGGTACATTTCCAGTAGGTTCAGCTGACAGGGGTAAGAGCAGATGCACGTGCAGCCATGAGCCATTTGTGTGGCTTTTTCCATGCCCAAACTGTGGTGGTTTTTTGTTTTGTTTTGTTTGTTTGTTCCTTTTCAAGGAATAAAGGAAGTTTGTCATCATTCATACAAAGATAAAGTTGCTGGTGGTTTTAATTTTTTTACTCAAGCAAACCTTTCAGGCCACGGGAAGAAAGGGCCTCTCTCTTGGGGCAGGACCTGATGATGTGTCTTTGGTGGACCTGGGACCTGGCCAACTGGGACCTTGCCAACTGGAACCAGCTATGGCCAACATGGACATAGCCATGGCCAAAGTGGGCCAGGTCCACCACGGCACCAGCCACATGGCCATGGCCAAGCCAGGCCGTGAGCACCCTGGGCGAGCCATAGCCGCAGGAAGGAGCCGCCTGGCGTTCTTGCCACCGCGCGATGCTGCCAAGGTGCGTTTCCCTCCCCTGCTGCCTCGCCAAGGTCGCGGGGTTCGGGCAGGCACCTTCCAAAATGAGTCACAGCAAAAACAAAGGGAGAACAGCCGGTGGGACAACCTGCCTACACAGGCCGCTCTGGCACTGCTCCAGCTCCAGCTAGAGGCCAAGCCCCTGTTGTTTATGTCACAAAAGCTCCGTTTCATTTTTCCCCCCCAAAACATGAGGCAGGACATCCATCCCGCGCAACGTGTTGCCCAGTGGGCTGCTACGTTGGGTGAACATAGAGCACCGAGGGCTTCAAACCCTCCTGGATGGGTCAGGGCTCTCCCAGAAGCCTCCCCTAACGTCCCAGTGCCAGTGTGCTTCTAACGGGACAGAAAACCCCTGTGCAGAGCGGGGCTGGCAGCTGGCATGGCCTTGTCTGGGCAGTATGGCCTTTTTTTGAGCTACGCCCCCGAAATAGCACCTGAAACCTATAAACTTCCCTTTCAGGAACTTCTGTAATTTGAAACACGCACAAGAAAATAATCCAGAATTTTTTTGTTGTTTGTCAAGGAGGACTTTTATTTTTTAAATACATTTCAGCAGGAGGCAGTGGCTCTCACAGGGAGCGGGTTTTTGGGCACTTTTCCCTCTGATTTCTTTCTTTTCCCCCTTTCTTCCTTCCTTTTTGCTGTCCCATCCCCAGCTGATGCTTTGGAGGTGAAGGCGAACATGGTCAGGATTTATCCACCAAAATATTGAAAGTAGTGGCCAGCATCACAGTCTGCTCAGTGGAGGCTCCCCAGCAGTGTGCACCGAGCACTCAGCATCACTGTTAAAAAAGGCACAATGATTAAAGACGGCCTCCCAAGCACACAGGTTGGGGATCTTTTATTTATGGGAGACCAGAAAAAAGGGTAATGCACTTTAGGACTTTGGAGAGCCAAAAAAAGGGGAGAAAAATAATGGGGAGCAGCAACATCTTCTAAAGCAACTCCTCCTTGAGCAGCTAAAACCAGCTTTAACACAACAAACCAAACCGAGCAGGGGGTAAGGCGCCACTGCCTCTGCAGAAACAAGCCCTGCTCTTGCAGCTGTGACTCACCTGGATCAATGCCGCGGCCGGGTTCCCAGCAAAGGGATGCGTGCTGATTCCTAATTAGTGATTTGGGCACTGTGCTGCCTGCCGGGGCACAAGGAATCGCTTGGGTGGGCACCACGGTTGTGACACCAGCTGGGAGATGCAGAGCGCTAGGTACAAATAGGGGCACACGCATGGAGATGTGTGTGCATGGAGAGGGATATGAGGCTCCTCGTTTCTGCCATTCCCCGCTGCACATCGACCTTTCCTGCTTCATTTCACGAGCTCTGCCATCACCCCGTATCTGCTTCTTTTGTACTGAGAGCCCCATGTGAGCGATCGCAGCAAAATAATTGCTCCAAACCACGGCTGATGCTATCAGTTATCTGCCATCTATTATCTGCGGTGAAATAAAGGCAAAAAGAGCAAGTGCGCGGGTACACAACGCAGGACCCAGTCCCTCGTCCTCTTTCGCCATCGCCGACCCTGAAGCGGATCCGGCCCTAAAATGTCAGGAAGGGCTCCAAACTGGGGGCAGGAGGGACCTGGGCAGTCATTTTTATGTGCAGGTTTCGATTAAAATTTAAAACAAAAATACAAAATTTAAAGTAATAGCTAAAAAAAAAAAACATCTGAGAACTTCTCAGATGACTCAGTTGGGAATCCTAAACAGCCTCTCAAGAAAGAGCTTGCTTTGCAAAACCCTATTAAATTAATTAACAAACTAAATCAACCACAGGCTTGCTCTCCTCATTCGCAGGCATTTAAGATCACCAAGAATTTCCTCGCAGAGGGTTTTTGAAGAAAATAGCTTAATTTAATAGATGCAGAACAGCACCAGGAAGTTGAAAACATCTCAGACCAGAACAAAGCAACCCCACAAGCCTGGAGCAGCCTGCTTAGGGAGAATTGGTGATAAAATGGCAATTACCTGTGTCATCATCACCCTCCCCCAGCTGATAGGAAAATCCCCAAAGAAAGCAGCACTCATGACAAATAGTTGAAAGTTTTATTCATATAAAACTCATATTATAGAACATAAAAGATTGCATCTTAAAAAAAAAAAAAAAAAAAAAAAAAAAAGATCTGCAATTATTTACAGCAGTATTGCACAAGTAAAGTGGCAATTACCCTGTCCAAAATTCATCAGTGCAAAACACAAGTAAGCCAGGGAAATTGCAATAAAAATGCTACATATGCTGGGTCCTATGAAATGAGTTAGTAATTAATCAGGACATCAGCGTGCACTCCCATTGTACCTGATGCTAAATCTGGTCCAAGGATCATGGCCGAGACAGAGGAAAACGTGGTTTTAAAAGGGACTGACAAAACTCATGGAGGTGGAGAAGCCAAACTGCCACTGAATGTCACTAATGCTGACATACGTGCCTAAATCTCTACAGGAAAGTGGCACTTAGGCACTTAAAACCAACAAATCTCTTCCTACACTGTGGTGGCTGCACTGAATCCAGTAGGCAGTGCTGGGAGGTTGATCGCTCGCATGGTCCATACACACCAGAGTCCTGGGGGCAGGGGGGGCGAGACACAACCTGTGGAGGAACTTAAATAAGCAGAAAATAAATATGCAACCTTTCTGCAAGTTACAGCATTATGGAACAGTAGAGTGCATTAATTACACAGGAAAAAAAAAAAAAAAAACTACAGTATTTACCAAGTTCAACTCTAAAAAAAAAAGTTTAGAAAAAAACAGGATTTTTTTTTTTTTTTGCTTACTTATAAGCTGTACAAAACTTACACGAGAAAGGAAAGGGACTACATTGCACACAGATATTTGGCTCAGATGATGAAAATAATACGGTGCCCTACTCTAATAAATATTCAGGTATTTACAGTTACCAGAAGAGAAGCGTAACACATAGTGCGAGACCATCCAGCAAATCTGGTTTCTCCACAACCACAGAAAACTTCATTGAATCGTTTTGGCAGAACAAGCTACAGAGGCTTAAAATGACCCCCCAAAAAATCCCATCAGCAAACACAGCTAAAATGAGTTTAAACGCTATTTAAAAAGACCTTTTTCAGAAATTTTATTTAAAAAAAAAAACAACCCCCCACGAGCCTACAGGGGGGTGAAGCCTGTTTTTTTCAGGGGGCTGCTTTTTCCTCTAGCTACCTTGTGGCCGCCAAGGCTTGCAGTGAAGAAGCCCAAGCCATCCGGTGCCGACACCTCGGGTTCTCCCCCAGGGACTCATGGAGTTTTTCCGCGGCGTGGGGCTGGGAGGACGGGGTAAAGTGCTGGGCGCCGGCCGCGATTCTTTGGTGTGCTCCACGGGACGTGCTCAGGGCAGCGCAGCCTCCAGCCTGGCCAGGGTCGGTGGACATGGCAGCTGCTCGCTCTCCACAAGTGCAGAGGTTCCCCCTCTGAAATACTCTTCTTGAGTCATCCCTGCAGCCGAGGCCATCTCTCGCAAGAGATGCTTGTCTTGCAGGACCAGAAAAAAAAAAAATACATACTAAAATCGCTCCATAATCCTTCCAGTGAGTGCAATCAGGGGCACGCAGCCACCAATGGGTCATTGCCTACCAGCCAGTGCATAGAGGTCAGATTGTACAGCTCTTCCAGCATGGAAACACTGATCTTCACACAATGGCACTCAGAACAGCTTCTCCTGACACGTATATTGCAACACAGTAGGAAAAAAAACACTTTTGTGGGGCTGGGTTTGCTCTTTCTTCTACGGTGCTGGTGAAACCAGAACTAACTGCAGCATTTGGAAGGTGATTTTAGGACCATCTACACCAGCCAGAGGGAAGAGGACAGCTTTGAAGGCGAGAGAAGTGTGTTTGTGCATAGATACGGGGGCATTTGGAGCAACTGCACGCCCCAAAAGCGCCTGCCGTGCAGAAGCCCCCCGCATGAGATGAACCAGAGATGGTGGTGGGGCCTCCAACAGCAGGGACGTGGATCCTGCTGCTGCTGGCGGCCTCCTGGGCCTCTCGTAGAGCTTCCTGAGCCACGTGGGATGGTCTACAGCTGGGAGAAGAGGCAGGGCATTGTCCTGAGGCAACAAACACCTGCTGAGGTCTTCCCAGGTGGAAGGAGGAGGTGTGGCACATGAAGACCTCCCCAGGGCAGTCGGTGGGGAGCAGACCCAACGCTCCACGTCGAGCAAGTCACCAATAGGTCGGTGCCACCTGAACAGCAGGCACGTGCAAGTCCGTGTCCCGCAGCGCTGCCATGGCCCTTCTTCCAGCTGGATCCCCTCGCAGGAACCTTTGGGGTCTTCATCTCCATGCCTGTACCTGGCTGGCTTCTCCCACTGTCCTCCTGGTCCTGTCCGAACAGAAGATCCCAGGAAACATCCAACGTGCCACAAACCCTCCCGGGTTTAACAGCAACACTCTAACCATGCCTTAAAACAGTTCCTGGAGTCAAGCAGCAGGACCTGCCTCTGGGTGCAAAACTGCAGTGTTTTGGGAACTGTTTTAACCTGCCTCCAAGAATGTTTTATTGCTGAACTACTCAGTCACCGTTATATATATTATAATATACAATACAGAAGCATTTTCACACGTCTTATAGAAAGAATTTCTAAAAAAAAGGCAACCTGGTGGATTGTTTTTTTGTTTGGTTGGTTGGTTGTGATATTTTGGACCCTGGGAATCTGACAGCTAAGTCTTGAAATTCAGAATTAAAAAAAAATATATAAAAAAAATCAGTCAGCAGGAAATAGGCTATTTGCATGATGCAAATGAAGTCGGATTTAGGGTAGCATTAGGTATTTACAGGTAAGAGAAGTGCTGATTGAAATCCCTCTGCCCTTCTTCCCTCCTCATCCTCTTTGGCAGCCAGGAGGAGGCGGCAGCGCAGTGGCTGCGGCACAAACTAAGGCAGCTCTGCAAATCAGCTGGCTCCGCTGGTTTTTTGGGAATATCCAAGATGAGTCAACAAGTTCCTGGAAGCGATGACGAAACGGGAGTCGATCATCACTGAGTATTTTCTAAGTCTTTTTTAAAAAAGAAAGATTTTTTTTTTAAAAAAATGAGAGAAACACAGTAAACACCACTCTCAGATAAAATCCGGCTTCGGGGAGTCCCGGCAGGTCCGTGTGGGAAATTCACCCTCATCCAGCCATCGTGCATCCCAGCGGGGAGGGCGGCTTTCAAGTGCCAGGCTCTGGCGCCAGCTCTTCTTCATCATTTTTTTTTTGGAAGAAGTCATCAAGTCCCAGCGCCCCACGCCGCGTGGCGTCACTGCATCCTCCAGATGAGGCGGATGATATAATGCAGGAGGCGCAGAATAACGACCTGGGGGTTTCCCACGTAGTTATCCAAGAATCCCTAGAAGGAAAACAAAAAAAAGTGACTTTAATTCCCAACTGCACAGCCCTCACGAGACAAACACCTCCTGCAATGCTGCCTGGATGCGGGGAAAGGAGGAGGTGGACACGGCAGCTTCTTTGCCCGTCTTCTCCCCAGAGTGCTGCTGCAACGACAAGAGGTCTGCATTTACCAACTGAGCTTGTTTCAAGAAGTTTAATACAGACAAGACTCTAAAATTTGTTAGAAGTGGTGGTCGAAACACAGATGATTTTAATTCTGCATGTTGACTGTGCTGAACCACAGCAAGTATTTTTTGAAGCAAACGAAACAGTGGCATGAAAAACTGCACGGGAGCATGCCCTGACAGGCAAACACAGAGGGAAAGGACGAAGACAAAGACCCAGCTCAATGCCATCAAGTGCTTTACCGCTAGGGAAGCCACTGCTGACACCCCATCTGTGCACCAAACCAAGGTGAAGCCAAAACTGCTACAAGAAGACTATGTCCCCATGCCCACCCTCCCGCCCACATTCACAGAACTGGTTCAATTTGGGTTCAGAGTCAACTCAAAATTTCTTCTGAGCAACAAAACACAAACGGCAAACACCCCGATGCTTTCGAGCAGGCACGTCTCAGCTCCTGCAAACGAAACCTGGAAACAGAGATTTCACAAGCTCAGTATCAAGCACTTTAAGTAAACCCAGCCACCTTCCATGTTTTCTTTCAATAAAAAGCTTTATAATACTCAGAGGGCCGAAGCTGCCTGCTCCCAGGCACGTTTGCCTCCCAGGCTCAACGAGGACATCGCGCCATCTCCCTTCACATGGGAGACGCTGCCAGGCGGCTGAAACGTGGCAAACAAGCAATAAGCCAATAATAAAAGAAATTGGGAAAAGGAAAGACCCCCATCAGGGAGAGCAGCGCCTTCAGGTCCCTGCTGATGGTGGCAGCTGCAGGTTCAGCTCTGACGGCTCCAGGCGCTGAAGCAGACATGGCAGCGGAGCGCTTCTCCTCGGAGCAAGTTTTTCTTCATTATTTCACAGCAGCAATCAGCACAGAGCATTTAATTTTTGATCTCTTTTTTCCTTTTTTAAACACTGAAACAGGAGCTCCAGTGTCACCACCTCTCCTTCTCCGTGCTGTCAGAAAGCGGTGCGGTTCGGGCTATATTTAGTGCACCGAACCATGTCTGTACATGCCCCTAAGAGAGAAATCACACTGTTTACACCGATATGCAAACTTTTCTCTCTGGCACGGGGCCGTGACGCACGCCAAGCACACTCGTCACCCACAGAGGATGCTTGAGCACCCTCGAGCTGGGTGTAGAGGGGGCAAATGGCACAGCTTTTGGCAGCCACATGTCCTCCACGTAACAAAAGCCCCGGCGTGGAGTTGAGCTGCGTGGCAGCAGAGCACTGTGGCTGCTGCTGTTTGCTCAATCTGCCAGCAAGGACAAGGAGGGGGTTGATGCTGAATGGCCCGATTGCCACTTGTTTTGCCCTGGGGGGATTTTAAGGGCAGGCACAAAACAAAAAGAGGGCTGCTTTTAGGGACCCCTGCACTCCTCCCGGTGCACGCCGGGGCAGAGCAGCAGCGCAGACCCGTCCGACAGCCCCGACCTGTCTGGCGAGAGCTGTTTTGGCACCGCTCTTAGTTCCCCATTTCTACCCTCGCCACGCAGCTCTGCGCTCAAAGGGCAAACCCAAACAAGCCGGGCTGCGCCGGAATGAGGATGGAGGTGACAGGGACACAGGCTGCCGGCGGTGCGGCAGGACCACGTGCGGCACGCCGCGGCGGGGAGCAGGCTGCGATAGCAAATCCTTCTGTTCCTCCCTTCCCGGGTGCTGTGCCACCGATCCAGTCCTGAGCGTGCAGGCTTCTTCCTCAACAGCACGCTGCTTGCAGCGGGAAAAGACGTTTCAGGGAGCGAAGGCCAGGCACAGTGGGAACAATAAATCCACTGCGATTACTTAAATGCTCTGCAAGCAGCTTGTTTCTGGATGCAACAGACAACAGGAATTCATCAGATTGTAATTAAGCCCTCAGGAGGCGATGCTACTTTGTCCTTGCCACCAGAGAACAGGGGAATGCCGCATTCCCCAGTGGACCTGTGCAGCCCTCACCCACACGCATGGCAGCAAGGGAAAATGAGCAAATCCACAGGGGAAGCTGCCGACTCCAAAGCGGGGGGGGTAAAAAAAGCATAAATTCAAAAGAATTAGCTTGGCAGGTGACTAGATGCAGGGGAGCACTGGGATGGGGAACCACAAGCAAGCAAGACGCCGCAGGAGCTGTTGCAGAGCACCCGAGCTACACGAACTACTCAGTGCTCTCAACCCAGCCAGGCAGCAACACGCACAGCTCGTATCACATCCTTCTGTTGTTATTATAGGCATTCAGTGTTTTTAGGGTCATGCATGACAAGCCATACTAATGTCATCTAACAAGCCATACGTGGCCCTCTGTTTCAGTTCTTTCCCCAGATGAGCGGGTGGGATGCTCGGCTGGGAACCACTGCAGGAGCGCAGCTGAAGGAAACCCTCCGCCACGCAGCGGGTCACAGAAGGCGCTCAGGTGAGTACAAACCACGCAGGATGCATTTCTCACATCACCCACAGAGTCACATCAAGCATGGGCTCGCGACAGAGCAGCCTAGCACGGCAGAAAAGTGGGAGCATTCAGAAAGAAAGCGATGTACAAGTTGCGAGCAAGGCAGTGCTGAAATGCTGTGGAGAAGGTGCCGGAACGCAGCAGCTTGGTGCCCATTTTGGGGGAGAGTTTCTGCCTGAAGGCAGCTGTTGTACAGCCCCTGGACGTGATGAGGAAATGCTGCAGGGGTGACTCACAAGCTGAGGAGGATGGATAAAGATCCGGGTAGTCAGCATGTCGTCACCAGCGCCTCTACTTCTGACTCTTCTTCCCACAGACGAGGAAAAGGAAGAGTAGATGGACTGGAAATCACATGTACAAACATGCAGCCACGGGAGATGTATAACAGGCAAGTTACTGGCTAACGTTCTTCTGAAAACTACTGTTACTTCATCTCTCTTGGTGCTGGCTTGTTTCTTTTTTGTGTTAGTGCCACCCATTTTTCTTGCAACACTTGAAGGCGAGACTACAGTCTTATAAACACATGCTTTTTGAAGGAGCTCCTGTTGCTGATTGCTTCTAAGAAAAATAAGCTATCAGAGAGGTTCATCCCTGTTGCACGTCTGCAGCCAGGACACACACGATCCTCTACAGCAGCAATGTGGGCACTGGGCAGGCTGGGGAGCTGTGCTGGCTCCCAGCACGTTTCCATTAAAACACTGCCACTGGAACCCAACGGCACCAGCCTCCCAGCACAGCTCCTTTCGATGCCGTCCCAAAACCACACCTGAGCTTTACTTGCTTCAACTTTTCGATGTCTTTTTCCCTCGGTACCATCAGGTATGATCCTAACCCTGCAGCAGACCATACTTTACTGGCTCTCAGTACTGGGAACGAAGCTGCAATAACTGCAAGTCTCTGCTCCCAACTCGCTGGTGACTCTGAGCGCGTTTAATGACATTGCAGCAGCAGACGACTCCGCAGCGCAGGCAGCACACCCCTGCGCCCGGGTGAACGCAACCACCCGCGCATCCTTTTCTACATTTGAGTGAACGAAACACTTGCCGCAGAGCTAGTTTCCAGATATGATTAAGCTTTTCCCTTTTAGAGATTAAGTGCAAAGAAATGGAAAGTAAAAATAAGAAAATTACCCTTCTCGGACAATAGGAGGCATTGAATTCATCTCCAATGCGCCGCAGCTCCTGTGCAATCCATATTTCTGGCTGTATTTCTTCTGCTAGCGAGTGAGACCGCCACCTGGAAGCTGCACAGAACAAAAACAGAGCATTTGAAACAGATGAACACGAGGGAAAAAAAAAAATAAAATACTCTATTAAACCCAGGAAGAGTGCAACTGTGACTTGCTGTGTACGATGTGTATTGTAGACAAGGTTTTAATTCATTATTGGTTTTCCGTAATTATTAGGCTTTGATTCATTAATTTATTATAGGCTTCCTATTGGAGCACTTCCTGTGGGATATCCAAGCACTGGTTCCTTCTTAAACAAGGAGGAAAAGCTGAGGAAAACAAAGCTGCTGCTCTTCTACTTCTTTCCCTAGCAAAACCTTATGCCCCTCCCACCCCCCTTTCTAAACCTAATGATTTCTTGCAGGCACAGCAGCAACTTCTTCTGTAACCTTAAAAAACCTCTGTCTTGATAGTTTAATCTAATTCTCACATTTCTTCCCCAAAAACAGTTCTGAGGCATCCAGCAAGAAAAGGAAAACGATTATTTTTGCCATGCTAAGAAGAAAGCCACAATTGGAGAAACTGCACTTTGAGCAAACTTGTGGACTTTTCATCTCCCCGACGGGACTGGAAGGCTCTGCGCTTCAATATTATGTTCCAGCACTTCAGCAGAAAATAAACCAGGAACAAGAAAACGACGCTGGCTAATAAAAGAAAAAAGGAGCTAATACATCAATTATAGTGAACTGTACAGAACCAACCCCTTTAGTCTCCATTTTAAGAAGTTTCTGAACACATGATAAAACAATCACATAATGCCCCAAATATTTGAGGGGGAAAGAAGCAGCCTGTGACCCAAGCGAGCCCCAGTGCAGCACCTGTGCCACCTCTGCCCCCTCCTGCCATGGGAAGCTCAGATTTGAGCAAGAAATGCAGCCTTAAGAGGGGAGAAGGGAAAAAAAAAAAAAAAAAAACAACAAAAAAAAAAAAAACAGCACACAAAACAAAACAGAGCATTTCACAAACTTGGCACGAAAGCTTAAAAGGACTCGCGAGGGAATACAAATAGCTTCCAATCTCAAAATATTCAAAGGATTAGTAGGGCAGTTAAAAAAAAATAAATAAAACAAATAAAAAATTAAATAAGGAGTCTGGCTCCGACCTGACTGGAAAATTTATTTCTGAGCCAAGCTGACACTGCTTGGCTTGGGGAGCTGTTTTGTTTTCACACTGTAGTAGCGCAGGAGCAGTGCCCGCTGCCTTCCCGGGGACGGCCCCGCGCTATTTATTTCCCGAGCTGCTGAATGAACGGCGGCAAAGCCTCGGCGCTTCGGGAAGGCACGCGTGGGATTCGGGCCCGTCTGAAATCCCGCTGGCACGAAGCGGGCACGGCTGCGGTCCCGGGGTGGCAATCCCGCTCACTCCATCGGTCCTGCCCCGGCATCGCGCCGCCGCGAGGGCATGGTGGCTGAGAGTGAAATCGGGCTGAGGTTTTCAGAAAGGACTTTCTGCGGCGCTGCCGGATCGCAATATCAAAAGCGTCCAGTCATAATCGGTTGCAGAAACAGTCAGAGGAACTTTCAGAGCGTGCTCGGGGTGGCCACAGTCATACCAGGAGCCGAGGCTGCCTGACGTGAGGGGAGGCAGCCCCGGGCCTCAGCCCATCCACGCGTGGTGGCTCCTGCAGCACCTCGCCTCGATGGAGACCAAGGGACCAAACGCCATGGGAGCGGCGACTGCCAACAGCTCCACAGGCCCTAATTGCCCTACTAAAACAGATGCCATCAAGGGAGTGGGGCAATGTCTCCCACACACCCCCCGGTAAACATACAAAAGGTTCTGAAGCCCAGGAGGTGAGGAGCTTCCCTGACCAATGCCACCATCAGGTGTCCCACCTGGGCCAGCCAGGTGGGACAGGGCAGCCTGGAGGGGTAAAGTTGCTGCGTCCACGTTTAAAACACAAACCACGTTCACCTTTGGGGTTGCGTAATTCAAATCCCCTTCAAGAAAAGCTCAAAACATGGGAAAACAACCCTGGATGAAACGCCAGGTCAGACACGCAGAGCTCCACCGTATCACTGAGGCATCGAGCATGAGCAACACCCAGCCCACACCACGCCAGCACACACTCACACACCTCCAGCTTCTCGGTTTAAGGCTTCCCCGTTAAATTCACCTCTCCTGCTCATGGAGGATTTCCCCCTGTCACATTGGGCTGACATGAAAGCCCTTTCCCTTTCTGCCTCTCACTCAAGGCCTCCCGTCAGGGCTCAGCAAGGGCTCTACTCACAGCGGCCAGGGGTTTGCTCTTCTCACACGGGTCGCTGCTGGAGAGCACAAAACAGGTTCACATCCACAAGCTGTGAGAAGTTCACGCTTCTCTCCCTTCTCTTGGAGGGCAGGAAAGCACACCAAGATCCCGACAGCACTGGGAAGTCTCATTTACAGAGCACCTGCTCCAAACACATCCAGAAAGCCACGTACAAAACCCACGCGGGCACCTCCTGCTCCTTTAGACAGAGCAGCAAGCAAAGCGATCTGTTCCCATTGAGAGCCAAAGACTCGAAATATCAGCCTAAGATTCCTACGGCACCACCAAACAGCTGGGTTCTGGTCTCGGGTGACATTATTTTGAGCACTCCCACGGGCAGGCCATCCCCATGCATGCCACTGCCCTGCTTTGCCACACTTTTTGAAGAATAGCAGGCTTCTTTTTCTTCTATTTCCTCCTCTGTATCTCCCCCAGTGCCCTGCCATGCAGTCTCCAGTGTCACCTCTTTTGCTCACCACCACAGCTCCTCCTCTTCTCCTCCTCGAGGGCACCCTTCCCAGAACACCACACCAGCGCTGCGCATCAGGGTGCTCCCCGCCTCCCACCCAAGAACATCTCCACCTCACACCCACCCTGTTTCTCACACATAGTTTTTGACCATTTCACACGCAAGAACGAGACACCAACGCAAAGTCTTCTGAATCTTGAAAGCAGCCTCCACCACAGCAAACCAAGAGAGTCTTGGGCAGAGCTGCAAACGCAGCCCTTGCAACAGCTTGCCACGCAAACGGGGAAACCAAAGTCCCCTTTCCTGCTGCTGCAAACACGAACCCATCACTCCACACTGAAACTTCCACCCTGCCTCCCAAAGGAGCCGCAAAACCAACAGCAGGCTGCTTTGGGGGGCTGCGGGCACCACACATGCCCCCACTGCTCAGCCCACGTCCGTCAGTGGCATCTCCACTACAACAGGCATACAGAAACTCAGCAAGAAGTCCCTCTGCTTGCTTCCCTCCAGGGGGATAGAGGGATTTCCTCACACCACGTGGAAATCTGACGGCACACACCTGGCAGAGGCAGAAGCACGCAGATCGAGCGCTGGCAATAACCACCCCCATGTCCTCGCCCACCACGCAGAGCCCATCCCCACCGCCCGGTCGCAGCCGGGGGCCTGCAGCCCCTCACCGGGAATAAAACAGCCCCGTGCCTCCAGCTTCACAGGGTCTGAAAGTAGCCAAGGGTCCCTTGTACGCAGCTCAAGTATTTTCCACTGGTTTTCAGTTGTTTAGGATGATGCCCCTAGCAACAATAACAGAACAAAGGCTGGAGTAAAATCTGTGTCTCGACAGCTTTCGCTGAGCTCTCTGTATGGATGTGAAAAAGCCAGAGCTCAGAAAAATCAGGGCAAACTTCAACCTCTTTCTGAAGTACCAGCAAAAAAAAAAGCTATTTGCTGCTTCGAGACCATCCGTGCCTCCCTGCTGCACAACTCCAGCATCCTTGTCTGGCGGTGCCACGTGTGTTTGCTACACAAGGTTGTGAAACTTGCATTAAGCTGTAATTACATCAATAATGTCAGAAAACCTTTCCTAAGGGCATGTTACAGTAAGCACTCTGCAGCTGTAACCACAGCCATTAACCATGAAAAAAAAAAAAAAAAACAGATGTTTTGATCGCGTAAAGCCGGCGTTTGTTATTCCCCGGGAAGCGCTACCTGCCCCGCTCCGTGGGAACGCGCCCACCTCCCTCGGGTTTCGCCGGGCGGAAGCCGAAAGGTTTCCTCCGATGACGGCGGGGAATTAATCACGAGGAGGAAAGGCATCGTGCCGCGGGACCCGGGCAGCCGCTAGAGGCTTCCACTCCCGCCTTACCTGGCGAGCCGCGTGTAAACAGACGCCCGCCACCGCGCCGCTTCCACTGCGGTTTCACCGAAACGAGCGGGAGCACTGCGAGCCTGGCACCTCCAACCCACCGCTGGGCGCTGAGTTTGAAGAGGAGAAAGAAAAAGCCCCCGCAGAGCCAAAGAGGGGAAACAAGCGAGAAGCAGCAAGCCTCGGGGCGACCTGAGGCCAGAGCGTGGCCGAGCCTCGCGGTCTCCTGATGCTGTGCGGGAAGAGACCGACCAAATGTGTGCCCACGGAGGCTTGGCCTCGTGCCTCCAAGGTCTCGAGGCGCGACGGCGTGCGGCATGTGGCGCCCGGTGCTTGGGCTGGCTCACTCACCCATGGCGCTCAGGTAGTGGCTGACGGCTTGGCAGGGCGGGCTGGGGGTCTGCGTCGCCTTGTCGCAGCTCATGGGCGCGGGGCTGCGCTCGGCCTCGAAGGAGAAGTAGCCGCTGGAGGAGCGGGACAGCAGCGGCGACCTCCGCACGAAGATGAAGAGCGGCGAGCGGGTGGCGAACGGGCCGGGGCTGGCGGGCGGCGGCGGCTGCGCCCGCGGCGGGCTGCCGGGAGAGACGGGCCGGGCGGCGGCCAACGACGACGGCGAAGAGGAGGAGGAGGAGGAGGAGGAAGGGAGGCCGGGCAGGGCGGCGGGGGCTCCGGGCCTCAGCTGAGCCGCCGGGCCCGGCCCCTCGGCCGGGGGCAGCCGCCCAGCCTGGCGGCCGCGTTGCGCCTTC
>CM021767.1:13212048-13328238 GCA_011076525.1 Nettapus auritus
ACAGGCACCCCTTGCACACACACCCCTTGCACAGGCACCCCTTGCACGTGCACCCCTTGCACACACACCCCTTGCACATATACCCATTGCACATGCACCCCTTGCACATGCACCCCTTGCACACACACCCCTTGCACATGCGCACCCCTTGCACACACACCCCTTGCACATGCACCCCTTGCACACACCCCTTGCACGCACACCCCTTGCAGACGCCCCCCTTGCACACACACCCTTCTAGCACCATGCAGCCCCCCCCCGGTAGAGCTCCTACCCGCACACGCCCTTGCACCCCCGCACCGCGGTGTCGAATTTTGCTCTGGAAACGAGAGAGGAGGGCAGGAAAAGGGGGCGAAAAGGCCGACTCGCCCGCGACGCGCCTCGCGGGAACAATCACCACAATTTTTTGCGGTGACAAACTCCAACCCGTGCCGTGGCAGCCGGCAGCAGCCGACCACAGCTTCCTCTGGCCCTGCCGCCCGCACCGGGGAGCACGGCCAGGCCCCTCCGGCACCACCTCCGGGGGGGTCAATTAATTGGCATAAGCTCATCAGGGATAAAACTGTAGCTTAGGGGCTGCCCATCACGCTCGGCCCCTCGGGATGAGCTAGAAACAGGAGAGGCAGGCGCGGCGTCGACAGTCAGATAGCTTCTGCTATTTACTCCTTGCCGTTCGGTTTGGTTTCTGCGTGGGTGGCTCACGCGAACAGAAGGGCTGTCGGGTAAACGCCTTGCGGGAACAGGCCGTCCCTTGCACCTCGGCGACAGCCCGCCTTCGGGCACGGTTTTGGGGATGCACACCAGGCCCCCGTGCACCGGTTCCTCTGGGAAGTGCAAAGCACGGCAGTTTTCACCCATCCATAAAAACGCTCCGGGTCTGGGCACAGCGCGAGCCACCGGCATCATCCGGAGGCCTTGACACCAGTAGCATCACCTGCTTGGGATGAACACAGAGAGGAGAGCGGGGATATCGCCTGCCCTGGATCCCCAACCCCACCGGGGTCACCCAGGTGTTCCTCTGGCCCCTTTGCGCGTGTCCTCGGCCTGGCTCTGCCTGCCGAACCCCCGGTGCTCCCCTCCATCCAACCTCAAGGCTTCTGTCCGTCACCCTGGCTCCGCCACACCAACGTGGCCACGAGCATCCCGGGGCTGAGGCACTGTAGGGACAAGGGAATGGGAAAAGGAGATGGCACCCAGCCAAGCACCGCTTGTGCTGACAGCACAGCCCTCGCTGCGGAGAGCTGGAAGTCCGCAGTGTTGGATAGCGCTAAAAAACCCCCAAAAGACACACCGTGCGCTCAGCGGCTCGCTGAGCTCAAACGTTTTCACTTGTGCGGCACCCAGGAATGGAAAAAAATGACTTCTGCTTCTCCAGCCCATTGTGATAAATGTTATTTCACTTGATGCTGGCAGATAAAATCAGTTTAAGCCACATGCCTTAAATACGAGGCTTTATCTGAATCGGTGCTGGAGCCTGACCTTTACCGCAGCGCAGCGGCACAGCAGCGCGCTTCATGCGAAGCGCTGTCATTTTTCAGCCCTCCGAGCGCACCAACAGACGCAGAGCCGCTCGTGAATCATCTGAAGAGGCTCGAAGATGTCACAGGGGCGAGAAAAAAAGAGGGAGATACTTATCTGGCAGGAGGAGGAGGCTTTTCGGGGAGAAGCAGCACGCCAGGGACTGGCAGGGGCGTGGGACAAGGTGGATGCTCCAGCAGCAGTGGGATGAGCGCCGGGTGCTGGCACCTGCCAGCGGCATCAGCAGCCCTCAGGCACCCCAAAAACCCCATGTGTGACATGGGACGATGGGCAAAAGTGCCACCCCAGCCCCTTTGAGCTAGGGGCACCCCGGTGCTGTCAGCAGGACCTTGGGAGACGTTTGCGCCACAGCCTACGGGACAGGGGAGCGCTGCTCGGTTACCGTGCATCTGGCTATGTGGGGAGGTGCCTGTGACTTCTAATTTTGCCTTTTTTCTCCCATTTTAAATGGAATTGAGAACTTCGGTGCCTGGCAAGCTGGGGTTAGGGATATTTTACTAGCAGCAAGGGCTAGGACCCAGCTGCTTGGGGATGGGTGGCCACCGGCAAGCCTTAGAGGACACAAGAGAAGCAAGTGTCAGACCCTGGCAGGGGCCTCGGGCTCACCATGGCACAGAGCAAAAAATGAGTAAAGTTGGGTTTTCTGCAGAAGAAAGAGCAAGCCACCCACGCGCCAGGAAATCTCTCCTCTGGGCGTGGGTGGTGGAGGCCCCAAGATGAGTTATCTCTAAAGGGCAACTCTGGGGATACCTAGAGATCTTCATCAGCGTGGATTGGGCGCACACAGAGGAAACATCAGCCTTGCCAGCTGGGGTTTTGGGTTTTTGCACTTTTTTTTTTTTTTAATCAAAGCTCCTTTTTAGCAGCTTGTTTTATAGTCGGTTAGAAAACAGGAGGCCCCTGCCGCCTCCCCCCCCGACCACCCTTCTGTCACCCTGCTCGCACAGCCGCCGCCCTGGGATGCTTTTACCCTTTTCAATGGAAAATACCACGGGTAGTGGCAGCCTGCACCCGGCCCCGCAGAGCGTGGGCAGCGGCCCCAGCTGTCCCCACCAGCTGTGCTGCCCTTAGGGTCCCCCCCACCAGCCTACAGGCAGAGGAATTCGCAGCAAAGCAGAGAGGGGACGGTGAAATCACGCTGCCTACAGACCCCCAGCCCATACAGCGCGTCCCCACGGGCATCCTCGGCGGCCACAGGGAGCAGGGGGAGCTCGGTGAGCCCCTCAAGCCAGGGGCCAGCTTTCAGCTCCCCCCTGTAGATAACGATGTGAAACTCCTACACCCACGCGTGGAGGTTTGGCTCCGTGGCGGCAGGCGCAGCCCTGACATTTGGGTTTTGGAGGCTGGGGTGCAGCTGCTGGGGCCCCACCTGCGCTCCCCCGGGAGGGCGCACACGTGGGGCGCACACCTGAACCCCCCCAGCCGTGTGGGTTTTGTGCAAGGTGATGCAGGGCAGGAGGGACAGCTCTAACTTCTCCACGTCCTTCTCCACACAGGGAGGAGGCCGCACTACAATGAACGAAATTCTGCGAGCGCGTGAGCCCTGGCACAGAGATCTGCGCCTGGATGGGGAACAGCTGGCTCCGGCTCCGCGCGTAAGAAAAGTAAATGGAGGAGGAGGAAAAAAATCCCCAGCGCCGGGTGTTTATGTTTCCACCCGCTGGAGGAGGCTGCTCTGGCTGATGCGCTCCAGCTGACGGGGCAGCCGGCTGTTTGGGATCAAGGCCGAAGGCTTCCCCCGTGACAGCAGGCAGAGCGCAGCACGGGAAGGGGAGCGTGCCAGCACCGCAGTCGGGGGAGCTCGGGCTGGATGCCCCGGGAGGAGAGCACTGCGGCACGGCCGCCAGCCGCAGGGAATGGCGGAGCCGGGAGGAGAAGATAAACAACAGGGGAATTACCAAAAATGACACATGTGCTGTGGTCAACGCCCCTCCCGCCAATACAGGCTTCTCTACGGGGCAATTTCATTTATCAAAACAACAGGACAAGAGTTTCTCGGTACCTCGACATGCAAAGTGGCCTGCAATTTCAGCTCGCTGCGTGGCTGCCTTTCCCACCGCGGTCCCCAGGCCAAAGCGCTGTCTCAGAATAGCAAGGCCTATGAAAAACAAACTCCACAGCCCTGGTTGTGGCGAGGCCCAGCTCGCAAGCTGAATGCCCCTGCCCTTTCTCAGCACCCAGGCAGCATGTTGGGCAGCCCAGGTTTATTTTACCTATCCCACTGCGGGGTGTTTCTCAAGTTTAACAACTCGAGCAGAACGTCTGACACAACAAAATACCTCTGCAGTGCAGTGAGACCACGGAGATTTATGAAAGGCTGTTGTTTGTCTCCCTCCTGTGGATAGATGTACAAATAAAATAATGCCCCCGCTCTACCTGGGGCTTTGTGCGGCTCAGCCCTGCAGCTCTGGGGGGACGTGGGTTTCCAGCCAGCTCTCAGAGAGCTGCTGGGGATGTCAGGGCTAAAAGTGAGCTCCTTCCCACATCATGCATGCTGCTGGAAGCCCCCGGTCTCAGAGGAAAGGATCATGCTTTTAGAATACAGACACAGCACTGAGAGCAGTGTAGGGCAGCTGTACCTCGACACTTCTGCTGGAGAAAGGTCCCCATAAAACATTAACTTGGGGAAGAAGCAGGAACGGGCTAATTACTGGTGAGACTTAAGAAAACAACACAGAATTTGAGCAAAGTCAGCCGTCGTGAACCGAATCAGCCCCTTCTTTTACGGTTTGAGGCTCTGAAATGATATAAACGTTTTGACTGTCATTTCTGCATGCAAAAACCAGAACTGCTCCCATCTATCCAAAACCTTTAAACAGCCTACACCCTGCCGATAAACATTTTTATCCTCTAGTAGCAAAGCCAGACTGACAATGCCTGAACGCCGGTATTTTGGGGCACCTCGCACATGCTGAGCGCTAATTTCCCCGGGGCAGGCAAGCAGGACTGCTGGCTCTCATCTTTCCCATAAGTTATCTTTATGAATCACTCCAGATCCTGCAGCTCCCAGTTACAGCTCCCCATTTCATCCTCAACACTGGAGCAAGGCCCTTAGGAGGAGAGCACCTCGTTGCTGGGTACCTCCAAGCAATCCCTGCTTCTCGACAGGGAAAGGCGCACCGCGAGCGATCCATTACTTACAGCTGGTACAGCATTAACGCGAAGTGCCGCTAGCACCCGAGGAACAAAGTCAGTGTTTACTCCTCAAGATCAATCAGCAGCCACAGAGGCTCGGAGGCAGGCAGTAATAAGCTGTGGTGTGCTTTTCGGGCAAGCGGCCAAAGGCGCACCTGCCGCACGCAGCCGTAGCTCCCAGCGTGCGCCCTTGCGAGCCCCAAGACAGGGCAGCCAGGGAGATTTCACCACCACGTGGGAACCTGGGGAGAGGGGAGCGAAGGCAAGTCAGGGCAATACAGCATACGAGTGCAGCTGGAAAGCCCTCAAGAGTGATCAGAGCTATGGCTCCGTGAAAAGGTCACAGATGTTTCAGCAGCAAGGCTCAGCTGAGCAGCGTAAAGAATGCAGAAACGAAGTCACTCCACAGCAAGGGGAACTCGAGAGGAACCATCCCTCCACAGGAGCACGAGCCATAGCTCATTCCTGCCTTCCTGGTGCCCGTAGACCATGTCCTGCCCCAGCTGTTCCCAGAGTCCTTTTAAATGTTCAGCCACAAGACTGAAGAGCTTGAACAATTTGAAGAAATGCAAAGGCAGAGAAAGCCTCCACGTGAGAGGTTCTCTTGGTATGAGTGAATGCGGATACATTGCTCCAAATAAGCATTTTTCTTGAGGTTCATGTGATTTGGGGCAAAGCTAAGCTAGTTTGACACTTTGTGTTTGACAAGGTATCTATGAAGCCAAGCTAACCTCACACAAACTCAAGCGAGCGCGTTGCTTCGGCAGTAACCATGCAGTGCACTGGTATATTTATTGGCTGCTGTAATTAAATGTGTAGAAATATATTAGAGAAAAAAAGAGAATAAAGGGTACTTGTAAAAGGAATGCTTTTCCGGAGTTTTCCGGAGCAAGCTGCCAGCTACCACAACACAACATTTTGCCACAGTAAGGGAAAACAAAACCTCGCAATGACCAGAAAACAACCATTTCAGTTCCAGCAGGGAGACGTTTGCCTCTTGGTTTTGCCCATGTCTCTAATAATTTTTTGTGACTGGTCAGAAGCAAATTTAACAAAAGTGACAAGTGTGACTTCAGTTCTATCTAATCTAAATCTCATCTGCTAACCTCAGTTTCTTTCAACCTAGAAGTTCCTGAGAGAAAGAGTAGAGCATAAGAGTTGTGAATGTATGAGCCACAAACCTCAAAGAATTGCAGTAACAGCACTCTCGAGTGCTGCTGCTCATTCGCACACTCGTCACCGACTCGAAAGAACGTTCCCTCGTATTCATTAGTTATTAGCAGATGGCTTCAGTGGCGTTTCTAGGAGAACAAGGACTTGTCTTCCTTACCCCAACCATCCAGGGGTTTTTCCATGAAGTCTATCAAGTTACACAAGTTCACCCTCCGGCAGCCTTTAGAGTAGGCTATTTCAATTCCAATCGCTGTCTTCACTTTTCCTAGAAGAGATTCTGGAATCTTCCACGATGGTAGGATCTCAGTTTGGAATTACATTCAAGTTTCCAACAACTTGCTCCTTCCAGAAGGCTCTGTTCACCATTCTTCATATTGGGGAAAACGCATCCTGAACACCTCACATACACCCTACATTAAAAAAAGTCAGCCTGCCCTTCACCTGACTGGACTAAATCCTCTACACAGTGGAGGCTGCAAGCATCTGCGCAACCTTTTTCACCAGCTTTTTTCCCCCGCCGCTCGAAATGCACTACACATTATTACAGCTATAGACAGCCTCTAGCATGCCTGTGCCTCCCACACTGAAACTACGCAAGTTCAATTAACACTTAGTTTCCACGCAGTAAAACTTCTGTGCAGCTTCTTTCATGAAACCACAGAAAGATGAAAGTTACCATTCCTGAAGCTAACCCAAGAACGTTTATTTTTAAAACAAGGTATTACAAAAAGATTTCACATTCAGGACGTTCCAATTCTCAATCACTTTGCAAGCTAAATGCTTATTTTCGTGACCGTTTGTGCTCTATGAGCAACACAACAAGTCTGTTCCGAAGGAACTTTATTTCCTTTGCATATGACTTGCAAAATAAGTCCTTCAGCCTTTTGCGTAAAACTGCTAAAGAAGGCAGGCTATGGCAATTCGGTATGTTTAGCATGCTGTCAAAGAACTCTTTCCACACTTCGGCATTGGCAAGCCTGAAAGGAACAACAACAACCAAAAAAAAAAAAGCATCAAAAAAGGTTTAAGGCTAAACTGTTAAAATACTGTTTCCTGTATTTACCCATTCTGCCCCATCTACAGGTTGGAGCAACTGCAGACCACCACATAACAGAACAGTTTCTGTTGTGGCATGCTGCTTAGTGAACCAGAAGGATTTTTCCTCCTTCCAGGCAGCAAGAAGCCAACGATGCAATGCAATTCACCACATCCACTGCCAAAAGGCTTCCTGTACTTTAGTCAGTAAGTTCTGTGAGGCAGTTCCTGCACACTAAACCTGTGTTTTTTAGAGCACTAAAGGCAAACAGTGCCAAAAGCTGTGACAGAATCTACTGCCAGGTTTGAGGTTAATGATTTATCTTCCTATAGATAGGAGTTTTAAAAAAGATTTGACACCAACCTTCTGAAGGAACCTTCAGGCTTCCAGACACCATTTTCATTCTTCACTTGCATGTAGGTGCCAAAGAGCATGCAGTAGACCGTTGCTGCTATGCCGAAGTAGTCTGTCTAAAAGTATATGCAAGTTCCGTATTAAAAATACATACCCTAACCACTAAAAATTAGCAAAAAAAACCTCAGAACAAAAAAGAAACAAAAACACACACACTCCTTAGAGCCAACAGAGCAAGTTCCATATGAGGGTTGAGGATCATGCTCCTGGAGCACTGAGCTGAATCTACTGCACCAGTGCAAAGTCTAATATTTCTGTAATTCATCTACCCATATGCTTAACGTATGCATTAAGCTCTCAATATTCAGGCTGTCTCTACAGCCTCATACCTGGTAGTTCCATGGTTTCTGTGTCAGCATCTCAATACACTGGAAGCCAGATGTTTCACACCTTGCAGTAAACGCGGTTCCTTCAGGAAAGAGTTTCATGTCTATACACTGTCCCAAGTCAATGAGCGTCAAGCCATGAGAGAGGCCGTCTATGTCACATGTATCATTATCCAAAAACCTTCAGCCAAGATGAGAAGCAGCGATTCGATAAGCACCAAGACTATAATACCATGATATGCTGACATCACATGTAGCAAAGTGAAATACTTGCCTTTCTCCAAGTAGAAAGTTATCAGGTTTAATGTCACCATGGATGATTTTGCAGCTGTGGAGCTCTTCTACCATATAGAGAATTTTTACAGCAAAATAGATTACAAGTGCTTGAGGCATCACCTTCTCAGGAAGCTTTTTGTAAATGTTTATGGCATTCTGTGTACAAAACAAAGAGGGAAGAACCATCAGCTGCACAAAAAACAACTCAATATGGATCACGTATCCATGCTGATAAGTACAGACTGTGTTCACAATGAAGTTCCATAAAGTGAAGACTTCTCTATACTGCAAGGCAACAGCACTCAGAAAGGAACACAGATGTTCAGGGCACAGGCTGAGCACGCTTACCAGCAATGTTCCATAGTTGTAGAGCTCACCAACTAAAATGCTTCCATTTTGAAAAAAATGAGCAGAATAAAAGTGGATGTAAAGATGGCGGATACTTGGATCAAGTCTTTCTACCAGTTGGGTTGCTATGTAGAACTCCCAAGGATTGGCAGGCTTCTGGACCTGTAACCAAAAAGGTAATGTACTAGGTGTATCTGTTATTTATTTATATACCTAGTAAATTAAAAAAAAAATAGAAGTTCTCAGCTTTTTTCTTAAACTTCAGACTCAAGTTCCTGAACGCTTTTCTTTTTGATCAAATAAAATACTTACATCTCAAGTAGTTAACCTCAGGTCAATCCACTCAACAAATAATCCTCTTGAATCACTACTTCAACTACATGCCACAATTCCATTGTGGCTTATATGCTCTTTAATGCTATTCAAAATGTTAGCTTTTTGCAACATCAATGTTTCAGCCTCCTGCTGGCAACATGTGCTTTAAGGGAAGGTTTATGATGAGTTCCAAAGAGAAGAGTCTTTCTGATTCCTCTCCCTAACACTAATTGCCTGATGTTCAAAAAGAAGCTTCTTAAACATTACGTTTAGCTACCAGAAAACTTCCAGTTATGGTATTACAATAAAAATATTTGTTGGAAGATTGAAACGATGCAGCGGAGAGCCTCAAAAAGATTCCAAAGGTAGGAAAAACAGATTTGAAGGGGGTAGGGTGTCAACTCAAACACACAGCCACATTTCAGCCAGGCTGTAATAAGTGCACATGGGCTTTCAGCCAACAGCAGATGCAGGGCTGCATGATCGAGTATAACCCTCTTGGGCTAAACTGACCTTGCAGTTGCACAGACTTTCTTTTTGGCAGTGGTTCTGCTGAAAGCACATCCTATCATCTGTTGCTCATTCCTGCACTGAAGCAGGCTGCAGAAGGGGAGAGAAGGGAGGGAGCTGCTCAATCTACAACCTCCATCTAGACAATGTTAAGAAAACTGTGCCCTAGAGGCATCAGCCAACAGAGTATAGAACAGCCAGCGGCCACCAAACAGGCTGGCTGCACAAAGAGCAAAAATGCTTGTGGAAAGCTAACAGGCATGCACCTGGAAGCAAGTGTCCCTTTCACTGTGACCCAATAGTAAGAGCAGTTTTATCATTAATTCACACACAGTTTAGTTTGCTGTGGACTAAGAGCATTTCACACAAATAGCTCCATTTGCTCAGCTGAAAAACACTCAGCCCTAAAGACTAAGAATTATAGCCAGGCTACCTATGACTGTTATAACAAGAAGATCAAGAGGAAGTTCAGACAGGTGGATAAAAAATTTCCCATGTAGAATGCGTCAGACATTACAGCACACAAACTGAACAAGGCTTTGAGGCTAGTCCAATATGCTTCATTACATATTTATAAATAAACCTCAGCAAAATCCATCTGAGGAGATGTCAGATTACTGTAAGATTCCAGAATTTTCCAGTAGAATTATTCTGAATCTACACTACTTACCTTGAATGTTACTTTCTGATTGTTTCTAGGGTTACTGGCATCCAGAATGGAAGCCTGATAGACTTGAGCAAAAGCTCCTTCTCCAACCAAGCAGTCCACATGGAATGAGCTAGAACCTTTATGAGATGGGAAAAAAAAGATTAATAGCACAAAGTCCTGCTTGCAAACTTCACAGATGAGACTTCAATACTTGGGGGAAGGGGAGGGACTGGAGGGTTGGAAGCACCGGCCATAAACAAATTGTTGCTTTAACCCTAGTGCTAATCTTTCTCTACTTGCTCTTCTTGCTAGCCATGCTTTCCATGAGAGAGAGCCTGCAATCACTGAAGAGAACAAGAGTGCTATGAAGTGCCATACACTAAAATCATTCTTTCTATTTTAGTCCAACACCCTGGAAGTAATCAAATTCTCAAGTGCATTCCTTAAAAAGTAAACACTAATGTTTAAGCCACAGAAGTATGTTGCAATTATTGTCATACAGATTTTGTTGACAGGACTGTTGCTGTTCTGTACAAAGTGTAAGAACTGTGCCACAAATTACCAGGAAAGGAAAACTAGGAAAAGTATCTTTGTTCCTACCTCAGAATACCTAATCAAAAATGGTTAGGTTCCGATTTCAAACAGCAAACAAAAAGGTCTAACTTCAAATTTGAGGTTTAGATAATCTGGAAGCTATTTGGATATAGGCATAAGTAAACTGGATTAGAAAAAATACTTCAGGAGTTCCCAGAAAAACCTGCAACAAGTGCTTCAAAATGAAATGTATCAAGTAGCTCTTACCCAAGGGGAGTTCAGCCTTCAGTTTGATGGTTGGAAGAGCAGATTTCCATTCACAATAGTTGTCATAGGCATTGAGTGGTTTAGGAAGCTCTGATAAGAATTTGCAAATCAATTCCTTATCCCATGGGTTCTCAACAAGGACTTCACAGAAAGAAGAACAATATTTAAGCTATAAGAAAAGCGTCATTTCAAAGAAACAGTGCACACACTTATATTTGAATGAGTATAATTGATTCACACTTGTCCTCCCTCCTATCTTGTACATAGCAGTGATCTCCTTGCAGGAGCCACAAGACACTTTGCTTACTACAGTGACCACCTGCACATTGGAACAAAGCACCGCTCCAGTCTCAAGCTTCACAGAGGAAAACCATAGTACCTGAAGCTCTACCAGTCCTGGCTGTCCTGTCCTGCTCGGTTCCAGACAGCTTGTCATGGGAATTCTTGTCCACCCCAACAGATGAATATTCAGCTCTACTAGTGGCAGTCTGCTCAAGTAATTTGTGAGAAGCAGCTGTAGCAATAACATTTCCTTGATGCTGTCCTTGTTCTGCAATGTGTTCAAGAGCAGGGCTACATATTTAAAACAAAATAATGTTAATTGACAGTACTGCCATGGCATTTTGACATCTTCAATAAGCCACAAGTACGTCACACATCCATGCTTGCAACCTTAGCCACAACCATAAGAACTCTGGGTGTGGTTATCCATACAATCAAGAACAACTTCCATAGGCTATCTACATCTTTTACTTCAAGCAGCAATTAAATCTGTTCAAAGACAACAGAGCCTAGGAGACTTATCAGCATTTCATATTTGCTCATGATTACTTTATGCATTTACTCTTCAATAATGCCTGACATAACCTTCTGCAGAACATCTTGGCACTCTAGATCAAAGCTACCTCACACCTAGCAGCTCAGCAGAACTGCTCTAACCTCTGCATCCATATATACTGAGCAATGCATCCTGTGACAGGAAGAATGCTGGCAGAATCAACAAGGTGACCTTTGCCTTCAAACGCACATCAGACGTTCTCTTCTTGATCATCTCTATGCAATCATTCAACACGTCTATTCTCACACTCGAGTGTGAGATGTATGTTACAGGAAAGGTACTGCTGAGCCTCCCAAAGAAACTGTTGCACAAGATTCTATGGGGAGGTCAAGTTAACACCAGTTCATTAGCTGCAGCAGTTTAATTATTGCAAGTCAGGCATTTTCCAAATGTCTGTTTCACCCGCGTGCCTTGCAAACACTGCTTCCCCAAATGCAGCAGTAGTGCTACCAACTAGCAGTTATTGCCACCCCCCAGGGGCAAAAAGAGACTTAAAAGAATCGATACAATTGTTGGAGCACTTGGTACCCATACAGTGTGATAAAAAGTTAATTTTCAGGGACATAATCACCACGCTCAGGTTCATGCAACTTCACAGTGACTGTTTAGTATACATCTTAGCAATCTTATTCAAGTATGTTAGCTCTAGATTGCTTGGAAAGCTTGCACAGCAGGGCTGCCTATGCTGGCATAAATTTGCATTTTAACCTGAAGTCTTGAAAATCTCAGCAAGTCAATGCTATACCTTAGCTTCTTCGTTTTTGCCTGTCCGTGCAGTTCTTCAGAAAACTCCAAATCCATTTGCAGCATGTCATCCCCGGGAACTGAACAAAGGGAACAGCAACAACAGCACATGCTTATTTTCCCAAAAGACAAGCACATTTAGAGCATTATTACCTAAAGAAGAAGGGTAGAGTCACGCTGCAGATGTGGAAGTTGCTAAGGTATTACCAAGAGCAAACATCGAACAAGCTTATTTTAAAACATACAAGAAAAGACAATAGCTTGATTTCTTCAGGGAAGAGTATTCCAAGACTGAAAGAGGTGCAGAGAAGTATAAGGGCCCTCACTGAAGAGGATGATGCTTGGACTTCAGTCAATTGAACTCTCCAACTCTGAGAACTCTCTGCAACAGCTCAGAACAGCACAGTCAAAGGCTCCCCTGTCCCTTGCCACCTTCTCTTTTTCATCCCTAGTTAAAGAAATTATTGGAAAGTTTCAGTGCTGGGCCTGCCCATGCTTTCAGAAGCTGTTCTGCAACGAATTTGCCTTCAGAAGTGGCAGCGGCACAGCCATACCTACACTGTATTTGGCAAGGCCTGCAAGGTAAGTGGGGTACAGAAATAGTTACACAGCATTTAATTAGATGCTCTGAACCTGAAGTATTCATTATTTTACCTTTGTCCTCCAAAGCTCGTTGTGAACGTACTGACAGGTAATTAAATGGTGTTGATACAAGCTGGGCAGCTCGTGCAAAGTCTCGGGTGTTGTTTGGACTGGCAGCTAACGTTTTATTACTACACGGTACATTCCACACCGTATAATCATCCCTCAAGAACTCTGGTGTCCCTGTTTCTTCCTAGACAGAAAAACAAACATACAGATTTAAGTTAAGCCACCAAAACTGTCCTGTCAGACCTGCACTGTAACACACTAGCAACCTCCTGTCTCAGTAATGCAGAGTCTGAATGTGTCAACTTATATTATTAGAAAAATAAAGGAAAGCCAACATAGCCTGAATCACAGGCTTATATAGTTTTGTGCCAGACTTATGTAATGGCAATAATCAGTTCCTCAGCAAAATGTCAGACATCAAAAAAATGTCATAGAACCTGAAGGATCTTCTCACTTGCATCCAAGCAGCCTGAATTTTCATGCATCTCCTTGGCTATGAAAATTGTCAGGTGGTTAGCACAGCTTCAGGCATTTCTTGCTCCCTCTCCCTGTCCTTCCTCCCCTACAGAGATGCCAAATCTGCACATCAACTGCAGTCAGATCTGTTCTAGGAATAGGTCTCCACTATTGAGCTCCTAGAATTTTTATGAAAATTAACAAGTGAAAAAGCTCATCCCACTGTCACTAAACAGAAGGGGGTACCTAGGCTTTAACAAAATACCGTTTGTAGGACTGTCGAAGGACTGGAACAGAAGAAACATAACTACCTAACCCATCGTCAAGGCTAATTCTTGCAATAAGATCAAACACTCACTTCTGTACAGTCAGTCAAGGGACGTTGTCCAATAGTTCTGGGCTCTTCTGACTTCTTTTTACGCTGTGGGATTCTGACAAAACAGGTAGTTTAGAATAACTTTTCCCCAGAAACCTTTCAAGGCAGACTGATCATAACAAAGGCTTGATGCGTTTATTTATTTAACGAAAACCATTTGGGGATACTAAGAGAAATTGCAGTAGCTCAAGAAACAAGCAATCCTCAGTTGTCCAGAAAATTAAGCATCTTAAGCACGCTGTCCAAACAGGAAAGTTGCGCAATTCTACAGAGAAGCAACCTCAGCTTTCTCATGCCACTTCCCCACAGCTGCTACTGATTTTATTCAAGCCAATCCTCATATTGCAAATAGAGTCATAGAAAAATTATATGGAATAGAATCAATCCTATATGTAATTCTTAATAAACAGCTCTGTTGCTTTTTTTCCCTTACCTGCTGTTCTCCTTTTCATTCTCATCTTCAAAGATAGAAAACATAGGCGCAACAGGGGCAGCAACCTGAACTTTCAAGGTTCCATCAGGCTCTTAAAATAAGAAATCACTGATTGTCACACAGTGGAGATTATATAAACAGTCACATTTTTCCCCTAACCAAGCAACTATGGGGCTTGAAGTTGTAACTTTTCTTTTAGGATACTGCACAATTATTTTTGGACAGGCACAGACATGCCATAGCGAGGCACCCCTTAGAAGTAAGATGCTTGTTTTGAGGAAGGTCAGCAGCTAGATAAATTGGTTTGGCACTTATGGAATTTAAATAGATATACTAACTTACTTTCTTGTAAAGCCTGGATAGAAACTTTAAAAAAGAAAATGAAGCAGATAAACAAAGTAAACATGCAAGTGCTTAAAGCCAGGGTAAGAGATGCAGTCACGGCTATATCCAGGAGCATCCTCAGAACTACTGCTCTACTGGTCTTTCCTATAAATGCTTGGAAACAGGGAAGATTTTTCCATCTCAGAAAACCAAGAGTGGCCAGGAATACAGAAGCTTCCCTGGCTGCATCTGACCTGTTGTGAAATATCCCTGAGCTCACTGTTGTAAGCCATGGCCTAGTTTTCAGACAGACTTAACTGTTACTGATAAGCTGGCAATTCAGAGACTAACACCTAGCTTGCAAAACGGCTCAGAAACAAAGCTCTACTCATATCAAGTATCGGCTGTGCGCTTTGCAAAGTCAGGTTTTAAATACTACAAAAGTGTCTACAGAGAAGCAACATTTAAAGAGGACATTAATAGGCTGCTAGCAGTAAAATACTTCTGCCTGCCTTAGACTGTGCATCAACATTTAGAACTTGTCAATAAATTAAATGCACTACCAGGTTAAGAAATTGCTTCTCCACTTTGCGCTGACTCACACAACTACTTGCTTCAAAATTATGGGAAACAGTGGTAGGAGTAAGCAGGAAACATAGGAGTGAAATATTAAGGACTAAAAAAGTACATACCCCTTTTTCTACAAAAGGCCTCAAATTGCTCCTCACTTTCTTCAAGAGGTGGTTCAGGTGAGAAGGGTGTTTGAAACACGTCCATTAGAAATCCTAGAAATAGAAGAGAAAAATACACGAATGACACCCAATAAAAAAAGTTTCTCCGCTCTGTAATAATTGAATTGAATGATTCTTACAGTTTATCAAATGCCAGTGATGTATTTATTATTCCTTATTCTTGCATTTAAATACTCCAGACAACTGAGCAGGAAGATCAGACTTAATCAATGCATATCTGCTGGTGCCATGAATTCTTCTCTTTAAAAAAAACCCTCACACTCTTAAAGACGAGATTTTGGGTTCTTCTAAAGGAAAGTTCTCCTTTAATTTTTAGAGATTTGGATAACTAATGCATACCACAAGCTTTTTCGTTTTTCTTTTTACGGATTTATATTCAGCAGCAGCTGTTTGCTACATAGTAATAATTAACAGGCTTACTACTAAAACAGAAGAACATGGCAGAAGCACACAGAAGGAACAGAATAACTTCCGGGTACTATCACTCTACATCTGATATCAGAAAAAAGTCACAATTTCCATCGTGGGATTTTGAAAAAAAAAAATAATTGGTGTTTAGAATTGATAAGGCTCATCCTATAAAACAAAAAGCTTTTGCATAAGGCACCCTGGTTTGAACTCTGGGGGAAGCTTGATGTCAACAAGAGTCAAGTTATTAACTTCCTATCATTCTTCCACATTAGCCTGTTGAAAGTCATCGTCTCAGAAACAAGAGCCACTGACAGTACAGACAAGCTCAGCTGAACACGCTGCCCAAAGCAGCCTAGCAGGTGTGTCACCAGTGACTTATTCAGAATTTGACAACATGCGGCTGCTGGGATGTTAGTAAGGCTTTTACTTCTTGAGCTGAGTTTTACTGCCCCTGTCTTGGAAGAATATGGTCAAAGTGTTGCGATCAATACCATTGAATCCCATAATTTTGAGATCCCATTAATTCCAGTGAAACTAGCACATTATTCCAGATGCCTACCCAATGCTTCTTTGGTATGAACTGTAGGTGAAGGTTGCACTTTGAATGGTGTTGCCTGCGTTGCTCCTCCAAGGGAGGTATTTGGTGTAGCTTGAGAAGCATTTCCAGAAGCAAAGGAAGAATTTCCAACTCTAGATGCTAGAAAAGAAAAGAGCAACATCATTTCTAAACTAGCCTGGGATTGTTTATCAACATTTCAGTAGCCAGCAAAATGTTAGCAAGAGAAGTAAACAAGAGGAGTAGCAGAATGACAACCCAGAATTTGAGGAGAGCAGGTTTTGGCTTGTTCAGTGACCTGCTTGTTCCCCAGGGAGACTGCCCTGAAGGGCAGAAGGGACCTGGGACAGCTGGGTGGTCTTTGAGGACATCACTGTCAATTCAGGAACAATCCATTCTGACACAGTCAAGCAGGAAGAAAGCCAGTGAAGACAAAGAACTCCTGACCAAGCTCAAATTAAAAAGGAATTGCACAGAAAGTGGAAACAGTATCCTTTCCATGTAGCTGGTCCCTTATATGTTGCCCAAACATGCAGGGATGGAGTCAGGAAAGTCAAAAAGCTTAACTAGGGTTGGAACCAGTGAGAGATGTGGCAACAACAGTTTATTGTACAAAAAAAAAAAAGAACAAGGAAAAATAAGGAAACTGAACCCACTGCTCATAAGGATACTGGACCTAGCAAAAGATGACATGGAAAAGGATGTTTTGCCCCCATTCTTACTCTAAGGTCTGCTTCCAAGTCCCTGAAGGTTCTGGCAGAAATTAGGGGAAGGAAGCATTATGTCAGAGACCTCAACAGTTCCCAGCCCAGGTTAATTTACACAGTGGTAGCCAAGTAGAAACAGCCTGTAAGCACTAACAGTTTTAAACTGGAAGGGATTAGTGAATTTTATAGTCTGTTTCCCTCTGTATTACAGGTCACTGTTTCAGCCAGGTTACTGCTGTATTAAGTTTCAATATTTTAGTCTCATTTCTCTGCCACATCACCTCTTCAGGAAGATAAAATACGCTCCCAGTAACCTGAGGAAAATCCCCTCCCAAGGGCAAATCATCATTTAGCCACTCAGAAGACAGCCTCCCAAAACAAACAGCAAAAGGGTTATCTTCCCTGGAAAACAGTGGTCCACTAAAACCAGTATCTACTGGTGGCAACTGTGCCCAGTCACTGATGTCTGAAAACTCACTGAGAGTCAACTAGCAAAGTATTAAAACTCAAACAGAAATTCCTTTGAAGTTAAAAACGTAATATTTCATCTTGGTCATCTAAATGCAGGACTATAAGTAGCAATAGAAGCTCAAGAAATCATACAATTCACTTTCTGCTCCTACATCATACATCTCTCACAATCTCACGTATACATCCAACACGCTTCTGGAAAAAAAATATGATGAAGAATTCCAGAATTCCTATGACAGATGAAACAGGCAATCTCACTTTATAAGTAAAATTTCCAGGTTGTTTTTACAATTCATTTGGGAATTAATTTCAATAGTTAAGTGTTCTTCGTAGTTATCAGAGATAATTATGTCTTATTCAAAAGGAAATGGAAATGCAAATACTGAAATAGTGCCATCCCACAAGTTTGGTGTGAGGCTTCAGGCATCAGGTAGAGCTACATGATAAAGTCCCGTACGCATTTATGTTGAATATTCAAGAACTTTCAGGTAAGGTGGTCTAGGACTACCAAAACTGAAAAGCTATGTGCTACTCAGCTCCAGCCAGTGAAGTCATATCAGCTGCAGTGGTATTGTCAAGAGTTAGTTTATTACCTTCCTTCATGTCCACACAAGTAGCTAATCCAGTGGATCTCTTTTTAGAGTGCCTTCAAACGAAAGATTAAAAACCATTAGAGCTTGAAATAAATGCCTTTCTTCTAAATTAAAATTATTTTTTAAAAGTTCAGCTTCAGTTCAGGACTTAATAATAATGCACTTTAAGTAGTAAAGGGTCCTTTCCCAGCTTAGAACAAAGGAAGCATCTCAGAAACAACAACCAGGGATCCTGCTTTTTCCACACAAAGGACACATAAATGAAGTCAAAGAACTTTTAGAAAATTATTATATCTCCCCTGGGCCCCCAGGTTTTTCACACAGTTGCCAATAGACACAGAACCCAAAAGAGTCCTTTAAAAAAGATAAAATGCACACATTAAATATTCTTGGATAGTTTGCCTCCAAGTAATTCCCTTATATAAGTGAATGACAACTGCTTCTGTTCCACCTTGTCAGTCAAACCTACTCAGACATGCCCATTTTGCCAACCCAGGTTTCTGCCCCCCACCTCCCGATTGTTTCATGCATTAGCTCTGTCACACAAGCCGAAGTGCAAAAAGATAAATAAAAGCACTTTTTTCTTCTCCAGAGGCATTTGCAGCCAAGTTGTAACATCTGGTATCTGCATGAACTAAGCACATTCTGTTGTTTATTTCGGGCATGCCGGGGACACAAATGCTGAATAATCACTTTGGTTATGCAATGAATTTGTTCTTAGTTATTACAACTAAAACACAGGGTGAAAAGAATTAAAGATTGAAATAAGGACCATACGTTATAAGAGTTTGATCTATGTCTAAATACTGGTTTCCACAGGTTAATTCAGATTTTTTTCAGAAGAGTAAAAACCCTTTCTTCATGTTAATTTTCAGGTAAAGTGTAACTACAGAAGACTGTACAATTTGTAAAGCAACAATCGAACTGTTTATACGTACTGTTCTGCAGTGCTCCAATTAAGAGTCGCATCAGGGCGCGCCTGCTCCTGAGCTGGAGCACTGTTGAATGGAGGGTGTAACAAACTCTTCTGGACTTCTCCAAGCTCTTGCTGAGTTTTGATTGCATCCTTCTTGAACGTTTCTTCCAACAAGGAAGATTTTGTCTGGTGGCCAACTGGGTTCACGGACTTCAGTGTAAGAGCATTTGAAGACAAAGTGCTTGACTGAAGCTGGTCTGGCACCAGCCCTTGGAGGGTTTGCAGACCTGAGCTTTGACAAGATGCCATCCATTTCTGCTGCAGAGCTGCACTGGGTGCTACATGTGGATATACCTTCAGAGATGAAAATTATTATTTTAACCTCAAACCCCCCCCACACGTATAAACATTGCCATTTGCCCTTTTATTTTGCATAACTGGAATAGCTTATCATGCTTAAGAGAACTTTCACATGCAACTAAAACTAGATCACAGAAGCAAAACCAATCTTTGAGGTTTCACAATTCAAAACGTTTCATCATGTATTTAAGGTTATGCCAGGTATCTATACGAGTCAGATATTGCAACCTCGACTTCCAGATTTGGTTAACACACAGCTTGAGTTACCATCTAAAGCGCAGCTAAATTTTGTGCGGCGAGTTTGACTGCTCCTATTTATCATAGCCCATACTCACCGAGGGCTTATTTTGTTCAGCTAATGTTGTAGATGCTGGTTCCAGTCTAGTTTCCTCCAAACTTTTGGTGAGCTGAGTGAGCTGCTCCAGCTTCTGCTGCAGGGCTTGCAGTTCAAGGACAGCTGACTCTTTTCTTCTTATGGAATCCCTCTCTTCTTCTCCTAATGAAGAAACATGGATATTAAGTAAACCAGATATTAAATAAAACGATGAAAAGGGACAGCTACACAACACTATCTCAACACTAGCCTGGACACCAGCAGCAGCCCTAATGCTTCTAAAGGAGTTCACAGGCCAGGATACCTCTCACCTGGGTTGCACTTAGAGTGCCAGCCTCAGTGCTCCTACTGCAGGCATGCTCATGACTCCTATCTTCAGCACAAAAGAACACTAAACTTTGAAAAATTCTACCAAAGCAACCCTTTGGTAACATCTGAGTGGAGATGGAGCCTGCTGTCCCTGAAGGGAGAGCTGTCCCTGCTGGGAATTTTCATACATAACTACCACAATTAAAAATAAAATCCACCCAAACACTTGTTTGAAATATGCATTTAGAAATACAATTGTAAGCATACTCTGGGCTCTGATTACAGCCTACAAAGAGGAACAAAGATATTCTTCATCCTGAATTATAGGTATCAGCTGGTAAGCAGAGAGCCACAGCTACAACTCACATCAGGGTAACTGGTACAGCTGAGAGCTGCCTGTACTTGCCTGCAATTTCCTCAGAAGAAACAACACTTTCAGAAAGTCTAGGCTTCAAAAGACAAAACTGAAGGATGAGCTTAAAATCTAAATACCAGCGTCATGACAGTTTGGGAATTAAGCCCTTGAAGGGTTTGAAGACAACACCAGTTCACGTCAGTCATTCGGCCTGTTTACTAATGCTTCCCAGCTTACCACAGCCTGTTTTTGTACAGGGATGATAACCTGGGCTTTGAGAAAGTTTTCAGGCTTCAACAGAGCTTGAAAAGACATGAATACAGACAGGTGCTACTTTTCCAAGAACAGGAGAATGTTTTTTAAAATAGCTAGGTGGAAGGAGAAGAATACCGCGTTCTTTCTGTCTTCTGAGGCGCTCGTATTTCTTGAAGTATCGCTTGGCTCTGAGCTCCTCAAATGAAAGTTCAGAGCCTTCACATATGAGCAGGTTTTTATTATACATCACAACCTGCTCACATTCAACAGCAGCAGATGACGACTTCGGAAGAACTTCCGATTTGGAGAGGTATGTCACGTACTTTCTGTGAAGGAAAATAAAAAAGTTCTATTCAAGTTTGTTGGACCTGTTCTGGGGAGTATGATTCTTTTTTTCCCAAAAGTGAGGACCCCTCCCCTCTTCCTTTCTCCCTTTTTTTTAAAAAAAAAAACAAAAACAAAAAACTTACACTTCTCTTTCACCAGAGGAGCAGGACTGAGTACCAGCACAATCAGGACCCTAAAGTTGTGGGGTAGGGAGAAAGAAATCCAGCATTATACTTAGCCATCCATTTTGATGGGACTAGCAATCGGGAAGTCCCTAATATTTGATTCTGATTGAAGAGATGACAACTCAGGCCATGGGCATAGCAAGAATGAACAGATCAAGAGAAATATACAAGTGATCACAGCCTGAGGAAGCTTGTCCCAAAGAATTAGCTGTGTAAGAGTCTGCTGTTATCACTGAGAATTTTTGGAAGATGAGCAAGATCCCAGAGAATCCAGACAAGAGGATATACTTCTGGAAACTGCAGTCCTCAGAAGCATTCTGGACTAGTTGAACAGGCATCCTCTAGTCCCCAAAAAACAGGAATGTAACTTCTAGATCACGTGGGTTTGTAAAGAACAGGTTGGATGGCCCCCTCCGACTTCTTTCTTTGACAAGCTATCCAATTTCAGGGGTTGCAGGCAAGAGGTCTAAGCAGCTTTAAGCTCTATTCCATCATCCACGACACCTTTTAGTATTTGCAGGCAATACCAAACTGAAAGAGTCAGAAGCACTTTAGAAAACGGGACAAAGTTGAGAAAACTGACATATTTCCTACCCACAGTCTTTCAGTATTAAATTTCACACATCCCCTGTTCACCTTTCATCTTATTGCGTCAAAACAGCTGCAAAGAAATTTAACTAGCTTTGCCAAACCTCAGAACTACAGTGCTGCGTTCTGGTACTTATCTGAGATGGGGTAGAATTAATAGGGTTTCTTTTTTGGTTTTATTGTGGGGAAGGGGGTGGAGGAAGAAGACTACAGAGTGACACAACTTGGGCTGTAAAGTTAACTAAAACTTCCACAAGGTAGGAACAGAACCTCAGCTAGAACTTGCTACAGACTGATGTGGCAAGCTACAGAGTGCTCTACTGACACTCCCCTACAGAGGGGCTCAGGAGCTGCCAGTGTCATCTCCTAATAACTTCCCATCATCAACAGACTGACATCTGCACAAAGCCACCATTTCACTGAGGACAGTTTTGGAGGTTCCTCTTCTTCCCCTGGCATTATCTTTTATTTATTCTTCAATAGCGTATAAAAGTAGTAGCATGAAAATTCAGTGTAGACGATATTCAATGACAGACAAAATACTATTTACAGTTCTATCCCTGCAAAGAACACTAACTAGCTGGAAACGCATTGAGTGACTAACAACTGCGCCCCCATGCTTGTGAAACTATTTCTAGATGTGATGCTTAGAGCCTAAAACCCATCAGCAACATTTCTGAGACGTGGAAGATATTGTTAAAATATTTTAATGTTTTTAATTCAATCAAGCTCTTTAATCTAAAACTTATACAAGGGTCCCACAGTCTTCCCCATACTAATTCATTTCTCAAGTCTGTTACCTGATTATTGCAGGTATATGCTGGATCATTAAGATTTGTAACACCTTTTCGAGGAGACATTTGATTTGCAGCATGTGAAGTCTGAAGTGGTTTTATAACAGCAGCACCTGGGACAGATTACACAGGCTTGCATTAACGAGTAGAAATCTTTGTCTCATGTATGATTTTTTACTTACAACTTTAAGCATCAGAAAACTTCTACTTTATGTTTTGGATACACTTCAGAATTTTTAATACAACCAGGAAAACAGTAAAAAAAAAAGTTTCTACAGGAAACATATTACACTTTGTAATCATTCAGCTAGCTCTGGAACTTAACAAAAGTTCTCAGTTGCACCTTCTACAGTGCATATTATTATTTCTTTACACTCAAAGAAAATGCTGCTATCATTTGCAGTATCAATGATAGAAGACCCAGCTACCATCTATGTCTGGTAAAGAGCACGAGCTCATCACCAAACTTAAAATTTTGTTATTAAAATATTATTGCCCTAAATAATTAATTTCCTAATTTTAGAGCTGTCACATTCATTATTTTGATTGTTCACGTTCCTAATTATAGGAATATTCTCATATTGAAATTATAAGATCTCAGCCTTCAGCTGCTTTACTGAAACAAACCCCTGCTGTATGTTTTAACACTGTAGCTGGAGTAGAATCAATACAGCAGGTTCCCCACATAGAGCTCTATTAATCCCACTTAGACAGTGGAAGGGCAAAGAGAAAGGAAGCATGAAACAGCTTCCTTCAGTGACAAAACCCACCAATCAATGGAAAAGATTCATCTAGTCGAGGTACAGTTCACAGGCAGATTATCTGTAGACTCACCTTGCAGAGGATTCTGAGGATTGTAATTCTGCAGCCAGCTAAATTGCAAGAAACATCAGTTATTATCATTAAGTCACCTGTCCCCCATTCCTCCCCATCCACCCCCAGAAACCTTTGATTTCCTTGCACAGTCCTCACGCTTAGAAATCAAACACTAAGATACTCACGTTACTTACAGGACACGTTATTGAGCACATCCCTGGTAGTTTTACATTCTAAAAAGCAAAACAACTCCGCAATAGGCAGCGAGAGATGAAAATCATCTTTATCATCAGCTGAGGGAATATATCTCACAGTAAGCAACTAACAAAGCTCACACTCAATAAACCAAAGACATGCTTTAATTTGGATCTATTTAACAGAAAATAGACAAGAAACGAATCAACCAGTTTCAGGATTTTCTTTCTGAGCCCTACTTCACTCAAGGCACTGTGGTACAGGCTCTCAGTACACCCTTCGAAATAGACAACACATACTGAACAGCAAAAAAAAAGATTCATCCTTAAGCTTATACCCACCTTCCACAAAAATAATCATTGCTGTATATATGCTCTGTGCTAAAGCAGAGGTAGACAAAAAACAACACAATCTAAATAGCTCTGTAAGTAAAAGGTGTATCAGAATTACCAGTATAGCTGTTCCAAGTTCTCTCGTGGCTGTGCCTGGTTGTGAAATCCTTTTTGAATGACAGCTATCGCACGCTGCATGTTGCCCTCATTTACCAGCTGCTGAGCCCATGCAATATAGAAGGCAGAGGCGTTTACACCAACTCCCTGCCCGTACAGGTAGTCAAAGTACTCACAAGGAGAGGTGATGAACTCCGCCTGCACAAGACAAAAACACGCAACCCATAAGCACTTTCAAGAGCAACCAAGGAAGTTATAGGAGTAAAAAACTATTTACTTTCCACGTTAAGAAAGCCTTTTTTTTTTTTAAGAAACATTTTTAAAGAGGCATATATTTTTCACGAGCTAATCAGCCTAACGAGAAAGCTTTTGAAGAGGAGCGTGCTGTTCTTTAGAAAGACTAGGAAGCTCCCTGAGTTCTTAGATCAACATATTTGATCTCTGGGGGGGGGTGAGCGCCCCCGCAGCCCACACCTACCAGCTTCAGGCAGTAGCCGACGAACCTGGGGTCCCGGCGGTACCTCCCGTCCGGCAGGAACGCCGCCACCAGCTGCTCCAGGAGGCCGGGCAGCCGGGCTCGTCGCTCCGGGGCGGGCAGGCAGCCCTCCAACCACCGCGCGTACCTGAGGGGGGGGACGGATGGGGCCGGGTGAGGCACCGCCGAACGCCTCGGTCCGGTCCGACCCAGCCCGGCCCCGAGCACCCACCTGTCCCACGGCTCCAGCGGGTCGCTGCCGACGTAGCTCCGGAGCTGAGCCTCCAGGCTCCTGCGGTGCGGGATGTTAGGGGCTGCGGGGGACCGGGGGGGTCCCCTCAGGCCGCCCCCCGCCCCCCCCCGCGCCCCCCACCCCCCCCCCCCGGTTCCCCCCCCACCGCCCGGCCGCCTCCATGCCGCCGCCGCCTCCCCAACCGCCACCAATTCAAACCCGGCGCGCATGCGCCCCCTTCAACCCCGCGCCGCCTCCCCATTGGCCAATCGCTTTCTCTCCGCCCACCCTAGGCCACGCCCCCTCGCCGTGGCGCCGGCGGGAACCGCCCCTTTCCCGCCAAGCCCAGCGCAGCCCCGTTGACTGTCATCAATGAGCCAAAGCCGAGCGTGCAACCGAGCGTTGTTTAATGAGGTCCGGACACACATACACGAGTGCTGCTGTACAGGGTTCCAGTTACAAGAGACAGCAATTCCATAACACTGATACCATGCCGCTACCGGATACACACGGCCAGTGCAGCCCCATAGCAGTGCCCAGCCTCCATCGGGCACTTTACGTGATAGAGCTCCTTGAAGTGACAACGCCACATCCAACGCTCCTTCTGCTGTTAAATCCGGCCCACGTGCAGGTGAGGGCAGCAACCGAAGGCAGCCGGGCAGAAGGTGCTGGAGAGACAAGCAGCTGAGGATCGGCTCCTCCTTGTCAAGAGCTGTAGACAGCCAGCCCTACACAGCTCGCTCGGAAGTGAGATGAGCGGGGTCAGGGGCAGTAGGCGACAAGTTTAAGATCTCCTCAAATGAAGGGCCTTCATCTTCAGGCGGTATCTCTGCCTCAAACATACGCTGAAGCAGAGCATCAACTGTCCTGTACCCTGAGGGTAGCAGAAAAGTCCCTGTAAGCATCCATTCCCATTTTTTCCCCAGCAGAATCGTAGAATATCCACCTTAACACAGATCTTACTCAAACTCCCCTTGTTTTATGCTAAAGCAGTAAGAAAATAAACGCCTCAATGTTTACAGGTATTTTGTACCATCTACTTTTAAACACTGTAAGCACTTATAAAGGGTAAGACCCTTACTTTAAAGGGCAAGGACGTGTACTCCATCTGTCCTTCAGACTTCTGATCCTGATCAACTGCCCCACTGAGAAGCACAAGCTTGGAGAACTGTAAGGGCACAGCAAGAAAGCCAGGGGAAGAAGCAGCAGGCATTAAGCTAGAGGAAAGGAACATACAGTCACCCCGTGATCCAAGCCAGGAGTGCAGAGGGCACATGGGAAGGAGAGAAGACAGGCTTCTTGGCAACAGCAGGACCTCAGCCACCAAGGCAGTGTCTCCACAGACTAGCTATTAAAAACAAGTGTGCAATGAAGGACCGAAGAAGAAAAGGTGCTACCGGAGTAAGGAAGAGCAAACAGAGTCCACAGCATTGGAGAGTTCTCTCAGAGAGTCCACAGTTCTCTAAAAACCTCCAGCTGTGTTTTAGCTGCTTTTACAGCCCAAAGAAAGCAGAAGTGCTTCAGAACTTTCCCAGACAGGGCTACTAATGGGGACAGTTCAGAGCCTTGGCTTCTAAAGCAAGAGGTCAGGCACTCTGACAGCAGTCACCACCTCTGAAAGAGCCTGTAGGGCCACACTTACGTTTGGAGGCGATTTTAAACACTAGCCCTCTAGGCTGCGTCTTTGTTCCAACTTCCCCCTCAAGGTCATGCTCAGCACTCTCCATGTTATCAAGGAGTTGTTCATCCTGGAGCGCCTCCCTACACAAGAAGGACCAGAAGTTACCCCAGGGACCCACACGTGCACAGCAGCAATGGATTCTCTTGGGCAGGACTAGCTCCCTGGTCGTGCTGTTAGCCTCCAGCACCTCTCCTTCCCCCAGGCAACAGCCCTGGGCTGGAAGAGCTCGGTAAAACAGCTGTTTTACTGAGTTCTCCCCTTCAAGGTGAGCAATTTGTTGCTACCATCTAGACCAAGTCCATGTGGTCATGACAGGTTAGCAAGAAATTTGTGAGAAAGAGGACAGTCTCATCTCACACCTAGGGACAGAAGCAAGCATTTTCCTGCAGTCCCACTGCCCTCATCAGATGCGCCGAGTCAGCCACATCCAGCGCTACCCTTCAGGGGGGCTTACTCTTGAACTCCCATTCCCAGCTCCTGGATTTTCTGCTCAATGGCTGTTTCTACTTCACTCTTCTCTAGGGAATACTCCACAAAGAAAGCTTCCAAGATGAACGACACAAAGATGCTGAAAGAAATAAGCAGAATTACACAGCAGCATTTCCCTGCTGGCATCCCTCTCTTCAGCAATCAACTACCATCTAATTAGGCAGGCTCCAGGAACCCCATCTCCAGCAGACATTGCTGTAAGCCAGAGCAGAGTGGCACCCAGTAGAGACAAGAATAGATGCAAGAGGCTTCTCCAAGAGACAAACTAGACAAGAAACACACAATGCATGACCCTGGGACCAACAACATTGCCCTGGCAGAGGTCAGAGGCCTTTTTCATTCCAGTATAGAGAAGAGAAAACCAAAAAAAACTTACTTGACAATAATTATAACCATCACGATGTGGAAGGCAATGAAATAAAGTTTTGCAGGCTGAGCAGTCACATTGGCAAATCCATTGGCAAAGAGTATAATGGGAGTTAAGGGTAAGAGCGCCAAAGGAGGAAGATGTCTTACTGTACAGCAGTGACAAGGGAAGAAAAATGGGTAATACTTCCAGCAATTATATTCTAGAGAGAGGAAAAAAACACTGTGGGGGGCATTGCTCTGTTGTCTGGCACTGAGTGCATTCAAAATAAGGGGGAGAACGGGGCTTGGGGTTCAGCGGGAGCATGGTTCACCGAGCTCTGGTTTGGCCCTTCCACCACAAAGGATATCATGCCACTGGTTGACTACGGTGAGCTCCATCAGAACTATGAAGGAAGATGCGAAGTTGTTGAAGTTGTTCTTGCAGTACTTTCCACGGGCAAACAGGGAATCCTTGAGAGCTGGGTTTCCACATTCCAGAGCATAAGGGGCATTAGAATTCGCAGGGAAGAACTGGATCTTCCCATGGAATAATTCCATGCCAATGATAGCAAATATACAGTACACAACCTGGGAAGAGAAATGCCATCACCAGCTTCTCCAGTGAGCAGTAAGCCCCATGGCAAGTTTACAAGTTCCAGCAGGCTCTTCAGTTTTTACAGACACAGCAAGCTGCTGAGAAACAGCAGAGAGGCTAAGAGATCCAACCCCCTCAAGACCAACCCTTTTGCACACATTTACGTGCACCAAAACCAAGCATCATATGGACACAGTTTCTCAGAGGCCTGCCATCCAGAGATCTGCATTTATCCTCTTGCAAGCCACATGAGTGAGAGACTTAAAACACATTCCTGCAAAACTGGAATGCTTTGAGCTAAGATACCAGGATTTCTTACCAGAGTCAGACCACCAAATGTCAACATGGTCGGCACGATGTTTATCAGCGTGTTCATGATGACCCGGAACCTACAGCAAATGATTTATGATAACACCTGCTGTGGGGAGGCTTTTTCAAAGTCCATGCTTGCTTATCACTGCCTCCCATCCAGCAGGAGCTCCCCACTTGTCCGTATTTATTGCTGCAAAGAGGTTGCTGCAGCAGCTGGGCTCATCCCAGGCAAGTTGGGACAAGGCCTCTGAATGCCACAGTCAATCCAAAGCACTGCGTTTCAGCCAGCCTCTGATACAGCTTGTCCCACAAACACATCCCTGCCCCATTCTGTTCATTACCTTTGAATGCTGTCAACAATCCTTATTAGCCTGAGGACCCTTAATATGAAGACAATGTCCAGGATCTGTTGGCTGTTGTACTTTGTAGCTGAAAAAAAAAGAAGAGTCTTCTGAAAAATGAGCAGGGAAGCGTAAAGACATGTTCTTACATTTGTTACAGTTATTGTGTTTAATAAGGGCATAACAGGCACCCATAAAAAAAAAGACACTGGGTTAGTTCTTAGAAACCCTATAGAAAAAATTTTGTCCTATCAAAAAAGCCACCCAAGCCCAAAATGACAGCAAAACTCAAGACCACCGAGTTTCCCGGATGCATGCAGGCTGTTTAAGCCGCACTTACTCGATCTCAGGGTGGTATTGAGTATCGTTGCAGTCAAGGCAGCAAAGATGATGAGGGTATCAAACCTAGCATGAGGGAAGGCAGCGCTGTTAGACTTGTGGGCAACAAAGAACGGGCACTTAAACTGCCACATTACACATAGAAGTAGTAACCCTTCTTCCTCTCATCTGTGCCAGACAGCCTTGCTACATCTCAAATTATTTACGGCATGGGAAGATTTTGTTTTTCTTCATTGTTTAGTAAAAAACAACCTTCCCCTGCCTAACTGCTATCATCACACGCTGCAGTCACTTTTGACTGAGCTACGCGGGGAGCAGAGAAAAGCTCCTCTCCTGACAGGGACAGGAAGGACCACACTGTCCTCTCATACACAAGTGTTTTAACTATACCCTGGTATATGAGTTAATTCTCAGGCAGCTCATCTCAGACTTCCATTTCTTGACAAGCTGGAGACAGATCTCACCATACTTCGCAGTACTTTTACCACCATTCATCTCACTCACCAGTTCCAGAACTGATTTTTGCCAAAGAACACCCTTGGTTCGTACGTGTACACTTTCAGGAGTATCTCAATTATATACAAAGCAAGGAAGACCCATTCTGCGTAAGAAATGTAAGGGGTTTCCTCATCCAGAGCAATGAAGATAGCATTTATTAAGATGATCGCATCATAAGTCCAAACAAATCCCCTGCAAAAAGAAAGAGTGGTGAGGTGAATCATCTTAAGAAGGTAAGAGCTGGTTAATTCAGGAGTTTTGTTTCCTAAATAATAGTGTTTGAGGGAGGAGGCAGTCTTTATCTATCAGCTCTTCCACAGCCTGAGAGTTTAGGGAAGTTACTGCAGAGCCTTGAAATCCAACACAGAACCTAGGCCTTCAAGGTACACCGCTGTCAATACCCCCAGTGTTAAGCTCTCAGAAACTGACTGCAGCTGAATTTCCACCAAGTCAAGCAACATTTATCAAGCAGAGAGACTGGATAAATAAAACAGAAGTCTATAAAAGACTGGGATACAATAGGGGGTGCTGCAATCAGAGGGACCTGGATAGGCTGGGGAAGTGGGCAGAGGGCAATCTCATCGTGTTCAAGTGTCAGTGTGAAGTTCTGCTCCTGGGGAGGAACAGCTCCGGGCACCGGTGCAAGCTGGGGATCCATCATCTGAAAGGCAGCTCTGCAGAGAACCCGGGTGGTGATGCAGGGGGGTGTCTTGGTTGATGACCTGAACACGAGCCAGCAATGCACCCTGGTGGGAGCAGCGGCCAACAGCACCCTGGGTTACCTTACAGAAATCCTGCAGCCAGGTCAAGGGAAGCGATTTCCTCGCCCCTTAGGGCTGAGGAGGCCACATTTAGAGCACTGTGGACAGTGCTGTGTGTGAACATACTGGAGCTAGTGCAGTAAGAGGCCGCTAAAATGATTAAAGGATAAGGTGATCTGACAGGATACTGACAGAGCTGGGAACGTTCAGCCTGAAGGGGAGAAAGACTGGGGAATCTCAGTGCCTATAAATACCTGATGGGAGGGTGTAGAGAAGACAGAGCCAGACTCTCCTCAGTGGTATCCAGTGAAAGCACAAGAAGCAACGGGCACAAGTTGAAATACAGGAAATTCCATCTAAACAAAAAGCTTTTCCTTCCTTTTTTTTTTTTTTAAACTGAGGATGTCCAGAAACACTGGAACAGGCTGCAGAGAGGTTGTGGAGTTTCTATCCTTGCAGATACTCAAACCCCAACTCAGCCCTGAGTAACCTACTCTAGCAGATCCTGCTCTGAGCAGGGCGGTTACACCTGATCACCTCTAGAAGCCCCCTCCACCTCCAGAAATTCTGCAGTTCTGGGAAGACTCAAACATGAAGCAGAGCACTGGCACTTTGTAGTAGCAGCTTAGTGAGAGCTGATGAAACAATACAGTGCAGCTTTGCAGAGACAACTGACTTAGGATCATCACCTTTATGTGAAGCATTTAGTCTGGTCCTTCGAGGCAGGCCATAAAACACTTCTTGCTTTTAGTAAAAACTATTTACACTCAGCACCTATAGAAGGCCTGAACAAGTAGGACTGCAAGAAATCTGAACTCCCACGAGCGAGTCTACTTTCTTCAGACCAGTGAGGGCAGACTAAGAGCAGTTGGTCCACAGAACATTTCTGAACACAGAACCCCCACTGTTTGAATACAGTTTCCTCTTCTCAGCAGGACACCCAGACGAACATTTACTTGCAACACCACTGCTGTTTCACGTGTGAAGAGCTGCTCGCTCCACCAATCCAGGCTTACCTGTGCCGAACCATACTGCGCAGGAACTGACTCACTGCTGACTTGTATACCCGAGGCATCCATTGTCCCAGCGGATGGCTGCGTATTTTCAGCGTAATCACCTGGATGTTGAGGAGATCTGCCAGCTGCACAAAGGACTTCTTATCTGCAGTAAAGGACAGCACTACACATCAGTCCTCTGTCATTAGGAAAAGGCAGCGTCTGGCAAACCTACATCCACTTAAGTTGCAGCAGTTGGTCAAAGCAAGGCCAGCAGCCAGCACAAGCCTTTAATTATCACTGTGGACATGATCTAGCGTGAGACTGATCCATCTCTCCCAATATTCTGTCTCTAGCAGAAACAGACTCCAGAGGAATGTGTGGGAAGCCACATTGCTTTGATGAATCCAATAAAAAGGGAGGATATACTCGTCCTGCGCTGAGAACAGGAGGCATCCTTCTCCATAGTGAGCTTGGCCTGATCTCAAGTGGCCATGAAGAGCCGCCCACAGGACACAGCACAGGCAGAAAGATCAGCCTTTCAGGGCTGGACTAATCTGGAGAGGGAAGCAGGAAGAGGGGACTAGAGTCCCTCTTGGACCATTACACACCACAAGTCTAGTGCCAGAACCCTTAAACCAGCAGGCTCCTGACCCCCAGGCTCCTTCCCAGTCCCTGAGCACAGCAGGCCCCACTGCTCACCTATGAAACCCTTCTGCTCATCATCCGAGATGCGTAGGAGCAACTCTCGGTGGGAGTTGCTGATATCAGGCGCCACCAGCTTGACAAGCTGCTTCCACCGGGCTTCTCTAACCACAGGCTGTGCTCCCTCCTCTTCCTTCAGAAGGTTGAAGGCCTCTATCATCTTGCGGTGCTTCATGTAAGCAAGCTTACGGATCTCATTCTAGAGAGAACGTCAGCATTCAGGCAGCTGCAGTCACCCTGCCCCCTTCTTTATTAACCTTATTTCCCTGGTACAAGGATGTAAGAGACTCTGAGGAACAAATTCAGGGCGATGCTAGATGCTAGGCACAGCACAGTCAGTGGGGCGATGAGAAATGCTCTTTAAGAGGCAACCACGAGCCTTCCACACAGCACTCTGGAGGGATCACTAGATTGCTTGCTGCTGGGGGACGCGTTGAAAAACGGAAGGGAAGACAAAGGACAGTATCTAACAGGAAGGAGATGGGGGGAGGGTGTCTATCAAAGGCCACAGGATCTGCAAGCCCACAGGTCACAGAAGCAGAGAGGATGTGTCCACACGTGCTTGCCATCCTTAAGTCAATGCTGTGACATTAGGGATTGAGATCCTCTTCTGCATATGATCATAAGCAGGCTAAAGAACCTCATACCCTTGGGGCACCGTAGCCTCTGGGATGACCTAGAAGAATGCTTCCTGTGAAGGAGATCCAATCCCCTTGAAAGAGCACCCAGGAATTTGTGCCTCTCCCCCTTCCTTTGCAAGTACCAAAGTGCTCAGTTACTGTAGAAGAAGAAAGTTCTGATTTACTTCAGCCTCCCTTGCTTTAAGAGGAAATGTAGTGGCACAAAAAGCATGCTGTGCACTTAAAGCACACTGAAAACAGTCTACAGCATAGAAGCAGCATTTTTTCCTAGAACTAATCTTGTAAAAAAACAATTAACACACATGCTTCCTCCTGTTGCAACTTATCGGAGACACACCAGCATTGGATATTTCATTGTTAATTAATATTTAACTTGCAGTAATACCCATGATATGGAAAGGCGAACTTGTGATTTTCATTTACAGAGCACCAATACAGGCTGGAAGCTGTTCACCTTCTCCACGTTTTGCAGAAGAATTCCAAACGAAGGCCAGATGCCTCTGTGCAAGATTATATAAAAGAGCAGGCATTTGCCAACCACAATTCACCCCTCCACACGTTACCTTCAGGTGTTTCTTGTAGTTGTTATACACAACAGCCAGGAAGAGCGACATGAAGATGTAAGTGTTGACGATGACAAAGGCAATGAAGAACAGGGCGTACCATGAGCTGAAGTCAAACGCTGGCATCCTAAAGGACAGAGAGATTATCACTTGCTGAGCAGACAAACAGGACAACAAGAGACTTCTTCCAGATGAAGTTTTGAAATACTGTTTTAGGTAGCAAGATCTAACTTGGCCAGATAACACCCAGCCAGAGGGGGAAGAAAAAACCCTAACACTGCGCATTGAGTTAAAGAAAATGCTTCTTCCACTGGGTCTGCATCCTGTGTGGAATCAGCCCCTCTTTGAAGGGGTGCAGAAAAGAAAGCAGAGTTTAAGCTTCTGTCAGTATGGGTAAGTTTAGAAGTAAAGAGTCTTGAGGTGTGAGATCTCAGCTGGTGAGTTACTGGCTTCAGGGGCCTTCATTGCATTCAGAGCTCCCCTTCTGCTTACCCCAGGAGGGCCACATGCTTTATTTAAATACCTGTGGTTCCCCTTAACAGCCCTGTTCTGTTCAGGGCATCTCCAGCACTTAAATGTGTCCCACTCCACCCCCAACCCCACCTTTCCTGATGGTTCCTTCACAGCACAGACTGCAACGGGAACCCAGTTAGAACAAATGAGGATCGAAAACCCAAGCCTCCTGCAAGGTTAACACAGCTGTGCAAGTTAAAGTCTGCACACACATCCCTACAAATATTGAGAGGGAAAAGTCATCCGATCACGACAGCACACTTCATTTTAGAAAAAGGTTTTAATCAAAGAGCTGGGGCACTTGTCCCTCAGGTTTAAGCTTTGTCCCTCAGGTTTAAGCTTCGATCAGCTACTGGGTCTTTTTGGAAAGCATTACTCTCAATTCATTTTCTAAAAGGTCCTTCCAGACTCAGATTCTGGTTCAGAGGATATTTATAAAACAGAAGGCTAACAGTTCATGAGATCCCTGCAGACTGGAAAAGTCAAAGCCCTGCTGCCATGCTGAAAGCCCTTGATGTGCAGAACACAGTGCTGTTCTAACCCGAGACACCGACAGGATGCACAAGAGACAACGTTCAGAATACTAAGCAAGCAGTTTAAGTGCTGAGGCTCAGCTGTTGTATCAAGAGACTGCTTGGCTACCTGGTGCCAGAGGGATAGGAAGCTGAGAAGAGTATGACAGCAGAAAACAGTTTTTCCACAGGTGAAAGAAAAAGGCACAGAAGATTTCTCCTTCCTTCCCAGAGATGAGCTCCACATAGTTTTAGTTTTTCCACCGCTAGGAGCAGGACACCAGCACTCACAAAGACTGCAAGCAAAGCATACGTACATGACATCCGGGCTGTTTGCTGTTGTCACCAGCACGTAGAGGTCAAACACGATTTCTAGGTAGTTTCTGAAATACGGCAAGCCTTCCGCTGTCTGGAGGTTCCTAGGAGGAAAGCAACACCCTGAAGTTAAGCACAGAGATGACAAATCCCACCGCAGGAGCTACAAGTATTTCTATTTACCAGTAATCAACTGGAGTCGCCAGATCCCCTCCTGCTCAAGAGGATCGCACCCATTCTCCCCACCCAGCTCTGAACAACAACAACAAAAAAAAGTATTCACACCTCTCACCAAACAGCTTCAAGGCCATGAGGGAGAACATGAGAAGGCTAAACATGAAGAGCAAGAAGACATAAGTGATCTCTGGTAACGTATTGCGGATGCTGCGGAAGGCTCTTCGAATCTGTCAGGGAGAAGGGAAGCGTTTAGAGGCAAAGCAGTGCCCATATTTCCCCCCCCTCACCATCACATCAGAATGTAACACGTATGCAGGGAGAGGCAAGCACAGTAGGTCACAGGTTTTCTTTGTTGCCTGGCAGGACAGATCTTGCCCCAGATGTGCCAGCTCTGTTCTGCTAAATGCTGCACAGGATTACCAGGGGCTTTCCTCCTCATTTCCCCAGCTCACAAACCATTTGAACTCAGCTAGGCAGGGGACAGGGGACCCCATGGCGCTGCTGAAGTGCTTTTGCTCCAAGGCACTGGTCAGGGACAAAAATCTGCCATGCCAGGCTACCAAACATGCTCTAAGACAGAGTTCAACTGCTCCCTCCAGCAGGCCTCACACCACAGTCATTTATTTATTTGCAAGTCAGGACCAGAATGGTCTCGGGCAGCAGGGCAAAGATATCCCCGTGACAGGAGGGGTCAGAGTCCAAACCATCCATCTGAACTACAAGTTCAGCTCTGAGAACAGCACAACACTTGTGCTTGTTTGCCTGCATGACTTCCAGAAATAAAAGCAAGCTAGCCCCAGACTCAGGGAGAAACAGTTTTCCTTGTCCACAGTGCTCCTCATGTTCATTCCTCCAGAGAACAGCATCCAACTGCTTGCAAGAAGAGACTTCTCCTCAGAGCCACCTCTGAGAGGAACTCACTCAGAAGAGTCTAAGTTCTGCCACCTCTGCCCCAGAAACATTCTACTAAATCCCCTGGATCTCAGAAAGCAGCAGGCTGTCTAAAAGCAGGAGTTCTGCCCACCAGACCCGCTCCTTACCTGGCGACTCTCTGCGAAGTTGATCAGGAAGATGGGCCTCGCAATTCTTGACCATCGAATGCTCTTTATGTTGTATATCCTGAGGGCCCCGTATATGGCCAAGTCAGTCAGAGATAGCTGCAGAAAAAAAGAGGAAAATTCACAGAAACAATGCTGGAAGTGCATCTAAAGACAATTGGGTTAGCGGGTACAGGATACACGCACACAGCAGGTTTGTGGGAACAGGCTGAGCTGCTGGTTGATTTGGCCACAGCTCTTGTAAAGCCTTGGTGCAGCAGATCCCAAAAAAGCAACAGAAGGAAAAAAAAAAACAACTCTAGATTGCCCACCCCAACCCTCCTGGCTCCCTAGATTTAACTCACCAGGATTGCAACCATGATGCAGATATTCTTGGTATCCTTCCAAAATACATTACGAGGGGTGATTTTTGCAAAGTGTGTCAATCGGCCAAAGAACACCAGAAGGCACAACACCTCAACCAAAGAGGTGGCCTGCAGCAAGAGAAGGGACCCAGGTCAGGACAACCGAGAGCAATGCTAGCCCTCTTCACACAGATAAGGATGCTCAGGCAAAAGAAAAAAACGCAGTCAATATAAGAGTTTTTTTCAGTGGGTTTTGCAGGCTCACATATGTAACACTAAGCAATAGTTTTAGGCTTCCTTTTTGTAAGGTTTCCTGCTACATGCCAGTTAAAACCAGTGGATTTGTATTGGGTTAGGACTCAAGGAGCACAGCCACAAATGCCACTGTGAAACAAACAAAGGCTGCCCTTAGGACTGCCTTTTTTCCTACAACACTCCACTTCTGCTGCAAGATCTCCACCTGGTCACTTAGAAGGCTGGTGCTACTCTCCAAGATGCAGAAAAACAACATAACTTTACCTGCAGTCACACCAGCAATTGCCAATGTCTGTGATGACTGCCATACCTTTTTTTTGGGTCCTCAGTCCAGCACATCAATAGTATTAACAAAATGATGAGCAGCCATCAACTCCTGACCCCTTGACAGGTTGTTTCAAGCAAGAAACCCTTGCTTGCTCTGCCGAGCAACACAACGGTAGTTGCATTACTGCTTCTAGGCTGTCTGGAAACTCACCAGGAAAGGGAGAGGATACACAGCAGGTTCTTCAAACACTGCAAGGGACAGGTTGAGAAAGATGAAGAAGTAGGTGGCTGTTCGCATAATCCAGTGGTTATAGAGATAATAAAGCCTGTAGAAAGAAGGCAGTGGCACCATAAGTAAAAGCTCCAGTGCACGTACCCATAGGCTTAGCAAATGTATCTTGGCAGAAGTTTCCCAAACAGTCATGAAGAAGGGTAGCAGTAACATGTGTAGAACAGGGAATATGTTTAGAAGTTTTTGACAGAGTAAGCCTCTTGTTGTTTTTTTTTATACATAAGGCAAAAAATGTTGTCCCCTTCAGCAGTAAAGCCTCTGGTGAATGCTAGCATTAGCCATGAACACATCCAGCTTTAAGTTTCCCACAGGAGGCTCCACACAACACTATGCAACAGTGGCTCCTTCAAGTAGACGCAGAGCAGATCTACAGGGAGAGCATGCAGTTCCTCTGCTAACATAAATGCTGCCAACATTGCCAAATAATCATCTCATCTGCCCAGTAATCACCTCAGATAAAAGCTACAGGGCAAGCGATGATATGGATGACATGACACCCTTAAAGATAACATCAAAACATTACCTTGTAAAACAATTAACATACTTGGACAGTACGAGAACTCCAGAAGCTTCGTTAACTAAGACAGGAGAACGAAGTAAAAGGGACAGGTTTTGTGGGGAAGACTACAGGAGTCATTAATGCTCACGCTTAGCTTTGTGTTGCTGTCTGCTGTGGCACTTTTCCCTTCTGTACTGGCAACCTTCCCTTAGTTTTACACACAAAGTCTGCCTACAGCAGTGTAAGCCTGAAGGAAGTCACCTTTGAATGAAATTGAACCAGCAGCTCAAAGAGAGCCACTGCTGCAGGCTAAATAGTCTTGACTTGGAGAACTTTATTCACCTCATTGCCAATTCACAAGCTTTTAATTACTTCTGCCCCAAGCAGCCCTTGCTGAGAAAGAACCAAGCAGAGACACCACAGGCACACAGCAGGTTGCTGTTGCTGTTGCACATTGCCAAGCCAGGGCTCTTGTCCCACCCAGGTCACCCTGCTAGCAAAACCCCACCACTTACAGCCACCCTGTGGCATCCCCCACATGCCAACGAGGGCTGGGCTTCCCGTTCTCGTTATGCTTTTAACTCAAGCAAAAGGAAGATTTTGTTTTCCTCCTCATCCTGAGGATAAGAGGCACTGAGCTGCATTTAACACACAGGTTTCAGCCCGACTCCAGGTGGTTGCATCCCACCCAGCCTGACTTCTCAGCATCCAGCCCCAGAGCTGTGGGGCAGCCCCTCAGACCTGCTGGGGCCGAGCTCGGGCTGCCCTTTACCTGACCGCCTCCGGGGAGGTCTTGAAGGGAATATTCCTGTTGTACTGCGCATCCGAGACAAACGCTGCCGCCAGCAGGAGCTCCTGTGGGAGGGGGGAAAAGGACAGGTCGGTGAGTGCTGGAGGACTAAAGGAACCCACAAAGAAAGCCCCCAGCCCCAACGGGGAGCCCCCAGCCGCCACCTCAGAGGCAGCCTCGGCCATGACGAGGGAGACGCCGGCCCCTGACGGCCCCGCTGCTTTTAACGGCACCGCCCCGCCGGCGGAAGCAGGAGGAGGAGGAGGAGGAGAAGGAGGAGCCGGGGCCGCCCCCAGCCTCTCCTCGTCCCCTCAGCGCCCATGGGCCCGGAGGCGCTGCGGCCGCGGGCCGTGCGCTGGGCGCTGCTGGCCGCCTTCGCCGCCGGCGTGCTGGTGGGCTGGCAGGCCGGCCGGGCCCGGCGCCGCTTCCTCCGCTGGCGCCAGCAGCGCCTCCAGCGCCGCCTCGATGCCGCCCGGGAGCAGCTGGAGGCGGCCTGAGGGAATCCGGGGCCGGCCCCGGCGCGATCTCGGCGGTGAACGCGGCTCTGCTTCGTGCGACGGCGTCGCCTCGCTGCCGGCCGGGGCCGGGCTCTGCGGGGGAGAAGCGGCGACGAAAGGGCTCGGAGGACTCGCGGTTGGAGCTGGTGGAGACGGAGAAGGCAGCCGGGAAGGGGTCTTCTTTGCGATGGACTGGCCGGAGGGAATAACACCGAGTGGGGATCCGTGAGGGGCGATGGCACCGCCGCGTTTCAGCGCTTGTCTTGCTTCGCGATGCCCGAGCCTGCTGGCCGGCACACGCTGAGTGCTGCTGATAAATCGATGAGAAAATAACCTCGGTGTGGCGTTTTCTGGGTGTGCTTCTCGCTCTCGTGTGCCAAAACGTGCTGTAAGGTCTCGCTGCGAAGGAACGCGCCTGAGAGCGCCTCTCCCATGGGGGAGGCCGGGGGAGCTGGGGCTGCGCAGCCCAGAAGACGAGGCTCGGGGGTACCTCGAGGGGCCGGAGAGGGGCTCGTGAAGATGGAGAAGGGCTCTGTTGGGGTAGAGAACGACGGGACAAGGGGGAAAGGTCTTGAAGTACAAGCGGGAGGCGCAGCCTAGGCGGGAGGAGGAAAACTCAGGGCGGGGAGGCCGGGCACAGGCTGCCCACGGGCGCTGTGGCTGCCCCATCCCTGGCAGGGCCCGAGGCCAGGCTGGACGGGGCTGGGGGCAGCCTGGCCTGGCAGGGGGTGCCCCTGCCATTGCCCCGGCCCCTCGCCTACATCTCCCGGCGTGCCGCACTCCCAGAAGTGGCGGCATCCCCCTGCGCCGCCGCTCCCGTTGCCCAGCACCCATGTCCGGGCGGCGGGCGCGGGGCCCTCTGCAGCGGGTGCAGCGACGGAGCCGGCACCTGAGGGACCAGGTACCGGTACCGGCACCGGGAGAGGTACCGGGAGCGGTACCGGGGCTCCTCTCACGGCTCCTCTCGTGTGTTGCAGGTGGAGGCGCTGCGGGCCGAGAGCGCGGCCGCGAGCGGCGGGCAGCGGCAGGCGCTGAGGCGGAGGTGAGGCCGGCGGTCTGCCCGGTGCGGGGCTCGGCAGTCAACGAAGCGAACGAATCCGTGTGGCAGTAAACAAAGCCGCGGATTATTTATTTATTTTGCCTGCGGATTTACCTCATACTTTCGTGAAGTAACGTTGTTAGCGGCGCTCAGCGGCAAGGAGTTGAGCAGCCCTCTCCTGGTTGCCCAGAGCAAAGCCCCTGGCAGAATCACTTCAATCCCCTTAATCTTTACATCAGGAGGGGCAGCAGGCTCCCTCTGCGCCTTTTCGTTTCTCTCATGATTGCACAGAACGCTGCCCCTTTCCACTCAGCTGCCCTCCAGGATGCTTTCCAGTCCTCAGAGGTTGAGGGAGTTTAAGTGGGAGCTTGTACATCATGGTTAATAAGCAATTAAGCTGTCTCATTGCTTAGCTCTTCCAGAATTCTTGTGTGAACATTTGATTGTCATCGAGAACTTGTCAGAGCCATGATCTTGTTTTGTTCCTCTGGTTCAGATCTTTTACTGATGCTTATTCCTTTTGAGATTTGTTACAACACCTTCTCTAAGGAATCACTAAATTCTTGGCTTATGAAGTGCCATTTGGGCTTGTATTAATATTTGCAAAGTTGTGTGTGAGTACAGCAGTGGGATGGCATGGGTATCTAAATTGACACGTTTCGGTGATTTAGCATGAGTTAGGTGTCCTGTCTACCAGAGTTTTAAGAAAACACCATCTTTCTCATGTCTTTCTCTTCCTGCTTTCAATGCAGATGCATGCAGCTGCAGAAATTGGTGGATGAAAATACGGATGCTCTTCATAATTTGAAAAAAGTAGGTACAGAGAGAAGTTTGTTAATAATTTTTCTCCAAAGCGCATTGCAGTGAACGCTTAGAGAACACCAACCTCCTTCAGCTTTAGATGCCCCAGGACAAAAGCAGTGCCTAGCACTGCGTAACCTTTAATAAGGATCTGTGAGATCCATTTATATTATTTTAAAACACATTTTCTGTGCTTTATTATGTACATTAAAATCTTTATCAACCCAATACATTCTAAAATGTTTCTCAAAGCAATGCATTGTACCGGGAGTGGAGAACGTAGATTTGAAATTTAACATGAAATTGCATCTCATCAAAGGCAAGAAAGAAGTCACTAAACAGGGAGTGACGGCAGCCCTGGAGGGTGAAAACTTACAATACAGGTCTGGAAAATCTTCTTCGTAGGAGAACTTGAACTTTAATTACTTGAGCAATTTGTTGTATTCTTTCTCAGGCTGATGAGCCTGCGCCTGTGGGGAATTACAGTCAGAGGAAAGAAGAAGAGGAAAAGCTGTTGCTAAAGCTGTCTCAACAGCTGCAGAAACTTGGTCGTGCCTTGGATCAGGATAACACAGCTACAAATGACACAGTGTAAGTAGCCCAAATGAACGAATACAATCTGCACTTTAATAGAATTGTACATGCGGGGCCGGAAAGGACCCTGAAAAATTGTAGCCTTATCCCCTCTATTATCTTAAAATTTAGTTTAAAAAGCCAACAAACAAAAACTGCTGAAGGGCCAGCTCTTCTGGGGCTTGTTTTTACTGAAGAAAAGGAGTTGGAATTTTCTGAAGGTGCTGGTTAATGATAGTGTAGCTGTTGAGAGGAGAGAGTGTGCTGTGGTCTGCTTGGGGATGAAATACCACCGAGAGCTTTTTCAGATCAGGCCAGGAAGTAAAACACAGGAATTCAAATTCTGTATCTGGGTAACATCCTTGCAAAGAAGCCCACGTTGCAAGGCTTCTACAGCAGTGTCAAGAAGGTTTGGTAAAACGAAAACAAAACAAAACAAAAGTTTGATGTATTTTGGGTAGGAATGAGGGACATCAAAAAGATCCTCCAACAGAAGAGGAAGACAAAGAAGAGGATGAGAATGGTGATGGCGATGGAGAAAGTAGTGAGGAAGAAGACAGTGAAGAAACAGATGATGAGGATAAACTGTTGGATGATCCCAGCGTTAAAGAATGTATTGCAGTTGGAAACTTTAACGCGCAGCAGGAGGGTGATCTCACGTTTCAGGTAAATATGTCCCTGCAAAAGCTTTTGCCGTGTTGCTACTGCAGATCGTTTTGTGCTAAGCAATAATTAAATCCTACATTTCTGGGATTCAGTCCGTTCTTAGCAGGATTCTGGGGAAAATGGCTTTTCCTAGTGTACATTTGGCGTGCTGGAGTCCGGCGTCCTCTTGCCACCTTCTGTAGCAGCCGAGTCTGTAGCTGTGGTCTCAGTGACCTGTGTTATGGGGGAAATTGTTATTCAAATTGCTCCTGGCGTCGTTTTGAAATGTCTGGTTGTCTTTTGTCTCCATCTCTCCTCACGGCAAAGAAAGGCGAAGTCCTGCTTATACATGATAAGAAGGCGGATGGCTGGTGGCTAGCTGAAAACTCAAAAGGGGAGAAAGGCCTCGTGCCTAAAACCTATCTTGCGGTTAGTGTGCTGCAAACTTCTTCCATTCTAGTCTCACCTCTGCTATTTTACGTATGTTAATGATAATATAGCTGCATGAAAATGATCGTAACGCTTACGTGGGCGCACACACAACAGCTTTTAGCCGCTTGCTTGCAAATAACGCCGTGTTGGTAGGCATGTGTACGCAGGTAGCTATCAAGAGCAGTATTTTGATGCCATGTGGAGATGTGACATAAGAGATTTTTGCAGAGAGGTTTGCTGAATGTGAAAGTGACAGGCTTCTGCTGCTAATGGTCACCTCTGAAGGTTCCCAGCTGCTACCGAGCCGTGCATGCTTTTCACGATTCATATGAAATGTCAGTTGGAGTATTTTGTAATTTGACGTTAATTAATTAACCTTTAAATGTGGGTACATAGTTTGGCTGAACCGAGTCCTGTTGGTCTGAGCTTCCCACTGTGGAACAGGGCTTTTCAGAACAGAGAGTGTGTTGGGTAGGGAACTTTTTACTTCACGATGCCAATGTGTTTCTCTTCTCAAAGAATCTGCTTTGCAAAAGCATTCTCTTGCTTCGTGTTCTCCTGTAGGAACACTCCAATCTCTTGCTGTGGCTGCGGAACTGAGAGCAGTGTTTGGCAGTTACAGTGCTCTGGAGTAATAGGTCATGACAGAAAATCTTCTCTTCTAAACTATGTAGATGTGCTGTGGTTGGAGAAAACATTTTTAAGAACACAACTGTGAAGAAAGCGAGCCCTTACCCTTTCTGAATCTGAATTACAGGTCCGTAATGAAGAAGGAGAAAGCCAAGAGGAAAGTGATGAACACATAGAAGTGGTGGATGAAACAGCAGATGGAACTGAAATTAAAAAAAGGTAAGTGGAATATGCAAAAGCAAGTAAGTGTAAAATTGTTCATCCTTAGCTAGGGCAATACATCTCCTGCAGAGAACATACCTGACAGATGTATTTGGTTCTTTCTAACTGCTTCTTTCTTTTCAGTACAGCAGCCGCTTGATTTATTTATTTTTTTTCCGTAGATTTTACGAATTTTAATTTGCCACCACACTTCTCCTTCAGTAGGTTTGTCTGTGGCTTTTGCTTTGGGCTTGTTTGCGCACATATTTATGTATTTATTTTCCTCAAAATCGAAGAATGACTGGGTCGTGTGTTGAGTCGTATTTCAGCTTATGAGACGCACGAGTAGCTGGAAGCACATTGTTATTATCATCTCCGATGTGCTGATCAAGCTGCTGGTATTTGAAGGCGAACCTGTATTCAGTATTTAAACTTTGGTCCACACAAGAATATTATAAAAGAAGAGCATCATTTTTCTTCCAGAACAGATTCTCACTGGAGCGCTGTGAGAAAAGCTATCACAGAGGTAGGTGTCTCTCTTAGATAGCAATTTCATCTACCATAACGTCAATGAGTTTGTAGACAAGATTTGTCTTTTACTAAGCACGATGTATCACAGTACAGACCAATGTTTTTAATTAACATCTCTGGTTTTAGTAGCAAGAAATGTTCCCTGCTGCTTTAGAAGTAGGCTGCAGCCCTGTCTGCGTGTCTGAATGAAGATGCAGCTGAGGTGGCTCTTGTTTTGCCACAGTCGTGCTACATTTCTGTTTCAAGGGTGTGATTTTCTTTGTTAACTGGCTACTCTGCTGCTGCGTTGAAGTGGGAGGGGGGATTTAACAAAATTAGTCTGTCTGGGGTCATCACAAAACAAAATGAAAGTCATTCCTGGTGTTGTGCCAAGCTAACTTCAGATTAGAAGAGGTGACGGATGCCTCAGGTCCCGATATTGTGTGTGTGCGAGCTGTAAATTAGTCTGAATTAGCTGTTAAATAGCAGGAACGTTAATATCCAATTTTGTTTTTTAATAGAATGATACAGCGGAGGTCTTGGCATCTATGGGAGCAGTTCCTGCAGGATTCCGTCTCTCCACACTTTCCCAGCTCTTAGAAGAAGGTGAGGTTTTCTCATAGCGATCGCAGTGCCGAATTTGCAAGTGTCCTTGGAGAGTTTCTTATCCCGCTAACTAGCCCGTTGGACTAAAATCAGTATTGCTTTATGATAATTGGTACAAGGTATACATAATCTGCACAGAGTATATATTTGACCGGTCAAATAGTGTAGAAAAAGTTGTGTGTTTTTTTTCCTTTATCGAGTCAGTTTTAATTTATCTGAGTGAAATCATGGCCCCGTGAAGGCAATGACAAATTTCCTGATGATCTCAAAGTTTTTCCTGTTTGGAAGACTATTCCCGGTGACAGCTACAGATTTTTTTTTCATCGACTTCCTCCTTTTTTTTTTCAGATATTCTGTAAAGAGAATTCCAATGGTACTACACATCTCCTATTTTCTTCATCTTTTCCTTTCAAACTGTCCCTTTGCTAGGACCAGTCGAATATTCAAATGAACCTTAGACACTGATTTTTGTGTGTCTTTCATTTTGTGGCAATAAAGATCATAAAAAAAAAAGCTTTTAAGATTTTCCTTTGTTTTTAAATTTCGTTTATTGTAGGTAATCAGTTTAGAGCAAGTTACTTCTTACAGCCTGAACTTACTCCATCCCAGCTGGCTTTCAAAGACTTGGTGTGGGACTCCGACAAAAATGCTGTAAGTATTACTGGGGAGAAAGCTATGAAGCTTCTGGTTCAAGGGAAATGGCAGCGTCTGTAGGTGTGAATCACTAGCAACCTTTAAAAAATTTCATATTGGTGGGTAAATATTGCTGTGAAATAGATGATAGATTTCTTCAGTGTCAACCTAGACTCCTTAGGAAGTTAGATGTTACTAACTGATGAGCAAAAAAAAAAAAGCAAAAACAAAACGAGAACCACAACAATCAATCCTAGGTGCTGTGTTGGGTGTTTCTTGAGTCATGTTTCATCTTAAGCTTGTGGTTCCTTCCTTGTTTGGGGTAAAACAAATCTGCGTGAGTGCTTAGTCTGAATTCTTAAACCATGAACTTGTGCTAGTCACAGTGAAACTTCCAGTTTCATTTTTCTTCTTTCATTTTGGCTAATGGTTATGTCCTGATTTACACCATTTTTAGAACACCTATTTCTAAATCACTGTCGGAAAAGCAGCTCAAAAACGTAATTGCCACCAGGACTTGAAATACCTGGGGAAGAACTCCATGACAGCATTCCTTGCTGATAGGACCTTCCACCTGTCACTGAATTATTTGTAGCACTCTCCTTAGGAGAGGTGTAAAGGCTTATGAAGGGGTGTTCCTGCTGCTGCTAATGCTGCACGAGCTTTGTGGGTCAAAGAATCCAGTCCAGCGAGCGCTACAGTCAGTCTTCTCAGTAAATAAACACAAAATGATAACCACATGCAGGAGGATCCTCTAGATTTAATCCTTCTGTTTGCTGCGTTTCAGATCCAGCCTAGGCCAACTCGAATATCCCTGATTGTGACTTTATGTAGCTGCAAAATGATTCCTCTCCCAGCAGGCAGCATACAGGTTCTCAGCAGACATGTCCGGCTCTGTCTGTTTGATGGCAATCGGGTGAGTAGCTGTTTGGTGACCAAAAACCTCGATAAGGTGTACATGATGCTCCGGTCCCGCCAGCAGCCAACTCCTCTTGTTTGGAGACATACCAAGGTGTTTAACCGACTGCCCGTTGGTCTGGCTTGATGTGTGCAGTGGCACCCTGAAGGACATACCCTCCCCTTCACCAGCAGCAGTCACCACAGACGTAAATTCCCTGCGGCACGTGGCCTGCCTCTGTTTGCTGGCACTTAGACCTCCGTACGCACGCACGCAGAATAGAAAGCCCAATAGAAAGAGTTAGAAATGGGGTTTGGTGAGAAGACGGGACAAACTGCATCGATCAGGAGCAGGGCATGGCCAGACACGCATACCAGCCAGCTCACAAACACACCTTTTCTCCCCTTCTCCCTCTATTTTCCCACCCTTCTTGTTCCACAAACCACCCCGATCCCTCCCTCTTTCTGCCTTTGGTTCCTCCCCTGAGCGTCCCTTAGTCGTGTGCAGTCCCCAAACGTTGTTACCTGCGTGCTGCAGTCTCGTAGCCTTAAGCAGCAGCCCTTCTTGGTCTGTCAGGCGATCCAGCGCCGCTCCTGGTGACTCATTTCAGGAGCATCACACCCAGCTCCCCGCCCCAGCCCCTCCCAGGGGCTCCCATTTCTCTGCAGCCATCATTTCGGTTCCCCCGCCTGCCTTTGTGTCTCTCTGCCCTTCACGTTTGTGGAGGTGAGCCTTGTCTGGGCTGGTTTCTCCCCTGTGATGGGCCTGGGAGCAGCTGGGTCAGGGTCACACGCGGATTTCCCCACCTGTCATCGTTCCTCTGTGCCTTTGTGTGAGCGTAGAGCAGTTTTTTGTAAATAATCTAATGCCGACCTTCTGCCAAATGCTCTTGGAGGCAAGGGACTGATACTGGCACGTAGGAAGCAGGAATGGTTGGAAAATGCTGCTGATTCTGCCTTCCACTGTAGTCTTTTAAACTGAAACTGATACATTTGAAAAGCAAGTGTGCTTTTATCTGTGCTGCATGCGGGGTGTTGGATTAATCTTAGATAATACTGCAGCTTCTTAAAGCTGTGTAGATATGCAGAGAAACTTGTCTCAGCGTTTTTCCCCACTGTCATGTTTTAGGTACTGAGTAACATTCATACAGTGAGAGCCACGTGGCAGCCTAAAAATCCCCAAATGTGGACCTTTTCTCCAAGGGTAGGTATCTCACCCAGCCAGTAATATAGCCATAACTATTTACGGTGGCCATTTACAGCTTCTTATTTAACAGCCTGTTACTTCTGATATTCTTGTTGAAATAATTTGTGTTGCAACCAAAACAAACAGGCAGAAAACAAAAAATAGCACGGGCCTTGTCCCGTGTTTCAGGCATTGTGCAAAACCACGCTCGCAGCAGCGCCGTTACCATGTTTCACCCCGGTTGTTGCTGTGTTTTCACAGCGAATTAATTGCTTTTTGACTTCTGAAGTTCTCCAATGTCTTGTCATCGCAGAAAATGTACCTTGGTAACGTAGCTGTGGTTCGTGGCAAGATGAAGAATAATCAGAACAATGATTTCAAACGGAACTGCTTCTCTACTTCTCATTTTCTCTTATATGCAGTGGGATCGTGTCTGAGTTCTTACGTAAATGAGTGATGTGTTCAATTGCCTTTAGAAATCAGAGGGTTTTTGTTTTAATATGTGCATTCACTGCTTTTTTTCCCCCCCTTTATTAGGTAACAGGTATTTTACCCAGCTTGCTGGATGGTGACTGCTTTGTCAGGTCCAATTCTCCATCTTCGGACATCGGTTTCTTATTTGAACTTGGCATCACTTATATTCGCAATGTAAGTGTGTACAGTTACAGAACAAATCATTCCCAGCACATTTCTAAAGAGAAACAGCTGTCCGGTGGTCAGTTGTAAGCTGCAGCATCTCAGCCGTGAATTTTGAGATCCAGGTGGAAATTTAGCTGATTTTTTTTTCTAGCTTATTCCACGATTGTCTTCATTTTGGTATCTGGGAGTGAAGAGAGAGATGTTGGCTTGGGCAACTTTTAGTTCCAGTCAATATTTAATGAACAAAAGACTTCCTGACTGGTGCATGTAAGCGTAGTTTTTCCTACACTGAAGTAATTCCTGCTAGTCTGCTGAAGATTTCACGTGATGCGATTAGAAAATCCCAATCCTCTTCACTCCTACGTTGTTGGTTTTTTTTCTCTGTCTGCTGTGATTCGTTTCACGCTACTGTGCTATGTAGTTTGGAAATGAAAAAGTTAACTGTTTAAATATTTTGAACACCATTGATAGAGATAGATCCTTCTATCCAGCCAGGATACGCTTCTTAAAGTACAGTGGTTGGTGATACAATAGATGGTAAAGCATTTTTCCCTGTAAGAGCTATGGTAGTAAAAAGAGGGATAAGAACCACTAGTGTTGGGAGGAAACGGTAGCTTTTTGGAAGAGCTCCTGTCCTGAAAGATCTTAGCTGCTTTGTCTACAGGATTGACTCAAATCTTGCTGCCTTTTTCATTACTGTCACCGTCTTGCTCCGATAAGCTTTGCCAGTCAAGTAATTCAAGGGAAAGATGGCAAATGGGGTAATGACAATTGTTAGCAGGCAGGATATTAATTAAATGGTGGGCAGAACTTGGGAAAATTCTGAAAAACAGAATTCCGAAAAGTTAGAGAACTTACCCAAGGGGTCTTAATATATTTTCTCTTTCATTAATACCTGTAGGAACCTGGGGTAGAAGTGTCCCTGTGGCAATGGGGAGGGGAGAAAGACGTGCTGATAGCATAGGAGGAATGCAGAATTGTTGCAAAAGGGGATAAGGAGAGTTTGAATCTGTAGGGCACTGGACTCTGCAAGTCCTGGCAATGAACTGCATGCTGGTGAGTGACGGTTCACAGAGACCTAATCACACGTAATGGCCCTCCGCGTGCTAATTCGAGTAGTCAGGACGTCAGGTTGTCAGCTTCTGTTTAGAGATTAAGGTTGCATGAAGGCTGGAGTGCGTGCAAGCTCCTACCTGTTATTTGTGGCTTTGGGTTTTCATTCTGCTTCATCCATCAGACCGCTTAAAAAGAGAGTAACTGTCTCTGTCCTCACTTTGTATTTGTTCAAGCTGAGATCCCTTTTACCTTCCTCTTTTATTTTCTAGTCAACAGGTGAACGAGGAGAGCTAAGCTGTGGCTGGGCATTTCAGAAGCTTTTTACTTCTGATGGCATGCCTGTTCCTTCCAGGTAAGTTTATTAGGTGTTTTTTTTTCCTCTCTCTCTCTGTATTTAAGTATGTATATAGATACATTTTAAGCTATGAGTAAAGTTTGTGTTTAGTGTGGGCAGATATTGATACGGACGGGTGTAATCCAGTCTAAAATGCAGGTTGTACTGGGTCTTCCAGTGCGAATGTTGATCCTGCTTCCACTCCCAATGTGCATTCCTCTAAAGCGTGCTCCCTGGACTCAACGTTTGGGTTTGAAATGTTGCAAGCTAGCCTGCGTTTATAAATGTTCTTCAATGGACTCTAGAAACTACAGAAATGTCTGAATTAAATAAAAGTCTAAATAACTCCCCTTTGATACGAAAACGCCTTTATTATATGAAATAAAAACGTTTAAAGAATTGAAGGTGATAACGTCCTTTTTAATTCTACTCTAGAGAGTGAAACTGCACGCGTACTTCAACAGTGACTCACTTCTGACAGAAGTGGGCTTCCATTATTCTCCAGCATTGAAAATGTTCGTGATACGTTAGCCACGATTCCTCAAAAACATTTCAGTGAGGCAGCTGCTAAATTTCCTACAAGAAAAATGTTGGAATCACGTGGAAAGGAATCGTTGTTGCTGATTTCTTTTCAAATAATTGGCTAGTTTCCCCAGTGTAATGCAAGCTTCTAATTTATCATTCGAGGTTTGTCTACTCAGTATTTAGGTGTAGTCATTTCACGTAGAATATTAGCCAAAACCTGGAGCACCGTGTCAGGTTTGTATTTGAGATAGCAGGTTTCCTGCTTTCTCAGAGAGCATCGTGTTGTTCTCATGTATCCTTGTGTCGTTTTACTCTAACCACGCTGCTCTTCCCTCGCAGGATGTATGAGCTGCCGTTAAATGGTGGTACTCCCTATGAGAGAGGCGTTGAGGTAGACCCATCAATATCAAGAAGAGGTTTGGTTTCTCCTAAACGTTTCATAAATAAAACGATGCGAGTTTTACCTAACTCACAAAATGCAGAGCTCGGACAGGGCTCTTATTAACATGCCGTCAACACAGCCTGGTGTTGTTTGGTGTTCTTGATTTGAGTGAGGGAGAGTTGATTGTTAGGGCTGCTCGGATTTAGAACTGTCCGTAGGTGCTAATGTTTCTGTAATTTACGGTGTCTGTAAGGTGGGGATTATTTCTGATAAATGTATTCAGGTGTTTCTTTAATCGCACTGAACGTTTCTTGGCTGTGGAGCGATGCTACAAGATTCAGCACTAATATTGGTCTGAAGAGCTCCGTAGCAAGGGCAAGCTGTTTCTGTCCCTGTCCCACAGCACCTGGCACGGCAGGGGGCAGGGATTACAGGTGATGCTGTGAACTACGGCAGGGAATTGAGCCAGATGGAAATTGCTCACCGAAAACAGAGAAGCAGCTTGCCTGAAGAGGTTACAGTTGTAGAGAGGAGTTTGAGCAAGCAAGTGGAGAGCAAGTGGGGCTTCTTAGTCCCAGGTAGCTTCAGTTAGACCAAATGTTGATATAGGTGGAAAATAAAGGGAAAAAAAATGAAGCATTCAATTCCTCCTGTTTTAGGCAATCCTTAAACCATTACAGTTTCAGAAAAAAAACATCTTTCACCATATTTAAATGTTCATTCTTGTAATACAATTACTAACGTTCTTTCAAAATGACTAATTTCATCCTGGGCGTTTATTTCTTAAGCAGGCAGTGGTGTTCTTCAGCAGCTTATAACACTCAAGAAGCAACCTGTGCTCCTGGTAAAACTGAGGTCATTAAGCACGCAGTCGAAAGACATCCTGAAGTAAGTATATTTATGCGCTGCTGTAAAATCAAAACACAGTTCAGCCTAGAATGATCCCAGAGATCTGAAGTGTTCCCCTTTCCTGGAATGCCAGCTGTAGAAAATACAAGGGTTGTGTCAGCTGCTGATCTCTGTTTGAAGCTTAGAACTCTTCTGTTGAAAACAAGCAAAAAGCTTTAAACCAGATAAAATTGAAAATGGCAACAGCAGGAGTCTGGCTGCATCAGTGTGTGCCCTCGAAAGCTAACAGATTGGTGGAGACACCAATAGGAGCTAATACAGGTGTCCCCACAAACCTGTCGTCATTCTCAAGTTTTGGAGAACCGTGTTTTGCTGGAGCAGTTTTGAATAAAAATCTCAGTGGGATTTTTTTTTTCTTTTTCCCAATAGTTTGCTACCAGAAACGTTAATTGGCAGTATGTGCTACATCCATCTCTTGATATTTTATCGACAAATACTCGGTGATGCCCTCCTGAAATACAGAATAAACATGCAGAGTGCAGGTAAGGATCGCCCTGGTGTTGTAGAGACGAGCTCCGTGGTAAGATGGGTCTCTCAACGAGAACTGCTCTCTTCAGAATCTTCCTTTTGTAGGATGAAGCAGGCGTCTGCAGGAGCAACTCTCGCTGATACGGGGTACTCTTCTTGAATACCCCACTCGCTGTGTTTGCCTTTCCAACTAGTAATATTTCAGCTCTTACCTAATGCGTTGCCGTATTTGGCATCAGTTCACACAGCAGGCTGCAGAAGCCACAAGAACAGTTTTGTTTTCTGTCAAGTATGAATGTCTTCAGTGAAACGCCCCTTCCCCCAAAAAAGTCCAAGTGAACAGGCAACGCCAGCTTTTTTTTGTCTTAATAAATAAAGAAAAGGTAAAGGGGTTGTTTGGAAGAGAAATGTTTACCAAAAATGATTCCAAAATAAAATTATTGTGCTTTCTCTGTCTCTTCTCCAGACTGAATTATGCAGGTGTGCTTGCTAAGCTTTTTAACCTACAATCAATACAATACCATACCGAGGCATCCGAATTCAAGGTTCATCTTTCAAAGATGCTCAGAACTTAACTCTCTTCCTGATTTTGCTGAACTTTAATATAAGCCCTGAATATTCAGTATCTGAAAGTCAGATCCTGCAGTGAATTTATGCTCTGTTTATTAAATTCATCACTGAGAAACAGCAAATGACGGTGTTTCAAGGCCACTTGAGATCCTCTATAGTTATTTGATCTTTATAACGTAGGACACTGAATCAGGCTGGTGACCTCCCTTGGAAATAAATTGCTTCCGTTTGGGTTGTCTTGGTATGAAAAGTTTTAAAGGCTTTACGTTTCAAAGATTGTTCTGGCAGCCGTTTGCTGTGATGTAACAAATGCAAATCGCTGCTCCCAGTTAAAAACTTTTAAAACGCTTTAAAAATAGGCAACTTGAAATGCCCGCCCTGTTCTGAAGAAGCGATTGTTACCCGCTTATCTCAGGATCACACACGACACAAGCCAGGTTAAGGTAGAATGAACGTGTGTTTATTCATAACATCCAAACCAGGCATCACAATTTCAGATGTTTATTAAAAAGACAGGTGCAGCAACGAGGAAAACACACCTTAATCTCTCCTTGGGTTCAATCGGTAAGGGCTCTTCCTTGCTGGCTTCTCCTAACAAACCAGCACTTGGTTTTTTTTGGTGCATCTCTTCTCTCTCTGGTTAACCGCGTCTCAGCTGTTCCGAGTTTGCTGTAGAGAGCTCTTGTCAAAGAATGAGGTTGTTGGAGAGCTCATCTACCTCCTGTGCTGCTTTGGGGCACTGTGACAGCTGATTTTCCCTTCGGAGGGAGGGGAGGGGATTGTTTCTAGGCACAGACGGTCTTCTGCCTTGGAAGGTTTCTTCCTTAGCCTTAAATGTGTTTGTTTTCTGTTCCAGATTTGATCTGTAATCCTATTTTAGCAACGTTCCCTCAACTCATGGATCAGCCAGACCTGATGGACGCACTGCGGGTACGTTACCTACGTAGTGTTCGGTTACAGCCCCTGTGTCTGCATTTCCGGGTAGTTCGCAAAATCTGAGCTTTTTTTATTTAACCCGTGAAAAGACACACGGAAAAACCAAACAGCAGAAAAGCTACGCTGATCTCAAGTACGTGAAGATCTCTCGTGCCTTAGCCCCTCCAAACGGCAAGAGGCTCCTTGAGCACATTTAAAAGGGAGCCCGTGGACTAGGTGCCTGAATATTTGTCTGCTCCTAGGGCAGCGCTGCTTCCGTGACAGGTAGGAGCTGACTTGGGTCCGACCGGCAGCTGCAGGACTCTGCTCGCTTACGTACGGGGCAGCCCCTTTCAGGCAGACAGCAGCAGCTGATTTATTTCTGCCCAAAGGACGCTGCTGTCGAAACTTGTCAGCCTCTGGGGTCGTGCTGTATTTTCCCGTGCTTGTAGGGTGGAAGGAATCCACCTCAGCTGTGACTGATTTTTTTTCTGTGAAGTAGATCCCTCGATTTTAAGTGGCTCTGATAATTGAAAATCTCTTAAGTCCTTGCGTCTGTAAACTTTAGTGGAATGGCTGTTTGCTTCAATCAACTAAATTAGCACCAGGGAGGAACGGGGAAGGTAAGGAAAGCAGGACTGCAGGAGGGGCTTAAACTCCTGTGGAGATGCAGTAAGAGATTTCCGCAGGTAACAGTGGGACTTCCCTAGATCTCTGCAGCCTCAGTCAGATTTTATATATTGGATATTTTTTATCTTGTTTCAGAGTGCTTGGGCAGATAGAGAAAGAAATCTGAAGAGATCAGAAAAGGTAACAAATCACTGCGTTTTCTTGGTGTATATTAGATCTAACTCAAGCCAGAAGTTTTATTTCAGTGTTACTGCTCGTTAACTGTTCCTCTCACCATAGATTTAGAAAACGTAGAGGCTAAACAAACATTTCTGACTGTATTTACAACAGCAAGCTAGGAGGACTATGAAATGAACTTTGCAACTTTTATTCTCGGTGGTTTTCTACGGTTGTTAACGGGGATGTTGTGGCAGGTTCGTACCCCACCGTGGCTCTCTCTCACGATGTGCTTGCAACAGCGGGTTGGGGAAAACTTGCCACTGCTACAAAAGGGGCTGTGCTTGTCTGCAAAGCAGCCTTTCCTCCGCCAACCTCTGAGCTCCATCCGGTCCTCTTCCAAATTCTGCGGTCTCCTGATGTCACTTTTGCTTCCCGGGAGCAACACGAGGTTATTTCACTCATCGCGTGTGCTACCGGATAGATAGATACGCAAAGAGATCTCTCCATTCCTGCACACAAACAAAACAAACCGCCGTTGACTCAGAGCAGCTTTTTCAAGAGCATTCATCCAAAATGTAAGCTGATCTGCTCCGAGAATTAATAACTCCTCAGCATCCCAGAACCGTCCAGTTTTACCTGATTTGTCATGTGCCACTCCCACGGCAGGATTGCTGCCTGGCACGACGGCTAATTCTTGCTCCTTCTTGCATGCTTTTATGACACTCAGCTGCTAAATCCTTTGAGGCGTGAATTGTTCATCTTCCCAGGGGTAGCAGAGAGGTGCTGATGCCCTATTGCTGGCGTTCCTGGCAGAGCTTCAGTGCTCAGTGAGTTTTAACGGGGCATGCAGACCTCGCCTGTTCGAAGTGGTCAGGATCTTTCAGTACTTGCTAATTGACCAGGCTGATTCTTCATGCAAAGCAGCGAAAAAGTGCAAAGATCTCTTCTGCTTTTGTGAAGGCGTGAGCCAAAACGATTGCCAGATCGCAGAGGTTTTGAGGTGTTTGATGTATCAGAGCTCTCAGGCTTTCCGCTGCCTCTAACAAAACAACTTTAATTTCAAAATGTGACTACAGATGTAACCAGGGAGGACGAGGGAGCTGTCATTAGGACTAGCTGAATTAATACTAAAAGATTAAATGCTTAGATATTAAGAAAAGAGTGGCATTAGCTCTTTTTATTTAGCCTTTCTGGTGTGCTGTTTCCTCTATTCACCCAACCTAAATTAACCACTTTTTACGAGGGCCGAGAGCAAATCTGATAGTTCAGGCTGCTTCAACACAGGCCACCAGGGCGGAGGAGGAGGAGGGGGTTGATGTAAGTCGAAAAGAAATTTATCTTCAAGGTCTATTTCTTCAATGTATCAGGCTCCGGAGTAATCTGCCCCAGGCAGATTGCCGTGAGATTTTATCTGAAAATCAGGTAGGAGGATGGCGAGGGGAATCTCTGCGTCCTGTGAAGCTCACGATGTGTTCGGGTGCAGAAAAGAAGAGAAACCCCAGGGGGGGGGTGCGAAAGCTGTTGTGACTGGCAAGATAAGCATCACAAGTGTCCTCTGCTGCAGACATCTGCAGGTTTGGCTGCACGTCACCGCTTTTTGTCGCTGGGAAGAGAGCAGATCTGCTGGTCTCTGCTTCATGCTGAGTTTGAGGTGCGTGCTTAAGGCCAGATCTCCTCCTGTTCTCCACCTGCGGACTGAGGGCTAGCTGAGCGGCTGGGCTTGGTTTTCCCTTTGTAGAATGCTCCTTCAGAAGTGCTTGACAGGGCCGCACGTTTTCGTGGAAATGCTTTCAAGTATTTTCTTCTTCACAGAGAGATCGAGAGTTTCTGAAGTCTCTGTTTGTCCTGGTGTACCACGACTCGGTCTTCCCTCTCCTCCAGTCCACTTTCCTCCCCAGCTACAAGTGGGCCGAGGAGGAATCTGAAGCCTCTCGCTGGAGGGTGATCGCTGACTTCTTGAGGAAGAGCCGAGAGAATGATGGTGCGCTCCAGTCCCTGCTGTCACCAGAAAACACCCACAAAGCCTTCGACATCTCAGAGCTGGCCTATGATTTCTTAGGAGAAGCGAGGAAAAACAATCCTTGAGCATGAATGGATGGGGGGTAACAATATAGATGAATCCATACCGAAGGAAAATTGTGTACTATTTGGGTTTTAAGATGGATTTTAGCACATTTCACAGTAACATTTTGACACAGCCAAGTATTATTTCATTGCTTCAACTCGTGAAAACCGTATTTTATATTTTCCCCTTTGCAATGTCAGGCGAGGCTTTGGTTGTCTGTCGGTAGCTGTTCCGTGGAGGTTTTGTGCTGAAGCCTGGCAAATGCGGAGGCAGCACGTCACCCCTCTCCTGCAGCTGCCAAGAACTGCCAATTTTGTTTTGATCAGGGGGAACAAAAGCCCCTGTCAGAGCACCCAAGTGGACAGGCAAGGAAAACCTTTAAGAACGCTGCTGAACAAGGTCAGGAAAAAAAGCCACCTCTCGTGGGGTTGCTCTTTTATTTAGCACGTTTTACTGTTTCCCGTTCTCGCTCAGGAAGAGGTTGGGTTGTTCGCAGGAATGTGCTTGGACCCCACCTAGTACAAGGTGGTGAGAACGCAGGGAATGCTGCGTTTCCCATCCCCGTAGCCTAGGTTAGCTCACCGTGTGCGGGCTGGGGAGCTGCAGGGCCCCATGGGGATGTTCAAGGTTTCTTTTTCCTCAGCGGTTTGTAACCGAGGTCCTTACCGAGTGCTGCTCGCTCCTGGCACAGGGCCGTTCACCTGATTTCTCTCGGCGCTGGAGCGCCCGGATGCTTTGCGGTGATGGGATTTAAATCCAAAGCCGTCACGAGTTTGGTGTGAAGAGCCTTAAAACAAGGCCTCTCCACGATGGCAGCGTGCTCCAGCTCTCGCCGGCAGCTTTTGTAAACCGGAGCCTTCAGAAACCCTGCAAAGTGCAACCCCCTGGCCTGCGAGGGGCTCAGGTGATGAGAAACATTGCGGAGCTGGTTTCCTTCTGCCTTGCTCAGGAGCCTGGCAGAGAGGCCAAATTCCTAAGGCATAGCTTGGCTCTTTTAACCGACGTGTGGTATCTTATTAGGATCTCCCTCCCCTTGCTGCAGAGTCGCCTGACTTAGCAGGGTTTTTCCACTCGAGCACAGGAGGCAGAGAGACCACTTTCTGCTTTTTATTCCTCCAAGTCATTTCCTAGACTTCGTGAGTGGGGGAGGCAGAAGGAAGAGTGCGTTCATTGAATCCAAAGCACATCTGCCAGGAAGTGGAAGTTAAAGCCGGCCTGGTTGCTGTCCTTCTGACCTTTCTGGACACTTAAGAGCAGATGGACAAACTCTTCCATCTTTTCCTGGTGCGTTGAGTTGTCTGTGAGAAGTGTTTGCCAAGGCTGTGGCGGGCTGGAAGGGTTCGAGGGCCGGACGCATCCCATGGGTGTGGGGCGTGGGGGGTTCTTACGTGAACGAGGAGCAGAAACCTGAGCAAAAAGGGGAGGAGGTGAGAGCGGAAACAAAAATATTTCACGCTTGAACAAGCGCCAAGGACAAAATTGGATCGCAGGAAACTCCTGCCCTGGTGTGGTGTGGGATTTTTTTCTTCTTCTCCCATTAAAGACGCCGAGCTAACCGTGCGCTACTGCCGGCGGCGGTGCTGGCCGGGCTGCGAGCCCATCCTGTCACCGTGCTGGCAGCAGGGTGTGTTAGGAGAGCACCCGGGGGGGGGGGTTCTGAAGACTCCTTCAGCTGGAGGAAGCAGCGTGGTGCCAGCCTGGGCTGGTCTCTGCGATGACGTCCCCGCGGGTGTGCCGGTTAAAAGCCCGCCGGGGAGTGGCGCAGACACATGCGAGCCGAGCGGAGTGGCCTCAGCGAAGGAGCGATGGCATCGGCGTGTCCCCCGGCGGCCACCACGCCGCCCGCCGTGCCCTCCGGACCTGCCATCTTCAAAACCGTTCCCTACGCCTTCATGCTACCGGAGATAGTGAGTACGCCGAGCCTTGCCGCGCGCCGGGGAGTGCTGGGCTTAGAAATCTGGGGGCAGCCCTGAGAAGGATCCTGAAAAGAGCCTTAATGAGACGTGACTTCATCTCTGTTAGCTTCTGCTGGCCACACGGAGCTGGTCTCCGTGGTTAAATTGTTCTTGGGACAGCTTGAGCTTGGGCTGAGCACCACACAGAGCCCGTGCAGGGGGCTGCCGTCGGGCTAGGAAGGGCTGAGGAGCGCTGCCTGCCCTGGAGACGGAAGCAGCTCTACTTAGCAAAGAGAAACTGGAAACTGCTTAAAATAAAGAGTTTTGCTTTCCGTATTTAGACTTTACCTGCCCGGAAACTAAAATTCCATACGTTTTTGCACCAAGTCCAGAGGGCGGGCAGTAGCTGCTCCTGTACTTTGACATGTGGCACGGGAGCTGGGAGCCGCAGCCCCGGTGCCGGCAGCACGCACCACCCACACCTCGCGGGCGTAGGGCAGGGGGAGCAGAGCCAGGTAGCCCGGTGAGCTGTTTCTGCAGAGCAAATACTCGAGGAGGATCCAGAGCAAGCGACTGGCTCCGGGCCGGGACGTGAAGCCTGGGGATGACTTCCCCGTGCTGTGATTTCAGGCAGGTTATTAATGCGCGGGCAGGGCTGGGCTGACGTTGGCGGTTTCCGAGATAAACGCACGCTTTCTGGCTCCTTTGCCCAAGCCCTCGGGGTGCGGTTCTTCCTCGCGTCGAACGCGGCGGCAGTTCTTTCCGCTTCGCAAGAAAGGTTTTGAGGCATTTCCCAAGAGCATTCAGGGAAAACTGGTGCCAGCTGGCGGTGCTGCTGCCGGCCCAAGGATGCTCCGCACAGCAGCTGCGCCGCCCAAAGATGAAGGGCTTCCTGGGGCCGGCCCGGGAGGGAAGGAGGGAAACGAGGCGAGATCCAGGGAGGAGAAGGAACTTTCCCCGTCTCGCGTGCTCACGGAAGGTGCCTTTGCTTGTCCCTGGCAGCTCTGCGGGACCTGGGTCTGGATCCTTGTCGCTGCTACCTCGGTCTCCCTCCCGCTGCAGCAGGGATGGGTGATGTACGTGTCCCTCACCTCCTGCCTCATCTCCCTGCTGCTCCTCCTAAGTTACATCTTCGGCTTTCACAGAAACAGCAACAACTGGAAAGTGCTGGTAAGGACGGGCTCACAAAGGGGCAGATGGTGTGGGCAGCAGCAGCTGGCGAGGGGTTGGCCAGCAAACAAACGTCCCTTTCCTCCTTTTCCTCCCCGGGGACACGGCCAGGCCTTTACTGGAAATGCCTTGCTTTGCAGGATAGTTTGTACCACGGTGCCACGGCCATTCTGTACATGAGCGCTGCTGTCCTGCAAGCCAACGCAACGATCGAGTCCGAGTTCAGCACGAAGGCACCGCTCTACTACTACCAGCTCAACTGCGCGGCATCGGTGAGTCTGCAACAACCCCGGCGGGCCCAAGCACCTGCAGCTCTCTGGGGAGAAGCAGGAGCAAACGCTCCGGCTGGGGCAGAGGCGCTCCAACCCGCACCCATCCGGCCCAGCAGTGTCAGGCAGTGCTTAGAGCTTCGGTTTCTTTTCTCCAGCACCTTGTGCAGCTGGCACAGGTTTTTTGGGGGGTTCAGCAGCTCGGGACAGCTTCGCACCGCTGCCTCCTCTGGGAAATTTGGGGGCTCTGCCTCGTTTTTGAGTTTGGAGAGAGCTCTAGGCTTGGAGGCTTCCCAGGGTTGAGAGCACAGATGGAGTGACGCTCCGCAGGGAGCCCTGCTGACCCCAGCTTTTGCCCTTTCTCTCCCGCAGTTCTTTGCCTTCATCACGACCTTCCTGTACATCCTCCACGCTTTCAGCATCTACTACCAGTGAGCGCGGCGGAGGCGGTGTCGATTTCCCTGCTGCTGGATGAGGCTTTCCCAGAGCGAAGCCGCTGGCTTCCGCGTAGGCGTGCCGGCACCTCCAGCAACCCCAGCGAGATGCGGTTGCTTTTCCACTTTATTGAAGGCAGGATTTTTGTACACCGGTGTCATGGCGTTGTGGGGACGTTTCGTATCGGGGTTTGCGGGTTACACGAGAGGAGACCGTGCGTGGGATCCCCGGGGCAAAATCAAGTAAAAGGAAAGCAAAAGGCTTGGGAAATCTCTTCGTTTTAGGCCGTTTTTTTGCAATCCTGCTCTCATTCTGAGATGCTGGACCAGTGGCGCCGCCCTTGGGACAAAACTGCTCCTGTTTACCCTGCGCCACCTCCCCACCAGGAGCTGTCACCCAGCCCCGCCGCTCCCAGCGGGGCAGGGCGAGAGCAGATGCGGCTCTAGGTACACAGCCAGCCTTTGGAGACGAAGAAAATCTCATTTTCTGTCGTCCTGCAGGCTCAAAGGTCACAGGCAGGGTGCCACCGTGTGTGGGAAATGAGCTGCTGAGTGTAGAGGGCACCCGGTGCACCAGGTGAAGGTAATTGCTGTTGTACCTTGACACAAGCTGGGGAGCTGCTGCCCAGGGAGTGCTCCAGCGGCCCTTGCACAGACATCATGCCACGGAGCTGGGCTGGGAGGGACGGGCGAGCACCGGACACTTCGGGCATGGCAGGTGGAGGGATTTCCTGGTGTTACAAGGGGAAATTCTGCCCCAAAGCGCTTAGGGAATTTTTTCACATCTGCGATGGCGATTTCTTCCAAAGCTGGAGGGTGTTTCCGGGGGGAAATGTCCTCCACGTCTGGGGGAAATAGCCCTTACCTGAAGTGGGAACGTCATCCGCTGTGCGTGTGTGGGGACGGCTGGGGCTTCCGCGTGGGAATGTCCCTCAACGGAGAGGGGTGGCAGTTCCCTGGTGTCCCAAGGGGGAATTGGCTCCACAACAAGGGAGAAATAACCAGTAGTTCCTAGGGAAATTTCCTTCAAAAGGAGGTGGATTTTCCTGGGGTTCAGTGAAAATTTCCTCGGCCATGACGAAGGAAATTCTGTCCAAAGAGAAGAGAAGGAATTTTCTCAAAAGGGTGGCATTTCCTCCAAAGGGAGGGGCCTTTTCCCCACATTCCAAGTGGGAATTTCCTATTCTTTCAAGTGGAAAGTTCCTTCAGAGAGAAGGGAGAGGCTGTCTTGGCCTTTCCCGTGGACATCTTCACCAAACTGGAAGGCAAAGTGGAAGACGTGACATGGCTGCGCCCTTCCCAGTCAGGAACAGATGGTGCATAAACTGAGAACAACGCAAGCACAGTAAGAACTCTCCAACGTATTTTTTATTTTCTCACATATCCTTTGTTAAGAGAAGCGGCTGCTAACACAAAGAAAATCAGTTTATAATGGCTGCAAAATGTGTTGTACTCTAATAATGAAACTGCGCAGTTTGATACAGCTTTAAAAAAAACACACTACAAGTTAATCAGATTTCATTCAAGAAATTCCATTTAGAGGAAAGGATCTCATTTATTTTAGAATTCAGTTTGTTACTAAAGAACACAGACATTAAAAGTTACATCCCCGCAGTCAATTTGAGCAGAAAACTGAAACTGTTTCTCCAAATTATAGCTGCAGCTCTTAGAGGCTTCAGTGCTAGCTGTGAACATATTTGAGGTGTAAGGAATAGTCTTAAATTATTCCTCTAAATCGAGGTTGTAACCAGTTTTAAAGAGAGTGGTGTATTAGCTACTGAGTAAGAGATACAAACAAATCCCTTGACTTCGGATCATGTTAACTTATTAATGTTCATATGCAATGATTTGCTCTTCAGCAACTATGAAAACACTGAGTAAAAGCAACAGTGTGGGGAGACAGGCACCAACAGTCCCAAGGAAGTGACAGGGGAAGAGCTGCTCAAAGATGACTGAAAACGATGATGAAAGAACAACAGCTCTCCAAGCGCTGAATACAGATGAACAAAGAACGAGGAGGGAGGAAAAAAAGAAGTTGATGTAGGAAACCCTTCCCTTTCTCATTAATCTTCTACCTCAGGTTAAGCTAGATTACTCCCCAACATACAGCTTCACAACAATAATACACCGTTGTTTTCCTTGTACTGTATATGCCGTGCTTAGAATGCGGTATCACCAGTGGCTGACCAAATAGATCTCAGCTACTACATAAGCTCTGTTCATTGAACAAGCCAATCTTACTCTGCAAGAGTTAAACGCTTCCTTTCAAAATCAGAAAATATTTGCAGCCCTAGAAGGCTACAAGAAGCCTTTTTAAACGAGCACATCGTAGAGCTTGTAACAAACGTCCTAATACAGTATAAAACTGCAGCAGGGAAGGACTTATTTCTGCAGCCAGTGTTTCCCTGCTAACTCCCTTTACAAAACCTGCGGCCACAGCGTTGGGTCGCTGGCAGTGCCATCAGCTAGCACTGGTGTTCCAGACATCCCTCCTCTCTGCATCTTCAGAGCTGGAGGGAAATGCCTCCTCTCTCTGCGCCAGGCAGTCCTGGCGTGGGACAGCACTGATGCGCAGAACGTCGAGGTACAGGAGGTAATCCTGCAGGCAGGCCGGCAGCGGCAAGTCCCGGATGAAGCGATCCGATCGGAGGCGCTCGCTCGTTAAAATGGACCGGATCTCAAGGCGACACAGGTGAGACAGGGAAGGAATGAAGGCTGAGAAATACAAAACAAGTCCAGTGGTGAACAGAACCGTGGGATTACGCTGCTTGTCTACTTCGTTTACATAGATCCCTTTGAAACCCTCCATTCTCAGGCAATTAACGAGGCAGAACGATTGCCTTCTCTGCTACATCAGCTCTTTTGCTATAATATTAACCGCAATCATTTATGCGCCTGCCGTACTCACCCTTCTCTATTGAAATGCAGAACTTTAGGGGACTATACATGTTGTAAACCTTCAGCTGGAGGTATGAATGTCAGGTCTTGAACTTTTCAGCACAAACCCTTCATTTTTAATTTCCTGTGCTCACTCACATGACCAGCTTATCTCAGTTCGAGTACTTATTAAATAACATTAATATAATTTAGACATTTTCAAAATTATTGTAGCCAATTTGAAAAAGAATACGCTTTAAACTGAGTCACTAACATATCTGAGCAGTTTTTCAATAACATGATGCATAGGTCACAGTGCAAGCTCTCTGTTAAAGCTGCTTTTCTGGAAGGTGAACACATCAAGCACTGGACAAGCTGTTAGTGAATCTTTTTGGCTGATCTTGTTTCAGTTACAGGAGTGATAATGAACGTCTAGATTTACAGGTATTTAGTGTGATAATACAGGTGGCTTTTATTTTAATGACTGTCAATGCTTCCTGAACAAGAGAGACACTTTGTTAGAAATACAAATCAAATTTTAAAATAAAGTCAGCGGGATATTGTCTAGAAAATGCAACCGATCATCTTCCCTTAAATTTTCCCAGAAGAGGATCTTTAGGAAGATGCAGTACTAACTTGCAGTCGCTGCCCATATTTTATAGCGTGCTTGTTAATTTGAAGCGGAAAAGATAACCCAAATTCAAACACGTGAACTATGAACTGAACAACGAAACGAGTAAAATTCATTCAGATCTGTTTTGTTTGCTTCTTTTAGGTAACTATTGTTTCTGCTGCCCAGTTTCTACTGACTATTTGACCTTCTTTGCATTCATGCGTTAGGACAAAGAGCTGTTTCCCACTTACATCCTGGAGATCAGTATACACAGACTTATTTTTCCCTAATTGTTTTGCTTACCAAAATGGCTCTTGGGAGTCCAGCTGAATTTCTCTTTGTAGTCTGAAAGGTCTCGTTCGACAGCTGGGGGAAGTCTCTTCCAGTTTGTGAACTCCAGAACGAAATTAAGGACATCCTCACTCACAGAGTAAATCCTGCATAGGAGCATTACCATCACGTTTGAGGGGAAAAACAACATAGCAAATATTTAGCTACTTATTTAAAACAATCAAACCAACAACATTTGCAAGTGTTTCAAACTCTTCTACATTTAATTTCTTTAATATGTAGGGAGAACTTTTAGCAATAGTTTAACACAAAGAGGCTTAACGTAACAGCAGGTAAAACTGCTTTTTTAGTACTACAGATGATGAACAGTCAGGCAATGTCGTAGAACAGCTTCTTATCTAGATGTATACAATCCTGAATTTTCATCTAAATGGAAATATTAAATGCTGTAAACACACCAAAATATGAAACATTTTTAATACGCTTTATTTTTTTAAGAGAGTCTCATGTCAAAAATATTTTAATGTCCTTTCTAGTTTTTATTATTTCAGTTTCCAACACTGAGATTTCACATTTGGCTGAACTTTTAGACGCTTACTGAAAAGCGCCCAGGAGTGAGGTCTGGCTGCCTGGCCTTCTTTAAGAGAAGGGTGACTTCACTTTCCTGCTGGTAATTAAAAATGCCTGTTTATGATTATACAGTTGTTTTGCACAATGAGCATGGGGCAGTTAATCAACCGTATGCCTGTCATTGCTCTATTATCCTCCTGCTACTTTCCAAGACAGAACAGTTAATGTTGAAGTTAAACCCACAAAAACATCAGTTCTGTAGATCATGATGTAAAATGCTCTATTTTTAAAAAGTGGGTATCTAAACAAAAAAAGTAAACTCTATAAAAGCAGTTGTAGATAATAAAATACTAAAAAGCATCTCCTGTCATATAAATGCACATGGACACGTGTATGCTCCCTGAATTGTCATCTTGTAGTGTTTCAACTTATGCAATCCCTCAGTCTCCTGTGTATAAATGAGATAAAAAGCACAGACGTGCCCAGCTCACGAGTGCTCCTCTACTGCTCAGCACATCATGGATGCTAACGAACAAGAGAATCTCACTGAGTCATAAATGAATGTTTTTTAAATACTGAGAGCATAACGACGTGACATTAGCTGAAATATAAATTGCTATTTAAAAACTAAGTAAGTCTTAAAATGGTACTCCTTTCATGCAGTTAAGTAATGCGTGCAGTGACGTTACAGAGCTGAAGTCGTCTTGTTAACCGCTCAGAAGTATGAAGTCGATCAAATCTAAGCATCTTTTCCATGGACAGGGAAAAAAAACAGAAGGAAATACAAATACTTCATAATTTTATGTACACGTTTAACTCTGCAGTGCCTAATTAAATACAAACCAGCACCAAGCAGTTACTTATACATAGAATACTTTTGCCACAATAGTTTGTTTAGCACAAGCTCTAACTCTATCCCTTTCCTTTGCTCCTAACCTCAGGCCGCCTTCACCTTCCATTTGTTTCCTATCCTAACTTCTCTCAGTATTTGAAATTCTACCTACAATTCCTGTATTACACATAGAAACTCGACAAAACGTGTGCTTTTAAGAAACGCTGAATTTAAAAAGGAAATATGTTGTTCTCCATAAAACAGTCCTCATTCTGCCATCTTGCTAACTGTTTTACTCCATCCAGCCATTATCCACAAATCTCAGTTCAGACCTTCCCTAACCCTTGCCATTCCTGATCATGACAGCTGATGATTGCTAACTCAGCTGGAAGCACAATGTGTTAAACAGCATTGGCAACAGCTTTACAGATGAGCATACAACATGCAAGAAAACAAGATAACGTCGTCTGCTTACCAGAACTTGAACAGCAAATTCACTGGATTAAAACCAGCCAAGAGCAGGTGGGGCAGCCATTCCTTGTACTCCTCCTGTGCTTTCACTGCGTAACTTACGAACTCTGATAACTGATCGCCAGAAGGCAGCGAACAGCCCAACTTCAAGAAGTGTCGGAACAACGTAAACTTCTCATGGCACAGGCAATATCCCAAATTGATCCCAAGCAGCGTGATCCCGTATTTCAGAAAAACGCCAATTAAATTAAAAAACCTACAAGCGGCACACGTGGAACAGGACATCCCGTTAGTTCTTCACAGAAAAGCATCTGACTTTTTAAAATTTGCCACTGAGAGAGCGTACTTCGTCTATCAGAAATCCCCAGAAACCCAAAGAAAAATCACACCAGGCTGACTGCGATTGTTTCTAAACAAGAAACAAAACTGGTTTAGGAGACCTCGGTCCTTACATTTAACACATCTGTTGGTTTTGTCCTGAGAAACCCGTGGTTCCTTCCAGCTTCCAGCTCTTCAGAGCAGGACTTGTTAAACAGAAAGCACCCAAAGTCATCATTGAGCAGTCTCTGCAGCTAGAGGCATTGCCACGCCACCGATCGGCCCATCTGCCCATTACAAACGGCAGGCACTGTGTTCATCCACCTTCAAAAAGCTGCGTTAGGTGGACAATTATGGGCAAATATCAAATGACTGCACCCCACGGCTCAGGGAGCAGCCCAGTGGCTGCCCATTTTAAGGGTTTACATGCAGCTCTATTTGCAGGAAGCTCTGCAACCCACTGAAACAGCGTATTGGGAAAATTAAAACATGTTTTAGTAAAATCAATTTTATTACTATCAATTTTAATAGGCACAAACAGGCAAACGTATTCAGCAATCAAAATCTCAGCCAAGCCAGTTCTTTTAAGAGCTTTATCCTGGGAAAAAAAGTGCATCACCTCAAGACCATCATTTTAAATGAGGGCAGGCTTTCTCACAACAAGGAATTTCTCACAAAGGCTCGATGCCTGTGTTCAAACCTCAGTTACAGCAGTCAGGGCACCAAGATACATCTCCTCTCATCTTCGTATTTTGGCTAAGAAGGTTTGAAGGCGATGAATTTTTGAAACTGTTAAAGTATTGCATGCTTTTTCTTCCTTAAATAAAGGCAATCAGGACAGGTCGTATGTGGAAAACAAGAATCAAGAATAAGAAACTGAAATCATGGGTCACAAATGTAAGGTAGCCCCAGAATCTCCCTATATTTTGGGATCTACTGTATCATGTGCATTCGAATACATTTTAATGGGAGATGAACAAAATTCAAAGCTACTGAAAGTTCACGAATTTGAATAACAGCACAAGCAACTGATTTTGATCCAATTAATGTCAAACACTCTGTTAGAATCTGAGTTTTAAGAAAATTTAAAAGTCTCTACAGAGTTATTTGCTTTAATGAAGCACACTGGGCACGTAACATTATTTCGGGTTAATGTTCCCGAGGAGGACTGTCTACAAAGGGTCAACTAACTTGAATTCTGGCAAAATATTAGATGGTAGGCAGCAATCAACTGAATTTTAAAGTTCTTTTCAAATGGATTCTCTACCACATTAAAATTTCTGCATTGCCCTAAGGCATAAAGCAGTGTCAGGTAGTTGTTCCCAATTAGAATCTAAAACATTAGAGCTCTGTGCAAAACTCAGCACTGCCAAGAAGCGACCCGGATTTGATTCCTGATCTAGCTTTGAGCTGTGTCAGCATTCAGTCCCTCGCATATTTTACACTCTGAATTACTCTGGGAGGAGGACAAGGCGAACTTGAGGACAGCAACATCTGGATCTCTTAGAATAATTGCCTGCTCTTCCACAAATTAATTTCCCGCAGAAAAATGAAGAAGCAGATTCATTACTAAAGGAAAAAAATCAACAAGTCCATTAAGAACAGCTCACAGACCTACCATACACATGCAGAGCAGTAAGGCTCTTGCACCTTACTATTTTGCCTCTACGCTGACAGCCTTTGCATTATGAAGTAAGAATTATTTCCTGTCGAAAACCAGGGGTGTGCACTATCTACCAGATACAGAAAGAAATGGGTCTTGATCTCGAAGAATTTATTCCATTTTCAAGTCCTCCTTACAGCTATAATGTTGAGCTGATTAATTCTGCTAGTCTTACGCACAAGACTGGCATACAGAAAAGTACAACACTATTTTCCAGTAATTCATCCCTACCCAAAAGAATTTAGCTAATTAAGAGTCCTCTGTATTGAATTACAGCATCAAGTCATGCTTCCAGAAGACAGAGGTGTGTCGATAAGGCCTCTTCAAAGCATAAAAACTGCAATTATGTTCTAGAGGAGCCCCCTTCAAAGAGCAAAGCTTCCCCTGGGAGCCTTCAACAACAACCCCACACACCGTCCCTGTACTTACAGTTTAATTCTGCCAGCTCAAGAGTTGAAGAAAAAGGGCAGGGAAACCCCACAGATTAAAAATAAATAAATAAAAGACCAGCAGAGTTACGAATAATTTCAAAATAGAAGAGTTATACTTACTTTTTTTGGAAAACCATACACATGGGCGATCTGCAGTCGAAGCTAAGGCACTCCTGAGCATCTGGACTGTAGCCTTCTTTAAGTAACATTTCCAAACATTCTTTATTGCCTCCATATACCGCTGAGTACACAGGGCTCACTTTGCCTTTTTCTTTGTCACAAATCCGGTCAGTAATTGGTATTAGCATCTCTAGTATACTGCAGGTGTTTAAAAAACACTATTTAATTGCGTGACCTTACGCAATGATTACATTTCAATCGTATGGTTATGTTTCACATGGTCATTACAACTCAGGGAAAAAACCCTACTTGTTTTTTCACTGCTTAGTTCGCTTTAAAGAAGAACCATCGGCATTTCATACCCGTAACAGCGTGCTTCCGCGTGGATTTACGCTGATGATGGGCTGAAAAAACTGCACTGCCACATACAGACTCACGTGCCTCTAAAATCTTGTGTTCCGTTATTTGAAGTAGGCTATCAACACATACATTTTAATCAATACATACCTTTTAATTCAAATGAGAGACACCTATTTCCTAGTTTCCAACAATCCTTTTTACAACAATCGAGTACCTCTGGCGCACATTTAAAACTAGATTCCCACGAAGTCTGGAAGGGAACTCAATATGCAAGTTGCAAATAAAATGAGTATTTCCTTCTGTTTGACAACACTCCCCAAGATACTGAGGCAGAAAAATCAGTCTATTTCACCCTCCACATCCTTCCAGCTAACGAGAATTACCGGGAAAACACCAGTTCCTTTGCTACGAGGATTGACTGATGCTGCTCAGACTGCCAGTTACGCAGAGCTGCGACAGCTGTGAATGCAGCATTTGATCTGAAGACATTGCTAGCGTTGACATTTTTGCCAACCCATCTTGTTTCCGATGAAGTGAAAAAGAAAGCAGCTCAGTATCTGAGCACAGCCTGCTCTCCTCATCAGTTTGAGAAGAGGCATCGATGTGACACCCAAAGTTCACTGACAGCTCAGTTCACGAACCTCTGCTGTCAAGATCAAGCACCTACTGGGAGACCTGCAGTTAGCATCATCGTTAGTGCTGTCGCACATGTGCAGCCATGGGGTTCCTGACAAATGCTTTTCTGCAATGGCCCGTTATTCCAGAAACTTCTTTCCACTCTTGGTTTTCAGCTGTAAAAGTGACTTATTTCATCGGAATCGAGCAAAGCTAGAATAGGAAGGACTAAAGGAACTGTTTCGTGGCTTTCAGTTTCTCCCTGGTTCAGCTAATTCATTATTTGCATACAATTACTTCTGCTACTTCACGGACACAACTGTAATTCTAATTAAGAGCTGTTCAAGTCATAAATGAACCACATGCTACTGTTCTTTACATTTTAAAATGCACAAGTGGCATGGCCACTAAGTGAATTAGTATCCGATTCAGGACTGTGGAAACCCTTCTAAAGAGTTACTCAGTTATGGATCACACCCCGATTAGAAAGTGACTTCAAATCAGTTGATCACGGGGAATACTAACAGACATTTAAAATACGAAAAGATTGAGAAATTCTAAGCCACAAATCAGCTTGAGAACTCATTGATCTTCCTTTTAGAGCCGAACATCCTCTTTGTTGATTAAGCTTTTAATACCAGAATGCTTTGTCCGAACGTATTTTTGACCACCTACTTTTTATGGCCCATTTCAGCTGCTGCGTGAATAGGTAACTGCCAGTTGTCCTCGTTGCAGTAGAGGTTTGGATCTGCCCCTTTGGACAGTAACAGCTCCACACACTTCGCGTGGCCCTCCTGCGCAGCGATCAGTAGCGGAGTGGCTCTGTCTTTGGCCTGACAGTTGATGTCTGCGCCTGACATAAATCCAACACTTGAGATTACTCAACACAAAAACAAGTTACTCGCTTAATTTGGGTTGCACATGCACTTAGACACATGAAACTTGTTCATTATCTGGATGAAACCACTGCTGACACTTTATGACCGGAGAGCAGATGTCATCAAAACAGTGCTGATGTAGTGCTATTGAAGGTTTTTTGGAAACCCTGACGATCCTTACCTTTTTCATAGTTGTATTATTTCCTGCTATCGCTTGATGAAAACGACAGCAAATTCCTAAATCAGCTTTTAAGTAATTAAGGCAGCTTTGCATACCGAACTGTAACTACATTCCATTATTTAAACGTCAAGTTATAAAGTGTAAAAGCGGAACTAAAATTGTATCTGCTGACAGGCTGATGCAAGCTTAAAAACAATAAAGCCAAAGAAAAGACTGCAATTACCATGGGATACAAGCACTCTTAAGCTCTCCAGCTTTCCATACTGAGCAGCAACAAACAGAGGTGTAATTCCAAAGTCGTCCTTACACTCGATGCTTGCCCCTTTCTCCAGGAGTATTTTAATTATCTCAGTGTATCCCTGAAATAAATATTTTTATTCTTAACAACAAAAGATGTGGAACTGACATAATCTGCGCCCCCCATTCCGAACAGAAATCAGAAAAAAAATGTAATATATTCTAGAGATACACTGGAAAATTGATGTTGGAAAAAATTAAATGATTTATTTTTTTCCACATTTGTTCATTTAGCTAATAAATACAAATGGAAATTAAATTAAATTTGTAGAACCATGGAGCTAATGTGTTTCCATGCTAGAAACAAGTCGTATCTCAGGGACTGGGAAATGCTAAACAGAAACACCAACGTGTCACGTAGTTTCATCGTATCGGTGTGTCATATCAGATGCACTCTTCTGTGCATTGCACGTACATGGCTGTTAGGGTGGGTTAGGAAAAAAATCATCTGATAAAAAGGCAAAAAATATACAAACTAACCACTCAGAACACATGGGTTACACGGAAACGGTAAGATACACTTACAGGTTACCTGAAAAGCAGCTTGGTGCAAAGAATTCCACCCAGACCAGGAATGAGGTCCTTCAACATTTGCTCCATGTTGGAGCAGAAGCTTTACAACCTCTACATGTCCGTTTTCAACAGCTTCAAATAAAAGAGCAAAACAACCAAAAACGTATTAACTTAAAGAACTCATTGAAAAATCTCAAATGCTCTCAACACTAAGTTCCTGACACAATAATCCCAATTCTTTTATATTTGTATTTGCTTGCTTGCCTTCTATATTGAAACTGCAAAAACCCAGATGCAGAATGGGAACTCGGTCACAAAATTTCGAGTTAGATGTGTGAAAACCCACCCCCACTGCACGAGTATGGACAACAAAAGCAAGTTCCTCTCCTGTGAATCTGAGACAATTCCGCAGCAGGCAGCTAACTGTGAGACAGCTGCAGTGGCCTCTTGAACTTCGGAAGCCCACTGCAACTTCCTCCAAACTCCAATTTGTTATAGAAAAGTTTAAAACCGTGGTTTAACATCTATATAAAATTCACGTATAAATTGCACGTTTAGTTTATACGAGTATATTCGCAGACAAAGCCTCCTCCTCCAGGATCCTGACTCATCCTTGTATTTCTGCCACCACCAATTCTGCCAAGACACACTTCTTGTGTACCAGCGAGTGCTTGGTACGGTGATAAATCACCCGTGAATCATCACAATTTTTCAAATATTCATGCACATGCTTGCAAAATGTGTGCTTCTACCTTGCAGTACTCAGTGTCCAACACCGAGCTGTGCCATGGTACATATTCTGCAGTCTGGATACCTGGCCATTAACTTTTTCTTTTGAAAATCCCTTGGCTACACAACCCCAGGACCATTCCTTGGTCCAGTCTCATTTATGTATGCACTCAGACATACTGTTAATTACCTCTATCCAGTGTGCCTTTAATGAAGATTTCCCCACGAGTGCTGCCTGCTACAGATTCTTTTATAAATAAAGAACCTATTCAGTTGTTTGAAAATAAGGTGTCAACAGACTTGTAGATAAAAGTTAACGTGGCAGTCACAGTGTGTGTGAAACAACGAGCATATTTAATTTGATCATTTGTACCCTGAGGATTCACTGTAGAAGTCTTAAGCATTTAAAGATGTAAACAAGAACCATATAACATATTAAACTAAGGAACCTTCGTTGTTAAACTACCAAATGAAAATCAGATAAAGTTTTAGCAATTTTACATGTCCTGTGACAAGAAGTTAATATGCCTGGAACTTTATTTATTAGACAAGGGATGTGCTTCGAAAAAATTACTCTCATTCTGCACAAACCTCGTTTACCACCATAACGCCCCACAGCCACATCAAACCCTACTGTATTTTAACATCATTCACATGCTGTTTGAGGATTATTAACGTGAAACTGAATTTATATTTAGTAAACATGGTGTAGAACTTACTATTTTTTTTACTTAGCTCAGTAAAAAAAATAACTTGCCAGTCAATACAGAAGGTGTAAATATGCCTTCCACTTTTGGTTTATGTACATTAGAAAGACAGACACAAAAATAATAACTTATTTGTCTAATTAGTATCTTAGTGGTAATACACATGAAACATCAGTGAATTAGAGATCAAAAGCATCAGCCTTCAGGAAGATTTGAAGAACTACTGCGTCTTTCTGAAAGTTAAGATCTTCATCATTATCTCCTCAGACTGGGTAAGTCAAATAAATGGAGAGTGAAGGAGGGAAGGAAGGGGCAGCGCGTACAGCTCTGAAGCTGAAAGTAATTCCTAGACCTACTCCACCCCTGAGCGCAAAGCATAGCTTTTAGGCTACAAAAATAGGAAACACGATAGAGAATAAACTCTGGAATATACCACGACTTCTCCCCACGTATCAGTCTAAGATTTCACAAAAGCATGCATCACCTAGGAAGAGCGCAGTGGTTGCCTCAGTGGTAACTTCATCAGCATCGACTCCAGCTTCTAGAAGAACCCCGACGCTTTCCAAAGACCCACAGCGTGCAGAAAGGTGCAGCGCACACATTCCTTCAAACGTCTTTGAATTTATGTAGTTGTCAGATGGAGCTGCAGATTGTAACAATAAATTGAAAAACACAGTTCTTAGAATAATTTAAAATAAAATAACGGAGTGGAGATGTGAGGCCTGCAGCATGTCCATGGACGTGCTGTTGGACTCCTTCACACAGCAGCATCAGTTATTGTTTGCCCAAAGCATTCACAGGCTACAACATGGCCACTTGACCACATCTAGTCAGTATCTACGAAACAAATTTACAAAAGAACACAATAACAGAAACCTACTTTTTATTTTATGTCACGGGGACTTTAGCAGCAATTTGAACTATTTCATGTTTTTCCTTACCTGCATCAATTAGCAGCCTCAGACACTCACTGGAATTGTGAACTGCTGCCTCGTGGATTGGCATCCACCCCCTGTTATCTGGGACATCAAGGCTGTACCCCTGTTTAATCAGTTTCCTCAGCATTTTAACATTTCCTTCTCTTGCTGCGAGTCCTACGGTGGAACACCGATCAGAATACGCCTCCGTGAAATCCATCCTTTTGTTAGATCAGGTCTGAGGTAGGAAGGGGAAGACGACAAGGGAAAAAAAAACAAGTGGTTGTCAGTGCAAGACATACACAGATTGCAGCAGAGGTAGCTTTCAACACAGGGCCAGAAGCACCCTGAATGAACGACAAAGCAGAACCTTAGAGCAGCAACCCCTGAGGAAGAAATCTTGGCATTTCAAACCGCTTGAGTTAGGAACCCACATACAGATGGAACCCATCATAGGAAACAAAAAGACTTGAGACACCCCCATGCAGATTTAATCCTGTACCTGCTTCTCTGTCCTAAAAAGAAACAAAAGACAGCACAAAAAGACGACATGATTTTACAGTTTTGTTTTTAAGACACACTCAGAAGCTGAATTATCTTTAAATGCAAAGTAATTCCTGGACCTACTCCACCTCTGAGCACAAAGCACAGTATTTAGGCTACAAAACATGAAACGTGATAGAGAATAAACTCTGCAACACACCACAACGTCTCCCACACATCAGTCAGCCTGAGATTTCACAAAAGCACGCATCACCTCACAAGAGGTGACCCCAGAGGAACCCATAAGGAACCCACACGGTGGCATTACTTCTGCACAACGACCTCCCCGGTGCCGACAGAGCTGTAGAGCGGGTGACAGTGCTGCTATGCGTTACCATTTGCTTTCTTGAATTCTCGGGCCCGTCTTAAGCGTGTGAAGCTGGCTTCCAACCCTCAGTTTGAGGCACCTGAGACCGCTTCGCTGTCTTCTTCCCTGAGGGGCCGTGGAGGCGGTGCCGCCGGGCGAGGCGCGTTTGCAAGGGGCACAGGGCCCGGTGAGGAAGCTGAGGGGCTCTTATCCCGCTCGTCAGCCCCGGCTGCTTCCGTGGGGGCGGCTGCTGGGGCCGCGGGGCCGCAGCCGGGGGCCGGGCCCCCTCCGGTGCCGTCCCCCCGAGCCCGCCCCGCTCGCAGCGCGCAGGCCCCGCGGCCGGCCCCGGCCCGGCCCCGCCCGCAGTCGGGGCAGCGCGGCGGGCGGCGGCCATGTGGGTGTTCGGCTACGGCTCCCTCATCTGGAAGGTGGACTTCCCCTTCGAGGAGAAGATGGTGGGGCGCATCCGCGGCTACAGCCGCCGCTTCTGGCAGGGCAGCACCGACCACCGCGGCGTGCCGGGCAAGGTGAGGCGGCGGCGGGCCAGGGCGTGCGGGCACGGGCTGGGGAACGGCCCCACCGGGCTCGGCACGGCTCAACCCGGCTCCAAACGGCTCAGCCCGGCTCCCTGCTGCTCCTCTGGGGGGTCGTCGGACTGCGGCTGTGCCGCCTGTCCGTGAACCTTCTCCTTCTCACCTGACGAGAGCACCAGGGCAGCACCTGATGCCTGCCGAGGGCAGGTACTCCACTCGTCCTCGTCAGCTTACCCGGGATAAATCTCCCCAGGTTCACCCCCCCCCCCCCCCCCTTTCTTTTTTTAATATATACTTTTGAAAGTTTGAGGATTCTTTTCCTCCTGGAATCTCTGCTGTCAATGAAAAAAAAACAAAAACAAAAACTTCGAATGAACTTCTGACAGGAAAATGATAACAAAAATAACCCTCGCTCCATTTTAATGGTGGAAAAATAACCGTGCTGCTCGCTCGTTTATACAGACGTTAATCAAAGTATTCTAAATATCTAAAATACTGCACGGTGTGGGTGCCTGGCTTTGGAGGGAAAGGCTGGTTGGTAAGTGAAGGCCAGACCTGTGCACCTGAGTAGCCACCTTGCTGATGTTTTTCAGCTTTCTTACTTTTTTACTTGAAGGAAGAAGCTTGTTTACCGGTCAGAAAAACTACGAAAAACCTAAAAATCCAGAAGGAAACACTTCCAATTTCATTGGAGCATAGGTATTTTTTAGCCACCGGCACGAGAATAATAGAGTTTTCCTCTGCTGTGGGAGCCTGCATCACCCTCCCCATACAGGGGCTATCGCCCTCATCGTATAATTCTAAATGGCTCGACAAATGCTAAAGAAACAATAGGTTACAGAACCACCCAGCGGGTTAGATGAATGCCTTTGATGTGGCAGGACTGTGTTATTCACAGCTGCAGATGCTGCTCACGGCTGAGTCATCAGAAATGCAAACCGATCATATATGTACAGAAACGGACACTTGGCTTCAGCTCTCGAACAATTTACCTACTTTGAACGTCGGTTTTGTGTAATGTAAACTTGTTTTCCTGATGCTTGCTAAAGCAGCTGTCAGACCTGGTGACTCCACTGTAAAGCCGGAGTGTAATTTTGGAAGAGCACCCCCAGCAAAGGCATAAGGATTCTTTTTATACATAAAACAGCACGCTACGTGTAGCATGGAAGAGATTTTCATTTAGTCCCGACTAGCACTAATTACTCCCTCAGACACCACAGAATAGCTTGCACGGTACTTACCAGCACAAAGTCACTCTGAGTAAGCGTTCCTCCAGCTGCACGTGGCTGGATAGGAAGGGATGCTGGCTGGACAGCCCAGTGCTTTCCCAGTAGGAACCCTGATTCCTCACTCACCAGTCATCCCTCTTCAAGCTGTGTTTGTTTGAGCGCTGTGACATTCCTATTCCTGTCCTGAGTTCGGAAGTCCTGAAAAAAAACATGCAAATGTTGTTCAGGTGGGGAATAAGAGCGGCTGATCCATAAGCCTCCTGAACTTGGGAAGCCAGGCTTTAAAGCAATATTTTTACATCCTCTCTTTGCGCTCCAGAAAGCGATAAAACCCGCACAGGCCAGTTCTTCCTTTCTGCAGGTATCCTTGGAGACCCCACTGTATTCCCTTCTTTGGGGCCAGCTGAAATTCAAGGGACACCCAGAGTGTGTTTGTGCAGATTTGGAAAATCTTACAAAATGGCCATGCCAGGTTATTAGCGACTAGCACAACCTTTGTTCCAGGAAGCTTAATTCTTTGTATTTCTGCCCCAGTCTGGGTCATGCCCAGAACCATCACCTGCAGGCATACAGAGCCTTAAAACAAACAAAAAACAACAGTACCCGAGCACTGGTCTATTTCTGTTTAGAAACAGTGCATTATTATTTATGCAAACTGGTTAATACATTTTATTTCTTGTTCACAGAGACACTTAGCATCAACAAATACACTTTTTTTCTTAGAATCAACAAGTTCATGCCCTCTTGCGTTGCTGCAGTCGGTGAATTGTTGCCGTTCCTTCCAAGGCAAAGAGGCTCCCTCAGGGAATGCTGAGAAGCACACGGTGGAGACTTCCCATTTAACCAGGCCAAATAATCGCTGCTATAAAACCATTAAAAACCTCTGTGACATCGGAGATGACGTCTCTCGTGGGTGAACTGCAAGTGAAACTGGTCCTTCGGTACTAAATGCATTTTAAAGACCAGCGCTGAAATTCTAGCCAGCAAGTTAAAAAAGGCCCTCCTGAAAACACGAGTTGCTACAACATTCCACGGGCAGCGCAACAAAAACATACAGAGCACTTTTACATACAATGGCTGCAAGCTTTTAGTGCAAAACTCAGTTGACCCTGTACTCGTCCTCTGAACTGCTCAACTTATATTGTAGTAAGAAGGTTAACTAGTTATCAAGCGACGTCTCATCGTGGTGCCGTATTTTGTAGTTTACAGGATGATAAGTTGGGAAAAAAAGTTTAAGGACAGAGTGCAGAGAAAGAAATGGAGTTTGTTTTTCAAAATATTCCTGAATTGATGCATTAGCTCTACTTAAAATTAAGATTTTTGTTGGATTAGTCCAAACGTTCCCTTAAAGCTGCTTGAATCTTAGCAGGCAGTAACAGCTCTCCCTGAAAAAAAAAGAGCCGTTGGCTTAGAAAGACCGGAGTTGGTAAGAAAGGTTGTTTGCACAAATGGCAAATTCAAATTTCTTACTCCAAGCTTTAGAAAAAAAACGGGAACAGAGATACAGTCCTGCCTGATTCAAGTAAAACCTCTCAGACTGCCATGAGGGGGAAGTCGTGTGTTTTTTAATACAACATAACCAAAGCATATCTTAACATTTTCACTCCTAAAAAATAAGGTTCTCAGCTTCCTGAACCTCATCTAGTAAGGCTGGCTTTCTAACTTGCTGCTTCTGGTCACCTGTTGGACTTTTCAGTGTTTCCAAACCTCCTGAAGTGTGATTCCTGCACAATCACTTTCTATATTCAACTGGTTTTTGCTTTTTTTTTTGGGGGGGGGGGGGAAGAGTGATGTTAAAAACGCCACCAACATGTTCAACTTTTCTCTTTTTCCAATAACAAAGCAGAGAGCTCGCACTAGAATAATCCCAGCTCCTTTTCTGAAATAACCAGCTTTTCATAGTCACAAACTGTATTTTTAGCGTTCATTGTTCGAGAGATTCTCAACATAACAGTTCTGGTTTTCTTCCAACAGTATCAGAATAAGCCACAGTTCCTTAGGCTACTCATTTTATACTTGAAAAACACTGAATTCCTGCTACTGCTCCAGTTCCCTAAAACATTCCCAGGTTTCAAGGTTTGCTAAAATCACTCAGACTTCCCCAACTAATATAAAATGAGGGGGCATAATCTCACCCAGATGCAGTAATCTGAATGGTTACAACACTCAACGGAGTAATTCAGCTCACAGTTAAATCATGTTTAGGTGATGAAAGGCTTTTAGCTCGTTAAATGGGACATGGAGAAAAGGAAGTCCCATAAGGAAACGGTCCAAATAAGATTCGCTGTGAAGGTGTTACAGGATCCTGCTAGCCTCTGCATGTCTCTGTCTGTTCTGGGGCAGTGGAAATCCAGGATTGCCGGGCTTTGAAAATCAACCCCGGCTCCGCTGGATGTCCCCAGCAAGGGGCCTAGGGGGGGACGGACAGCCAGCTCCTGTTACGCTATCATTAGGCGCAGGAAAGTGAAGTACAAAAAGCTCCTCTGTGTTTAAATAATCTTGTTCTTTAAGGAAACCACTTCAAATCACTATATTCCTACTTACTAGCGAACTTTTATTCCCCTTTCTGAAAATTTTCAAGAGGTAATCAAACTAAAATCGTTTCTAAGGTAACGTTCCCTTTTATTCTGCCTTATTTTCACGCCCAGATGCCAAAACTCATTCCGGTTTGCCCTTGGCAGTGCTCCTTGGGCACAACAGAAATCATTTTGGTTTATTATATTATATTTATTTTATATATTTATATATTATATTATTTATTAGATATTATACAGCCAGCCGTTTCCAGATGCATTACTTCCTTTACTGAGCTGGCAAGGGTGATACCTGCGGTTCCGAAATGGTGTTTGGTTTAGGCATCTGTGCAGGACAGACTCTACAATAAAACAAATATCCTGGCCTTACCTAGACAAACAGCTTGTTCTTTTATCACACAGCCAGTTTGAGGATGAATTACTCCTCAGTACTTCAGAACTTTTTAACTTTACTGTTTCAGTATTTTACATTTATTAGTTAGGCTTCAGATACAGGCACTGCTGGTAACACAAAGTGGTTTCACACCACAAAATGTCTCTTTAATCTACAATTTCCAACTTCTTAGTGACCACTATGGAGAAGACAAGTTAGAGGAGCGTTAACGACTGTGGAAGAAGTACACCTGTATCTTGACAGTGTTGTGGAGTACCAGATACTGTCTTGGAATGGTGATGGCACAGCTGGATGACAGAAAGATGTGTGAGCGTGGAGAGAGGGGCAGTCGTCCCGGCCAGAGAGAGGTTTGCTTCTGTATGAAGAGAAATGAACTCTTCAGTTTGGCAAAGAAAAGCAGGAGTGAGAGTTGCTCCTTAAAAGAATGAACGTATAAAGTGAATGGACAGCAAGAATCAACTGCCTAGAGCGGACAGACCATGGGGCTTTATCTCCGTATGGCAGTTTTGGTGGTGTTTGCTCCCCGTTTGTTAAACCTACAGCATTTAGCAAAAACATTTGATCATCAGAATTTCCCGTCCATGAAAAGAGAGAACACCTAGACTGAGTTGGGTGTTCTTGTCCTGACGAGATTCGTGAAGATGCACTCTCTAAACCAGCAGTCGATGCTATATTTAGCCTAACTCCAGGTGAACCCTTGAGTGCTATTCTTAGCGCGGTGTGGTAACTAGCTTCGAGATTAAAAACGGAAGGACAGCAAAACAGCTCCAGGTAATTCATTTGAGACCGTTTCCAAACAGACCTAGACGAACAGGCGCATTTCCTGTGTCCCGCTTTTTATGAAGAAACACCTCAGTTATCTTGCTGAATGGTGTAGAGCTGTTTCCTCAGTGTACTCAAATAGCAATCGTTTTAGTACTTTCTTAGTTTTGTTGCCTTGTTTTATCGATCAGATCAGAAGCAAATGGCTGAAGCTGGGTGAAGAGCGGCATGAGGATGAAAAAAGGCAGCACCTCGGAGCTTATAAATAAAAGCCTTTAAGATTATAAAAGATCCAGCGTTGAATAAATGGTATCTCTAGTCGGTGGTACCTGTTAAGTGTTCTGTAAAAACTAAAGTTCTGATTTTGCTTGTTATGAAAAGGAAGTGTGGCTTTCCCAAGGCTTAGTGTAGGCGAAGCCCCATGTTATTACTGTGTGAGAGAGGCAAATAGAGGTGTAGACTAAGCAAACAGAAAAGCACTGATATGTCAGTGAAACTACTACAGAGGAGTCAGAAGAAGACTGAAATGATGTAGTAGAAGAAGAGTGAAAGCTAGCTAAAACTAAGTGAAAGGCATGCCTCCGTGTACACCGAGTACAGACGATCTTTGTTGCTCCTAAGAAAATTAATTTCTGTCCTAGACTACAACTGAATGAATGGCAGTGTCTCTGCTTTCCCTTACATCAAACCAAAGGCACCTGTACGCTAATCTGATGCTAAAATCAGCAGTTTTACACTACAGATGTAGTAGTTTCCTCAGTGTGTTATGTTTGTATTTTAAAATGCTGTTAATTTTTAGTAGTTGGTCTCAATGATCCTTGTGGGTCCCTCCCAACTCGGGATATTCTCCGATTCTCCAGCTCATACAAAAAAAAATCATTCATTTTCTTTTCTGCAGTTACAAACTGGCTTTGTAAAGGTGCATTCAACATAGCTTTGCTTTAATTAATTGTTGTCATCGGTGATTTACAATGAAAGCTTCTTACCGAACTAACGATGGTTTTCTCTTAATTTTAGCCTGGAAGAGTTGTGACTCTGGTTGAAGACCCTGAGGTACAGTACTCCTGTCTCTGTAGTGTACAGACTGTCCTATTGTGTTCCCAGCCTGTGTAGTAAGTCTCTATTAATTTTGCTTCTCTACGACCCAATAACTGAGTTATCTTGACCGCAATGAAACGTTCTCTCTAAATTCCTTGGAACTACACCAATGACTATTCATTATTTCAAATAAATCCATCAGTCTAAACTAAGCAACTGGAAGTAGTTTTGGTCTATTATTATGACAGGTAAATTTTCTAGTGCTGTCCTGAAGAGTCACTCCAGCTGTCCAGCTACACAGAGTCTTAATTTCGGCATGTTTACAGCGCTGAAGACACACGGGTATTAGGCATTAGATGTTGCGTTAGAACCGCAATCTTAGCCTCCCAAAATAAAAACGGAAACACAGCGAGGTAATGTTAGTGTTAAAAAGGAGATGTCTTTGCCTTATTTTTTTTGCTACACAGATAAAATGCTTAAGGAATTAAATGCCACAACCCTGCGTTTAGTTTCTACGTGAAATTAGCTCCTGTGTAGGAAAAAAAGACCTGTGGCCTGAGTCTACCTTCCTTGCTCATCTTTCAACGCGTTCCTTAGGTCTCGCTTAGAAGAGCACAAGGGAAATGTCTGGGTTGTCAGAGGGAGGAGAGGTGAAACCAGGCCTACGCTTTCAGTCATGTAAATTGTAGGAAAACTAAGATTTTTCTGCCTCTACCCAGTCCTAATTCTGTTTGATAACAATGAACCTATTTTTACAACTAGATGCTACTACAACTACTGCATTACTTCTAGGGATCTTACCCACCAGAGAGCTCTTGGTTGGACTGCTCACCAGCCAGGCCAGGACTCACGAGGCTGGGAAGCCCCGGGGAGATTATTTGGTGGTAGGCCTTGGGTGTAGGTGCTCCCCCAGTGCCTGCAGACCCTCGGTGCAGCAGAGCCGCTGTGTTTGCGCCGTGCTGTGATGGTCGTGTCCGTCCAGCTGCTTGACACCTGAAGGAGTGCAGCCCTGCAGCTCCTGCTGCCTCCAGAGCAGGCGGGAGCAGGGCTGGAGCAAGGCCACACAAGGCTGGAAGAGAGGGAGAATGGGTATTTTAGTTTTTATTTACAGTAGCTGATCCGTACGGTTATGATAACGTTGTCTTATCAACCTATGCCCCGAAATAGCAGCCACAGACAGAGGTAAGTTTAACTGTAATCGTAAAGTTCATCTGTTTGTGCAGTTAGCAAAACCAGCACAATGCAACGCGGTGTCTCTGTGACTTTCTGTACCTTTCTAGTAAGAGTTTTTTTCACGTTGCTGTACCGCTGGGCACCATTATGTTACAGACTCCTATATAAACAAAGCGTGGTTATGTTTGTCGTCACTCCGTTTCTATTGTTAAGCAAACTTACTCGTTGCCATGGAAACTTTTTTCCCCTTAGCAAACCAGTTTTGTTTGTTTGGCGGTTTTTATTTTTTTTTCCCTTTCCTCCAGAATCTGGTACAGCCAGATAATCACACCTCACACATAAACGTCAAACGCTGCGACGAGTAGCGGCCTTTAATTCCAGTAACTCACTCCGCCTGCATTTCTGCCCCAGTTAAGAGGAAACCCCACGGAAAAGGAACACCGGGCGCTTGTCAGATTGCCGGGTTTTCATTTTTCATCTTCTGAAACAGCGATCCCCTGCGCTGAAAACAAAATGAATGAACTAGCAGCACTTGGCCTGCTTCAACCGAGTGTTACGCAGTCCCCGCCACACCTGCAGAGGTCTTCCTACCCACAAGGTCCATCCACGTGGCAGATTTAAGTCAGGCGCATGGCTGGAGCAAACCCACGCCACTTTTTTGTACCCCCCAGGGCTGCTCTTGGCCGCAGCACATGTAATGGTGCGGCCATCCGAAGGGAGAAATGCCTCCTGTGCGTTTTTCTTAACAAAATGCCTGCACGTTAAGGTCCGACTGCCAAATGCAGTTCTCATTCACAAACGTCACCACCCCACCGTGGTTATGACTAAATACCAAGGTCTCGTTTTAAGGAATAAAAAAGTTAATTGTTTTGCCGTCGTTAGTGTAGCACTGATGTGTGGACCAGCTTCGCTGCAGGAAGAAGCCACATTTGATGTTGGCAGCAGACAAAACAGGTTATCGTACAGTTTAAAGCAGCATTCATAAGAAAGAATGTGTAGCCTGTAAGGGATAACACAGCGTAACCATTTGCCTGTGCTACTTCAACAAGACAAAAGAAACAAGAGCCACCAGCATCCCATTAATCTGTCCCTACTCAGATCTCACTAATCTGCCCATACAAAACTCCGTAAGGGAGCGTATCTAATCCACGCCACAGCTAAATGCTTTCTCAGAGGTTTTATCCATGAGGATGGTGAAGAAATACTCAGATTTACTAAGACAGTGGTGAAATTAATCCCAGCAGTGTTCAGTGAGGAGCTGGCTGTGCCCCAGTTGTGCAAACTGAGGGCTTATCCCAGCGTTTTCTTCTCGGGTTCGGTATCAGCACGGTAGCATCGCCACCCTCCTGCCAAATGTGTGTGACAGAAGTGACACCCGCATCCCTACAACTGAAAATGTAACTAAACAGAGCCAAGACTTGGTCAAAATTACTTCCAATTTGGTACTCTTTACATTTTCATTTTCACTCTGCTATCTTTGTGAGGTCAGGAAGACACTTTGTGTCCTTCCTACCAGCTCTTTAATAGTCTTCAGAAGCCCACCAAGGCTGTTCACTATTTCAAATTTAACTGCAGCAAGAAAACGTTTCATAAGAAAGGCCTTGGCATCAGGCAGATGATCGATCTGTATAATTGCTACTTTGATCTCAGATTTCCTAAATGGAACAGCCCTTTTAATACGGGGCTCTTTATAAGAACAGATTAGAAGTGGTTATGACTGAAAATGGAAGATAAACCGTGAAGTTTTACCAAAACAAAACAGAAATACATTAATTTATGAGTACGCTTTTAAACTCCGCTTGGGTTTTTTTCTTTTCTTATGTCCTTCAACAGGGGTGTGTATGGGGTGTTGCTTACAGATTGCCGGCTGGACAAGAATGTGAAGTCAAGGCATACCTCGACTTCAGAGAGAAAGGAGGCTACAGGACTACAACTGTCGTTTTCTACCCAAAAGACTCCTCAGTAAAACCATTTGATGTATTACTGTACATTGGAACTCGCGATAACCCTAACTACCTCGGTCCCGCGCCGCTAGAAGAAATTGCTGAACAGATCATTGACGCGGTTGGTCCCAGCGGAAGAAACACGGAATACCTGTTTGAACTCGCTAACTCTATGAGAAACCTCGTCCCAGAAGACGTGGACGAGCACCTCTTCTCCTTGGAGAAACTAGTAAAGGAACTATTGGAAAAACATCAAAGCGTAAATTGCCTATAGAATCACTTCTTTCTTTTAATGATCTTGCTTCATCTTCAGAGGAATGGTTTCGTTGCACAATGGCTATATGACTTGGAGGCATGTTTCTCTGTACTACGCTATCTTATTTATTTTAATATTGCGTTCAAAAGAGTAGTTAGTCATTAAAACATGCGGTTTTAAAAATCATTCTTTTGGGAGTCTGTAGAAAGGGGAGCAGGGGAAGTGCTTTAGGTTTGAATTTGGTATATTGTTTTCTTTTTATCCAAGGATTACATCTTTCTTTACAGAAATCTCAAGAGAACCACTTAAGCCTCTCTATTATTTCAGGTTAAAAAAAAAATCTTCTAGGTATTTTTAGGTGAAAATCTGCATTCAGATACAACTCCCATTGATTCAAGTGATGTTTTTTTCAGATTCAAGACCGGCATGGAGCTCAGTGCAGCTAAACAGATGAATGTTAAGCAGGTATCGCAAACTGCGTAGTAAATGCATAGTAGGAAACTTGTATCAGCACTCAAGTTCATCGAAATTAAGTTGTTCCATTGCATTAGTGATCTTACCCTGCATGTTTGTCCTGAAGACAGAGAGGATAAACTGTCAGTGTCGCCAAAATAGTCCTTTCCCTTGGCTCATTGTGTCAAGCCCCTGAAAACCAAAGTGCCGGGCTACTCCGACGCAAACAAGCCGTACCATAATAGTGCTTCAATTTATTTTTCAAGATTAAAGAAAAAAACGAAAGCGTTAAAATTAACTAAGGGTATGACTTGAAGCCACGATGCAGCAGGAACGTTCTCAGCTTTGTTACTTCCCTTTAGATGCTGTTGTAACCCAATTTTGTAGAAACTCACCAGTCTGTGAAGATCGATTTTAAGCCAGTGATGTTCAACCGGCGTTGCAGGGATTCGCAGACAAAAGGTCGTTAAGAAAGGAACCCTCTTTTCAGTCAAATGACGTGTTTTATGGACTTCTAGCCAAAAAAAAGTTGGAAAGCCACCAGTTTAGGCTAAAAGCCTTACTTTATGCAAAACGTAGGCAGATGGAGTTTCCGTCCGAACAAGGACTTGTCTCGCTTCTCAAAATTTTAAGTTCTTTTTGTTAACTTTCAACAAACTGTACTTTTTTAACGTTAATATAGGAAAGGTCCTGTTTCAAATACCACGTAGCATCTTATTTTCTCATGCAGGGAATGTATGTATGTTCAGTAGGCGTTTGGAAGCCTATATTTTGCATCGGTACTTGCAAAACCAGTCTGTTTCTACTATACAGGTTGTCCATTTTCCTGTTTTATATTTGTAATTCCTTGACAATAGTAGGGTTATCAGCATAACAAGCTGCTGTTATTTTTCTTGGCCACCTACAAAAGCCAAAGAGAACATTAACAACTGTTAGCGGGAAACATTTGAAAAAGGCACCCAGATGAGTAAATGGTAGGCTATTAAATTCAAACCGAAATTCCAGATTACTTAAAATATTTAGCCAAGAAAGGTGTGTTTTTAAAATACCAGATTACAACTTTAGCATGCTTCTGGCATCACTCAAGCATACGTTCCTTGAGGAAAGAAAAAAAACAGTTTACTAGTTTTTAGAAGCTACTCTTTAGTGGCTGAATGCCACTCTTAAAAGAGCGTGTAATAGGGTCTCACTTGATGGGCTACTATAATTGCAGAAGCAAATCCTCTGATATTAGCAAAATAATCCCACGTACTGAGGCCCCGTTGTTCATTAGTACACGAGTTACTTGCAAACTGATGGAATAAATATCCTTCAGAGGTCTTGATTCTCCACTGCACTGTGCTGGTTTAAGATGGGTGTAACTGAGTGGAAAAGCAACCTTGGCTAATTCAGGTGTAATGGGGACGTCCAGGTGTCTGTCCATCACAACAGCCATTAAGATGCCTGAGGATGGAATTAAACATCTGAGCGAGAGTGACTTCACACACCAAAGACTGACAGCGATACGCGAGCATTATTCCCCCGACGCAGAGTCACCCCTAAGCGTTGTGGGATATGGAACTGTTACTGAAAATGTTACGTACGAATTATTTCAAGAATATGTAAGTGTTCCTCCCGCAACAAAACCAGACAAAAAGAAGAAGCAAACAGCACTTCTCTTCTTGTGCTTGCCTCAGAGAAAAGCAAGCTTTAGTGAAGGTAAAACACGTAAGATGGCGTGTCGACTCTACGCATTTTTTAATTATTTCCCCAAAGGCTTATCTGTGTTCCTTAAAACAGGGCAGGGGTTGCATACACTCACTAATGATCCAAAAACATCAGCGATGATTCTCTCTTTAAAAGGAAATTTAAGCACTGTGTTGGGGCATTGTGATTATGTATGGCTCTACAGTTTGTATCTTTACTTATATTCAGGACATTGTTGGTTCATTTGCTTTCCAGATTCATAAAACTTGCAATAATATCTGTAATGATACATTCCAGTTTGTACATACAACTTCAAGACAATAAAAATGCATCACATTTATTAACTGTGTTGGAGAAAAATTTCCAAAAATGTTATATTTAAAGAGTATGCAGTAATAGGACGGACATCCCTGTGTATTTTGATTCTATCTTGTTATGATATACATGAGCTAGCTACTATTACGAAGTCTTAAACTGTCCCAACGCAAGCAATTAATTAAAACACCAGAAATACACACTTGATCTTCCTTTACGGGATCTAAGCCATGCCTCTTCACACAGCTTCAGTCACCAACAAAAGCCCGGTATACTTTCAGATGTTACTCGCCAAAAATAAAAATAATTAAAAAATAATACACGCCTTCTGTATACCACATGCCTTTTTCCCCCCAACTTGTTACAGCTAAATCTAAATTTGTGACAAAATGATAGAGATTTTAGATAGGGCTTAATAATACAAACACTTTTTAAACACCACTTACCCCTAAAGCTGAAGCAACACGTTTACAAAACTGGTTGCAATGTCTCCCGTCAGTATTATATTACTATTTTATTTTATATCATTGTTTCCTGAAGTTCACCAGCTTACTGGATTAACTCAGATTTGCATCCCTTCCCATCTCTTACTTCTAGTACGTATCTGGATACAGATCCTATTCAAACTACAGAGCTGAGAATGTTGAAAAAATAAATAAATACTACAGCTCCCCCATCAGACCTATTTCTCCATGGCTGTTCTGCTTAACAAAGGTTAAAAATATATATATATAAAAAAATTAGGCGATTTTCCACTGTTCGGCCAAGCTGCTGACTGGCAGAGGGGATGCTGGCTGGCTACGCCGGCAGACACTGGGACAGCAACCCACCAGCAGGGCCCTGTATATCCAAGAATATGTTTCTTGTAAGACTAGAAACTGATTTTCAAGTAATCAGGCTTCTCTAGAAGGCTTCTGCAAATGGCTTGACCCTCACTTTAACTACCAACCACAGTACAGCTCTAATTATTCTAACTTCGCATTCCCTCAGTATTCTTATACTAAGGTCATTTCCTTGCTCCTCCCTGCCTTTATTCAAGTAACTTCCCTTCAGCTGTTGCCCTCCTTTATCTCAGAGCCTTGCCTGCATCCGTCTGGTCTTTTACAGCTTCGGTCTTCTCTCCTGGCATTGTGCTCTCATCGTACATGTACTTAAACTGGAAGAAGAGTTCTTTTCCCAGCACAGCTCTGGCACATGCTTAACAGGAAAAATAAATAAATAAATAAAAAATACAGGCTTAATCTATCAAACAAAAATATGTCAATAAAGCTCAGAAGTATCGACTAGACCTGTGACAGCTGTTTAGTAAAGATTTGAGCTACTTCACCTGTATTATTTCCACCTGGAAATTGTTCTTCTAATCAGGACAAAAATCAGCCGAGGGCACATAAACCATTTATTTAAACTGTTTAAACAAACTCAGCTTTTTTTGCCGTGTCAACACGGATGTACATACATACATCAAGCTGCTGGCAAACATGAAGAAGAAATTCCTGGAACAAAGCGTCTGAAACCAATCCACCTGAACTGACCACACATCATCCACTTCGCTTTCTCCACTGCCACTGAGATTTTTGCTGGCATCATTTCCTTCCTGTCTTCACACTCCTAGCACCAGCCACGCTCTAGTTTACATCTCTTATTAAAGATTTCAGCCCCCATTCTGCTAGTCTGGGTTTATTAAGGACTGCTTTACACTGCCAAAACGTTCCCATTATCCCCATACTACACCCCGTTATTGATTGCAAAGCAGACAGTAAGTTGCCCCACGTTTCTCCTTCCTCGATCTCCGTTTCAGTCCAGCCATTTCTCAACTTACAGTTTGTTCTTAATTGAAGATAAAAGGAAGCGCTTCGTTACGTTTACCTGAACACAAAATTGTGTTCCTTATTTCTTTGTGCCTTCCAGGCCTACTCTACACCGTAGAAGTCTTGCTGGTATTACTCTAAAAATCTGGGGGGGAAAAAAAAAAAAAAAGCAGGAAAACCTAACACAATCCAGCCAGTACAAAGGGGTACATCAGCATTCCCCCTGCACACTTTGTTACACAGAGTGAACATCAGTGATGGCACCCTGGAAGGGCACACGCATCGCTTGTGTAAAAGCTTCCTCACGCCGTGCTGGACACCCAGGAGGGTCCTGTTGAGCGTGCTGCCGTACCAGAGGCGTTTATACCTTCCAGTAAATGGATCAACACTTGAGTAAGTTTCTACTATAGTAAAATCAGGTATTTGGGTGAAATTATCAGGTATTTCTCTAGTACTAGTAGCGGTGAGGTGGAAAATAAAGTGTATCGGGTCCACATCCAAGCAGCGGAGATGAAAACCTTAAACGAGAAGTAAGTTGTAGCCATTCCTGACCAATTATAATACCGTACAAAATCCTCTCAAATATTAAACTTGTGACAGCACACTTATACAGCAGGTGCTGGTGTTGCTGTCATTGACAGTACGGGGCCTATCTTAGGCCAAGCTGGAGGCAGGAGCTCGTACCAGCAAGGCTCGAGAAGGACGGCTACAACAAGAAACGCTTTCTTAAGAGTAAGATATTCCTAAATTATATATATATATATACATATATAATCACGAAGCGCCCCCAGCCCCGCGACCCGCGGAGGGGCTGCGAGCCGCCCCTTGAGGCCCAGCCCCGGAGCCCCGCGGGGCCGGGAGCCGCCAACCCCCGCCCGGCCCCGGGCCCCTCCGGCCGCGGCCCTCCGCGCACTTACCGCCGGCCGCCCCGGATGTTGATGCGGCGGGGCCGCTCCTCCCCGCAGCCGGCGGAAGCAGACGTGGCGCCGGGGGCCTGCGGCTGCCCGCGGTCCCCCCGAGCCGCCGGGCGGCCATGAGGGGCTGCCGGCCCCGGGCGCTGCTCTGCGGCCTCCTGGCGGCGGTGGCGGCGGCGGTGGCGGCGGGCGGCCGCGCTCTCCCGCACCTCAGCGACGACGTGCCCTTCAGGGTGAACTGGCCCGGCACCGAGTTCAGCCTGGTGGGTGCTCGCCGGGGGGCTGAGAGGGGCGGGATGGGGCCGGGGAGGGCGAGGGGCGAGGAGAGGTGGGCGAGCTGCGGCCCCCTGAGCGCCCCCAGCCCGCCCTCTGCTGCCGCAGCCTCCTGGGGGGCCACCATCTGCTCACCAACTTAGGAATGATTCTGACAGGTTCATGGGTTATTTGTGTGTGTTTTGTTTGTTTGTGTGTTTTTAAGCCTACAACCGGTGTCCTGTACAAAGAGGATAACTACATCATTATGACCACCGTGGATAAAGAGAAATACAAATGCATACTTCCACTGATAGCGACCGGTAATGAGGTGAGTTCAGCCACGTCTTGTTTGTGATCATAAACTGCAGGCAAGCCTTGGCAGCACCTTCCAAGTTAACTTGGTTTAGTGGAAGATTTGTTAGTGTTAGGTCAGAGGTTGGACTCGGTGATCTTGTAGGTCTCTTCCAACCTAGATTATTCCGTGATTCTGTAACTGTTTACATTTTGACGTAGCCCTCATCCTTATGCGATGGAGAATAGCAAGTACTTCACCTCAGGTGACAAACCTTTAGGGGTGAAGAACTTCACCTCTTCAATAGCATGCACATTTATAGAGGAGGAAATGTGAAGAAGTAAACTTCCACAAAGAGATTGTTGATGCTGTTTTCCTATTTGTAACCCAAGCTGCAATTCTTGACAGAGCAAGCTGGGAGCTGCTACTCTTTTGCAATGTGCCTGTTTTTTAAAGCCACAGAACTCTTCTGCTTTGACTGTTCTGTGACTTCTACTTGTCCCTTCTTGTTTAACTAAATTACCTTTTCTGATCACAACGCAGCTCCTTCAGGGCAAGAATTAATGAGCTCTTGTATCTTAACTTTGCAGTAAGACTTTTTTGAAAAACTAATAGATGAGTATTAACTAACCAAACTTCTTCCAATTTTAATGTAATGAAATATCGTTCCTTTGTAGGAAGAAGAGAAGGACTACAAAGGTCCTACTCCAGGAGAATTGTTGGAACCTCTTTTTAAGCAAAGTAGCTGTTCATATAGAGTATGTCACTTCTATGTTGGTAATTTGCAAGCTAATCAAAGTATTTTCATTCAGTCCATCTTAAGATTTAGCATAATAACCTGGATAAATGTATCTCAAACTTTAGGCACTAATTCAGACCAAAATAAGTTTTCTGTAACTTCGATTTAATCTATATTACTGATAAAATTCCATATAGTAGAAGATCTCAGTATACAAATAAATTGGGTACTTATAATACCAATTAAAAAATGTGGATTTTAAATGCTTACTTCCAGGAGTCAAGCTGTAATACGTGGCAGTCTAATGAACAGCATTTCTCCTAAAGTGTTAAACACCAAAACAAACATACTTCTAGATACTCTGAAAGTTTTTCCATTTTTCATCAGCTGTCATCACAATTCAAAGGCTTGTGCCTTACAAGAACAAACCAGATACCAAACAAGCTGGTACTGAGAGACCGAGAGAGCAAAAATGCTATACCTACACAAGGTCTTGTGCAAGTCCTTGTGGAAGAGAAAGTGGGTCAAGCCCCATTGGTAAACAGCCCATATCTACAGCAGTTACCAAAAGCAGTCAGTGCTGAGTCAGTTCAGCTTAGTCCCGGTGGTTTTAGACCAAATTCAGTCTATATATCTATTTTTTTTTTTGATTTATCTGTGTAAAAGTTAAGAAAGTTTGCCTGTTTGTGTTTATTTGGAACCTCATCGAAATGCTTAGGGAACACTGAGACCATGCACCGTGTTATTGTTTTTGAAGGTGCTTTTATCCACCTGCTTTGGCTGCATTTTATGGCTGTAAAAGCCAAAAATTAGGGGGAAAATGTCTTCTGGGGTAATTTATCTAAACAGAAAATTGTCATTTTTAAGATTGAATCTTACTGGACTTACGAGGTCTGCCATGGAAAACACATCCGTCAATATCATGAGGAGAAAGAGACAGGACAGGTAGGTTTCTTGCAATTTGGAAGTCTCAGCTGCCTTTTCGGTGGCACCTGTGTGCATAACTCCTCCAGAAGAGTTGAAAACCTGTGTGCTTGAAAAAGTATGGAAAATAGTAACAGATTTTTTTTTTAACCTCTCTTGATTGTAGAAAATAAACATCCAAGAATACTATCTTGGGAATATGATGATGAAGAACCCGTTATCAGAGCCAGGTTTGTCTCAGATTATTTTGCTAATGAGTTCTTTTGGTTTTAAGCATTACTCTTTGAAGAAATACGCTGCAGGAAACCAATTCCCAACAGAACAGTACAACTCTGTACGTTACTGTTTTACAAAATGTAGTTTTGAAGTAATTTATTTCGGCACTTCACATTCATTCATCCTGTCAGCTTTGCTGTGATGTTTAGTTAATGAGATTAATTTGTAATAATTAATTAGGATCGGGGAAAAAAATGCGCAGTAGCAATAATGAAGCAATATACGCCAGATGAGTCTGTCTGATAACGTAATCTATTGCCACTCTGTGGGTGGGGAGAAGTGTCTTTCAAACTAGAAACCGCAGCCAAAGTGTGCAGCACATACAGCTCTGCTATTTTGTAGTAGAACGTGGTATGCAAACCCACACGTTGATAGCCTTTGCAGGTAGATTTGATGCTTGGAACTGTTGCAGAATGTTTTTTAGGGTTTCTGGCACAGACCTTCAGAAATACTGAAGTGCAAAAAGTGTGGCTTCAGTGGAAATGAGGTAGCTGAGCCCCAAACTCAAGCTGTAGTTTAGAGTAATTTTCTGAATACTTCCGTTTTTGCACATAAATTTTTGTAGATACTGGAAGTTCTGTGTTCACACCTGCTGATATCTGCTTCCCTTATGTAGGCAGTATAATGGTTCAGAGAACTCTCAAAATCCACAGACTAAGTGTTCATTCATCAGAGTAGATGGAAACAGTAGAAAACAATAATTTACCTTTTTTTAAAAAAATTCTAGGGTAGTACATAAAAGGTGGGCACCACCATTTTTCCTCCTAAACGTGATTCACTTGAGTGCCTTGATCTTGAAGGGGATTTAGAGCTATTAACCCTGTTTCTTTGAATTCCTGTTTGCAACCTTCAGTTAGGAATCTTAGTCCTAAAAGGAAACTTGACTCAGAAGCTGCATTGTTTGTCTCTGATGAGTCAGTTAGGGTGTTTGTGTTGTCATTAATCCTTGTAGAGATGCCTAATTCTCCCTAAAAGCTGCTGTACGTGATGTTGATGAATTCTGTTGTGGGCTATTATTCTGAGAAGTTACATGTGATGATACTTTAAGTTGTCTTGATAACTTGTCAAGTTATCAGCCTTTTAGTACGTTCACACTCTGTCCTCTCCACTTAAGTGGCAGATTTTATTCTCTGCTTCCTATACAGCGATTCACACTACTTCTTTTAAAAAATAAAATAGATGGGAATAGATGGTGTTTCAAATCATTGCGAGCTAAATCCACAAGTGTGATACAGTAACCTTGGAATAGCTGAATGGGTGACAGCAAAGCAGAGTTGCCTTTTGCTCATCTAATTCTGAATGGAGTCCAGACCATCTCCTGAAACATTTCAGAACACTAAAGACAGCTTTAACCTGTGACAACTTGTAACCCCTACTCTGTTATGATGCCCTCTGAGGCTGGCTGATGGGTGGGCTGAAGCACTTGCTGTGTACTGTCTCAGTCTGTAATTCACTCACTTTGAATAGTCAGCTATCCCTCGAAGAACAGCAGCAGTGGCATGTTATTCTGGCCTCCTGTGGTGCTAGCGCTGGATTTGGCCTGTCACATAAACTCAAAATTGTGTTAAGATGATGCTTACTCATATTTTATTCTGTTTGCTCTGGACCCCAGATCGCTGTTTATTTCCTTTCTTTCCTCTTTTGCACCTGCAAGTTGTTAAAATTGAGTCTCGACAGCTTATACACAAAGTACAAGCAAATACACAAACCAAACTTCTCTGTGTATAATTTCACTTTATTTCGAGTTCACAGACTTTATGCTTACCTCATTCTTAATTATTCCCTAGATCAAGAAGAGAAAGAAAATCCAAAAGAAAGTGCAAAAGAGGCAAGTGAAAAACATCTATTTTAACTTCTGCCGTCAGTAGTGGAGGCAATTTATATATGATGAGGTTATAAGTTCCCTAACAAAATGAGTATTAAAAAAATGAAACTCTGTTCCCGAGCTGCACTCTTTTCACTCTAGATTATTAGTTACACTGCTAAAAGCGTATTTAGTTAGTAAATTTCTTACCCTACTGTTTATTTAAATTAAAGTTATGTCAATCTTAAGCTTATATGAGATACGAACGATGTTTTCTTTCTCTATGAAAACAATACACATATCCACAAAGTCACATTAAAGTCTGGCAACAGGTATTTTTCTAGCTGCATCAGAAATCCCTATTCCCTTTCATAACTTTTGGGTTAGAAATGCTTAACAGAACTGTACAGCACCAAATCCGTAGATTTCTCACCTGACTTGATGACCCAGCCTGTAAAACTGTGCTTCTGTTTTCCATTATTAAGGTCCCAAAACACAATTCTGAGTTACTGACTGGGTAGCAAAACAGGGTAAACACTTGAAGCATGCTGGTGTTTGGGATTAGCAATATCAGATCTGCAGATAAATGTGCAGCTATCTTCTTCCAGTTACCTTTATTTTAATTCTGAAGTCAGCCTTTCATCTGCATGTTCTTTGTAATACCGATTTAAATAGCGGAGAGTGATCTTTCTCTTGCAGTGGATCTCAGAAAATACACAGGCCTGATCAGCGTTTTGCAGGTAGCTGGGGAAGCAGACTCAAGGCAGAATGTGCCTGTTCTGGTGGCTGTGGCTCTTGGAAATAGAAGAATTTTTTTATTCATTACTTCAGAAGTTGCTAAACGTTTTTGCGGAGTTTTTTTTTTAACCAGTATTTATGATGTTATGTACGCTGACTTATTTCAGTCCAAAAATAATTTAAGTTTGCAATTTGATTGGAATCTGTAGCCAGGAAAGGGAAGGGATACATAACGCAGCTGGGTGGGTGCTGCTTAAAGTAACCAAAAACCTGCTGAGGCTAGAGATTTATCTTAACTGACATCTCAATAGGATTTGTGTACAAACAGCAGCTCTCTCCATTTAGGTTTCTTGATTAAGCAATGAAATGCCTAGGTATAATTTTTCAATATTTAAGGAGAAGTCAGTTCTTTTATTCAGGAAGATAGGAAGGAAAGATACTGGTACCCCTTTGGTGAGCCAGTGGAATATATCTTTGCTTACACCTTTGACCACTGAATATTTGGGTATAGAGTCGATATGTGGCTGGAAGCTAAGGAGTGCCCGAGCAATTAAGCTACTGCCACGTTCATTCTTGGAACTCACAAATGTCTCATCACTTCAGTCATGATGGAACAGTTGTCAGGAAAAAAAAGAGTCCATGGCCTCTGAGAGGGTAGCTTGGTTTGAGAACTCTGCAGGAGGTGAGATGTGGGAGGGTCCCAGCTCCCCTGGGTTTTTGCCCGAGCACAGAAGGCACCACCACCTTTTAGCACCGAGCCTGATTTGTTGTGCACTGAAAACCTTTACTAGCTCGAGCAACAACAGATCCAGAGTGGTCTCATTTGTGGGTTCCAGCATGGCTTTTGCACAAACAGACCTTTTGGTACCCAGGAACGTTAGCTGCTTTGAAGATGGGAGCCAGAAGAGGGACTTCTAGCAGATCGGGGAATTAGTTTCCTTAAGGGGAAGTTGGACAAAACATGAAGGAACAAGTCTGAAGAGAATTTACCTAGGGTGTAGAAAATGAAGGAAAGTAGATTTGAAGTTTTTACTTGGGCTTCGTAAAGTACCTTTACTTCAAAATGCATTTTGAAGTAATGTCTTTTACACCACCATTTCAAATTTTAAAAAGCTGATTTACTTAGTGTATATTGTTAACTTTCTGTTAGCTACGACACCAGATGGTGTGAGATACTCTATACCAGGAGACACCCGGGCTGGGTATGATAAGGGCAGATGCCTGGATGACTTTGCAAGGGGCCACTGGGGATTCTTCATGGCCTGACACTGAAATGAAGGTAACATGCCTGGCCAGACCTCAGCTGAGCCTGGCAGAGCAACTCACAGCTCCTTGGCTTCTAGATTACAGGGTGAGCACAGCTGGCTCGCTGCTCTTTCAAAACATTGCACCCAGCTGGCGAGCTTTCGTAGAACTGCACCATCAAGCAACCTGTGCAGAGAAACCAGCTGCTTTTGCAGTCAGGTTTCTAGTCAGACCTCAGATGGCTTGGTGCATCTGTGCAGTGCTGAGCTGGAGGTAATAAACCAGAATGAGTTTGGATGTTGCAGCAACACCGAGTCAGTACGCAGGGGCAGGTTTCGATCCAGTAGTGCTGCACAATGTTATAGTGTTTCTGTTTCAGAAGAGTCCAAGGAGTTTTACTGTGATCCTTAACTTTTACTTTCTTTCACCTAGATACCTACAAAAAATATAGAAGGGCAGATGACCCCGTACTATCCTGTAGAAATGGGAAACGGCACACCTTGTAGCTTGAGACAAAACCTACCCAGATCGAGTACAGTGATGTACATCTGTCATCCAGAAGCAAAACACGAGATCCTTTCAGTAGCAGAAGTTACGACTTGTGAATATGAAGTGGTTATATTGACACCTCTGTTATGCAACCATCCTAAATATAGGTACGGGATCTGAATTTTGGCTAACGTTATTACTCCGAATTTTCATCAGCTTCTGTGCATGTGCTTATATAAGTCTTATATTCGGCTGTGGTTTCTGGTACAGAACTCGTATGTACTTATTTGGCAAGTGCAGTTTTGCATAGTCTTAAGAGTTTTCATCTTAAGTTGCACAGTATTTGCATTTGTAAGTCTCTGCTGGTTGATCCTGTATGAGAAGCAGATGGGAGTATTTTATTTTCAGCAGGTAAGCTTCTGGCTCTGTCATTCCGGAGGAATGCAGACCAGGGCCTGAAGGCTGCGGGCAGACTAAGCACACTCAGTCTCTTCTCTTAGTGTATGATTTCAAAGTCTTTGGGGATCATCTTTATAGATACTGCAAATTGCACGCACCATGTATGTGTGCGTAGACTTCAACTACTCTATTTAATTTCAAAAAACAAAAGTCTGGTCTTCAGCCGTAACCTTACTCACATTTATCTTAGCAGTACTGAAAACTTTAGAAGCTCCTGTATGTCCTTGCCTTGGTTTATTGCCTCCCCACTAGCCGTATGTCATTTTCATTTGAAGAGTTCACAGTTACAGGTTTATTTGTCCAAAAATCAAGTTTAGGATTCTTTTTTTTCTCCCCTCTCTGAACTGTAACATGCATCTAGAGGATATCTGTAGTTTTAATAGCTTTGACCTTTCACAGGTTGTAAGCAGAATTGCTAAGTACATGATGTAAAAATGAAAGGGGAAAATAATTGACAGGAGTTCTATTTCCCAGACGCACAGACATCAGAACAAGCAAGTATTTAATTGCTGTTCTGAAATAGGCAACGAAGTCTTGGCTGTGCATTTTGTACATGCTTCCCATTTAGGGTAAATAAGTGATGCTCTTATTATATATTTAGTCCCAACTAGCAATTTTATCATGTGGATGGATCTGTTAAGTGCAACAGACAACACGGTACTAGCTATTGTGCTCATCTGTTGTTTGTATGCTGCGTGTTATGTGTCTTATAAGCCTCTGTATCAGCAGAAGAATAGAAAGTGGAAGGCAAATTACTTTTTTTCATGCGATAGGAATGAAATCTTGAGCCACTATTCCCTCCCAGCCTGAAAGCAGGGAAGACTTTTCTGGCCGCTGGCAAGAAATACTTAAAAAATAAACATACAAGATTTTTATTCTCGCGCATCTTAGTAAATAAAGGTGGGTAGAGATGGTCAGCTTGAAACGCTGCTCAGCGTCAGCAGAGGTAAGAACAGACAAACCAACTTCATTCCAAGAGCACTTTTCCTGTTGCGTTCCCCGAAACAGCACTTAGCAGTACTTCAGACACCATCCCTTTACTACACTTACCCAATAATGCAGTTGCATTAAGTTAGCAAAAGCACATCCATTAGTTCCAGTTATTTGGTTACAGTCTGACTTGTCTTTTAAATTGGTGGAAACGGGGGTCAGGAAGGAAGATTTAGTAGTAAGACTACTGTAACTGTCGATGTTATGCTTTTTAAATAAAATTCAGATGAAAACAGGCTTCTTTGGTACAGAACTTATTTAATCTGGAGTGTAGTAACTATTTAGGAAACACGTTTAGATTCTTTCAACTACAGGGGCAATTGTCATAGAGCTACTGTGTGTCTTTCAGACTTTTCAAAGGAGGACATCCCAGAATGCCACCTTGCTTCTGAAGCAGTGCCTGCATGTTTGTTTTGTAAATAAGCTTCCTCTAAAGAGCACCTTTTCAATGAGATGAGAAACAAAAACTGTACAAACACACCGTTCGTCAGTACGGTTTTCATTTTGATGTTTGCCTTAATAATCTGTTAAGGTTTATTTGGTGTTTTAATGAGGCCTTCATTTGCATAAAACAAGGCGCAAGGCGTGTTACTCTTCTCCACCTGATTTTTCTTTCCTGAGAGGAGCTGCTTTTTGCAGACATAGCTAATGAAGAGAGTGTTAGAGGAATAATGATGTATGTGCAGTGGAAAAAGCCATACAGGTCACCGTACAGAAATGTGTTATTTTAATTATGCAGGAACTGCATCTATCAATTTTAATCACTGAAGTTTTCTAATTTCTGAGAGGGCTTTTTGGAGTCTTGACATGACATTCACGGTACGTGTACAATGCAGTTTGCCTTCTAATAACTGTTTTTTTTCCTGTTGAAGAAGAGTGATTAGATTGTGCTGCCAGTTGTCTGGCAGTGGTGGTAGTGAGTCTGCACTGGGCTACGCTCATTTACATCAGCTTCACGGACACTGTACCTTTGAATGAGATGGTGCTATTGCAAGAAAAAAATAGCTCAAGCTAAACTCAGATTTTTAGCAATCAAAAAGTATGTCCTGTCTCTAAAGCATGATAAGTGATCTATCCATAACTTGTTTGCACAGGTTCAGGGCTTCCCCTGTGAATGACATTTTTTGCCAGTCCCTGCCAGGATCCCCACTTAAACCTCATAATCTGGAACAGCTGGAAAAACAGCAAGAAATGATGAAGATGCCTTTCAGAAGGGTTAAGGAGGTAGAATTTCTTGAATTTGAAATAGAAAAGTGCTTGTTTTCCGTGTTATAGTACACGTAACTTGCAGTTCAGTGGAGTAAGTTCGTTTACTCAACTTTGTAAGACCACGTCCGTCTTTCAGATGGTCTTTAAGTTTGTTGAAATTGCATGTAACTTCATTTGTTTGGAAAGAAAACATACCAATTACATTTGGGCTACCAGCAGAAAACTTCTGTAGCCTTCTTAGCCTACAGTTTGGGAAGTTGCTAAATTGCTGACTCAGCCTTTTGTTTAGCTGTGCCTAAGGCACAGTGAAAGTGGTGACAGCGTGCTTTCGTACTTCTTTGCACAGCCTGCCTCACTTGGTATTAAGTAACTTCCTCTAGTTTATAAGATTTTGAAAGAGGCATATGAAGTCTAATTAATGTATTTTTGAATACTTTAATTTCAGGAAGAAATGCAACCAACAAAAGAAGAGAAATTTTCTTCCATTCACAAGCCTGTTGCCGTTGGCAGCCATCAACTATTAACTGTGGGAACAACCCACATCTCCAAACTGACTGATGACCAACTTATAAAGGAGTTTCTTAGTGGTTCTTACTGTTTCCATGGGGTAAGAAATGAAGGCTACACGCAATCAAACAGCAACTCCTTAATTGCACGTGCAGTATGGTGGTGGGTTTTTCATTTTCTCCATGAATGCTGATAGTTGAAGTTAGTATTTCAGCCAGAAAGGGGACTACTTTGTTTCCTCATAACAAAAGAGGTATTTTCCTTTTTTTAAAATGAATTACTAGTAACTAGTTCAACCTTAACTGAAAATATTCTTTTGATCTGTATTCAAGACCTACTTTTGCCCAGTCTTTGCCTTGGATACTCTTTATATGCTTCCATAGGCATATTAGTTTGGGCATAAATCTGTACTTTTAATTTGGGTCTGGAGGGTAGAGAGTTGGAGCTTAATGTTCAGGAATGATATTTCCCCTGACTTACAGATATTTAAACAGATCCTCATTAAGTATCTTTTCCTTGGCCGTTGATATAGGGAAGGCTTATATACCTAGATCCATGCTAGAAAGGTATCTTTAATTTTTCTGTTGAAAATAAGCTTAGTTGGACAGTGAAAAATGAAAGTAGATGATGAGAATTGTTCACTGTTAATTTTGTTAGTGAGAAAGGGAAAACAAAAAGATACACCTTACTGAAAGATGAGCCAGCAGCAAAGAGGCATCTGAAGTTTTCACTGTCTTTAGAAGAGTAAAATATTTCTTAAAAAGACGAATAGAGGAGACACAACTAGTTTAAAGAACTTAGTCCTTATATGGCTCTTCTACGAGTTGACATAAGAACAGGGTCCTCTTTGCTTAAACTCATCTATTCCGTCCCTTGCCTATGCCAATTAGTCTAGTAAGAGATTCTCAAAGCAAATCAGCATATTGGCATAAAAGTTGGAGTTTTACAGCTAAAATAATCAATGATATAGGGTCAGGAGGGAAATGGGAGTGGTTGTTTTGGGGGTTTTGTTTCATTTTAATGCTGAGATTTTACCTCTCCCTAGGGTGTCGGTTGGTGGAAGTATGAATTCTGCTATGGCAAATACGTTCATCAGTATCATGAGGTACGTTTAAATAGTTTTATGTTCTGCCAAATGCTGGCTGTGGCTGGTGGTGGGGAGGTTAAAGAATCTGGTTTTGGTGTGGAAAAAAGCAGCATCCTTTTCTTGGCTAATCTACATCTTGGGCTTAAGACGATGCATTTCAGAAAATAAATCCTCAGTGTGCTGCTCAAGAGTTTACGCAGGGGAATGTAGGTACCACGTCAGAGAGAGCACAGGGATAATCAAAGCTGAACGTGTGTGGGTTTTTGAGGAAATGTTCTTCTGTATTTAAACCACAATTATCAGCTCAGCCTTTCTTCCTTTTAGGACAAGGAAAGTGGCAAGACTTCTGTGGTTGTGGGTACCTGGAACAAGGAGGAACACATTGAATGGTCCAAAAAGAATGCTGCCAGAACCTACTATCTTAAAGAAGATGGTACACAGACAGTGAGGTATGGTTAACTCTGGTTATGAGTTCCTGAGTTAGTCTCATACTTGTGACAGAAAAAAACAAGTGCCAGGGCCCAGTTCTGCCATGCATGAATATTTGTTAAATAATAAACTGTTACAAGAAGGTTGTATAGGTTTTTCCCGTAGTCAACATGCATGATTTTGGGTATGATGCAGAGGAAAAGACTTTGATTAGCAAACAATTATTTGTTTCTGTAATAACTGATATACAGCATTTTCCTTGGTTGTTCTGTATATTGGAGTTAAATATTCAAAGAACGACAAGATACGCTATTACACAAGTTAGCTCTGTGCTTAAGAATTCTGTTCACTATTTCCAAACTTCTTCATTCCAAACTTCTGGGCAGGATGGTGTCTCATTTCTATGGAAATGGAGATGTTTGTGACTTAACCGAGAAGCCAAGGCAGGTGACTGTGAAATTGAAGTAAGTTAACTTTTTTTTTTTAGTAAACTGATGCATCGTGTTTCTGCTTCCTATACCAGAGGGGAAAGCCTCTCTTTGTCCTTCATAAAGATCAGAAAGCTAAGTCCGTTAGCTGGGCTTAGTAAAAATTATATAGATAGTAAGGAAATATATATTTCGTTTTTGTGCTTACTACATGCTAAACACTGCAAAATTTCTGTTTTCAGATGTAAAGAGTCTGATTCACCTCATGCTGTAACCATATACATGTTAGAGCCTCATTCTTGCCAATACATCCTTGGGGTATGTAAACACTTGAATTTCCTAAGATCAGGTGTCACTTAGAGGATGTCTCAAAGTCCACGTTCCACTTCATGGAAAGTGTGTGTAGTGTGGTCGCTTGCATTACTCATAGGGTAAAAGGAATGTTTTTAATTTGATGAAGAGATTTTTCTACTGAAGTGAAAGGTTTTACACTTTCCATCTCAGGCAGGGCTAGCAATGCAAGTCTGCCCCAGACAGGGGAACACAGAGACCATCGAGAAAGCCACAGCAGGATTTTTAAATGCACTGAAGAATGCTAACATCATTTAAGTGTTCTTACTAACCTTAGTGAGCTGCTGCTCCGTCTAGTCACCTCTGTGCACCTTAGACCTGTGACATCTCCCATCCATTTCCTCAAGTTTAAAACGGTCCCTTCCTTCCACTGACTCTTCACAAAAATATTCTTGTAACGTACCTTAGCCCAAATACACAACTGCTGAACAAGTACTGCTTTCTGTTCAGTTGCGTTTGCCTAGGGAAATGAGGATTTATTATTAGTAATCACTTTGTTAATATACTATGGATAACATGCACAAAAGTAAAAAACATTTACCAAGTTTTACAAAGTGATGCTCAAACCTCTTGCACGCTGTTGTAATTAATCTTGTGATCGCCGTTGCAGTCTCTTGTAAGAGTCTATTAATGATTTTGTAGTTGTTAACGTTTTGATCTCTGTGTTCAAGGTGGAGTCTCCAGTCATCTGTAAAATTTTGGATACAGCTGATGAACATGGGCTCCTTTCAGTGCCCAGCTAAAGAACACTATAAGTCCATGAAGAAGCCATACCCATCAACAGCCCAACTGTTTTTTTCCACGTTAACATCATATCTGTGAGATGACCAAGACAGAGGGAAGTTTGCAGCCAACCAACCTCACCAGCAAAATTCTCTAAGATGAGGGACTCATGAACCACTTTGTGTATAACTATGTGTATATAAGAGGTTATCGATAAACTTTTAACGATTAAAATCTTGTCTTGCACTTCCTGTCTGACTGGTGTATGAGGTATTCTGCAACGATCATCGAGGCAGAAATTATCAGCTTTAAAAAGGCGAAATAGACAAGGTCCAGCTTCATGTGAGGAGTTCAACTGCCAACAGAAGGGAAAAGGGAAACCAATACTTCTTGCTCAGGAGCCACTAGAACAACAGTAATTGTTCTAATGCAATTACTTGGTTTGTCCAAATACAAATATCGCCTCAGTTTGACTGCCTGGAACTGTATTAATATCACAATCTTTTCTTAACTCACCTTGTACCCATTCAGCTGTTACTTCTCTCATCCTGGGCTGCTCTCCAAGACCTGTTTGGTGTTTTTTGTTTTGTTTTTAAATAGGTACTAACTCCATAAGGCTCAGTGCAATATATTTATTTTGCTGAACATTCCTCCTGACGTGAGTCAGAGGTGCTGTTCTGCTTGAGGAAGCTAAAGTTTAATACTAACGATAAATAATCAGCATCTTTCTTGAGGAGCAGAGTTATACAGTTGCATGAAGTTTTAGTCTGCAGGCAATACATATTCCTACAAGTCAGGGGACCGGATAATTGAAATCAAAATTGAAATTGATCACAGACCAATACTAAATACTTATTAATGGGGAAAAGCTGGGCAATATTTCAGTGTGTAGCAATTGTGCATTTTCAGTGTCTTGCTCAGTATTACTCGTTTGTAAGCCAGCTCTGGGTTTCCTCTTTTCTAGAGTTGTGCAAGGCGCATGAGTTTTGTGACTGATGTCAAACAGAAATCCACCAACCATTTGGCATGTGACTAGTTCAGAACTACCCAGAGTATCAAGTAATGCTGCTAGGCTGCTGCAATGTAAGCTAATTTTACTCTCTCTTACATAGCAGAACAGAACAAAGCATCAGCAGGATGATATGGCATTTAAATTCAGTCTTCCTGCTCGTATTCTTATTTCTCATGGCTTGTCACTGTGATGGAAGAAAGTCTTCCACATGGATATTTTATCATTATTTTTCCCTAATCTTGGGAACTATTAAATAAGTGAGGAAAAGCTTCCTTAAATTTTAATCTTGTATCAAGTTAGCTTTTAGAAAAGAGAAGGCATAAGGAAGTGTTCTAACTTTAGATATTTAACTTAGTTTCCTTTTAGTATTTTTACTTGCCTTAATAGTCCCTGAAAGCATGTACCCAGTTCTCCATATTCCTCAGCCTCTGCTTCTCCATGCGCAGGAAGCAACGCGCTCAAAAGTGTGCCTACCCTGTGTCCAACATACCCACAGGCACAAAAGTGATGAAATCCAAGCCTCTGTCTCTGTCCTTAGTGGTCTATGTTACACGACAAAGGCTTCTTTGGATACCAAACAACAAAATGATCCATGAGGCAATACCAAATTTACGATGATTTATTGTAGAAATAAAAGGCTAGCCTTGTCAGCAAAGTGCATGATTGGCTAACAAAGATGACAAGTAAAGCATTAAGCAATTGTAAAGCTGAGGTTGGTTAGATATTTTACCCCCCCAAAAAATAACAGCCAAATCCACACCATGCCCCAACCTCCCATTCCTCTGTCAAGACATCTTTGTGAGGCAGCCCATCAGGTCCAGGCACCAAAGGATTACCGCTGATGGGCTCTCCAACCATATATTTATTTTGCATTGAGGCTGGGAGACGTTTTGGTCATCGGTGAACTTTGTCCCCTGATTAGTTTTGGCTCTGAGAACTAGACATGGGGCCTTTCAGAACACGTGTTTCAGTTCGAGGCACCCAATTTCAAGGGAACAGTGCAATCCTGTCCCATAAAGAGGGACAGGATGGCATGTTATGCTCATTACTAAGTTCAACTGCTTTGGTTCTGGACTGTAACTAAGTCACTTACCCTTGCCAATAAAGGTCAGCAGAGGGTCTCACCAGACTGCTCCAGGCCCAGCTGTAGCACTGCTCCACTCCACACTTCTTTTATGCTCACAGAAACCAAAGAGAAAGCTCATGAGCCATGAAAACATCCAAGTCATGAGAACTTTTCCCCCCATCTTTACTGAAAGGAACTGCTATGTGGCGCAATACATAACACAAGTTATGAACAGTCCAGCAGACAGCATAAGATTTTTTCAGGGAGAACAGGGGGACTTCAATCCAAAAATATAAAGAACACATTTTTCTTTTTGACCCTCTCCCATATGTCCCCTACCAACAGCTGACAGAGGCAAGAAGAACCAAGATGGGAGGGAGAGGAGGAAAGATGTGCACAAAAACACAAAAGGCCACGACTTGATACTGCTAGAAATAATTTATTCCAGCATTAGCTTGTGATTTAATACATTTGAACCTGGAAGAAACGTGCAACTGAGAATAACTTCCTTCTATGACCCTCTCCCAGGCAAGCCCTGGAATGTGGGAACCTCTCCGTACCACAAATGGGGAAAAATAAGCTTCGTTGGGTGTGCAGAAAGCACAAAGCAGAATTTGAGCTCTGCAGGTTTCTGTGCCAATCTGCTTAGATTTACACCTGAGCTACGATGCAGGTTTGCATCTCAGCCTGAGAGGCATTTGTTTCCATGCTCATCTAAGAATCAGCGATGTGGAAAATAATGTGAAAGGCGGACAGAAAATCTGCAGCAATGGTACCGATATAATCTGCAATTAGTCAAAGGAAATTACATGAAAGTAGATTTGTGAAAGTGAAACCTGCCGCTTAGCTAAGATATTTATTTCAATGAGAACAGTTCAAAGAATGAACTATTTTAAGCCCCAGAATACATCATTCATCCACACAAAAAGAATGAGCATCAGCAATAAGCACCTACCAACATCCCCTGTCCCCACCTTGTCAGTACAGAAACGCTTAAAACTCACTTGTGAGTCAGTAACTGGTGGATTCCTCGTACACGGCCCAAACCAGTGTAGAATAGCACTGCTCACTTCTTGCTAAGGCCTGATAATTGACAATTAGGAAATGAAATTTGAATTTTCTGTAGGAAAAAAAGAGTTGTATCATTATGGCTATGTCTTTAATTACATCTCCACTCAAAGATACTAATGAAACACAGCGGCCATTAGACTTCAGACAATAGGGATTCATTTTAGAGCTCATTTTTAATTGTCATTTAAACTCACAAATTATTAACTACCTGCAAGACTGAATGAAGAAGCAGAGAATATTTATATAAGACATCTGCACTGCTGGTAGATTTAGCTGAAAGGAGTCAGTGGCACAGTGTGCAAGGCGAGACAGTCCCTGAGAAGTTTCATCTAGCTGAAGGGACAAAATACACCAATCAGGCTTGGAAACAATTTTCTCAAATGGTAAATAAATGAATGGTATTATTCCTTCTCCCTGCAGAGAGGCAGAGGAGTACATTTCCACGTGATAAATATCCTATTTGTACAGCTCTAAAGATAGGACTTACCAGTTTTTATCCAGCATCCAATTCTAAGCCCACCTGAATGAAAGAAGCTCCGTTGAGGGTTGGTCTCCTGATGGCTGGTGCTCATTCTCTCTGGATTTGAGCAGGTCTTGTACAGGCTCATCTAGTCTGCCATCCATGTGCCTATGCTCACAAATATCTTAATGTTAACCTTACAGCATTAACATCAACAACTGGATTCCCTAAACCTGTCTTGGTTCTGCTCTCAACCACGTTGTTTGTGTTTTTCCTACCCACTCACAAAAGGCTTTCTTACGTGCTGCTGTGCTGCTGTTCCTCCACATTCCTTAAAATAAGATTGTATACAAATATAAATAAATAAAGACAAATATTAAGATAAATAAAGACAAATATTAAGAAAAAAAAAAGGAATGCTGGGTGAAACAAATGTTAGAATAATGCCAACACAACATGTTGGTAGAATAATTATCCTTGCACCAAAAAAATATTCAAATAATTGTTTTAAAGTTCGTTATTTCCAACTGTGATTTAGTTTCTTGGCCAGCTGAAGCAGTTTGGACAGCCCTGTGCTAGGAATATAGCTCGTCTGTTTTCTCAAAGATGGAACTATGGACTGAGTTTCAAACAGAGCATGGCTGTATTTAGATAAAGGAAGAAAGACTCGTTGGGGAGAAATAGCTACAGGGAGTAGCCTCAGGAATGTATCCTGACATGTCCGAAATGCTCTTAATTTCCTGTCTTTTCTGCTAAAGCAAGCTAGGATCCGTCTGAAGAAGGCATGACTTCAGGGCAGTTCCCAGAACCTGATGGGGCAGGAAAATGTCAAGTCTCACTAGAAAGGGAAGACAAACAACCATGGGGCTTTCCAGCCCCTCGGGGCTGGACGTGAGAGCCTCTGGGCTACTGTAAGAATTTCCAGTCACTGGCAGTTACAAAACAGTTAAAATAAATAAATAAGTAAATAACAGAAAAAGCAGAGCAGATGACAGTGCTCAACATCTTGTGCAATCTCTGTTGACTCCCCATCTGCTGACATCCTGAACTGAAGCGAACTGCACAACTCTCAGGGTAGCCCTACAAACACTAAGAAAATCTCCTCCTATTTTTCCCTAGCTAAACAGCACAAGAGGTACAATTGCTCTGTTTGTGAACATAAGGTCTCACGTGCTGAAAGTGGTCCTGCACTTAAAAGAGCCCAGAAGATCTCACCAGCCAGGAAACAACAACTCACGTTATGGGAGCAGATCAGTTTTGTCACTCTGTGCTCTCGTGTTTTCAGCCCCTTCCTGTGTTGCTCAAGCAGGAGTGAAGCTTCCAGTTGCCCATCAGCAGTGAGACCAGCTCTTATATTGTAAGTCTAATGACACTTTTTCTCCCCCCCCACCCAGAAAAGCTGAAAACAGTGCAGTAGGACAACTACTCCAGAACTTCCTTACTGTCAGTGATGGTTCTCATCCCTACCTTTTCTGTAACTTTGCAGCAAGCGGCCAAAAGCCCAGTGGTGACCTTGTGACAGTGTGGGGATAAAAATGTTGTTTTTGCAGAGTTACGTTGTTTAAAGGTAAGGACTGTGGTACTGAGATACGCTTGTAGTGATAAGAAAACTTAGCAGGCGAACTTGTAAAATGCAGACAACCAGACTCCTTAGAACAATCAGGTGAAGATCACGATCTCAAGCCAGGTAAGTGAAGAAACATTACCACTTCAAACTGTAAAAAAGCCAAAAGAAATTTGAAATTTAACAGGCTGGCAGCTGAAGGCCATGTATTGTCTGTGAAGCGTTGGATAGGTTGTGAACCTGGATTACCCAGTCAATGTGGAAACAGGGGAGGGTCCCGGTCATCGAGAAATAAAGTATATAAACCGTACTGTGCGACCAGTAGGTGTGCTCCTGCTTGTGGGATGCCCACAATTGCATATAAATTCCTACTTCACTGAGATCCTCGCCTGAGCCTTAGTTATTGGCTACAGAGTGTTTCTCACAACAGCACTGCTCACAGCAGACTCCAAGCCTTAAAACAAGCTACTTCTACACCTTGTTTTCCCCTCAGCAAGGGGCAGGAAGATTCCTCACCGTGGGAGGGGAAAATACCTCAGTCAGGGCCCAGGGAGAACAGACAACCACTCCCACAGCCTGACCTGCCCCGCTGCCGGCACTACAAAAGCGTGGCTCCAGAGGCTGGTGGCAGGGAAAGGCACTGGAAGTATGAGGTAGCTATCAACTGGCTTTCATCCTTAGAAGCTGGAAGGTGTTGAACACCCCGGGTTCGCTTACCAGCAAGGCTGTGGAGGCACAAGGTAGGGCTGCAGGGTGCTCTGGTGGGGCTGGTGCGGGCTGAGGGCAGGCTGGAAGGTCTGTGGCTTCCCTCTTCTTCCTTCCTCTCAGTTACTCATGAGAATCTGAGTCTGGTGGACAGCAAAAAGGCTTAGGATAAAGTTAAATTGCTCACCTAACGGTGTGCACCTGTATTTTCATGTAACAAATACAACATATGGAATTGCATGAAGCAGTGTCAGGAAGCTACCAGGAGAGACTCGGGGCAGGAGAGGAGGTGAGGGGTGATACTGCCACGCAAGGGGAAGTCTTCACAAGGGGAAGTCTTCAGGGATGAGCAGGTATGCAGGCTATGACCTCTCCTGGTGCAGGGCGCCACATACAAATCTCTGGAATTCATCTTCAGAGCAAACTTACCCTTTTCCTTACTCCAACAGGTAAGGCTAAATAGATGTCTAGTGGTTAGTTCCTGGTGGAGAGCAAAGCACCAAGTGCTCCAGGGGATGTGATCGAAAGAAGACAGGCGATCACACAGCTACACTTGCTCTTGAACACACAACTTATGTGACCGAACGGGTTTCAGCCTCGCTCGGTTGTTGTGTGCCATGACGAGAAGCATAAAACCCTCAAGCAGCATTTATGAAAGCGCCGTTCAGATAACGCAAAGGGAAGATGTTTTCCAAAGGCCTCTTACTACCTAGCTAGGGAGGGGGGAAGGGATTAAAAAAAATAGAAAATGCTCAGTCATTACAGTGAACTGAAATGAACAGCATGCTCCTTCAAACCATTCTGTGACTCTGTCTTTTGGTATTGCCTCTTGAAAGTAACAAGAAAGCAAGATACCTTTTTTGTGTGTGTGTGTAACAAGGCATTCATAGATACAACTAATGAAACAATTTCTGTACTTTTTAGTAAGTTATTTATTACTTACTTAAAGCATACTCAGTTATGCAAGTCAGAACATATTATAACCGTGGATTTTAAATTTCTTTTCTCTAGGATGGGGATCCTTATCAGAAGTCTTCATTTCTACTTCACTTCTTTCTTATTCAGCAGAGCAAATGGCTTCCTAACTTGGGGAACACCTACTGAGTCTGCCTTCCCATTGTATAACTACTCATACTTAAACCTCTCTTCTGTATCAGAAGCACAAGCTCCCAAAATGGCAAGAGCTCTCAACTTCTCACACAACATCATTGAAAAAATAACCAAGAGAGACTTTGAAGGTTTTGATGCACTGGAAATTTTAGACCTTTCCTACAATCAGATTAAGGACATTGAACCCGGCACATTCGAGACTCTGCTCAGCCTTGTCTCTGTGAATTTATCTTTTAATGATAAGAAACTTTTTGTATCTGGTCTTGCACCTCACCTGAAACTCTTCGCAACTAGCAGAGCCTCTGAAAAATCGGCAGAGGCTGCTCTGGAACCTCCTGCATCAGCTGAAGAGCTGCCACATTCAGGAAGTCCACCTGGCCTGCAGAAGGTTAATCTGAGGCTCAGACGAAGTACAAGGCATTTACGAAGAGCAGAGGAAAACACAATGGTTTCTCCAACAGCCACACTGAGGCCTAACCGCTGCGGACTACCAATAAACGGGACACTTGATCTGTCCAAGAGCAAACTGTCCAAGGAAGAGCTGATGGAAAAACTAGATCCAGACCTCTGCCAAGCTCAGCTGGACGGTGTTTTGGAGCTTGACATTAGTCACAACGACTTGGAAATGGATCTTCTAGCGTTATTCATCCTGTTTTTGCCAATGAAAAATGTACAGTCTATTGATGCCAGTTCCAACAACGTAACCATTGACAATATAGACGTGGAAGCAATCTGTCACTTCCCGTTCAGCAACCTTTCTTTTGTAAATATTAGCAACAATCCCCTAAACAACTTGGAAACGATATGCCTCCCTCCGACCATCACAGTAATTGATCTGTCCTTCACAAATATAAGCGTAATACCTCAAAATTTTGCTAAAAAGCTATTCAACTTAGAAAACATGTACGTTCAAGGAAATCACTTCATATACACTGCGCGTCCAAAACCCACCAGTACAGCCCCAAAGCTTGCCCCTGGAACTGTACATATTAGTGCCATTTCATTTGTCAGAAACCAGGCTGGTACACCCATCGAAAGCCTTCCAGGAAAAGTAAAACACCTGAAAATCTCCAACTGCTCCATCGTAGAACTTCCAGAATGGTTTGCCAACACAATGCAAGAATTACTCTTTTTGGATCTCAGCAGCAATCGGATTTCCATGCTTCCTGACTTACCTCTCTCCCTGCAGCACCTGGACATAAGTAACAGCGATATTAAAATAATACCCCCTAGTTTTAAATCTCTCTCCAACTTAACAGTATTTAACATTCAAAATAATAAGGTTACAGATATGCACCCTGAATACTTCCCGGTGACTTTAACAAAATGTGATATTAGTAAAAATAAGTTGAATGTATTGCCCTTAACCAAAACCGTAGGGAAACTCGAATTCCTTAATGTCTCTAGAAACCTCATCACCAGACTGGAACCCACCAGCCAACTTCGTTTGCTCACCAATCTGGACGGTAGTCACAATCTAATTTCAGAACTCCCTGATCACTTTGGGAAATCCCTTCCCATGCTGAAATATTTTAATTTATCGGGGAATAAGATCTCTTTCCTACAGCGTGGCTCTCTCCCGGTTTCTCTGATGGAGCTGGACATTAGCGACAATGCCATTACAACCATAGTGGAGGACACTTTCGGACAGTTAACAAGTTTGAGCGTTTTGACTGTTCAAGGTAAACATTTCTTTTGTAACTGTGACTTGTACTGGTTTGTAAATGTCTACATCCATACCCCACACTTGCAGATAAATGGCAAAGAAAATCTCAGGTGCAGCTTTCCACCAGACAGACGGGGCTCGTTGGTGGAGGGCAGTAATCTCACACTTCTGCACTGCTCCCTGGGCGTTCAGATGGCCATCACAGCTTGCGTTGCCGTTCTGATTGTTTTGGTGTTGACAGGCTTATGTTGGCGTTTTGATGGGCTGTGGTACGTGAGAATGGGTTGGTATTGGTGTATGGCAAAGAGGAAGCAGTACAAGAAGAGGCCAGAAAACAAGCCCTTTGATGCCTTCGTTTCATACAGTGAACATGATGCAAATTGGACAAAAGAGAATCTCCTGGAAAGACTGGAAACTGACGGATTCAAAATATGTTATCATGAGAGAGATTTCAAACCGGGACATCCTGTCCTTGGCAACATTTTTTACTGCATAGAGAACAGCCATAAAGTCCTTTTTGTTCTCTCTCCCAGTTTTGTAAACAGCTGCTGGTGTCAGTATGAACTGTATTTTGCTGAACACCGGGTCCTGAATGAAAATCAGGACTCCCTCATTATGATCGTGCTGGAAGACCTCCCACCCAACAGCGTGCCACAGAAGTTCAACAAACTCAGAAAACTATTGAAAAGAAAAACCTACTTAAAATGGAGCCCTGAAGAACACAAACAGAAAATGTTCTGGCATCAGCTAGCAGCTGTCCTAAAGACAACAAATGAACCATTTGTTGTGAGAGCAGAAAATGGATCCACTCAAGATATGTATGAGATGGAATGAGATACAAGAATTTGCAAAGCTTGTGCCTGGAAAGCCTGCAGTCAAATAAAAGTGTTTCTGTGATTACCTTCTGCAAAGCCTGCTGTGTTGCAACTGAGGTATGTCTCCAATCAGTCCCATGGGAGGTTACTAACGGTTTCACTGGGTGCACATTATTCAGCCTTAAAAAATAATCCATTATCCAAAGGGCTGAGATCCCAGCACTGATGAAGAGCCTTTAATTTCTGCTCGTTTGATTTTCTTCAGCTATTTCTAGCATTTCTTAAAATGTTGTGGATGTCACCTGAAAGGAAGAACAGCTTGAGTCACACTACATATCCTACATATCTTTTGGAGATTATTGCAGAAATAATGAAAAGTGGTGACATTCAAAGACAAGGACGTAGTTTAGATTCTGTTCTAGTACAGCTTCGCATATAGAGCACACTATGTCTACATACAAGAAAGACACAAACTACAGTAGTAGACAGGTACAATTCTCCTTCTGTGGTTTAGCAAGAAAAGATTAAAGACTTACTTAACGTAGCCATCCAAGAGATGCAAATCCACAGTGCTGTCTCATTTGGTTACACTGTGGAAGAGGACAGACATAAATCCTTTATAGTTGCAGATTAACATACACAACCAGACGATCAAGATAGAGCTAGCAAAGTGTGTCAGTCTCTACTGTTAAATAATGGTGCGTGCTTTAATTAAACAGTGTTATCACAAACCTCTGAATGATAAACAAAAAAAATCTGTGTAATATTTAGATTTAAGAAAGTTTCACTTGACACAACCAGCCTAATCCATTTCAAATGGAATCAGTGCTGTCTCTGCATAGTCGCTATCATCATTTTATTTGGGGGAAAAAAAAAACAGCTGATCTAACTCCTACATTGAAGTGAAATCAACAAACCACGACAGTAAATAAGTATCAGATGAGAACAAAGCATTTCCTGTGCCACAACCGGGATTCATTCATAAGATGAGCAAATCCAAATAACATCTTTACCTGGTCTAGTTCCACACGTGTGACAGTGGCCAACACCTGTGAACTCAGAAGATGCTGAAAAATACACTGAAAATGTATATTGGAAAACCTATTCCACCACAATGGCTTCACCCTAACCCCACAAATCAAGAATACTTTAATTCCTGGAGTAAACATTTCATATCCATTCTAAACTGTGTTGGCATTAACTAGCAGGTTCCTGGATAGCCATACCACCCACATGAAGTTAAACCTTCCTCCTTTCTTAATAGTTCTGCAGCAAGGAGGTCCGTAGCACACATACGGGCAGCAAGAAAAGGGCAGCCCATTCTCAGTCTTAGAAATTTCTACTTTCATATTCCCGAGATACTTTCTTGCTCGTGTATGGATCCCCCTAACTACAGACCTACTTTTTCTAAACCGTTCAGTACTCAGATACTTACGTTACTTACTCTCTTACACACCTCCTCTCTTCTCAGTCTCTCTTCCCATACACTTTCCATCTTTTTCCAGCGCTCTGTGGCTTCCAATTAACTGCCTTTTTATACTTTAACTTCACACTTCGCAGTCATGTTTTCTGCTATACTGGTTCTGTGCTCAGCAGAAGATGGTACTAATACTACAAAGGGAATAAAGGGAAAAAAAGAAAAGATAAACCACACAAGAGTCTAAAGCAAGTAATTTTTAACATATAAATGGTTACGTGGGTTTAGATTATACTTCAAAGAAGTCATGGCTACCTATTTTCAAAATCAAGCCACTCCTTTTTATTACGTTCATTAATCTCCCCCAGAGGTTACTAAAGAGAATTGAAAAATTAATATTGTTCCTACCACAGATTGAAGTTGTTACACTTTCCTATCTGACACTACACACTTATTAACACGCTGGTCGTTTAAAAGGCACAACTGGCAAGAGGGGTTAAACAGAAGACCAACATTGCGAAGTGTTTTTGAGGAGCTTCATTTCGTTTGTCTTCATTTCACATCACATCAAAGCAGTAAAACCTCCTTCTGTCCTAAAGCCGTACCTTCTTCCCTTCATTCCCACGAGTACTCAACACAAATTACTTCTGTGAATAAGGTAAGGAGGATTTAATTTTCTATCCTGTGATGAAGTTCATGTGATCCAAAACGCGCAGTATGGAACGGGGCACACATGCTGCAAACTCAAAAACTGCTTAATATGTCAAAACCAGTCCTAACGCACATCCTACCACAAGGTACGTACAAGACCCCACCTCGCAACTGCTTCTGAGGCCCTGCCCTATACTCTTTCCAATCTGAAATTGTAATTTCTGTTAAGGAAACAAATCCCACGTATTTTTCCCCCGGATTAGGATGTTCTGCACTGAAGATAAATGCAAAGACAAAAAGGAAAACAAAACAAAACAAACAAAACCAGGACAGATCTTTTAGTTATCTTTTGTAATTACCTTAGTAAGAACCGTGTTATTAGTTTATAGAGAAATATCTGGGCAGAGAGAAAAGACTTATTGAAATAATTTCAGTTTTACATTTGTATTAGAAAGTTGTTCAGAACATTTTATTGCAATAAAGCTGTCTTGAATTATTCAAAATTAATTAAAATTCAGAGTGTTAAAGAACAGTGTTCATAATGTAATAGTCTTCCAGGAAAATCTTGAAAACTGTTAAGTCAACAAATAGCCTAAACCAACAACTTACACACGGCAATGATGCAAATGTTGTTTCTAAAGTAACAATTCATCTTTCCATCGCTATCATGTTGTTAAAGATGTGGCATTTTCCTATCACGAGGCACCAAAAGTTGGTGGCACAATTATTCTGGAGATACTAAGGCTTTGCCGAAGTCAACAGAAGCTGAAAGGTGATTGCTTGCTTTGAAAAGATCTGGCCACTTAAAGCAGTAATTGTCAAGAATTTAAATGCCTCCAGGTCATTCCGTTTCACATGGAATTTCCACAACACGACACAACACAAGTGGTTGGATTTATAAAAAATATTTAACTTCTGTTATTTGCTCACCGTGTCAACCACTAGACAAAGTGTATGAGTGGACCCGTTAGTCTTTAAATCAAACTGATGGTAGACTTTCCAAGAAAATCTCAAAAACTCGTGGTTGTCTTGTTACTCTGTCATCATGTTTCAAAAAATGTTAACAGCTGTCAGTTTTACCTGTCAGGAGTATCACAGCTGCATCTCTCCATTTCCTGCTTTTAAGTAGTCAGACGAAAACACAACCAGCAACGCTACTCTTCGTGTAAGTTTATGAATTAGAATACTCCAAAGGTAAGTGCGTTATTAATATTTATCCTCAATAAAACACGTAATTGGTATCGGACGGTTATTTCTAGAAAGTGAAAAATACTTCTCCAAATATATTGTTTTGGGATATATAATGGCACCAATCCTTAAAATAAATGTACAGCAAAAATTAACATATATATACACACACACTTCAGAGGTTCATTATGGTACCGTGACACTTCTCAAAATTCCCTCCCCAGTGGCAGGATACTGCTGTTTGTAAAATGCCTCATCCTGCTTTGGAAAGCTGAAAGGCTGAAATCCTAAACTTCAGCTGAAATTCATGGAAATGTTGTTATTACTGACACTTGCTACAACTAAATACCACCAATTCTTCCAACCTTCTGCAATTAAAATACCAAGCATCCTCCCAGTTCTTCCTGTTTGAAAATATGGCAAGTATGCAATTTAACAGATAATACTTCTGGCACAGCCTCAGATCGTACTCTGAGATATTTTGTCTCGTAACATAGCAAATCACGTAGTTATAGCATTAACATCTTTTTAACGCGTCCATTGGTAAAATTTTGTAACAAAAACATCCTCGTGTAATGATTCCAAATACAAGTCTAAAATACTGCCCTCTCTGACTTGCCACAGAAATTCGAGAAAACAACACAGAAGTAATACCCTAGCATTCACTTTGAATGCAAATAGCTGGATATTAACACTAGTGTTGTTGTTGCCTTTTTTTTTTTAATTGGCAGCAGTAGAGCAACACAGTATCACCGTGTTTAGAATAATCATTAACAAAAGCAAAGACGGGGACCCACTAAACCAGCTAGATCAGAATCAGGACCGCTTTCTCAAGGTTACACCGAGGGTACCGGTATCTGCTTGGTTGAAGCACTGTCATAGTCTCGCACCAAATCATTGGTGGTGTGATAATGCATGGCAACGTAGGATTTAGTAAATCCAAAAGTTGAGTTCACTGGCTGTAAGCTATTTGGGGTGCTCACTTCCTGGGAAGGGCTGCTGTTATAGATACTGTAATAGGGCTCGATTCGGGTGTTCATGGGGGTTGAGCTGCTCTGTGCATAGTGCTGATGCCCAAAAGATGCCTTGGGACTCAGCACGCTTTCCTTGGAATGACTAGGACCACAGGCTTGATCCACAAGCTTTTTCTGAGGTTTTGGAGACAACATGTACGCTGAATTGGTCTCATGGTGGGATGACTTATTCCTATTGACTTCCAGGCTGCCTTTGCCCATGGCTTGAAGCCTTGTCTTCTGCTTGCAGCAGAAAAAGACAAGGGCTAGGTACTGCAGGCACCAGAGGACTCGTCTCCGAAGTCCAGCGCTGTTGCGGGAATATATAAAAGGATTTAATCCAGATTTGAAAAAAATGAGGGTAAATCCACACAGCTCAAACTGGTAGAGCACAAAGCCCCCGCTGCTGGACAGCATGTCCTGCACCAAAGAGATGCCCAGGGGCAGGCAGCACACCAAGACAGAAAGCACAATGACGACGCACGTCACCACCGCCCTAGAGTCTTTGGCTGCGGACAGGTTGATTGCTGACACGAGCTGGAGTCGGCTGGTGGCAGGGACTGGAGGCAGGCCAAGGTGCTTGGTGTAGCCGTGCGTCTGGATGTGTTGAGGCTTGCTGGAGCTCTGGTTCCTGTACAAGGCAGGCAAGGCGCCCTGCATGCCCTCCTCAGCCCCGGCGGCAGGGGGCCCCACGAAGGGCTGGGGTCTGGAGGTGTCCATGGCCACCACGGGCGGGCACTTCCTCACCTGGGCGTTCCTCCGCAGGGCTTGGGCGATCATGACGTAGGAGACGGACACCACGGCCACGCAGCAGATGAAGTCCGTGACGTAGAGGTAGAGGATGATCTTCCCCTCCCCGCTGGCGAAGCTGGACATGGGCAGGCAGAGGCGGGAGCCGCGGGTTTTCAAGGTGGCCAGGGTGGCCAGGGTGAAGCTGGTGGCCCACAGGAGCAGGGTGAGGAGCAGGGTGCAGGGGAAGGAGGCGGCGCGGTGTGGCTGCTTCCCCAGGACCATGCGCAGCCGGTGCAGGGCGATGACCGCCACCGTCTTGAGCGACATGATGATGAAGCCGGAGCTGGTGAGGTGGAAGGCGAAGCAGAAGGTGCCCGGGGCGCCTCGGGCCGAGTCGAAGAAGAGGACGAAGGCGAACATGGGGGCGGCCACCCCGCAGATGAAGAGGTCGCAGAAGGAGAGGTTGAGGATCATGAAGTCGAAGTTGGTCCTGAATTTCCTGAGGGCCGGGTCGAAGAAGGACAAGAAGACGATGAGGTTGCCGTAGGAGCCCAGGCAGAAGACGAGGGCCAGCAGCGAGGCGCAGGCCGCCAGGGTGGCCGTGTGGGTGCCCTCCCGCAGCCCCCCGGCGGCGCTGCCGTTGCCGCCCAGCGGCAGCAGCGGGGCGCCGGGGGGCTCCTCCTCGCCCCCCGCCGGCAGCCGCCCCGACGCGTTCATCTC
>CM021767.1:13328638-13382196 GCA_011076525.1 Nettapus auritus
GCCGCCGTGCCCGGCCCGGCCCCTTCCCCGTTCGGCGCCGGGGCTCCGGCGGCGCCTCCCGGCCCCCGCCCCGCTCCCCCCGGGCGGCTGAAGCGAGGCCGCGGAGCTCGCACCCGGCCCCGGCGGCTCCACGGCAGCGCCGCGGCCCCGGGGAAAGGCTGAGGGGCCGGGGTGAGACCCCGGGAGAGAGGGAGGAGGAGAGCAAAAGGAGGCGACAGCGGGCACGGCCGCCCCTCGGCGGCTGCTGAGACATGAGAAGAGGGGCCTGTCAGCGCCCGAGCTCGCCCTTGGGTGCGGGAAGAGCCCTAACATCTACCTTAACCTCTGTCCACTTGTCCCTGTTTGTCCTCTGGCGGGAGCATTGGGCACCGGCAGCCCCAGCCCAGGGCCAGGCACTGGAAAGCCGAGAAACCAGCGCAGAGAATGCAGCTGGAGGTCCTAGGACAAGTCATGTCCCAACCCTGCCCTTAACAGGACACCAAGTCAACAGCTGGCCCCTCAAGGCTTCAGGGTTCTTGCTTGTTAACACCAACAACATACCGGCCCCGAAACAAAACTGTTTACCATAAAACGTTGAGGCAGTTTTGCACGCTGCATCTTCTCTTGCTTGCGCCTCTGTGCTGCTTTCCTGTGCAAAGTGAGGAGGGTTAGAATGCCCTTCCTTGCTAGCACAGGGTCTAGAGTAAGAAAACATCCATCTTCCCCCAGCAAATAAGAATATTTTTAAAAAATTGTAGATGAATAAAGAATAAATACAGTATAAATATTAAATACTTTAAATGGGAGTGCTGGATTTGTGAAGTGATGGTATATTGGATGTCTCAATATTAAGTGGATCATCTGGAATCACTTACATGGGCTAGGTGATCAGGAAATGCTCAGCACACGTTCTCCAAGCCAGCAAAGGCCCCTGGTGGGCAGGCACAACAGAGGGACTTCAATGACAGTCATCTCTGCTGTGTTCTCAGTGAAGTTAAAGTCCAGCCAGGTAAAGGCACAAAAGTGCTGTGAAAATACAGCATGACTTCTGACTTCTGCATGGACACTTGTCCTATAGCGTACATTCCCACATAGACTCTGATATATCAATCTAGATGTCTTAATAACCTTCCTCTGCCCTCAGCAATCCTGCAGAAGGACGGTGGTGCTTTGCAGAAGCATCAAGGCAGTGACAAGAGCATTGGGTCGCCATCTGACAGCTCATCAATGCTACTGGGTAGTTTATTTTTCAACATGTTTCTTTCTAAAACGAAGTGCAACTTATTTCAGTAAACCTATGACTCACAAGAGCAGCCAGGCCGATGAGCCTTGCATGCTAAGCACAACCTCCAGCTGGCAATTAGTCCAGCCTTGTTACATGGTCTGCTGCTGGGAAAAGCTAGCAGCTTTCAGCTGCAACCTGGGCACCTAGGTCAGGGGCATTTCACATTGGTTTTGTTCTTAAACTAGTTGCAGTGGAGATGGACAAAACCCAGAACATCACATCCATGTTTTCCTGGGGCTTCAAGCCTCTCAGCTTGCCTATCACTTTTATTTTCACTCTTGCTTGTATTTTTGTTCTCCAGTCATGGCTAATTTGAATTCTGTGGGTGAATCCTGGCCCTTCTATGATTTTTTAAAATGATGAGCTGGGATCTCCCTCAGTTTTCTTATTTATAAACATCAGAACATGCTTAACCCTGTGATTAAACGAGACTGACAAAATAGCAGTGAAATGCAAGAGTCAATTACTTCAAAGTGATTAATGCTGAGGAAACAGAGGTGATTGTTCTCTGTAAGTGAAACTAACGTGAACACAATACCCGCATCCTTTCAGAGCAGGCAATGTGGTGCATTTCAGAGCAGGCAATGTGGTGCACTAAGAACTTGGACCTTAGCTTCACGTTACATCTAATGCCTGAGTCTACATTATATTTGACTACTTCTGTGGTGTCACTTATCAAAAAATAGCAATAACTTTTTGAAAAATGTGAGTCCTTTAAAAAGATAGGAAAGGCTAACGTAATTCCAAATATTACATTATTTGGCCAAATGCTCAAGCTTGGGTGACCACAGTTGGACTTCCTAATTTCCCTCAGTTACTAGATTAGCAGGTAGGCAGGTAGAAGCGGACATAGAAAGAAGACTGCATATGCCTAATGGGACTTTTTTCTTTTTTTGCAAGCCCCTGTGTTTTAAAGGAATTAGCAAGAGACTGATCTCTTGTGTGCTTTTGAAACCACTCTATGAGAGCCTGAGTTCTAAATCCACTTTGCAGAACTGTAGGACTTGGACTTCACAAAAAAAGGTATTTAGAACTAGCTCTCTGCAAAATGCCAGATGTTTGCCACTTTCTAATAGTACCTAGTTTAGCTTGTCACTCATTAACACAGGATTTAGGCACATGAAAAGCAACGGTTTTTGTTTTATTAGCTATTTTATACCTCTATAGTTACGAATTGTAGTTTGAAATGAAGGAATAGCTCAGCAAAGGGTCTCACTGCCCTGCCCCTTTTTAAGAGAACTGCCAAAGTTTGGGGCAGGGGACAAGAGCAGGGGAAAAAAATGAGTGTAGGTTTTGCAAGGCAGCAATCACAGGAGCAACAACTTCTGCAGCACCTCACACAAGGTACTAAGATAGCAACTCCTACTTTAGAGCGCTCTCAAGGCCTTCCTTAAACCAATTTGTAAGACTGGTTTCTCTCTAGGTTTTCTCCAGAAAATTGGTTTTCTCCCTAGAACTAAGAAGCATCTTAAATATTTGTCAGAGTTCTCAGAACATGAGATGAAATTGTGTTCCCAAGACATTTTTTTTCTCAACGTGTCAAATCTTGTACATATTTACAAGAAATTGGAGTTACTTTAATTGTGGTGGCCTGCCTGCCCCCCACCCCAATGGAAATGGATCAGTGCCTCATTTTAACAAAACAGCTTTAGGGGAAAGATGCTGGAATAACAAAAGGGTGAATTAACCCATAAGAAGTAAAAGCCAGGTAAGGAGAATATATTGGTTTTAAGTTTTTCTTTCTTGATAGAAACCTTTCTGCATGAATTCATTGAGGCTACTCCCTAAACTTATTGCTAATCTCACTAGACTTATTGTCAGAACAAATTTATTGAGTTCACTGCCTTTTTATTCTTTTAAGGTGTATACCAATCAAAAGTGACTGCTCCTCCTGTTTCCCAGTACCCCTCTCACTATTCCCCAAGGACAGCGGGTGCCCTCTTCCCTCTCTAGCAGCAAAGCCTGCCCTGCTAGTTTATAGAAAATATCTGCAGTGATGATGCTAAGAGCCCAAGCAGGAAAAGTAAGCCTAACTTCCACAAGCAAAGGCTGAAGAAACATCCGACCTAGAGCTAGAACAATACAATAGCCCACAAGGATCTCTCTTAAACCCTTTGAACAGTCCGCCTCTTTAGGATACAATTCCTTTAATGGCTGTGCTCTAATCCATCAGAAATCACTGATAATTTTGCTAGCAACTTTTGTAGGCAACTTTCTGAGCTTTTGTCTGTGCTGGGAGAAGCCCTGATTCAAGAATGCTTTAACTAAGAGTTATTGTCCTTCCCAGGGAGAGAACATAACTTTTTTTTTTTTTTAAATCTCAGCTCACGGAATTCTAAATACCTTTTAATAGCTCTGGGAGGCACTTGTTGACCAAGAGAAGAAAACCCTCAGAGCAAACCAGGTGTAATTTGCTCATAATTTGTGTGCATTGCCTTAAACATCTTAGCAATATTCTGTATCTCCCACGCAGTTATGAGTTTTCTTCTGTAATAGAACCGCAAATTCCTTGCGGTAGACTGAAATTACCTCTGTCCTAGCGCCTCAGAAGTACTTTGCTGGATTAAAGACCGCAAAACCTCTTCCCCAGAGCATGGTTACCTCTAGCCTGCAGAGAACCTCGAAGTCTAAGTTAGGTTTAGGTTAACTTACCCCCCTTCACTGGAAAAATACATCCCTCACCCCAAACCTGTGTAGCAATGTGACTGTACAGCAAGTATTTTGTGATGGGGAATCCACAAATGCTGCATTCTCACTACTGCACAGCACCAGTGAGAATGTAAAACAAATTAATTGATAATTCACAGCAGGGCTAAAGTTAAAATCCTGCAAGGACAATGGTTAACAAAGCTTTCTATTGATCAATACTTCCCCCTCTCCCCCCTTCACCTTACCAGATTGTCTTCTACAGCACAGTAGAAAAGGAAAGCCGAGTCTCTGCTGTAGGATTCCAGGAATTCTGAAGCTATGGAAGGAAGTTTGAGACTGAGTGGAGAATATGGGATGCTGGGGACGCCTAACTGAAAAATCAGTGGGAGAAACATCATACATGTGTACCAAGGACATAACTCCCAGTAGTAGGCTGGTTTAAGAAGTAAAAAAAGATGTGAGGGCATAAACATGGACATGAAAAGAACACTAGTCATAACGTTCCAAATCAGAGACATGGATGTTCATCCCTTTTCCTCTTTCATTTTCTTAAGATCCATACACAGATTAGCTTAACTTGTTAGTAACACAGCCCACCAATGCTGAGTCTGTGGTGCCACCCAAAACCTGTTCAAGTCGTATCAAAAGCATTATGCCTCTGCTGTGACTTCAGCAGGTTTTCAAATGCAGACATACCCACTTGATTATGTAAATATAGGTGATTATTCCATTCTTAATAATGTAGTAAGGTAGCTAAGTCACTGTAACTCAAGCAAAAAAAAACAAACCAAAACCTACCACCACACACCCAAAATCCAAGCAACCCCAAGAAATGAATTCCGCCTTACAACAGCATCACCATTCATTCTTTGCTGCTTTGAGCAGGGTGGTCACTGAGATTGCTTTTGCGGACTGACATACGGCAGCTAAGGCTATCTAGGACATACCAGACAGTCTCCAACATCTTTTTTCATCTCCCTTACTGTTCAAGGGGAATCAATCTATCTTCTCACTCTTGAAATGTCTCCCTCTGCAAACTGAGTCATTGCATTTTCATCTCTAAGGCTTTAGGCAAGGCTGAGCTGTTTCTTCCCTACTTCGAGAGCTGCAAGGAGACAGAGGAAAGCATCAGAAGACAGTCCATCTTAGGAGAAAAGTCCCAGAAATGTCCATGCCAGAGTGGAGACTGGGGACTGAATGTTGCTTAACAGTTCATCAGAACCAGACATTAAGTGCTCAACAACCGTTCAATCTAACAATACAAAAAAAATAAAAGCTAAGCAGGTTTTGTGAACAATCTTGTTTCTTGAGGAAAGGCCATAAGGTTGCCTTTGAGAACGGTGATTTATAATGGAAAGTGAGTAAGGGGAAGCAAGATGAAGTCCTGTTCTTCTCCACTCTCATCGAGCGGAGTGATGGTAAGCCCAGAACTGACTGTGTGCACAGAATGCTTGGGGAAAGGCAGGGAACCAAAGCAGCAGAGAAGTTACGATATGTGATAAATAACTCAGTTATTCCTACATCCTCAGAACAGAGGCTTTAACCTTCTGCACACAAAGAGTCAGTCCAAGTTTGTTCATACTACCCCATTTTACCCTACAGAACTGTACTTTGAACAGGCACTCTATTTTCTGGGGGATCTGTTTGGATCAGATCCCACCAGTAATTTATTACCAATTTATAGACGGTTACTGTGAAATAATACCACCTACTTATTTGCAACCAAAGCTCTTGACTACAGAATGATTCCCTACCCAGGGCTGGATCCTCACCATCACAACTAATTCCAGCTGCACTGACTGTGGACACGCAAGAAACGAAAATCCCAGCTAGGGCAAAAAGCTGGATCCTGTTATTAGCCGTTCCTGCTGAAGGCAAAACAACACAGATAACGTCTGCTATGACAGCAGTTAATCAGCCAACAGGTACTTTGAAGATCATAATTTGCAGCAAATACTTTCCAATACTTTTATTTAAGCAAAAAAAATCTTCCACTTCAAACTAGTTTAAGCATAACATTTTTTCAAATTTTAAGCATATTTCTCAAAAAAATTTGTTGCAAGTCTCACCAGGTGCAAGATATTGTCATGTAAAAATATAAAAGCTAGTGTCCCACTCATTAGAGCTACATCTTTAATTATCCTTAATGCTGCCTGAACTCAGTGCCAAGTTCCGTGACAAACACACACCTCATACAAAAAGCTAAAAAGCACAGTGAACAACCTTAAGTTCAGTCTCAAAATACGAAATTTCCACTTCAGAAATGCAAAAAAAAAAAAGCAGATGTTACAAACAATCCATTTATTGGGTCTTTAAACTACATACACAATTGAAATAATAATTTTGGCACTACGCTATACAGTGGTTACATCTGTGTGCTGACACTCATTAAATACTGCACCAGGAACACTGCTGTGCTTTGAAGTTTGGAATGAGTCACACACTCAGCAGGTAGATCACTCGAAATGTATCAGTGCTCCTGTAGGTCTGCATGAAAACTGGAACACGCCAGCTTACGCACTATTTCCATGTACCTCACGTTCTGTGAATTGATCACAGCAGAACACGTGATGTCAGCGTTTAGAGATGGCCACAAGTGTTCGTTAAAATCTGAATGAGACATAGTAAGAAATGAGATACAAGAAAACCAAACCAAAACCTCTGCCTTTTAGACATGAAGAGATACTCTGTTAAAGAAAATAATTTAAAAAACTAATAATGGCATTTGATTTGATACAAAAGCCAGAACTACTACTGTATTAACATCTAAGTATGAATCTTTACAAATTAATCTCACAATGGTATTATGTAAAAGGTTGCAAACTGTACAATGTTTTGTCAATGCAATGCCTCTACAATTTATACAGTCTTTTACAACTATGTAACACATATTAAACATGTTGTTAAATAGCCAATAGATACCAGTCTCTGAATAAAGCTGCAGGCAAAAAAAAATACAGAGCTTCCACAATCTTTGAGCAAGGGATGCTTGCTCAAATAGTGACAATCTTTATGAGCACACACAGTTAAAAACAGTCAGCCATTCAGTGCCTTTTCACACTACGCATACATTTCATTCTGTAAGTTCAACCTTCACTTCATAGTCCACAATTTCTTACCTGTGGGCTCTAATTATGTAGAAATACCCATAGTCCTTCGCCCTTAAAATACGCAGATAATCATGGATTTTTATTCCACACGTGGTCAAGCTATCAGTGAAGACCTGGCCATGCAGTAAGAGCTTTCACTCCCCACATTTTGTCCTGCCATCATCTGTACTGCACAGACAAAATCGGCTATTTACATTTCAACAAGATACAAAAAGGCAATCCTGCCCTGAGGTGGACTGAATGATATAGAGCCCTTAATTTGACGGGCACTGAAATCCAAGTAGTGAAAAATAAACTCTGAGAAAGGTAAGTTCCTGGTCTTTTATGTTGACTAGATAACAAGATGCATCAACAGAACTGGAAATCTTCACTGAGTATATTCTGATTTGCAGCACTCTCTGCTTCTGCATAGCTTGGATGTCAGAAACAGCTGGGAAGAAGGGTCAGAAAGAGAGGGTAAGAAATGTGCAGTGTAAGTCACTGTGTGCAATAAAGCAGAAACAAGACTGATGTGTAATGCGGGCCAATGAAAAAGGTCTTTCAATAAACTCATGATCAGGCTCTGTGAACACAGTTACAGGGAGACTATGGGACTCCCACAGCTGCTCCCCAGGGAGGTGAAATTCTTTTTGAATAGAACCAGGCCTTTATGTATGTATTTAAAAGTGGTTTTGATTAGGCATCAGGATTTCCCACACAAAGTTTTCTACATGATAAATTTCTTTCTGAGTTTCCTTTATTTTGCAGAAAGGCTCCCACATCCTCATTTTTCCAGGAGAAGCCTGAAATACAAATAATTCAAAAACACAATTACTGCTTCATGCTATTACCACAGAATAAAATAGAAACAAATTAAAATTTATCTTCAAATACAGTCACAAAACATCAGAGAAGACATCAGAATCTTGTAGCTTAGCTAAGAGAAACTCTGGGATTGGATTTGCTCTTTCTGGACATGTCTGTGTGAAGAGACCTATTAGGAAAGCCACACTGCAGAAGAGGGAAGAGTTTGTCCATGGTTATTTCCCATCATAACTCCTAGAAGATATATTGTACCATGTAGCAGGCTAAAGTCCTCAGAGACATCACAAGTACAAAGCATCAGGCACTTGGCCTCTAGTGAAACTGAGAGGCATTTGAAAGGCAGCCAACTGGCACAAAATGGTGAGAGGGAACACCCATATTCAAGAACAGTGTCCTACCAAAATTCCGTGTAATACAGGGACATGAAAAAAATGGGCAACAACAGTTCCCCCCAAATAAATCTGATCCTGAACAGAACACCGGAGACACAAGGAACTTGTATTTGGTGACAGCATTCTCCCTGTGGGTGAAAGATTCCTTCCTACACTATGTTAGACTGGAGAGCTAGAGCAGATTTCATAAGACTGCTGTTTCTGTTAATTTATGTCAAAAAAAAAATCTTACCTATCTATGCATAATAGCATGGTGAAACCAAGAGGTCAGTAAGCACTAGTAGCTGGTCGTCTGTGAACTGCTGTTTATGCTCCTGCCAGTTGTCATGATGGGTCCTCCGGAAATTTGACAGTGTTTTTTTCACAGTCATCTGCACAGAGACAATCAGTATCGATCTGTATCAATTGTAGATTTAAGCTCCATGGCAAAACAAATGTTACACTTAAAACTAATACCAAGAGAAGCGTTTGAGCAGCTACAGAAGCCAGACCGGCTCCAAAGAATTTAGTATTTTAATTTTTTCAGTTCTGGTTATAGTCTTTTGACCAGCATCACAATTCCAACATTCTTACAAAATGAATTATTTGACCGACAATTTCACATTTGAAAAAAACTAAGAGCTTCTTATAAAGTATATGTGAAATTGTTTTCCCCTTTTCCTCAAGTTTTTCAAAGGAATAGTTCAGGTCTTAAAACATGAGAAACAGTGGATGAGTCTAAAACAGAAGGCATGCAGAGAAATCAAATCAGAGAAAAACAATCTTCTGTTACTAAAATAGTCAAGTCCACTCAGTTCAGTTTCTTGATTCAGGAAAACACACCATAGCAAAGTTTGTTAAATCTAAGGAATCCTTCAGCAAGTAAATTCAAGTTTAACACAGAAAAGGTCAAGAAAACCAAGTATACAAAGCAAAAATATAAAGTAACTGCTTCACTAAAAGCTCATTTCTAGAGTTGCTTGTGAAGTCTTGTTTTAAAAAGTTTAGTGTTTTGTTGTTCAGTTTGATATTTTCTAGACACCGCCCCCCCCATTCTATCTTTGTAGGTATATATAAAAGTAACAACTTTAAGATTAAAAGCAAAACTATTTCCTCACTGTAGGTATAGCTCTTGAAGCTTTTTATGCTTTAAGTTTGAAAGCAAGAACAGGAATCCCACAGAAATACTTGAAAGTCTGTCTGTGAATTAAACTATATAGTTAATAAAAAGCAGCAGAAATTAAGTTTCTTAATGGCATTTTTAAATTTAGATATAAAGGAAAGCAGATGAAGAAGCATATTTTAGACATGGTACACTAAAGAGAAAAATGAAGTGTTTTTACCTCAATAGGTTGAGGATCATTAAGATGGGCACTGAGATCCATTAAGAGCTGTGGCATCCAGGTGGGTACATCATACGGACTTGACAAAATACACGCACTAAGTCCCAGCACACCGGCATGGCGTTTAACCAAGTCTACAATTACAGAATATTACATTTGGTAAGGTGCAACTATTTTATCTAAGCCATCCCTTCATGAGACAGCTTTTATTTATTTTTAAACAGAAAAAGCAACATCAACCCTGGAACAGTACAAAGATCTCTGCAAGAAACCTGGTTTTACAGACTGTATAGAAGCCTGTGGATCTCCACCTTGCTTCTGCTTTCTTACATCTCTAATTTTTAGAGGAAGAACGTGTAAAAATCATCTGCAACTTCTGTGTACTTTATAAACGTTTCAGGAGAACTTCTTTGATAAAAGAACCTAAGTAGCTGTACAGTAAGTTACTCATGAGCTGTATCTCCACTGTTCCCAAGTTAAGAATGTTCTCTCAGATATCAGAGCTAGTTGATGACACAGAAACTCAGTCTTTCTGGGTCAAAGGAACTTGTCCCAGACACACTAATTATCTGGTCAGGAAGCCAGGTCCCTAACAAAGGTTAACTAAGTTTTGTTTTGTTAAAAACACACTGCTAACAGACAGAAGGTAGGGTAGGTGAGCAGTGAAAACGTTGTGGCAGCTAAGAAATTATGTTTACTGAGGAAATAAATATCCCCCATCATCTTAACTATGGCAAGTGTGTACAGGAGAAATCAAAAAAATCTCTTAAGTTTTAATTCTGGGAGAAGTAGGAAATTAATTTAACCTAAGAATACATCGTAATTTTTTTTTGTAGTAGTGTATTCTTATTCATCATGTATGCTGTAAAGCAAACTCTCAAAGCACTTCACAAAGATTAGGACTGCACTGTATTCACAGAAATGGAGAATAAGGTACATAAGGACATGTGGTTGCCCATTACAAGTTATGAATGGAAGGAAAAAAAATGCATGGGCAACCAGCCTTGTGTTTCTCCGGGTTTGTGTTTATTTTAAAATATTGCTTAATCACAGGATAAACCCAGTTCTACCTGGAGTGCTTGCAGAATAACCTTTTAAGAGTAGCAAAAACTTTTTATTTCTTCCTAACCTGCTCTCAAAATATATGGTTTTAGTCTGCAACAATCTTCTTACCACCAGAAGGAATCGTATCCACAGTTGAACCCAGGTCTCGCTTTCGTTTTTTTGGCAACCTCATCTTGCACAGCTGTTCAAAGTGGGTCTGCATGGGACCATCCATAGTGAGGAAGTTGCACTGTAGAAGACCACTTAGAGTGGTAGCAGCCATTTCTCTCACCTATAACCAGAGATAGCACATACCACAGTTACTAAGCAAACATGAACAGCAAGAAACAAGTTTTTATTATGTTTTTAGGTGCATCCGGTTCGGCCAAGTTACCAAACTCTGACCAAGAAATGTTTTCAAAACACTATCCTGTTACCTCAGATCATATATTACTAGTTTACCATATGGCTCATAACAAAATTAATAAAGAAGTGTTCTACTGCAATACACAACTACCTTTACATAATTTGTTAGAAAGTGACTTAAGCAAACACTGTAATTTAACTCCATTGTCAAGAAATACCTATCACAGACTAGATTAACTTTAAATAGTTTGAAAATACCTTTAAAACAAGACACCCATCCCAAATCCTCAATCTGCTTTAAAATTTTTTTAAGTCTCTGTATTAATGTCAGCTCTTTTTCAAGAAAAAAAATATACTTTATTCAAAAGCATTCTTCCCTCCCATGGCCTACATGTATGTGAAGACATTAGAACTGATAAAAGCAGAAGAGCCTATGTTCACAAAATGTCATCCAAACTGATTGTTCTATCTGTAACACAAGAATTTGAGAAGTAACATGAGGTTAAGAAATGACAATTAACTTCAGTGCTCCATAGTCAATAATTCAGTTCCTTAATGTTCCTGCTTTATTGACTTGGTTGACCTGAGTAACAGGTTTTTTGTATGAGAATTTTTGTTTTTTTAAACTACTGGAATAAAAATGGAATCACAGGTTGGAAAAATATTCCTTTTGAACGTGGAAACCCAAACAAAGATGACCAAACTTCATTTTCATCTAATTGCCAATTCATTCAAAATACAGATTTGCTTTCCCTCTCCTTATAAAATAGCTACAACGCATTGCTAGTGGATTACAAGTACAGACAACTCAAACCCAATCACTTGCTAGCAAGTAAAACCCCATCAGTCTTACTAATGCACGTCATCTATTCAAAGTCTCCAAAGAGCATAAAGTTATAAGTGTAAGACCATATTTAGACTGGACTTCCTTAGGAACTCTCTTCCAACCTAAAACAAATTGCAGGCTGACAAGAACATTTACTAACTTGAAATCCAAATCAACTTGTTGAAACACTGACAGCAGTTGACAGATTGATTGGTAAGTACATACTGTTACCACCGACTGTAAGCAGAACATTTGTCTGTGGAGTACAAACACCCACCAACACTCTGAATCCAATGTAGCACATTATAATAAATTACATCCTTGAACATAATGTTCTGGACCTCCATGAAGCAGGGAGTTTAGCTGCTAGGGCTACAATAATTAAACATACTAAGTTAACAATAAGCTCTTGAGACTTCATTCCACTTAAATTTCTACAACGTATTATTCAAACGTGATCTACTTTGTTAATAGCATAACGAAATATGAAGAGAGAATGTGCCAGTATTGCTTATCAGCAATTTGTGAGTCTCTGAAGAGCCAAGCTATTAAATGAAACATGATGTGCTAATGCAAAATGCAGAATAGGAAGAAGCTTGGCTGCGAAGTGAGCAAGCTCCCCAGTGAACTGTACTTGTTTACATCATTATTTGCTGTATTAGAACTCTTTTCCTTTATAAATTAATAATCTAAATAAAAGGAATGCTTTGCTGCAAGGAGTACCTAGAAGCAAAGCCTTTAAAATCACATTAAGAAGCTAATCAACCACCACATCCAACACTAAATAATTTACAGATCATCAGCCTCACGCGATGATTTATAGAACGCAAAAACCTATAAAGGAGCAGCAGAACACACTTCCAACCAAGCATCCAAGCATGGTTTGTTGTTTTTCTTTGGTAGGTGTTATTCAGAACTGACTGACCAAGGCCTACAAAACCATCACAGTATCAAAGCAAGGCAAATGCCATTCAACAGCACAAGCAAAGCTGATGTGTAGTACTTGCAAGGAACAATTTACACAAAAAAAGAAAATACTCCAGTTACTGGAATATTGCAGTGTAATATGGAAAATACTTCAAGACACACAGGTACTGTGTATATAGTGTATTGATCTAGGAAGCTGTCTGGGTAGGTGTTTCATATGGTTTCATATTTTTATAAATCACATTCTGGCTGATAAAATTGTAAAAGAAATAGATGCTTTCAGATTAACTTGGTTATCACTTGAAACATAACCTGAAGTTGAACACGGTCGCTTTCACTTCTCTACTTCTGAGTACGTAGAACAATTCACTGCAAAACACGCTTCCCCAACTGCAAATCATTCCTGCTGCTATTTCCATCTGCCTTGACTGCATGAAAATTAGCCACGACATTCAGCAGCGGTTATACTGCTGTACACAGAGACAATTTGTGGACTGCATTCTCTTTCCCTTTACTAGCAGCAAGGTCACATTAGTGCCTACAGCCATAGCAGTCTAGGCAAGTCCACTGACCTTCCGAAGAAGAATTTCCTATAATTCCATTTAAGTACAGCACCCTTTAATCCCAGACACATATGCTTAAAGCCGGATGCGTGGTATTTGTACTTGATAGAAGCCAGACTGTCCTGTCACCCATGTTCACTACACGTTGCTGCCACACTGCTATTTCACATTCAGCACAGCCATCTGAGATTGTCATTTGCCAAAGTCTTCGCAATCATTTTACAAAACAGCAACAAGGAAAAAACAAACGAAAAAATACTAGCAATATTAGAAGCGTAAACTGTGTATTAAAACAAAACAAGGTGGGCAGGATGATTAGGTCAGGCACATTTACCAAAATAAGCAAAAAAAGTCTTGAGAACCAAGAGCAAAAATCTCGGTGCCACAGAGTAAAGATACCAAACGCTACTTAAAGCAGGGAGTCCTACTGAAATGATACTCCCTTTAATAATCCAGCATTTAAAAATAAATGAATAATAATACTCTGCAATATTCTGCACCTTGCCAATTATTTTCAAGAACGGGCAAGATTTTTTTTTCAGAGAAATGTGAAAGCTTCCATGGTAACATCATGATCCTAAGTGGTTATGAACATAGGTAAGCTTTTGATTTGCATCTCTGCAGTACAGAGGAATACTTTTCTACATTTAAAATATCTAGATGGAGTATATTAAAGTGAGTAAAAGGTATTTTTCTAAATTATAAGAAATGAGGTATGTGTTCTGACTGGTATGGGCAACAATTTAGCTAGGATTGCCAGCTTTTGCTTTCCAGATCACTAAAACACGTAGTGATGTGAATCACAAGAGGTCATAGAAGACTAATATTGGCATGGTTGGATAAGCAGTCTAAGTGCTGTTCTCTAAGTATTACATGCACTTACAAAGATTGTAATGTCAAACCTTTTCAGCCATAAGTTTTAATTCATATATTCAAACTATTTTCAATTCCCTGTTCACAAAGTAAGCTTCACATCTCAGGTGTAACAGCTGCTTTAAATGTAGCTTCAGGAAGAACTAAAGCAGGATTTTTATTTTGGCAGAGGTGCATCACACTCAATTTTCTTTCTTCTATAAAGAAAAAAGCACTGCAACATCCCAAAGAAGGATTTCATTGATATTTGCTAACAGTGCAAATACAAATAACCACCACCAATAAATAAATACCATGCAAACAAGAAAACAAAACAAAAAGCATTGAAAATGGTGCAGGGTAAATGGAGTGGATGGTAGATTAACACTGAAGATTCTTCACTGAGCTTGAACACGATCAAACATACTTAAACTCGTATCACATAATACAAGCCTTTGCTTCTGTGTATTTGTACAGAATCTGTATTTGTGGAAGATATTACGTTTATTTGTATTACTTACTTCAAGCTGTTCATCTTCCAGGAGTTTTATAACCAGCCATCTAATGTCATTGACTGCTTCTTCATTGTTGAGAAAGATAAAGAGATTGTAGAACACCATGGTCTGGAGGTAGGTTAGTATGGTATACCTAGCGTGCCAAGAATTGCTTCTTGCCGTCTACAAGTAAAAAATACATAATAAATATTAAAAGAAACAAGAATGTGAAGAAGACCAAGTAGGAGATGTAAAGCTAATAATATTTTTTTTAAAAGCTTTTGGGGAGAGTTGCAATTAAGCTAATCTTACTCTTTCGGATATTTTTTGTTTCATACACTCTTAATTTCCAAAGCATACATTTTTTATTTAAACGTTCATTTATGATAACAATGGTTAGATCAAACAAACAAAATAACAAAGCTACTGCACAATGCATCAGAAAGCCTGAAGCTCTGAACTGTTTTGACCAGACTTACTTGTTTTAGCACCTGAAGTACCAAAGGCACTTGCTGAGGATACAGCAAACCCTGAGACATTAATGATAAACACATCTTTGCATCTCTTTTGAGTTCATCATAGCTATTGTCGTTTTCTACTGGTGCAATCTGTAAAACAAGACCAAAGAGGTGGAAGAAAAAAAAGAAAAAGCTAATGTCAGTAATAAAGCATTGCTGACAACCGAATCCTGGAAAAGTTTAGTCTCTTGGAAGGACAATGATAGGAAATTTTCCTAGGTTATCTAGGAAAAAAATGAATCAATATAATGTTAAAATATTCTCAGCAGTAACTTCTTGAAAATAAGTGACAGAATTGAGATCCCTGTTCAATTCAGAAAGAGTCTGATAGAGTCAAGCATTTCTGTACTGCACCATGTATTATCCGAACTGTCTGGCCAGCAGGAAGCTCTTCAGGACTAAATGGGTGCCATTAAGCATTTTGTTCCCCAGAGCAATTCTTTTCATGTGATATCCCATTCATTTAGTATTTTAGATGTAGGTCCAAAATTGAAACCTTTATTTAATTTATTTATTTTATTTATTTAATTCAAGTTCCTTTTTGGGGAAGTAAACTTCAGTTTATGGTAACTTATGTTATTGTTGGATAATTGACTGATGTTTATACAAAGCAAAGACACGCTTTGGAGCACGCAAATACGCATTATTTCAGATATACAGCACTGAATGACCCAACTTCATGAAAGAATACAAGGGATTAGAGGTGCCACCATCTAGAAAGAATTGCTCAATCATTGAACAAAAGGAAAAAACAATACTAGAGAAGTATTAGAACAGAAACTTTCATTCATTCATTAATTCAACATTTTCCATTCTCCCACCCCTCCACCCCAAATTACAAACACACAGAACCATTATCTACTACTCATTTTCAGGAAACCATTTAGCAGGTTAAATTACCAGCTGTAAGTGTACATTAGCATAAAAAAATAGTTGGAGCCCCATCGATATGCATGTTTTCCATTGCTGATACTGTTTTTCTTTTTGACCAAGTGCCTTATAACTTTATATGTAACATCACATTTTGAAACATGACTAATATAGCAGCAATTAAAGTGGATACCTTGAAAAACAAGGGTAAAAGCTGGAGTTGCTCCGTGACAGCTGTAGAGAAGGACCGTCCCGCACTTGCCATCAACCATTTCAGAACTGTTTCAACAAAGAGAGCTGATTACTGAATAAGAAGGTAAAAAAATAATAACAATCCCCCAGCAAATTATACATCCAGTTCATTGCTGGAGTAGCCTGGGAGTGGCTACATTAGTGGACCCACACTAGCAGTTATGTTTGTGCAAAAGTCAACTTCTAAAGTTGACATTGTAAACCTCAAACAGGTATCTCCTTGTTGCTCCTAACATACTTAATGAGGTTTATAAACGGAGGTAACTCACTCGTTTTCAAGAGTTTAATGCCCTGAGTTCTCTCATCTTGTTCTCCAACTCCGTTCTCTTCCATAACGTGATTTTGAATTTCTTCATCTGCCTCCATGAGGGGTTTAAGATTTTCAAGTATTCGGGTGGTAAATTCATGGACACGAGGAGACTTAGTTGCAGCAGTATTTGGCAAGGAAACATCTATCATGAATATGTAGGTCAACACACTAAAACAAAGCAAAGAAACAACATACGCTTAGCACGACTGTGGTTCAGAGAAATCAATTTGCTGATCTTCTAAGTACTACATATCAAAAATCAAATTCCTCTTATCTTCCCTCAAAGTTATGTAAAAAAGCAAATACTCCAAATACTCTTTGTAGCTATGGGAGTCAAGCAGGGCTAAATAGTCACTGAACCACAACCCTCCCTCCCCCAAACAGATATGCAACTAGCTCTTATGTTACTGAAATGCTCTTTAAAGAATTCCCTGTACGGTTATGGCTAATTAATTAGTTAGCTAATTAATCAGGCCCTGAGCAAAGTAAATTTGTTTCTAAGAGCTTTAGAGATCTCATACACAAAAATAACAAACCATATACATGAAGTAAAAACGGAGAAGCCATGTTAAGTTTCTGAAGCAAGCCTGTTAACAGTAACTTAGGTAATTTAACATAGCAGAATTCCCACACAGAGATAAGTCACCATTTCAGTGTAGCTACTAAGTTACTCAGTTACCCAAATACTATAAACAGAATAAATAAATAAAGCAAGAACTGCAGAAGAGAACACTGACCTTCCTATTCTCTCTCGGACATTTTTGTAAACCTGTGTGAGTTTAGGTTCCAAGTACTTCAGCAGTCTGTGCAACAGCTCTGGTACTCTCCATTCTTGCTGTGCAAGGCCACCTTGCAGTACATAAAGCCGGCTAGAAATAGGAACAATAAATCTGTAATCATATCAAGTTGTTCCTGCCTTCTCTAGTTGCTCCCCCGCCCCAGCCTTGTGTTAAATGTTGAATGCTCAATGCATAAAAGCATCTTTGAATGAGCTTCATGCAAACACCAGTAAAACACTGCAGAATTAAAGAGCAGTACTGCTGCTATGCCGGTGCCAAACCTTCGGCATTCTATTAATTAGATTTAAGGGCACAAAAAAAATTAATGAAGAAACTGCCATTGGATAGGCAAACCTAACTGAAAAGCAGTGCTTTTGCTTCCTGCCTCTATAAACCATCTGGCACAATATAGTCTCAATATGTATTTTATCCATGCTCTTACTCCCTTTATTCAGCCACAACAGAAGAGTTAAAATTTTACCATGCATCTACAAACGATCCTCCTTCACCACTCAATGGAGATTCCAACAGCAATTCAAATAACCAGTGCAGCTTCCTAGGATCTCTGCTCTCCTAAAAAATAAACAGGTTTCAGAGATATAAAGCAAACCAGAGATTTGTATAATGTATAAACAAGCAAAGTTTTGGCAGATTTTCTTGGCAGATTTCGGGCTTACTCTACCAAGCAAGTGCAAAATTTTTTCACAGTGGAGCTCAGTCTGCAGAAAGTACAACGAAACTACAAATGAAAACATGCTTTAACCTCTTTGGTAAACAGTGATTTGGAACAGAAGACTCATTTTTTGGACCTATTTGAATAATCACGTTTGACACAGGAATTTTGCTAATTATTTGTCAGGGTTCTGGCTGACAAGTTATGCAAAATTTTGCTGAGCGACTTCAAAGAATTACTGATCCAAGATATTTGTGGCCTATCATGTACCCTCCTTCTCAGACCCCACAAATCCCAGCCCACCACAGTCTGTAGGCATTTTATTTTACATTAGAAGATAACCAGAGACTAATTTTTCACAGCAAAACCTTTCAAGAAAGAAAATGTAATTTTTGAAAAGAAAAAAAGATCAGTGATAAACACACAGTAAGCACACACTTTAATGGCATTATCCTTATACAGCTCTTCTAAAATACTTACAAAGAAAATTAAGGCTTTATTTCCCTTTCTGAAATGTTACATTTAACTGTCTGCAAAGGGCAGAAGAAAGCAAAGTTTCCTCAAAAGCTCTAAGATTTCAGATGAGTGGCACTTTTATATTGTATTTACAGCCCTCGCCTTTAGCTGATAAAATATATCCAAACACTTCTAAAGCTCTTATTTACACATTACCTGTATACAAAGCTATATCACCTGGATATATCTTTACAAGACTAAAAATGTACTACTTACACAGGAGGTTGCTATGCACGTGCCCCAATCATTGTATGTTTCCACTGTAATGTTGGATAAAGCTGTTCGAAGTAACGGGCAGAGAAGCTTCCAAAGTTTTTCCACCTGCTCAGCAAAAAGGCAAAAGACAAGATTTGTGTATTTAAGGACAAAATGGCTGCCTAACCTGTGTGAACCCAATTCCTTCTATTTTCTCTAAACATGGAAAGAATACCATTTCTAGAAGCAGCTGTTCTATAATGGTTGTAAAAGGGAACCAATACAAGAGTTAAGATTCCAGGAATTATTTTAATTCTGTTTGCAAGGTGTTTTGAAATACTGTGGACTCCACATGCAACATATTCCCGGTAATTTTGATACAAACACAGACTGCACACACTTTGCTTTTGGTAGGAGAGCAGTTGTGCACATCCAAAGGACTTTTTTTTTCTTTCCTTATTTATTTTTTTTAAATTAAAAATCCAGTTCTCCTAGAATTACTTTTCACTACAAAAATGCATTTTAACGTGATCTAGACAGCTAGGTCTGGGCTAAATAAAGATGTAATGGTCTGAGGTGAACATAAGCGGGCTTACACCAAACCAGGTCAGCTTTGCTACTTACTCAATAGCAAACTCTTTATGATACCCTGTAGCATTTTACTATCACCTAGCAGTATACAGACTATGAATTTGCTATGAATTGCAAACAAATTTTGGCAATGAAGCATCAAGTATTGCAACATCTTCCACTCTTGGACTTCGGTGAGACATCTGAAGCCCTCAACTTCATAGGTTTAACACGTTTAATAATTCCAACTTATTCCTTAACTTTCAGGACTACTCAAAGACACTACTTCAGCACCTTCTCAAATGTCCAGTGTTTAGAACCTCTTATTAAGCCAGCTATAATTTCAGCAACACATCTCTGGGTGCTTTCATGGGAGTCTGACACAAGGCGTTCCAAATGGGGCTGAAGAACCGGCAAGAAGGCATCATCAAAGTTTCTGAAAAGGCCCTGTAAAATAAGATGCGAAAGGGTCTTCGGTAATTATCAGTCTTTAGAAGAATGTGTGATTGTGAAGCACTTTAGATTTCAATATATAGAAAGTGAAATTACATTGCTTTTCCAACAGAATTACATACAAGCACCTACAGATTTCTATATTATTCTAAGCATGTTTCCATAAGTAGTTAGTCATAAGAAAGGATTCATGGGATTAATCACAGCAACATACATTTAAATCAGTATCTCTCAACAGTGAGAGACAAGCCCAGAACTGTGGCTTTTCCACACTCAGATAATTATCTACAAAAAGGAAGCAATTTAGTTATTGAACTCCACTCACCTTGAAAAGGCAAAATCTGCGAGGATTAAATTTGTCTTTTCCTTTCCTGTCTTCTAAAGACAGAAATTTTATTAACTGCTCGACAAACTTGGGATCAGAAAAATGATCATATATAATTTGTTCTGCCTGTAAAAGAAAAAAAAGAAAAAGGATTAACTTTGCAGTGCTTGATTGCCACAGCGATATCCCAATCTTTTCAATTCCCATGTTTCGTTTTACTGCTGGCAAAAATCATCCCGAGGTTATCCATTTCTAACCCTCATTTCAGAGGGCATATTAAGTAACGCTGTACATGCCACTTTATTTTTATTCCCTTTCATGACTTCACGTTTTCCTTCCTTTCACTAGAAAAAAACCCTACAAAATAGTAACTCCCACTGTCCTTAATTACCTTTGTTACAAACTCTGGTAAAGATTTGAAAGTGAACAAAAAAAGCTATCGTTAACAGTTATTCCATGATCACTGACATTTATAAAAATAATCATTTCTTCTTATATGCTAACACAGTAAGTATGAAAATTAAGAAAAACACTGTTTAGAGGCAATTTGGGGGATCTAGGCTTCAGAATTATCATCACTTATGGTTTGTTTAAAACAAGATTATAACCAGACAGCCATGACACAGTAGTTGAGTTCAATCTCCATCTCTGCAACCAAGAAGAAAAAGCATTTCCACACACTTTATGTATGCATTCTCCAAATGACAGATGATACTTAGATTAAGATAGAGCAGGGAACTTGATCTCTGTACCCTAATCTGTGGACAACATTAAAAAAGAAAGAAGTATTAAAGCGACACACAAATGAAACTCACTAAAACCCATACCTCTGTCAACTCATCTCTTTTTCTCCCAAGCTTTGGTTGCTGCTCAACTGGAGCATAAATTGTCATAGTTCTAAATGTAAAAAACAACAAAAAAAGAAAAAGTTAAAGTGTTTCAGAAGAAAAGTAGAATAAAGCTTTTAATTTTTTGTTCTCTATATTAAAGAGGATTTATCAGCTACAACAAAGCAAAGCTTGCAAGAAAATTTACAACAAAAAATGAAGCCTACCATTACGAAAGTACTGCTATAGAACGCAATCCAGAATTATTAGCGATAAGACTACCACACGTATTTTGTGATCACACAATTTGCAAACACACATGCTTCATTTAAATTCAGTATATAGTTTTAATGGAAGAAGGTTAATAGGCGTAAGTGCCTAAAGTGTCTGCAAAACCTAAAGAGAAACAAGTAGAAACTTAAAAAAATCAAAAGTTGTAAAGCAAGCAAGAAGAATAAAAATGTTTTTGTTTGTTTGCTTGTTTCCCCAGTCAAAATTCTATTTTAATGGATGTTTATTAATGGTACTCACTGAGGCCAGGTATAATAACCCCAGTGTGTCTTCTCCACAAAACAACACGACTCCCAGGCCTCCTTAGTCTTTGGTAAACTCCGACTGTCATAGTGCAGCCACTGGTTATCCAGCCTGTCACCAGCCTGAATACTGGAAGGCCTAGGGTTTCCACCTGGGTAAAGAGGAATTACTCTTTCATCAAACTTGTTCACTGACAGTTCCAGCAAATGCTGCAACTTACTCTTATTTTAAGATTCTAAAAGCTTCTATGCCACTGCTCAGAGCTTTTTCCCCATCAAACATGTACAGATATTTGCTCTGTGAGATTAACACAGAGAAATAGAAGATGCCTTTATTAATTTATGTAAAGGTGCCATAGAAATGATGAATAAATAGAAATAAAGAGGCACACAAGTTATTCACACAAATTACAAGGCTTTCTGAAAGGAGGATGACTATAACCATACCACTGAAGTTTTATCTCACCAAAAATAATAGCTTAATATGTAATTCCAGGTATAACACTGTATAAAAAAATAAAAAATAATAATATTACCTATTTTGTTTGGTTAAGACATTAACAACCAGGCAGAAATGAAAAGCCTGTGATTCTATGTTTAATTTCACCTTAAAAAATATGATTTTTTTAAACAAAAAAGTTCATAAAGCATTTCTTATTTTGAATAAAACTTACTTATTTCATAGGGGCATATGGGCACTTTTTTGTGTGTCCTCTTAAGCTGCTTAAGAATGCCAGCCACAGCCGAGATGGCCACCTAAATAAAGAACCAGGCATTAATGTATCCATTCCATACCTTTACATTATCTCATCACATTTTAAGCCAGCTACTCAGTGCCCTAAAAAGCCAATAAAGGTTACACCAAGCTTCACCATCCCAGTGACTGATACTTCCCATAAAGCAGTAATTTTAGTCGTTCCAGGGCATACAGGACATGAATTAAGCATGACCTTTGTAAACCATTAAAATCAATCTCCTCCCTTATATTCTGGAGAAAAATTATGTGGCCATTACTTTCAAACCTCGCTGAGGAGACAAGCAGAAATAAAGGTATAAACACATCTGGACTCCCTTCAAGCAATAAGCTGCAGATAGAAAAATACATACATGCAGAAAACATCCTAAAGTAAATAAGAATTGTTTCATGTTTTCCCAGTTTATGGACTTTACATCATTTATTATGGTTACAGCACTCTCCAAACTGTCACATTCTTAGATTAGGAACTTTTATACGCATACACGGCTGGGAGGTGGGGAGGAACGTACACCCCAATTTTTGTACTTCATCACGGCTAAGTAACAAATTTTTATCTAAAACCCATTAAGCTGCAAAACAAAAAGATGTAGTTCTGTTGTTTTTACCTTACGGACTACAATTGCATCGTGGTTGAGACACTGCACAAAAAATCTTATGGCACGGACAGGCAGTATCCTATCATCCCTCAGGAGCAGAGACAGAAAACCAATACTTATGTGCTCAAACTTCCAGGGACTAAAAAGCAAAACAGACAATACATAGCAGAGTTTTACATGCACAGACATAATAAAACAGGTTACAATTAGGTAAATATATATTCAGACTGACATAAGCAATGTTCTGACATCTCTATAGTCAATGAGCATAGCTGGCATTTTAGGAAGCCTCCAAAATGCTGTGAACATACAAGTGGAATCAAACTTACACCCTGCTGAAATGCCAAGATCAAACCAGCACCAATTATGTAATTATTAACTTATAATGATACTATTTTTAATGTTTTTTAAACACGAATATATTGTGAATTGAAAGCTATTCGGTATCAGTATTATGCATATGCAAATGCACAAGGATCTCCAGCAATCCAATTCTTGCAGGTACTTTAACAAAAACTTTCCAAGCTAGCCACAAGGCACCTTATGCAAGATTCCTACTGACAAATTGCTCTTGTACAAACTACCACCAGGGTGAGAAAATATTATTCAATTCTGGTCATGCAACCTGCAACTTTTTGATGCAATTGGTATTTATTCGTGTAGCCACCTCCAAAAAACCCCCTCCTCCCCATTAAAAGACAAAAATGCTTCATGCACTGGGAGACTTACAGATTTCTTTGTTCCACACAGTCCAACAGCATGTTGACCAAATTTTCATAGTTTCTGGGTATTTAAAAAAAAACAACAATCAACTAGATGCTGCTGAAAGAACCACGTAAAAGTAAATAAAAGTTCCTCAGAAAAGGTGGCTGAATGCAATGCAGCAAACAGCACCAACTGGTAGGACAGGGAAGGAAGAGAAGGAAGGAAGGAAATATGGGTGTAGAGGAGAGTGGCTGACAAGTCAGGAGAGAAAACGCACCACAACAATTCTTGGACATTGTCAGTGTCCAAGAATTGGACATTATATTGGACATAAACTAAGATTTAGTTTAGCAATTTTGGATTATTATATTTAATGCACAGTAAACATTTGAGGCAGTGGGAACTGGTGCTAAGGGAGGTTTAACTCACCGCAGAGCCTCAGCATTCTTTTCTTTCTGTCGCTGAATTCCTAACTGAATTTCCTCTGAGCAAAGGGCTGTGAAATTTGCACTTGGATGTTCTGATCTTTGCAGCTTAACAGCTATCTCAATGCATTTCTCCGGCACCTATTGATAAAAAATGCAGAGATCGGAGTGAGCTGCAACTTAGAAATTTTTTTGTATGTTTGTTTGCTTCTGCTTTGAACTAAGGAGGGATCTGAATCATTTGAAGAGTGAATAATTTCCTGTCCACACATGCAAGTCCTTGGAGTAGGGAAGACTGCTTTTATGCTTGCACATCGGAACTCTCTCTCTAAATATGTGTTGTATTCTATTTTAAAACAAACAAGCATTTTTATAAATTGTTTCTGAAGATGTTTATTAATTGGCACTCATTCTTAAAAATAAGTACCATAACACCTATCACACTGATTAGGCATGAGACAGTTGTGCAAAGAGTACTGTGGGACAACAGCTGCAAATACCAAATAATGATAATTTGACCACATGGCTCTACCAACACACACCTTCACATCTGATCAGTAAAAAGCATGCTAATTAACACTGGAAGACAAGTTCCTTTCCACAAGGAAGATGAACAGAAAAGTACAAATTCCAATAATATTACAGGAAGCTATTATTATTTCAGTCTTGAAAGCACAGGCCTGTATTCTTCTGTAACAGATCAGAACGGGATCAGCATCGGAACCGTAACTCAAACAACATAAATGACTCTCGAACACTGATGCAATCAGATGCACCCAGAATCCAGACATTAACTCCAAGCCCTCTGACACTTACCGCAAAATCCAACCCAATTGTTTCATACTGCCTATGAATTTTTTCTGCTAGGTCGTCAAAGAGTCGAACTATGGATGGTTTTTCCAGGGACATAGCTTGGCTAAGCCCAGAAGAAACAATCGCTGGCCACGTCTGTGCAATGCAGTCCCAGTCGTGAAGATTTGCCAAACATACTCCACTGTGATTTCCAAGAAGACAGTATAAGGCACCCTATAAAATGAAAAAATGTAATTTTTAAAAAGGGTAACGTGCACTGTTCATATGATATATCCCTAAGCGTGCACCCACACAGAAGAGATTCATCTTCAATGTTCCCAAATAATTAAATATACTGTATTCAGTTATGCAGCATCATTGCCAAAGAGTTTGGAAGATTTTTCGTACAACCCTTTTTATGCTAAAGAACTGTTCAATAAAATTGGAAATCCTGCCAATTAACTTACCCACAAAATGGATGACTGACTTTTGAATTACATTATAGAATGAACCACGCAACGTTTAAGTATCACACCTGTTTTTGCTGTGAACTTATGTTCCAAAACCAAACCTACATTTGGTTGTGTCAAAAATGTCAGGGCTGCAGGTAAATCATGAGGCTGATGACCAGGCCCAGACCTGAAGTTATGTTATGGAACAAGACATGGATAACTACCAGACATGACACAGTCAGCTCCTGAACGTGACAGGGAGGGCAAGGAAGGGAACACGATGCTTTCTTGGCCAGGAAGGGAACACTTGGACGTATCGATTGCCTCCTGATTGATCAGCACCATTTCCAGGCCTGACAGCATCAACAATTACCTACCGCTTCACCATAAAACACATCTGATTTTACTAAAACATTTTAAGGTCATCAGCATTTTGTCCAGTTCAAGTTACCCATTTATACTGTTACAGCTGATTGAACTACTTAATGAGTCTTACTGCTTTGGACTATAGCTTCTCAACTTCCATGAAGAGGAGGTGTTAAACATACACCTCTGTAATACCTGAACAGGCAATGAAATGAGGAACATACATAAACACAAAGCTTCTCTTGACAACTCATTTCATCTAAAATATTCCTCGTATTAGTCATGCATATATGCCATGAGAGTCAGAGTCATGCTGATAAACAAGCAAACCGTGCTTCGATCATTAAAAATTCTTCTGCAAATACACTTTCAAGGACATGAACCAAAGTTAATGTGACCGTACTTTAAATTGCTGTTGAGTGACATCTTGCCGGTCTGGACGCAAGAACTCCAAAACCAAGGGAATGATATCTCTGCAACAGAAATTGTATGTTCCCAGAGCTGTGAAGAATGCTTGCTGAGCTTTACTTCTGACCTGTGGGAAGACAGACGTTACTAGAAAGTCTTCTGAACCAAAAACTACATACAATACAAAAGAAATGAGTAATGATGGTATTGCTTAACTTATGCACAGAGTTTATGCAATTCATTTGTGCGTTGAAACACATTATTTGTAGAAGGTTTTAAATAATATGCTTCCCCTCACCCTTAGTCACCGCTGCTTCTAAGAACATACTTCTCATTTCTAACGTTTATTTGAGAATAGCCACAAGGTTAAAGAAAGTTCCTTATATTGCCAAAAACGATCACTGCATTTTTAAGATCGTTTTAAAATCAAACAACAAACAGCATAACAGATGCAGCTGACAGAGCCTTTAAACACTGTGGATGGAGCTGAATTTATTATTATTCCCATGGGGCTAAGAGTTCACAGTGTAATCACCAGGGACACTTGCTTTGTGTATTTTTAGGAAGTAGATATGGTGGCAGCCTAATTCTTAAAAATAGATTCAGCGTCCCATAGTGTCATTAATGATATTGGGACTATCACACCTAAAAACCTCAAGCTGATATATTTTTAATCATAATTATTTGTTGAATTACTGTTTTAGAAATCTGGAAATAAAGTCCAAAATAAAAAAGTAGCCTAAACTGGAAGTCTGCCCATCTATTTAAGTTATTTATTTGACAAAGGGGCTATATTTGAAGTAAAAGGTATGTCCAAATTGGCAACTAATGCAAATGAAATAATTACTTTCATGTTTCATATTGCCATGGAAATAAACTGAAAAATAAAGGTCCTGCAAATGGAACTTGAAACACTTAAAATCCCAGCACAAATATTTCAGTTTTAAAAGGGGTCGTTCCTCACCTGACCATATGAACTTGTGGACAAACACAACAGGTCTCTGATCATCTCCTGGTGAGAGGTTTTATATTCGCAGCCTTCCATTGTTAGCGTTCTCAACTAAATTGCATTAAGAACACAAATAAAGGACAGATTTTATTTTTGCACTTCAAAAATGTCAAAGAAACACTAGTGCAGAATTACTGCACTTTTTACTAAATGACAATATAACAAGCTTCTCTAGCGAAGTAGTTGCTGAAGATTTAGTTAAAGCATTACCTCATGCTGCAACATAACTCTGTCTATCAGCAAAGCTCTGATATGCTGCTTCTTTCCTTGAAGCTGTAAGCAAACACATCACTTGGTTTAGATGTCAATATCCACATCAGCAATCTGTACTGACTGCATTCTCCCCAGGTACTCTTTCTCTTCTAGAAACAGGCAAATTTGATGTAGAAATTTGCATAAACCCTTGATTATTTTTTCCCCTGGTAAAATTATTTTATTTGCTTATTTTAATTTGCCTATTATTCTGGAAATAAGCTCCCTTTGTAAGCAAAAGAAAGCTCTGGTCACAAAAATGACTCAGTGAACAAGAACCAAAACAGATCACCATGACAAGAGTTTCAGATTTTGGTTCAAGGACGTTAACTGGGGGCTTACTACAATTTAAAAACTGCTAAGCATAAGGTTTCCAAATAAAGGTACAGAAGCACTGCAAAAAAATATTCTTATCAAGAAATTAGATGACAAAATCATGAAAACCAATTAGTACTGTGAAGAAAATATGGAAGAAGTCTTCCTGAGCATCAGGAACTATTTCCCCACATACACACATTTCTTTACGAAGAAAAATTACTGACCCTGTTCTCCATTGATTTTTTCACTAAATTAAAGCTTTTCCATCGTGAATCAAACTCATGCTTGTGAGATCCTTGGAACTGTAAAATATCACTTATGATCTGTGGAAATAAAAAGATGACATAGAAATATCTTGAAAAACATAAGCTATGTTATATGTTAAGTACTACTAGTTATAAACATACCTTTATTATTAGAAATAAAGACTTGGTATCATCTTCTGAATTATCAAGTATATAGCCTGCAATGGGAAGAAAAATTATAAATCATCAGATTGGAAACTAGCTTTAAAAATAAACAGTTTTCATAGAATTATGGATTCATTTAGGTTGGAAAAGATCTCTAAGATCACCAAGTCTAACAGTTAACCTACCACTTTGCAGAAATAAAAAAAAAAGCTTACATTTAAGAATTATGGGCAAAGGAAATCAAACAAATTTCTCATCTCTACAGTTATACTTAAAGAACAAACATACAGTACTTTGTACATAGAGAAGGAATGGTTATACGTACGCAGCAATTTCCTTGTAACCCTTGCAATTGTTTCTCGATAATTCTCTCTTGATAAATCTGTACAAAGTTAAACACATTCTTTATTAGAAAAGTAAAAAGTAATATAAAAGTAAGTAAACCAGTAGAAAGCCAGAGCAGACTATTCAGAAGCTGCGGTACAGACGATAAGACCTTCTTTCTCTGCCTTGATAGCTGGTTTCTTTTCTAAACACAGAATAAGGCAGAGTATTAACCATACGAAAATTTCGGAGTGAACACTAAGTAGGGTAAAAGAGAAAGCCAACAGAATATTCAAGTGATTCAGCTAGTAAAAGAATAGGGATTTATTCCATCTCAGTGAAAGGAGGAACAGACATTCTCAATATAAAAAATACAGAAATAAAACCCCAGGCTAAATGATAGAAGCAAATTCCTCAGAAAGTTTTAAATAGTGTCAAATTGCTGTAAAGGATCACTCAATTAAAGCACATTCTCTGTTACGTGTTATATGGCTGCCAACTCCCTGATTGCAAATCAAGTGATCTGGTTTTACAAGCGTAATAGCACCTAAAAACATTTAATCATCTGACAAGCAGTCACTGTGTGCCTCAGCTTTTTTTTTTTTTTTTTTTTTTTAAACTTCCCATCTTCACTTGGAAGTTGATGAAAATTATGCATGATAAAGCCTGAGGACAGACTTCAAAACAAACTACTTCATCTCCAAAACTGCATTTTTAGGACTCTCAAGAATTAGACTTAACTAATCCTCTGTCATTAAAACATGCCCATTAAGTGCTGTACACGGGCCAGATGACCCTTTGGTCTTCCAATACTCAGTTTCCACTTCTGCCCTTCCAGTATGTTTGAAGACTGATGCTTTCTTCTGCTATGCCAACTACTAATAATTATCTTAATAGGAACATTCCTTTTGTGAACAACCCAAGACGACTCCAATTTCGTAGTACTTCTGTTTCATATCTCTGTCTCTACTGTAGCTCAAGATGGTAATGGATTACGCACAAAGATTTCTATGTTGACCCAAAAAACCCCTTTGGTGTAAAGAGAATAATCAAAATTACGCCCTCAGTAAGAGCATATAGTTTTCACAGTTGTGTGTATTGCAAAACAAAAAAGAATCAAAACAACTCCTATAACCTCTCTGAACAAAATTTGGTTCTACTTACCGTATTCAACACCAGTGTACAGCTTTGTCTCTTCCAAAGACACCAGACTTGGTACCCTGCATGAAAACAAATCAGTTATTACTACACAGTAGAAAAAAATCACTGACTATGTGGACTTCACTGATGTTTAATTCATTTTAACAATTTAATGATTTAACAGCTTAATTTAATAATTCATGCTGGTAGCGCTAAAGAGGTTTGGGTTTCCTAACAGTACACTTCAGTTCTCTAACATTTATTGACTAACCCTACTTACACATTAAACCTTGTCAGAGACAAGCACACACGGTAAGGGTACCTAGAACCCAGAACATTGATTTCTCATTTAACAAAATTTCACCAGTTTTTTTTTTTAAATAGCCAAAGATTTTTCCTCAGTGCCAAACCTATGAACACACATCAAAACAAGCATGGCTGCTAGTGTCTCTGGCTAGGAAAGACAGATGAATTTGGTGGCTGAACGGGTTGAAGCAGAATCCTTTCCTGACAAGTTAAATTGAAGCTTTTCTGACTTCAATCTCTTCTTTATAAAAAAGTGCCTGTTTTTCTACAGGACTGATACTTACTGTTATATGAAGTTCATTATTAATGACCATGCCAAAATAAAGGTTGTTTGTTTGTTTTACAGGATTTGGTCATATTTATTAATTTTAAAAAGGTTTTGAGGTCTTTTCAATTTGTTTTATATATAACCATTCATAAAATACAAATTCAGACATCATATACCAATGAATTTAAAAGACATATCCTCCACTTTTTTTTTTTCTGAAGTGCCTTCTCTCCCCCCAAAACATTACTGTAGACAAATTCAAACTCTCAATGAAAAAATATTCCAGTGTGCTTTGGAAAGAAAGTCAGGAACAAGAAATACTGTGCAGTTGTAATAAAGAAATAGTATCAGCAAGAAATCTCTGGAAAAATTAATTTCCGTGTAAAATTGCATCAACAGAGCAAACAGAAAGCTAATTGAAGTAAGGTGAATCTACTCCTATCACAGATGCTAAGTAACAAACACATGAAAAACCAACTGATTCTACATCTGAGCACACCCTACCAGACACTAAAATAAGCTCTCAGATTTCAGGCAACTGCAAACTTCTGTCAGAACTCAAAAACAAAAGGTTTCTTCTCTAAAAATCAACACAAAGAATGACTGCTACAATTACCATGCCGATTAGAGGAAGGGAAGCAAATCTAAGTGTCTTGCAACCAAAAATTAGTTAAACAAACTGACTTCTCAGACCTCATAACAGTCATATCTACAGCAAAAGTCAAATGAAATGCCTTTTTCCTCCTTGATTTGGGCATTAAGAGGTGAAGTCGTCATTTCAACTATTTAGAATTTGCAAAACGTCCAACGTGAAACCAGTACTTTGGCCCCAAATAAATATTTATAAAGCTTTTGTGGTCTCACAAACCTGCTTTTTTAGAATCACCTTCATGATTGACTTAGAAAAATGTTTGTTAGGAATTTCCCCTAGATCAGATCTTTCACGTTAGGAAAGATACAGAAAAGGGAGAATTCTGAAATTAACTTGGGGAACCTTCCCACCCCCAAATACTACTACTTTTAAAAAAGAAATACAACATAAATCCAACAGTCCCAGGCAGTTAAACATTAAACAATTCTTTTTGTATAGTACGCTGGATATGTTGATAGGTAAAGGAGCTCATAGCAGCATTTTTCTCTAAGCACTTACATGTATTTTTACCCTTAAACGGTTTTTCCTGATATGAATGCACAAATTAAGTTCATGTCCATTAGGCAGCAAGGAAAATTCGAGTGTAGTTGACCAGTTTTCCCTCAGGTGGTCTGTAGAGATTACAAATTGTGCTGCCTTCCCATTCCCAGCAAAACACACTCATATTCTTTGCCAGCTAGCCAAGTTCAGAACCAAATCTCGAATTTAAAACAAAGGAAGAACAACACTCCAAGATCTCTCTACCCTTCAGGTTCCTGAACAGACCAAGAACAAGCCAACACAGCCTCCTGTAACCACCAGCTAGCCTGGGGCTGTCCTTACACTCACCATGACACCGCTCCCCAGGCAGAACCAGGTATTTCAGCAGGGCTAATAGGATGCAAATACTATGTTCAAGATGCAGCACAGTTTTCTGGCTGGCCCACATCTAAGATCCATGCCACCAGTACTCTGCATTTTAAGTGTCAGTCACTGAGCCAGAGAAAAAACTTAGCTTAGGACATACAAAAGGAAGCAACATGAGATGTTTTTCATAACTGCAGTCAATACTGACAGATTTTCAATACTTCATGCAAGGTACAAGTCATCGTGTGCTTTGTTCTGGAGCAACAGCATCCAACACAAATTGCCAAGAAAACTTAGGAGCAGAGTATCCATAATTATTGCTAGAACAGAAATCCCAATTAAACAGAACTCCAGAGAATTCATTCCCTTATTCACCGCAGTGCAAAGCCAAAAGCATCTTCAGTCGAGAAAATTGCTGCCATGTGTTTTTTCAGCTTCCAGACATTTCACAGAGCACTTTACTCAAGTCTTTGTGGGAATATTCCTCATTACCTAAGTAGGACTTCAGTAATAAGACACAGCTTTTCTTCAGAAACAAAAAAAAAACTTTTAGCATTGCTCTGCTGAACCAATTACAGAGCAAAATCTTTAACAGAAAACCCCAAAACCAAAAAAACAGTGCCACGTTCAAGATTAGATCAAGAGCTGCATCAACCTATTTTGACATCAGAGATCATAAAACGACAGCGGGAAGATGAACAAGGAGAAAACAGGGTTACTCACCGTGGAGGAGTAACTGTCCCCTTTTCTGTGTGCAGCTCCCCCAGCAGAGCTGGGAAGTTTCCTGGAGATGCCAAGAGAGGTTAGCTAGCCCTGCCCCTCAGCATACGATGTCACATCCTCACACATTTAAAAGAAGTGGTCTTATCCTTGACCTGAACACCTTCAAGTGAAAGGACACTTAACAAGCTCCTACCTCCATCTGTAGCAAGAACAGAGCAGTACAGCATCCTACCTAACCAAGCTGTATTTAAGAGGCGGGGAAAAACTGGAAGTCCTTTGAGTGACTCTGCTTTTGCTTCCCTACACCAGCTGCTTAAAGATTACTTTGGTAATAGCCAGGCTGCAAGGAAGAGAAATGAATGGGACCTCAGCTGGACATCAGTGAAGGATCTCCCAAGCTCAGAAAGCTCTGTGTTCTTTGCATTTGAAAAAATCTCTGCTGGCACACAATTAGAGTCATTCCAACAAAAGGCCACGGCCGTGATTTACAATAGATAGCAGATAGCACACACAAGTTTTACGTATACCCTTATACCCCATCCAGAAGGGCAACCACCACACGGGGTTTCTGCAGGCATGGAAAAAAAATGCATATTCCTTTTTCTCCAACTGGGACAGGCTAATTCAGCACAGCTCTGAACGCCTTGTTCAGCCCAAAACAGCCTCACGCTATCCTAAAGGACTGCTCCTTGCATCCTCCCTTAACTCCTTTCTTCCTTTTGCCATTTAGCTATGCATTTATTTGTATTAAAAGTAAGTAATTCCGTTAACACATCTGAAATCAGTGTCATTTCTGCTTAAGATGAGGAGCATTACGTGGAATAAATCGTATACATACACATCACCGATTCATGACTTTGTTTTCTATTAATCACTTATATACAGGACTTCTGAAGGGACTTCATTCATCCTCCAAAAGAGATGAGGTTTACAGGGAGATATATTTTCTGTTCCCTACAGGCTAAGAAACAAGAAGTCAGCACTAAGAGATGGTCATTACAGTTCCATTTCCTACTGAAGATTAACTGCCCTTTCCAGTCCTGCCAAGTTTGGGTTACGTACTTCATTTGTGCAGGGATTGTGCACTAATTTGTTTTCTACTAAATTGCCTATAATCTTCCTGGACGCCTGCTCACATACAAAATGCTCAAAGTGACACTGAAAACAGTGGTATTCACAAAAACCCATTTAAAATAGCGCGAGGTATTATTTAAACTAAGCTATTTTCAGGGATTTTCAGAAGGATGTAAATGATTCAGGTAATTTATATACAAAACACAGGAACTCTACTCCCAAACTTGGGCAAAAAGGGGAGAAAACGACACAAACTACACACAGGAAATACCTGGTCTCAGAAAAAGCTGGAGCATTGTGAAATCTAAAGCATTTATCATCAGGTTCACTAAACATTGCTATCACTCTTTAAGCACTTCACAGAAGCTATGATATGTGTATATTGACTGTACGTATGCTTTTGGGTACACAGAGTGTATCCAAATCAAGGATTAGCCATTCTAACAATGTGCTTTCAGTAACAAAACCAGTATTTTTCAGTTCAGAGGCTAACAGTCATTGAAAGATTAAAAAGAAGAAAAACTAATGAACCGGCGTGAAAACATTAAGCTAGACCAATAGATTCCGGAAGGCTCAAGCCAATGTACATACGCTTGTAGATACACAGAAGTTTTGCATTTTTTACTCTAACCAGCATTTTATTGAGCAATGTAAATGAAGAAAAAGCTTTTTTAATGTGAAGGGAAAAAAAAGAAAGCTCTGTAGGTTAACCATTCAAGAAACAAATCTATTTTCAAACACACACAAGCCGCTGAGATACAAAACAAAAAGGCTCTTCCTGACAAGGAGAAATATTAAAGAATATTAACATTTTGAAATTATTGGATGTTCTCAGTTGTTTGACATTAGGGAACACAGAAGCTGTAAAACTCCACAGAAATAGAACAAATGACTTTCCACAGAAAACTTTTCAAGATGAGAAGTTTCTAGAAGTGGACAGTGCAACAGACAGACATTATTTTCCTAAAGGAATGTTGATGAATTGAGATACACCATCTAAAAATCAAACAAAAAGAATCATATCTGAACAGTACAGCTGAAGGGGAACGGAATTCTTTCCGCATATTACTAGAGAGGCCTTGTATTTGCAACAGCTGCTCCTTGTTGTAGAAGCAACCTCAAAGAATTAAGCAACTAAAAATCACCAGTAGCAAATATCGATGGTGTTAGTGGAAAGCAGTTTTGTGTATTCACAGCTGCAATTTGCTTTTCCTTAAGCAGAAGGACTTGCAGTTGGATTCACTCCTTCTACCAAACCAGCGGTCAAGCTTCTATTCTCAGCCCTCTGAGGGACTACCACATTTATGTAATGCTGTGAGTTAAGAGTCATCCATCAAACAAACAAAATGCCACACCACTGAAACAGAAAAAACATCTGAAGGATGAGAATTCCATGCAACGACACAGGTTAATTGCAACAAGCAGTAACAAAGTGAGCATTTAGCTAGCTTGTGACAGGTGTGACATATGGACAACGTGTAATTTTCATCATCAGATTTCTGTATTAGTTAAGCTAAAAAAGTAATTCCTCAAGCAGTTAAGTCATCTTGCTTCATATCAATCACTAACTTAACAGACAATCTTAACAATTATCTTATTAGATCAGTTAAAATTCATGATCCTGCTTATAAACATCAGCAATACAAGACTGAGACAACTGAAATCTAGCAGCCGGATGCATTCTGCCAAAACACACCTACCTAGAAAAGGCAAAGCTATCAGTGTATGTTGGGAAAAAAACTATTAAAATCAAATCTCCGTATTTGCTGAGGAAGCAGAATGCACACCTCATCAGGAAGAGCAGGGAGGAGAACCAAGCCTAACCAAAAAAGGCTGAGCTGATAACCAGGTCCCATGAGACATCGCTGCCGCTGCAGCCCCTTTCTCCCTGCCTGTCCCCTACCGAGCGCTGAGGACAGACACCCCAAAACAAGGTCTGAAAGTACTTTGGCATCGGTTACTTTTCAAACAGGAAAACAGAAAATACATTCAAGGGAAAAAGCATTTTAGTAGTTGGAACAGGCTGCAGAGAGATACTAACTGAACCATCCCATCTAGTTCATCGTCCTGCTACACACAAAGTCGTAATGTGCATTCCATCCCTGAATTTCTTCTGCTGAGGTTCAAACTCTCCCATCAATGTGACTTTTCTTCCTTCAGCAAGTCAGCTAGAGGGTTAGAAGGAACGGATATACATCATCTGTCTTGCCTGGCGAGAATCTTCAGGGATCCTTACCCATCAGATGACAAGATGAAAGAAAAATCTACCAGTTAACACACCTGTTCAGCTCTACTTTAAAGTCAGCACAAACAACAATTGACTCACATGTCATCAGCTGTAGGCCACTGGAGTTCAGAGGCACAGAAGTATTCTCACACAATCTCTCAAACTAGATTGTTTCAAACATGAATTACTTAAAAAAAAAAATAATTCGCATAGGGCTTGAGTTGGAAAGGACTTTAAAGATCATCTCATTCAATACACCAAGCCATTTACCAATACCTGCATTCTAAATATTCCTCTACCGCCACACAACAGCGGGTATCAGCACCACTGGTGTTAAGCAGTAACTGTGCCTGCAGAGCTCGCCAAGGAAGGCCACTCTGGGTAACTTGACTTAGTTCCTGTCAATAAACACCCTTCCGTTTCAAATCCCTGCTTTATGTGCATTTCCATGACATTCCCAAGCCAGTTCCCATTATAACAACTGCTATCTGAACCAAAAAACATCCCAGGAACTCATAATACAATTACAAATAAAATCAAGCTTTTTCTATTCTAATAAATTCAGCAAAAGACACCTCCCACATTCAAACTGGGTATTATCGTAGGGACATACGGGATAGAAAACAGCATTCAGAGGAATCCGATTAATATTGCTTTTTAGTAAGAACATAATCAACTGTGCACAAGTCTGCTTTTCTTCCCCCAGATTTCCTCCATTAAAAGAAATATGTTCCATTTGTGATCATTTAAATCATACAAATAATGAGAACTGAAAACAAAACCCATTTGATTTGAGTTGGCTAATTCCAGTGTCCTGTATAAAGTGACTAAGAAGATAAATTGCCTTAATTACAGTTTTAAAAAGCTTTGACATAAACGTAAGTTTGGATGCAAGACCTACCCAGAGTGGGGAGAAGCAGAAAGCCTGTCCAAAGAACAAATAATGGTGGATTCCGAAGCTCTATGGACGTTTATTAGAATTAACTGTTACGTGTTAAAATGCAGATCATGCAAGAAAGGTAGGATTTTGATTTCTTCAGTCACAAATTGATTTCAGCATGCTCTCATATAGATGGTATGTGGTTAGTAAGGCAAAACAGACAACTAGCTGCATGAAGCAAATCTTTCCTAAGCATTCAAATCATTCAGAAGTTGATTACAAGCTAATGTTCTAACCTGTATATTAAGGATGTACAGACCCTGCCTCAAAATACAAGAGATGATCCTCAGTGATCCACATCAAAAACAAAAGCAGAGATAATCGAAGGTTAAGGCAGGATTCAGACTGAATCAAGAAGCGATGCTAACACCGGTCCCGCATTTTCCCCAATACTGCTGGTACAGGAACAGCCAGTACCTACTGAAAGGTGTCCAAGTCCTGATTCTAGCTGATATTCCTAAATCAGCCTGAACGCCCCACATTGCCTCTTTAACTAGAAGATGACTTCCCTACCATTCTTATCTAGCCAGTGGTAATGGTTAAGCTCTCCAGCTTAACTAACGCTCGAGAAGTACACACAGAAGAAACCTCTCACCCTGCACAAGGAGCTCACAGCACCTGAACTAATGTATTTGAGACTGGATCAATGCTCCTTGGCACTTCTAGCAGCCAGGACTTGGGGGTGGGGGGAATAAATTCAGAAACAAATTTCCAGTCACCAAACAGAAACTTCCACCACAAGCCAAACCCTCTATATTTCAAATAATGATATAGAAACACAGGAATACTTAACCAAACTCGCAGTTGCCTCTAACAGTATTTCAACACACTTTCTCAAACAAGTTAACACTTAAGCAGCAATCTATTAAATAAAAGTCTGCTTTAAAGCCAAACTACTGCAATGCAACAGGAAGTTCTTGTTATTTCCAAAACGTAAATTCACTTCAGCATTTTTGCTAGAGCTCTACGGTATACTAGCACCAGTAGCCAAGTTCTTTTGTGACACTATTCTCATGGGATGAGCGTTCAAACAGGATTTATTTCCTATTTTAAGATAGGAACACAGCTGGAAAGAAGTTTAGTTCAGAATGTTTATGTATTTGTTCAGGGTGATAAAAAACATGATTAAGACAACAGCATATTACAATTTGACGGCTTCCTTTGGAGGAGACAAATCCACGAGCAAATCCCTAACTTCCATTTACTTCATATAGAATAGTATCAGCAACACAATGCTGTCACATTCTTTTTAAAAGTATTTTCATAGCCTTGCACAAAAAAAACGTAAAACTTATTTCATGTTTTAAATGCTCCAGTTTCTGTAAGCCACATTTCAAATTTCTACATCTTTATACTAGTATAGGTAGGTGTTCCTTAAAAAATAGTTACAAGAAACTGTTGGGTGATAATAGCAATAGACAAAGGAAAAAAAGTAGGAAGTAATATAATTGATAAAGATATTTGTGATACATAAATAAATTTTACTTACAGATGAGCTACCCTTTCTCCTTTTAGAGGAGGCAGAAGATTCCCAGAACCAATCAAGCAGTTATGCACTATGGTAAGACACTGCTGCACGTCATCTCTTAAACAAAGAAGAAAATGTGATTACTTTAACTGTTACCTTAAATGCTTGAAAATATACAAACGATGAACCATATATTTTTAAAAATATAAAAGCTGATTTTTTCTTTAGCTGTAGCAGTTTTAAACACAAGAGGGTGAACTACAGAAAGCAAATGGTGCTTTTGTGCAATCTAATGTGGTCACTGAACTCCAACACTCAACTTGGTTTTCTGAAAATCTTGTTTCGGAGATTTTAAATCCTGCAACAGTAAAGGAAACTTCAGCATAAAGAGATTCCAAATTCCAATTCCAAAACAGTCAGCTTTACCCCACATACTACAAATTAAAAGTTTTATATACAAGGTGTCACAGAGAAAAGGAAGAAAGCAAAAGAAAAACAAACTAAAGGCTCTGTTTCCTATTTAGGCCTTCCTTCTTTTAGTTGAAGCATATATTGTGATTGCAGTTTGGTGCATTTTTTTATTGAGTATAGCCTCTTTCAGATACAAAGCAGTGCGGGGCCTTGGTAGACAAAAATATTTATGAGTCCGACACACCCTGCTTCACAGCATGACATGGGATGTCTCATGTCACTAACATCCAGTGATGTACAGTATTAAACTCCTACCCTTGAAACAAGAAAAGAAATTGAGATTTACTGCTTGTAAACAACTTTAACTACTTGATAATTGTAAAAGCTTTGGTACATACTACACTAATCATTATCTTGTGCTTACAAAATTGTCCTCTGAATATGTCTTATGTTTCATGCTAACAAAGTTTAACAAGATTGGTTAAAGGTATTCTTGCCTCCATTCCCCTTTGTTCATGACTTATCTCCTCGGTTACTACACTACCACTTTTTTGCTACACATGGTCCCTGCAAATCCTTTAACTTGTAATAAGGAAACTAAGAAATTTCCAAGCCAAATCAGTTCTCAGTTCTGTGGCCCATTTCATACCTTAGGAAAGACAAATGGTTGTACCAAAGTAATAAGATAGATCTAGAGGAAGATTCTTTTGCTGACTAAAATTAAACAGAGCCATAACCTATGGTATGTGTTAAAAGAACTTTCTGAACAGAAGAGTCTTTATACCAATATATTCTCAGTATTTTTTATAGGAGTGTTTCTCTTCAAAATAATCCAGTATCCATTTTATGAAATGCACTTCCAACCTAAACGCTCTTTGAAAGATAAAACTCTTGGAAAGATACTTGAAATAATCCCAGAAGACAGTGTAACATTATGCTGTTACGCTCCTTAACCTTTGTAGCACCAGTACAATTGGCAATAACTATGCAGAACAGACAGGAGGGGATAGATGCACCTTCTCCATGTGACATATCACCACTAACCTGGACATTTCTAGTTTTCCAGTTGCGTAGTGCTCTAATCTGGTGAGCTCAGGCTGTAGAAAAGTATCCAGCAAATAAAAAGCAAAGTTTATTTCCTCAGCTGAAGGTACATGCCACTGGATGTCCAAATTCCACAGGTCACCCGGTTTACCCCAGTCCTATATTAAATAAAAACATTTCCTATTAACCAAAATTTTAAGCAAATTTTCTTTTTTTTTTTTTTTAAAAAAAGTGCTTAGTATTAATGAAAAACAAGAACTAGTTACTGCTGTAAAGCAGTTATCAGGACAATTCTGAAAAAAAAAAAAAAAAGAACACAACAAAAACACAATAAAACTGAATAGAAATTCCCAGCCTAGTACATTGTCTGCATATACCTGGAACATAACACATACCTGAAAGGACTAAAAGGCAAAGGACTGCACTGGACTAACTGAAATACAACTTTGTTATTCCTTTGGCTGGATACAAATCCAGAAAAATTCTTGTAAATCCCTGGAAAGTACCATTATCTCCTTTTTTGCAACTATTTTGCAAAGATGTACTTTTTTGCATGCAGCCAGCACTACTCGTTATATCTGATGATCACATTTATGCAAAAACAACGAAGGAAATGCTATAGCTCTCATCCCCAGAAGCAGATGAAAGATTAAGTTTGTCCCAGTGCAATAATGCTTCCTGTGACTGGATACTTAAGTTTGGAGTTAAGCAGGAGAATTTTGCTGCTTGCTTAAACTTAACAGTTTACACCACTGCACTTCATCGACTAGGGTCTCAGTCAAATGCATTGTATAGTACAGATTATGAAACATGAGCAGACACCCTTGCTTTGTATTACCTTATCATAATCATGCAATCATTGTAAAATGCACATCATAAAACTAACACATCATGCTATGTAACTACTCAAAACAGTCAGTATTCATTTTTTGCTATCAATGTAATTAATTAAATGGATATTTGCTGTACATTTACAAACTTAAAGCATCTTTCAATTACACTTTCCATTGCTGCTACCTATGTTCAGAAATCTCAGAATGAAAACAAATAATATTGTGTATGATTGTTTTTTAAAAAGAAAGTCAAATCCTCTAATCCTAAGTAAATGAAAATCCTTGCCTTGATAGGAAAGTATTCAGAAAGAGGCTTGTCAAAGCCACCTGGCACACTGCAGTACTCTGTGGGGTAGATAAGTGTAGCAGAACGAAGAAGATGATGCAGTAGGTTACAAGACAGAATGTAACCCTGCTTACAGGTTAAATGTAGGGTTCGCTGCAGAATCTTCCCAAGCTGCTCCCTGTATGGTAGCAACTTCTTTCCATCCACTCGAGTGATCTAATAGGAAATACAAACGTTTAAGGTAAACAGAATGGATTTTATTCCAGAGGACTAAAGAGAGGATTACACAGTGCAACTGATCCTGTACCAGCTTTCATTCCATAAATCACACTGAATTCATATCAGTTTACACATGAACTACCACTTCTACCACTACTGAATAGTCTAACACGTAAGAACTGATATACGTTCCCTCTTGATCTCATTCAAGATTTTCTAGCATTACTTCCATACACTGAGATGCATTTCAAGAAATTTATCTTTACCAGAAGATAATTTTTCCTGTATCGATCCCTTTCTTTCTCTCCACCTCAACAACTCTTTGTATTAAATGCTTTTATTTTATTCCACATACAGACCATATGTTCATTTTCTTCAAACAACATCCAGTTATGTTCCATTTAAAGTCAGAGAAGATAAGTTATGCAAATTCATGCAACTATTAGTTTAACAGCAGAATTCTAATTTCTTCTTTCAGGGTCATTAAATAAGATTTAATGACATACATGTATGAGGAGAATATTCTTTGCAATACCTCTGACAAAAGCTGAAGATTCCAAAGTAGCTCCTTATCTAATTCTTCGTCACGTAATACATCATCATCTAGAGGAACAAGTGATAAGCACTGCTGTAACTATACTGCAGTCAAGTTTTCCAGATAAATTACATTATAAACCAGATGCTTCCATCCAAGAAGTTTACTCCCAACCCTTCTATTGCAAAATTCCAACTCGTTTCACCCACAACCAAGTGAAATTTATTGTAGTCAAATTAAAAACTTGAATTCTTTGAGTAATTCAGCAATGTCTGGAAACTCTCAGAGCTGGCACATTTTTTAAAGAACCGTGTTCTCGTAGCTTGAGAAATTTCTGCCTTAAAATTGCACACAAATAGTTGCTGCATTTAAATTTTTTCCTAAGAAATAATGAACAGAAATAATCTTCCATTAATATTTTTCATAAATTCATCTTAATAAGATGAACTCATCAGAATATATGGAAAATTTCAGTCTTACTTTCACGCTTAATGAAAGTCAAGTCAAAACAAAGGAAATAGGAAAAATCTTACAAACTTACTGACTGTAAGGTGAGTTATGATGCTGCAGCAGTGAGGTACAAACAGCTTCAAGGATTCCTCAGGGCGACACTGGAAACAGCATCATAAATAGCCAGTTTAAAAAAAAGATGCAAGAATGAAATTCAGGGTACAAACTGAAAATATAAATGCAATTAAGGAAACTACTTTGCCAATTAACCTCTTGAAATATTTGCTATATGCAACCACCCAAGTTTATGATATTAGGAACTACCTGTATTTCTAAGACAAAGATTTTACTTAGAGTAGTAGCATGAGCTTTTTGGCTTTGATTTGTCTTATTTGTTTTGTTTTTTAAATTAAAAATCAAGTGAAAACGGAGCATTCTCTCACTTTTACTGCAGCTCGACACATGTCAGCAACCATACGACCAGCAACTCTTGTCTCAAATATATTTGAAATGGCGAAGTTGAAAACCTTCTCTAAGGCAACCTAAAATGAATAAAAAAGATGGAGATTAGTTATTTATTTATTTTTAAAAAGAATAACGCTTATATTCTTTCCCCCAGGCCCTCCATGAGTTTAGAAGTGCACACACTGAGAGCTTTAACAGATAACATAGCAGGACATACAGCCTTCAGCTGGAGAGGCAAACTACTTCTAAAATGTTCACTTTGGGGAGAAAAGTTCAGATCCATTACATTGACTGATGAAAGCTTGGGAATTCTTCTGAGAAAGTATACAGAAAAATGGTTTTCCCTGAACAAGCCACAAACTGATTAAAGGAAAACTTCACTATTTCACATGTGAAAGTGAAGTGAAGCCAAAGCATTCCCTAGTTAACAAATAAACAGGGAATTAGCTATTTAGGTGGCCAGCATATATTAAGGAGGCTCATTAACATCTTGCTTATTACCAATACCTTGCAAGGCAAGTTGAATTATACACAGAGAAGTTTGTTCATTATTATAATAATTACGGGCAATCGGGAAAAAAACAAAACAAGCATTTAATGACAACAAAAAATTAACTTAAGATGTGTTAATGAGAAGATTCCAACCAAAGTCGTACTTCAGTGTCCAATGCAAAGGTCAAAACGTACAAAGCAACATATCCAAGTACACACTAAATGTAATTTAGATCTAAATGGAATAAAGCGTTACCCCAACCTACAAGGAAAGAATCCATCCATGTTTTTACATGGATTCCTCTCCCCGAGCCCTGAAGAGATTTTAATCCAGTTTTTCTGATCACACTGGCCACATGGCTCTTGAACCACTTCTCTGTCCAGCTGAGGAAGTGGTAGGTAGAGGGAGAAAAGAGGAAAACTGGACAAGTTAGCATTGGCACCAAGGGACATGAAAATCACTGTCTAAAATTATAAAGTGATAAAGCTGTTAGAATAAATTATCCTAACAATTATTATTAGTTATCAAAAAGAGCATCAAGTACTTAAGAGCTCTGTATTGATGCATACGAAGCTGAAAATTTACAGGAAGCCCTGAACTTTCCTCCCAGCTCCTTTCTTGCTAAAACATGGAAGTTCACACCAGGACAACGCAGGAAGGAAGAACCAGAACATACCAGCAACTCACGACAAACTTAAGCCTTAAAGTTGGATGAAAAGCCCAATGTTTTACATACCTTAAATATATCTTTTGAACACTGAGTAAGGATTGTACTGAAAGTAGAAGAGAGACCTAATTCAACTAGACTCTCTAGATGAGTCATTTTCTCAGTTTCAGTCTCCTCTCTGGTTTGTTCTAGCGTGCTGCTCTCTATAAGTCCAAAACATCTACGAAAATACATTAAGTACAATTTTAGCAATCAGAACTACGAAGCTATATTAAAGTTTTCACGCCAAGCCTTCCCCTACCCTTAGCTTACTTACCTATCCATGAACTGTAGTACAAAATCCTCAAATTCAGCAGTCGCAGAGCACAATTCTCTTTCCACCTACAATTTTCCAATGCAAAAGAAGCAAAGAAGGTTAGGTCTTCTCAGAGACACATAATATCAAGTGTATTTCCTATACTAATTCAAGGACGCTTATAAATTTTAGGTGATATAGACCACATTGCATTTCCCACCAAACAGAGTTTGCATAGTCTCAAGTACATCACATGAAACAATTATTATGTTTTCTTTACACTGTCCTATCAAACCTCCTGGCCTTGATCTTTAGCCAAATAACCTCTCAGGCTGAAATCAGGCTCTGTCTCCACAGACACAACCTTTGGCCTTCCTACTGATCTTCCATTCCAGCAGGATGCCAGTGAGTGCCAGCTGTGGTGGCAGACTTGGCTCTGCTGACGTATTTACATTACGCATTCATCATACAAACTCCTCCGCTAGTTTTTAAGTGCTGCAGCCCCGAGTCAAGAAAATAAACCTAATTCCAAGAGTTTTGTGAGCAAAACAGGCACCTATAAGCTCTTCTGCAAACTACAAGCATCTCCTAGCAGTGGACAAGACATTCTACATTGCAATTCCAACTACCACTGGCGCTGCCCCACGTGTAGCATGCCAGATATAGTTTCACCATCTGCGTTTGAACCGCTGGATCAAAAGCAGAAAAAAACCCCCACTCGTCTAATGACGTTGTTATTTCTTAATCAGAAGAGATTAAGAAGCAGCTGAAGTGAGAGCAACAACATCATGCGTGGAAAAGAGAAGCGTGACTGCAGGAACACTTTAAAGGGCTGCAGGTATTTTGAAATAGTTTCCCAAACTAGGAAAACAGCCCTTCAAAGTTCAAGAGTGCGTTAGCTTTCTGAAAAACAAACAGAAGGGACATCCTGTTATCTTTTACGCTTGTATTTTCAACAACAAATTCCTCCCAGTCTCCTAGACAACCAGTTAGTTACCTTTTAACCTGCTCTAAGCTGGACTAGTTTTGAATTAGAAATAACGTACATCTTATAACAACCCTGTAGTCACCTGCCTTCCCCCCCACTTAGTGGTTAAAGTTTTACAGGGATAAGAATTCTCAAAAACATAACGCTAACAAAGATGCTATTCTGTTAGTATCAGAAACATTTAGTTGGCAAGTGACTTCTGGAGACCGTCCTGTCCAACATCCTACTCCAAACAGGGTGATCTCAGTCATTTTATACTGCACAGAGCCTTCCACAGCTGAGTTTTGACATAAAAATATTAAACTGTTTGAATTTAACACATCTCTACAACAATCTGTCACTAATAAGCAGTGCTAAGAATGCGTGTCCAACTCACATGCTCCACGTCACTGCCCAGAAGCAAACGTTATCCACAAGCTTGAGCATTTTTGTGAAGGTGTGTTAAACAAAACTCCAAATACATGCAAAAAGATTGTAGCAAACATTATGGTTCTGAAGAGAAAGTTACATTGCTAGAAAATAAGATGAAATCTATAGGTTATGGTTTTGTTTTTATAACTACGCAGTGCTCTTACCTCTGTGAGATCATCCCTTTCTTGCAACACAGATGAACAATCTACTAAAGGCATCAAAGTAGAAAACGTCGCAATAAACTGGAATGTAATCTGTTGAGAGTTGCAAACAGCTCTTTAATACATACTGCTGCATTCTACACGTTAAAAAACTTTCCCAATTAAAATATGGCAGCTAAAGCAAATCATTACTCTAAAAAAAATCCACCCCAAAACTTCCATAATTATTTCTGATTTCAGATAGAAAGCTGGATGAAGTTGGAACTATACAAAGAACTATTTTCTGTAATAAAAACAAGTGCAAAACAACACTTATGTGGTGCTGAATTTTGAAGTTAACCAAGACTGATGTTTAAATTGCATGAACACTCAATGGAAATCCATTCCTGAAGGTGTGGGTTTCTGGGACCTAATTTAGCAAAAGCCTACCAATAAATAACAAGTAATTCTATTCATTTTTAAAGGCAAGGGATATTTGCTACCATTTCTGGATCATCTATTTTAGCTTTAAAAACAACACGAGTTTGACTTGCTTTCACGAGAGCCTTCAGAGCGAACCAATTAGCTAACGATACACTAAGAGGAGGTAAGATCTGCACGCTCACCATGCATTTGCTGAAGTCGTTTGGATCCACCCCAGGCAGTGCTCTCATCAGCAGAGGTAGCATGTGTGTTGGCCCTTCAGGAAACCACCTCCCCCCAGATACCAGACTACGAGCTACTCCAATTACACAGCTTAAAGTAGCGGTGAGCTGGTGAGGTTCCGTCAACGTCTCGAGTGCAGGGTATGTTCTACAAGGTTCAAGAGCAATCGTATTAGGACCAATACTGTTTGCGAAGCTTTCAAAGAAAAGTGAATCACGTGTATTATTTTCTACAGAAAGGGTAGAAAAATTCTGCAAGAAAAAAAGCTTATCAGTGGTTCAGAACTGGTTTTGGTAATATTTTCATCAAGTAACTTAACGTTGCTTTATTAGAAAGTGCTGCTTTCACAAATTCAGGATCAAGTAATTTGTCAGCAGTTGTGGCATGGAAATTAGTAACTCCACGGACTCCTAGATTCAAAGCTGTGACTTTCTTTTTGTTTCAGCTTTTAGGGATGAACTCATGGTGGATTAGCAACAAAAAAGCATTTCTTATTGTAGAACTTTTACCATGATATTATTAGCAGCACCTAGTGCAAGCTATGTATCTGCAAGTGTAAAGTTCTTGTGGCAAGCACAAAAACTTGTCTCAGCTTCCTTTGAACAGTGGAGAGATACATTGCTTAAGGTTACAAAGTCCATTTATTTTAAAACCTGTTAAGTTACCAGCATTTCTCAACCTCTGTTTTTTACACTAGGTACTTTTCAAACTGTGTAACGCTTCCTAGAGTTTCCACAGTTCCAACAAGAGTCAGTGCTACCTCTGCCCTACCTCCAAGCACAAAGGACCTGCATCTCCTCAACAAAATCAATTTGGAATTGTAGCCGAGGCAAACGTACCAGCGATAGCTTTATCTACTGAGCAGAAGTTCAGTCTGCTCTCAAAACAGAAACAGTCATACCTAACACTGACGTCCACTGGTGTCCTTGTTAGAAATGTTATGCTTGAAATATTTTCATGCAAGGGTGGATTTATCAAGATTTTATAAACAGTTGAGTCAGTAAGGTATGAAACTCAGGGTTTTTCTCAAGACAAATTAATTTCTCCACTGGTTTTACAACACATGTTGTAAAGGAATGCTCAGGAAGGGGACTAGGAAGAAAGCTGTCTGGGGGCAGCACTGGGGGCAGGAAGGAGTTAGTTTTTTGGAACTTCAGGCACCAAGGCATTAGCAATAGTATAAACCAAGTATTTTATATGGACACATACCGCAGCCATTTGCTTATGAAGTCAAAAGCAACAACGTTAATTTTAAACAACCTGTAACACACATACTCTGACACAGAACAGAAGCACAGAGCACTACACAAACATGCGATGCCACCATTTGTGTTTGGCCCAAACAGAAAGCGGATGAGAAGGCACAACGTGGCTCATGAATAAACAGTAAAAGTTGCTTTTTAAACCAATCTACCCCTTATCAAAATGACAAAACGATAACCAAAACGCAAACAACCTGAGGGCTACCCTATATTGCACAAGCTGGTGACAGCTCCCAGAACTATACCATTAGCCAGGTGTTTCAAAAATAAACAAACAAAACCAGAAAAAAATAGTCCTCCCACACTCCCTCTCAGGTGATGGCCCAGTAGTATGTTATTAGCCTTAATCTGGCAATTCCTCTCACTGCAAGCATTCATTTTCAGCAAGAAAATTGCTTGTCATCTGAGTGCTTTGAGTATTTGTTGTTAGGAAGGGAGCGGGGAACTTACTTCTCAAGTACAGGTGGAATTACTAACTCAGGACGCATCAGTGCAAGGTTCTGCAGAGCTTGAGCAGCCTCCAGACTTCCAGTTTTACTAAACATAGCTAGAAGAACAGGTTGAATGATGCACTCTACAAAGTCTGTGACATCCTGATCAGTAAGTTTATGACTATCAGGCACAGGAGTTAACCAGGTCATTTTCTTGTAGCGCTCGCGGTGCAGCCTTCTGACGACGCCACTGGGTAACCTTTGAAGTAGTTTCATCAGTTTGTTCTGTTGAATATAGGAGAAATGCTATTCAGTTACTTGGCAGTGGCAGAACCCGAGCTGCTAACTGTTCAACACGCAATTAATAACAAATCAGTATTTTGAAGCTACCCAGCTACAATAGATGAAAACTCAGAAGAGCTCTAAAATACGAGGTTCATAAAGTCATTAAACTTCAGTTCCCAAAACATTAAAAAATTATGCTGTGAACACGATGACTTGTATTAAAAAAAGTTATCAGAAATATATTCAAAGTACACAGTCAAGAATCAAGATTATTTACCCGTAATTAGGGCATCTGAGAGCATTCTCTGCTCATTCACATGCAAGTGCATATCCTACTCCAGCACAAGACAGCTCCTTTGACACTGCTTAGACAAGTCCAGTCATTTTAACCTATATTTTCTACCAGCTATCACGGGAATATTCTTACATTCTCGATCAGAAGACTACACCAGCAAAGAGCAGGCTTCATCAGACTAGATATGCAATAAAAATCCTTTTGGTTTTGGTTAATCAAAACCAGATTTTAGTAGCTTGGAAATCACAGATCAAGAATATGAAAGGTATTCAGTTCTACCTACGTTACACAAATAACACTGATGCTGTATATCGTGTTCTGTTTTCTTAGTGATATGTGAATTAGATGTCTAGTTTTGGATTTCTAAACTGCACTTAGAGATTAGATGTTTCAAAGATGCTCCCATTAGCTGTAGTCCTGATATACAAGTAAACCTCATCACAGTATGACGACAACTTGAAAGTTAAAGCCTCAAAATGTTATGCAACCAACATACAAGCTGGCTATTAGAGCACATAATGCCTCTATCAACACATCTCATTTGACAATTTTGCTGATATTCAAGGCAAAGTTACTGCCTTGACATGCAAAAAACTCACCAGCCAGCGCCCGTTATTCGAAGGATGGTAAAAAGAAGCAATGCTATTGAACAATCCGGACAAATGCTTCTGCACTAATTTACTTGGTCCACCCTGTGCAAAATAAAACACAGCATTTGATTACACACACCAAGTCGAAATGAAAATATAACACAGTAGTACAAGGCACAAGTACAAGGCACTCACTCACCACAACCGGCTTTCCAAGCATCAAAATCACGTGTGCAACACCCACCCCCAACTCAGCACTAGGTAAGCAAGATCCATCCAATTTGATGAGGTTCACCCTAAAAAGGGGTGATTCAGTTGGTACGTGGGCCTTAAGGGTGTGAGGCTGCAGTGACATTTGTAGCTGGCTCTTCATTTCCAGAATGGCACAGACAGCAGCTGTGAGGTAAACCTTTCCTCCTCATTCCAAAACCAACAGTGAAATAAGTTCTAAAGCAAACCTTGGGCAAAAGGTAGCCTAAAAACACACTTCTGCAGTGAACTAAACGTAACACACATCTGCTTTACATGCATACTTGCTTAAAAGTTTGCATTAATAGTTTCTGTTACGCTTTATGAACAAAGTTACTAACCATCATGGCCGTGATCCACATTACTGCGTGTCCTACATCGTAAGCATTTGTTAGGAATCTTGGAACGACGACTTGATTACTTCCCACTGGAAGATTTAAACTCCTCAAAATTCTGGTAAAGATCTGTAAATGAGATTTTTTTAAATTGCATACTATAAACCTGCCATAAAACAGTAACAGCTTCGAATGTTACTATAGCAAATTGCTCCTGGGGAGGTCGGTCCTATTTACCTGCTTAGAACAAATATTTGCTGGGCATAGAACTACACATATTAGGAGCAGACAATTTCAACTCTCAGGACCGAGACCAGGACAGGCTGAACATTTGTACAGAAAGACATTTCAATTCTTTGACTTTAGAAAAATTCCAAAGTCTAATATTCAAGTTAGTAGCATTAGAGAACTAAAATTATACATTCACAGCCTGAAACCATTTCAAACAATTTATACTCTCTCTCTCTCGCATTGCTGAAGAAAAGGCACATGCAGGACAAAGGAAATGGTTGAAGAACATCTGTTTTCCATCCATTTCCTTTACGTGTTAGACAAATTAAAGGAAGCACTAGCACCTTTCTTCGTTTTGTGTTTTCCATACCCCTCCCAATGTAACTGCTACAAACTTCTTTAAAAATCCATAAGCTGCAAGATTCAAAGGTTATATACGTAGCATTTATCAAGAGAGCATCATTAAGGCTTATTGCCACAAAAACATGGTATTAATTATACATTCAGAGAGAACTTGTAAGGTACTTTGGTGCTTCAGTCTGGTTTTAAGTGAGGCACTAACACCATCAACTTCCAGTACTTTCTGTTACAAAAGGACAGTTCCAATTCTTGAAGTTCACATTGGTCTTAAAATGAACACACCTCATTGCAAAAGCTGGGCCACTGCGGTACAAAACCCATCCAGGGAATACGCATTCTTCTTTGCATACTAAGACTTATCTCAAAGTGAACAAAATTATCTAATAAACTGAGAAACATTACCTTTGGTACGTACGGATCCCAGTCAATGTACCCTATGTTGTCAGTGGCCAAGCGAGCAAAAAGATTTACTAGATGCTGAAAACAGAGGTAAAAGAAGGAAACGTTCATTAGAATATATTATGAAAGATGCACAAACCCCTTCAACTTACCTTACAGATGCAAGATAAAAGCAACCCACTGCATTACAACATTTGTAAAGGGAGATTTCAGTCTATCAGGAGTCACTAATACTATGTTTCATAACACATCTGCAGGCAATTCCTCCTTTCAGGAGTCCAACTCATTTTTTAAGCCCTTCCAAAGCAGGGAAAAAGAGGTAACTGAGAGCTACCTTTCCTAAATGTTGCATTTTTTAAAATAATCTACCTTTTTGTTTGACACAAGGAAATACCCGCTGAAAAAACCCTTCCCATGCACAAAGGCAACTGATTCTGTAGCTTCCCTTCAAAACAGCAAATCCAGCTCCCGCCAAAGCAAGCTGAGAACAAGCTTGCAGCAGACACAGGCTTAAATTGGATTGCACAGTCAGAACACATGTCTAATTATCCGCATCCAAGCCCGATGAAATGAGCAAGCTTGCCCTGAAAAGGTGGACAAGACAGAAAAGGAAACATGAAGTAAAAGCTCTGGGGAAAAAAAACACAATTTTGTGCCTTCTGAGCAAACTGTCAGAAGTCAGTGGAAGATGGGAAAAATATCACAGACAACTGCTTACTTGTGAAAAGAGTGTTGATGATTCTTTTCTTAGACCAGTTGGCAGAAACAAGGCAAATAATGCTACTAAAAGTACAGGCTGTCATCTTACTGTCAGAAAGAGTAGACAGAATTGTACTTTTTTTGGATAGCTATCAGGAAGACATAGAAGGGTATACAGACAGCATAAAATAAAAGTAAAACTTTGGCAATCAGCCTTGTCCAAATCTGGAAAATTGTCAATTGTTTCAACAAAGACTGCCTTTCTCCGTTTGTGATGAAACAACTCCAACTAGGAGGACTTATGCACCAGCCTTTTCACACAAAATTGCCAGAAGCAGAATGGGCTACGAAGGCCACATTCGATGCTGTTTTGGAAGTTCGCTTTCTCCAAACACGCACAAGTCCTCCTGGAGTACGCAGGCAGAGATTAGTCAAAGGAGCCAGATGGTCAATGAGCTTATGTTCACACCGAGTTTGGATGAAAGAGCTGGTCATGTGCCAAGTTTCACCGCAGGGAAGTCAAGGCACAGGTTGGCTGACACCAACAGAACCGAAGCTGCTGGTTGTGTCACCTCAACGATGAGATTTTCCAAGTTTATATACGGTCATGAGATGCACACAGAAAGCCAGACGGATACAGGGTAAACGATCTTGCTCGAAAGATACAGCCCAATGGTAGTTTTGGCCAAGGGGAGTAGAGGTTCTTTACTGGATCTAAAATAAAGATGACAACTCACTGCAGTCCCTGCAAAGCTGAGGAAGAAACTAACCTGTGAGGGATTTCTTTGAAGTTTGATAACTGAAGATTAAAACAGACTCTTTAAAAGCACTTAATATTGGTATGGCAATTATACCAATTTTAGAGTCTGTCAGCCTGAATATGAAGCCTATTTGACTTCTTCCTTTTTTTTAAAAAGCATTTTTGCACCCCCACCATGAGTGTAAGACTTGAAGCAGCAGTCAGGCACCTGTTTTGAGTGTGTCATCTCATTTATCCAGTCAATAACTTCTTGCCAACAATCAGGGAATTACCAACTCTGCCTTCTTGTAGCAGTTAAAGCAGAAGGAAAAAAAAAATCCCACTATATCAATGTTTGACTTAATAGCACACTGTAGGAATTTTTAAACGTATCTCTTCCATTGAGGATAAATAATAAATACTTACCCCTTCCCACTGGGGAAGATTTTGAACTGACACCCAAAGGCCTATAAATTCATCAAACCAAAGCCTGCAAGAGAACATAATCAAAATAATTTCAGTGTTGTGAAAGCAACTCCTCCGCTGGACGTTTCTCTCTCGCTTTGTCGGGTGGTCTCAGGAACTCACGTGCCCCCCAAGTCATTCAACACAAGCATGTTTGTAGACATGCTTGTATCTCTTCACCTCCCGTAGCATCCTCCCATTCTTTTAGCTCTCCTCCTCTTACTCTTTTTTGATTTCCCCTTCCACACAACAGTCTCACCAGGTGTTTCCTTATCTACTTCAGCCTGACCATTTCCATATGTATTGCCATCCCAGCACAGGTAAACTGGATGAAAACAAATGCCACTTCATTCCCTTCTAGTTTAAAATCTAAAATCTGTCCCTATTGACCGATGGTTACAACTTCCATTAGTTTCTATTCTGAATGCAGCTGAAGCAAAGGATACAGATCTTCCACACCAGTCCCTTGCTTACATTCATGTTCCTAAACTATGTTCACCTCCTCCTTTCAAGTTTTCACTAAGCCTGTATCAAAAAATACACTTTTTAACTAGCTTAAGTAATCTCTACAGGCACTAAATATCATGGGTCATATTTCAAAACCCACCTTAAAGAAGATCCAGACACAACCTTATGCTGCAAATGTTTCTCCCCTTCATTCTCCAACTCATTTCCTATAACAATCTTCTGACTGTCTCACATTTCCACACCATGACAGCAGATAAAAGAATCTCTACCTCACATTCCCATGTTCACAATCACAGCTGTAACTTTAGCCTACATGAAGGACACAAGAAGCTACCCCAAAGGCCTGTAGGTACTTAAAAGTATGTTACAGTTTACCATTTAAACTCGCATCACTATCCCTTCAAAATCACAACGTATTGAATTCAATTTAGTTTCCTTTGCTGTAGATTGTCTGCTTTACTCTAGAGAACAAACTCAGAAAACAGGCACTGGGTGTCCCCAGGTTACTTCTACAAAAGGAGAACGCTGACAGAATTTGTCTCGAACTCCTTCCAAAAATGCTGTTAAAAGCCACCGTTCATTTTACTGGTGACCAGGCTGCAGCCATTTGTGTCATCACTAATTTTATGCTCAAATAGAAACAGGAAGAACCGAGAAGATCCCAATAAATTTCATCTCTAACACGGAGAACAATTCTGAAAGCATTCCAAATAAGCACTGCTCCACCACAAAAGCTAAAACCTGGAATTTTTAATACTGAATTCAAGATTATTTACAGAACCTGGACTTTTGAAAATGAATAGCTTACTCTGATGTACTTAGTTATTTCCATTCCTATCGTTTTCAAATACCAAATTCCATCCCAACATGAATGCAAGATACATACACTTAAAGGAAACATCACACGATCTGATTTGCCTGCCTCGAATTCTGATTTGCCTGCCTCGAATTCTGA
>CM021767.1:13382206-13693129 GCA_011076525.1 Nettapus auritus
CGAATTCTGATTTGCCTGCCTCGAATTCTGATTTGCCTGCCTCGAATGTTACCCTGTAAGAGATGAACACTGGTATTTGTGGCAGAACACGACACCAAGAGACAGTTACACTTACCTGAAACCCTTATGGTGAAGTTCAGGAGGAAGGGTAGTAGGAAGAAAGAGTTCAAAGTAGGTAATGGCCTTCTGCATGGTAACATCAAACGGGCACATTAAAGGCCGCCATTCATCCAGCATCTCTGCAGTGGCATCTTCTGGAAAATATCTGAATGCAAGGCAACCACTGAACATACAGACTTAGTTTAAAGCTGGAGTGTGCACGTGTGAATTTCTTTTATTTTTATTTTTTAAACCTTTATACCTATCTAGCCATTTGTCACAAGTCTTACTTTTACTCTAAGCCCAGGTACCCAGGGGCAATAGGTAGGGACTCCTCAACCCCACTTACCCTTCACAAAATACAATTTCAGATCAAGGACGGCACAATGAAAGATTTAAAGTTTATTCTCTACAGCTCTGCAGTACCTTAAACTGCTAACAAAATGAATTAAACTGGTTCAGGCGCGCACATTCTCAGCACATATTCCAGTACAAAAGATGGAAAGCAATGGTGGCCTTATCGAGTGATATCCTAGCTTAATTAGCTATTATTAATGGGTTTTCAACCAAGGCTATTAACAAAAAGAGATTATTCTAAGGCACTTACACATTACAACACTGAATATACAACACTGAACACTGTTTTCCTCTTTAAGCAACCTATGAGCCTGATGCATTGATCAGCCTCAACCTCAGTGAAACAGAAAAGCCTCCACTCTCCACCCCAGACATCCGCAACCTGCAGCAAGAACAGCAGGTAAGGAATGGCTAACAGGGTTCCATGCTTGTTGCCTTTAATAACACTTCTCTTTCCCCTCTGAAAGTAATATTAAAGATACTGGCTCAAAAAACAAACAACACAGTTACTCACGGTCTGCAGCTCTTCACAAGCGTTTTTAGAACACTTTCTACAGAACTGAAACAAGAAAGGAGATATTAATGACACAACATTACCAAATTTCTAGGCCAGCATAAAATAAAGAACCATTTGCTGATTTTTCTCAAGAGTTTTAAGATAATGTCGATGCAATTAGATGTCTTCAGTGAACATGCAGTAGCTAATCTCCTTTGAGGCAGACCTAATCATACAGATTCAAACTGCCCTCCTAAACTCCTGGTTCTAATATAAACTACGGCTCTAATATTCACGGCATTTTAACTAAAGAGTGTAAAAATCATCATTTCTTACAAGCAATATCCTGCATTTTATCCACGAACAACCAGCAAAGCAAGCTATCTCCTTAAATATTAAATCTTAAATATTTATAGGGCAAAAGCAATAGACTTCAGAAAATTATTATTAGATTCTAAACACCATTTCAATTTTTTTGGTTGTTGTTCAGAGGTTCTAAGAAGGAAGGATCTGCAAATCGATAGTTATTTCGTTACACTCCCCTCGCACTTCACAGCTCATTTTCAGCGTTTCACTCATAGCAATAAAGCTTATTATGGAATTAGAGTCACTTAATTTGAGAAATCATTTTAACAGGAATCGCCACAGGATGCCATCCAACCATTTGAGAAAACAAAGAATTCAGAATAATCGCAAAGAACAAGGGAGGCGGGGGGAAGAAATCAATGGAACCGTAAAGGCTGCCCATTTTTAGCTTTGTGAAGTCCACTATTTACTACAAGACAGGCTCAAGACTAAATTCTGCTTTCAAAGATCATTCCCTGAATGCAAGTTCTAGCAAAAGAATTTCTTACACAATATATTTTCTGTGCTCTTCATAGAAAAATACATTCTTTAGGTCACCATCATAAACTAAGCTATGGAAACATGATCAGAATAAAGATGATTCAAATTCATCATCTTTAGACTCTCACTCAAGACCAAGTTCAGGTCAGTAATTTCAAGACACAAATACAGAGCATGCACACACACTTTCTCTAGTCCTACAGAAAGGAAACCGATGCCAAACGAGAGGTGAAATATAAAATAAACCACCATTTCTAGAGCTGTTAAGGACTGGGTGGGTGTCTGTGTGCAAAGAATCCCTCCAACACCTCAACATTCACGGCAAGCCAGCAAAAAGCCCACCCAGCCCTCATAACACTACTTCAGTTGCAAACACTACTACAAGTTGCAAAATTCTGGATGTTTTATCCACCAGTGGCAAAGTAAATCTTTTATCTCTGCTAGAATGAAAACTGAGCTTACTGACAGCTTTTAAGATGCAAAGACGAATGGCCAACCCTTCGTTAAACAACAACAAGAAAAACTCCAGAAGAAGCTCATAAAGATTCTGGGTTAAGGAGAATAATTCTTGAAAGAGTTAGGAAACAGGTTCCAAGAGTAGATAAAGCATGAACCAGCAACATTCCTGAAGAGCACTAAAGATCAACATGAAAATTGTTTCTGTGACAGAACAAATATCGCCATACCATCACGTTCTACTGAAGCAGACTATTGCTGCAGAGAACCTGAAGGACAGAAGAATTTTAAGATACAAATACTAATGGCCAGAGATCAACAAGCCCTTCAAGGAGACAAGTTTGAAGTCCAATCTTAGCATCTGTGAGTGAAAGAGAGCCAAAGAGGAAGACTGGAAGGGCTTTCCCCTCCTGATCACAAATTTAGAATGCAAGCTAGAAAAAAAACAATTTTATATGTGAGGAAGCTTCCATCTAAGATGCAGTTAAACCACAGGCCAACTACAGAAGGTATCTCTAAGACCCCACTTTGACGACTACTAGTTAGAAAAGGACAAGACAACATCACTGCGAAGGACAAGACGCTGCTGGCTGCTGTTTTCATTATCCCTTTGAACCAACTCTCTCAAGCCTCGTAGCAGTGGTTAAGTGGCTTGTGTTCCCCTTCTGGTTAGGCTTTCTGCATACCCATTATTGCAGAATTGTTCAGAAATACCTGCATTGATCACAGTAGCAAATTTCTGCACACAGCTGTACCACTGAACTTAGCCAAGGGTCAAGAGAGCCCAACAGCAAACAGTTCCGTACGTAAACCACAGCCCACTACAGTCTGTCCTCCTGTTCCTGCGCAACTATTTCATGCTGACCATTTGGAAAAGGCATTAAAACCTTTCTAAAAAAAATATATAAAGTGACTTATGCTGGTAGGTATACTATTATGTTATCCTATTAATGACTGAAGCAGTTTGTTTAATGATAGAGGAAAACTCCTCTTCCCTTGCAGTTTGCTTTTAGTTCCTCCTTGTTACGTGAAGGATTACCACGTTATTACATGGACACATTAAAAACAGCCAACAGCACCGTAACCCTAACACTACTTTCATGTTGTCACCACACAACTCTTTTCCTCATTTAGCAAGGACATCACCATATTCATTCGTAAATCCATTTTTTCTGCGCTTTCCAAGAGAAACATGCTTCAGTTAAAGCAGTAAAATAACAAACCTACGCTGTCGACCCTTATGTTATCAAAAAGCAGCGAAAGCATCATTTTCGAATCTTCAGGCAGGATTCAGGCCTGCAGCGATGTTCTAACCCTACAGCAGACATTCCATTATTAGAGTTTAAATTAAGACAAAAGAGGACCAGCTATGGTTGCACAAATGGTATTATTCCAGTGAATTTCTAATTATGCTGAGCCAAAAAAAAAGTATCTTATTTGATTAGTACAACTAAAGATTTTTTAAAGAAAGATACAAGCAAAATATACCCCAAACCAAACCACTGCAACCCTAAAGTTTCTCTCTGCTGACTACTTCCACTTACAGCACTTTCAAACTATTTCTGAACTTCTCTATTCACCAAACCCTCTGATACGGGTTTCCACTGTCACAATGGACTCTGCCAACACAGAAGCTTGGTTTCACGCTTGCCGACTGCAAGGTTGTCCCCGAGTCATTTTCCAGGCCCTATTACCTCATTGCTAAAGCACTTTCCATGATTTCATGGTTTTTAATAGGAAGGCAAACTTACGCGGTGACATGCACTCCTCCACAAACACTGATTTTGTCCGTATCCAGACACTAATTATTCCACTGTAACATTCGCCTTTCATTTGACCCTCCAAACACATATGCTGGTTAAATTCGTTAGCGAATAGCCACTTTATCAGCCACTTCACACACGCTCTCTTGTTCCCCCAATTAGAAAGGCTTACATACAGTGCGACATTCTCATAAACAGTGGTGGAATGTTAACATTGGTTTTCCAATACAATTATTTACACAGAAAATTACGCCTGTGTGACAAGTGTTACAGTCTAACAGAACATGCAGAAGATTACACATCGGCCAGAGCTGAACAAAAAAAGTCATTCTTACCACCTATGTAATACATTAAGCACAAATGTTTTAGGTGAAGACAAGCCTGGTCGATATGAACTGAATGTAAGAAAAAAATTGAAAGAGTAGTTAAAATTATCAGCTATATAGCAAATTAACCCAGCTTTTAAAAATATCTCAACATCCACCAAAAAGATACACCTCGAAATTGACTGGAAAAAACACCCAAACAAAAAGCACCGTATGAGAACCAATCGCACTGCATTTTTAGATGGAGTGTCCGATACGTAATGCTGTTAATAAAAGCTAGAAGCTAGACAGACCATCGCAACTGATAGCTTCGTCCCAGCTTAACCTCCCTCCCCACTACACAAATTTCTCACACAGTAAATGAGAAGTGACAAGCCAACACCCCCACAGACACTTGTGCTGGCATACGCCGGAGAAAGGCTCTGCTCTTTTGGATTCTCACTTAGAAGTAGCATCTACAGTTATCCAAATAAAGCAACTTTGCAAAATAGTCCAATTAGCAGAATTATTTTTCCAGCTACGTAGCCATGAGACAAGCGCTGGGTGCCAAGTTACGAAGCTACAGGTATTTTCTGGTTGTGTCACGTTTCAGCAATGGGATCCCCTGTTCAGGGAAAGGAGTCAGTGATAATACTTGAATGGTCACAGGCAGAAAACAAGTTGATGGAGACCCTGTTTCGGTGTCCTTAGAAGTGAACTTGATTATGTTCAGAAAGGAACAGCGTAACAAACATAAATGGTGTATATCCTGCATCTATTATTGTAGCCTCACATGCACTTACTGAAATGGATTCCGTGAAATATAAACAAAAATATTTAAGGTATACCTAATTACAGCTATTAACAGTACCTTTTTATCTGTACTTTCAAGCATAACAAGTACTTAAGCTTTAAAACGCAAACTTACTTGGGAAACCAATTTAATCCAAGATGTTCTGTTTTGGAGTACAATATCCTTTCCAACATTTCATAAAGTGGTCTCCATGGTAACTCTAAATCATCCCTGGAGAGCAGTTCTTTTTTCCTAATATAAGGAAACAAGGAGCACTTTAGGATTAAACATCTACGCTGACCTACTGCACAGCAAAATAGCCCAGATCAGGAAGACTGCTTTGAATCACACTCTTCTTCAGCATTTGGCATAAACTGCAGGAAGGTCGGGGAGTTTACAAGCCAGCCACTTACAGAATTACTGAAAGGCCTCAAGCTGTCAAGGTCTTCAACAGAAGTGTGATTAAGTGGAATAAGCATATCAAGTTGTGAGACAGTCTTCACCTCTTCCCTGTTTGGGTTTCAGCCTTAATACTTAGCTCTCTGGGTGCTTCCTTCTCCTAATATTGAAAAAACTGGCATTCTTTCACTTTCAAAACCACACGTAAAGCTTTAAAAGGGGGAAAGGTGTTTACATAATGCAAACTCTTCCTCATCAAGATCATCTGTGCAGGGTGGATTAAGTGAAGTAACCTGTAACAGAACACACTATTGCACTGAAGCATCTAACAACATGAAGCAAGCGAAGCAATCAAGTACTTAGAGCAGAAAATTTCTGGCATCAGAAAGCCGTACTTACTTTAACAGGTTTATTAACAGGCGTGCAAACCCTTGCATCATGCTGATCTCCAGTTTCGGAATGGTTACCAACTCATACAGCAGCTTGATAAAGAGCACGTGATCTTCTTTGCTGAATTTTCTCCCATATAACCGGATGTATCTGCAAGCAAAACACAAGATGAGTCAGCAGTGTTTCCGAGCATGTTCCTTTTAGCTAAGGCCCGAGCCAGATCCGGTCTGGCTTGCCGTATAACGAAACAAGGGAAAACCTAATTTAAGTTCTTGTTTGATAGACTTGAAAAAGATACCTAGCAAGGGAGTATTTTGATACCTGAAACCAACCACTTGGGAAACAAACTGAAGACCGATCCATTAAAATACTACCTGACATAATGTCCAGATTTTATCTCTGGCATAGTTTTAGTCTTTTATACGTACAGGTGTTTTGTTTTTCTTTCCCAATGCTCAGAAATTAGAATAAATCTTTCAAGAAAAAGTGATTTATAACCAGGGGCAATCCTAACACTAAATTTAGTGCTTCTTTTTGCTAGCCAGGAAGATGGATAATTTATTGTACATGTAAATACAAACCTTAAAGAATTAGTAAATACGGGCAGGTAGCATTCCTCATCACTATAGGGTCCTCTGAAATCAGAATTTGTGTCAAGTTTCTCCTAAGGGGAAACTGGAATTTAAGTGAAGTTTCTTTTGTGAGCCTAAAGGCAACTTAAGAACCCTAAGTAGTTATAAAAAAAAAAATGGAATTATGCTAAAAAGCAGTTAAGCAGCAAAAGCATGATCTGTTTTTAAACCAATGAGGTACAGGAAACTTTAAATAACTAGGGAAAAGAGCAACACCAAGGACAGCTTGCTGTCTTCCAAGATTCCACAAACAGCATAACAACGTTCACACCAGGTACCACAAAAACGATGACTCTATTCTTTCGCCTCAGCTCAAAATGGCTTAACTACTGGATTTAGACTCTCCACAACCCCACGTGCTTATTTCCTCGTTTTAAAAAAAGAGCAACGCTGTCACACAAGCAGCTTTATTGTACTCTGTCCTTTTCAGGTGGGGCACTTTGAGAAGGAGACAGGACACAGAAGCTAATTTAAAAAACAAGTTTCAGGTTAAGTCCAAATCTGACAGCTTCCAGTAAGGCTAATCAATTTATTTAGACACGGAGCATCGAGGCTTGTTCTGGTAACGTGAAGAACGCCAGATCTCACAGCACTTGTTTGGTACGTGGGACAGCAAACGTTGCAGACTATCTACATGGGAACCACCACGTGAGAAGATGATCTCTGAAAGAAAGCTACGTGGATGTAATACAGCCCAGGTAATTCTTCGAGGGCAAATAGAAGCAGCTACTGAGCTAACAATAAAACCAAGGGTAACGGTCCTGATTCCTGAATTTGTTTTCTGAAATTGATTGCTGCAACACTGTGAAGTTCAGTTTGTTGTTATCTGTTTTGCTTTGAAATGCTTCCTGCTTCTCTGGAAGCTTTTCCTCCTCGCAGCCCTTCCAGTGGGCAAACTGACCACAGAGAAATAAAGTTCAGGTCGCTCACTAAAACACACGAGGCGTACTTTACAGTGCCACAAGAGCACGCAGGATAGGGACAACAGCTTGACTACTTTTTTCTACCCCACCACTTCCCCATTTCTCAATTTCAAAAACAAACCAGCACTCATCTGCCAGCATCACCAACAGCCAGTGACTTGATCTATTCCAGGAACCTGACTCCTTTTGGGAAGTCGCCTTGCTTTTTTTTCCTTGTAACATTTTTTTTTTTCCAATATTCCTCCTCCGGCTTCCTTTGAATACACAGTGGGACAGCTGCGGGGCTTGGGGAAACCAATAATGGCTAGGCTTCCGAGAAGAAAAAAGAGCTCTGACAACACTTCTTGACGCTTCCTTTTTCTTTTTCCCCTTGATTTCGACAGGGGATGGTGCATTTACTGAGCAGTATTGTCACTAATGTTCATTTCAACGCGTTTCACTCCTTTCACACCCAGAAGGAAATGAATGAAATAGAAACTAACCCACTCCCCTGCAACAGGAGGTATGCGGATCAGCCAGAAACACCACCCACCTACAGAACGACCGCCAGCAGTCAAACAGCCACACTTTCCACACGTATAAAACAGACAAATGCAGAAAGAGTCCTCAGAAAACTGATTTTTTTCCCCCCTTAGCTTTCCCTTACTGTTTACTAAAAGGGGAAGACGGCGCTGGATGCAGGGATCGAACTGCTTACTTACACAAGGTAAAGGCACTAAAAGGATCCAGACATGAAAACACGACGCTGCACGTCTGGGAAAGAACACAGCAGCTCCACAGGAACACCAACACATTTCTGTAATCAACTCGAACCTTTTATGACTTCCATTTTGTTGTCGTTCAGTCACATAGACTTAACACGTACATCTCTACTCTCACAATGTGAGGTACAGAGTACCAAAAAATAGTGATTTAATTTCTTCATGTATTATTAAAGAAAGCAAAAGTGCAGAAGCCTGGAAAAGTAAGTTGTAACTACCAAGAAACACTCCGCAAGAGATCCAGGGGCTCTGCCAGCATTGCTGGATGGAAGGAAGAAGAAAACGTTTGCATGGTTACCATTCTTGACATTTCTACCAGCAGTTCCACTACACCAAACGCTGTTAATTAAGAAACAGAGGAAAAAGTACGATACAAAGCAATGCGCTGAATACAAAGATGCCTGGGAAATGGAGCTGGATGCCAAACCGCTCCCGTAAACGCAGCTTCTTTATGTACATGAAAAAGCAGATTTAAAACCCGTCAGTTATTGTCTTGCTCCACACTTGGATTACGATGACAGTCAGGAAATGCTTAATGCTAGAAAGTGACTACTCACGTTTTCCTCAAGATTAAGTGAGCAAAATGTAAGGGAAGTATCCTCAGGAGAGGATATTCCCACTATAAAGGCGAGGATACATCCAGTTCTTCACGAATCCTGCAGGATGGCTAGGGGCTTGTTCACCATATAAATGGTGGCTCCTCTCGAGGAAGAAAAAGTACTGGGTTAATGGAAAAAAATAATAATTTAATTCTAGAACTAAATTGGTGCAAATCAAAAGCTTCCTGTAAGAAGGCAGGCAATACTACGTTGAGGTGTTACTTGAAATCTTAATTCCTTCTGTAAGTAAACCGTCTCTTGACCTCTATCAGCCCACTAAATTGTGCCACGTCGTGCTGGTCGCTGGGTTCAGATCTGAAGATCAGCTATGAGCAAATAAAAGGTGATTAGGAAGTGAAAATGCAGTTTGCAGCTCCATCCTTCCTGCACAGAGCCCAGGGTCTCTACACACAAAATAAAACCAGAACCCAAACCCAGTTCCCTCCTGTAAAAGTGTTAGGTGCCCAATCTCTCACTGCACAATTACAATAGATCTATTTTTAGGAAGCGTACTGTTGTACCAAGCGGACAGCCTAAATTACCCTAGGAGTTGGCTGCTCTGCTACAGTTAAAAATTGCCTTCGCTTATGAAGCTGCACAGAGCACTCCCCTGAATTCCTAGCTATCTGCTTTCAGTTTCTCCTGCCCCGGAGAGGATTACAATCGGCCCAAAGCTGTTTTGACAAATGGTATGGAAAACAATGAATCACGCTCACCAAAACCACTTAAATCACATGCGTGTTTACACCATACAGGCACACAACCATTACGTAGCCACAAGAAGGCTTACATTTTTCTGATAAAGATGGGAGGGGAACAGAGAGAAGAAGATTTATATTGCAAAAGTGATTAAAATATTTCGGCAAAGTCTGATCGACAGGCTTTCCTGTAATTCAGAATGGTTGAGCTCCATTTTTTCTTACCTGACACTTAAGTGTAATTTTGTAATAAACCCGTACCTGGCAAGCACACAAAATAACATCGTCAGGAACAGAAGCGGGGGCCTCCAGCTCCACAAATTCTACCCTTACCTCCTGAGATAAGAAGTACAGAACGACCCTCGTGTGTTTTCCAGGCTGCACTCAACCACGTGCACTGTAACTGTTAAATAAAACTGTATTGTTCTGATAATGCTCTTTTACAGGCTATGCTTTAAAAAAATCCCCATGCGCAACATTTTTCAGTAAAATGTAAAAAAATTTAAAGAGAAACCTATTTTTGACCTAAGAGGCAAAAGTCTGATGCAAGTCCATTTAAGCAAATAATTTTGACGCAACCTGCCTTTTTTTTTTTGGACGTTGTAGCAAGTTATACAACAACTGACATTCGGTCTTCTGCTTTCACAACGGGATTAGTGTTTTGTAAGATACAGATTTTACCAGCCAAAGTTTGAGTAGTCTGGCGGTAACGATTAGGTCTGAACGCCAGTCTTTGAGGTACAGTTTGACCTGCATAAGAAGTCCCACTAAGTCACAAGTTCGTTAAGTAACTGCTCTATTCCTGTCCTCACGAGAAAGCTCTCACCACACTCTATGCATTCCAACAAAAGGATCTGTTTACGTTATGGAAAATGACACATAAACAGCAAATCATGCAAATTAAATTACAGACATTTCACCTGATAAACTCCATTCTTGCCCTTTTTTTTTTTCTCCTACTCAGACCGTGACATCAGATAGCTGAAACAGCTGCTTTTAAGGTAACCATGGGCAAGTGACGCTCTCACTCCTTGAGAGTGTAAGAAACGAAAGATCTCAGGTCCATCTGTCATCACAAAATTGAAACTGATATTCCAATTTTTAAATTAAAAAATATCTGAGCTCCACTTTTGTTCTTCATACTCTCCAGAGATCATCCATAGTTATATAAAGTTGCAGGGTACCTGAGGAGGAACAACTACACTAGTTTATAACACACAAGTGGTGTCTTTTTTCCACTTAATCACGCGTTTGTCCATCTAAAAATGTTTGTATTATTTCATGAAATGATAAAAATGTTAGTTTAAAAGACATGTTGGACATAATTCTGAGTTAATCCACAGAGTACTGTGAAAATTCTGCCTTTTATGATTCAGGTATTTGCAACAGGGCTAAGCAGAGATCTCACCATGATGAGGATCCTTTACGTTTCTCCATCAAACAACTGTAAAATTTATTGGAGCTGCTCAGCAGGGAAGATTTTTTTTTCCTCAATATCCTGTAATTTGACTTCGGTATGAAATCAGAACACTATATACTTTGGAAGTGTTTCATTTAGGCCTAAACATTAATAAAAGTTTTCAATCCCACAGAAGTACATTGTCAAGTTCAGCTGAAGAGCAGAACACCTCTCACGTTAAGTCTACCAGCTTATTTTTAAACTGATGCCACTGTTTCCTCCCCTGCCTGCATCCAAACATACTCCAAGTCTGACTGCACATAACATGCCACAAAGAAATCTTAGGACTGAAAGGCATCGGACAAGTTGCAAAACACACAAGAAATTAGAACTTCAAAGAGTAGGTGGAAAACCGCAAATTAGAGCCTCCTGACCTTTCTGTGATTCATAAAGCAGCACAGCAGCAGTTCTCAACAGGCTAAATTCACTGCCCTAAAGCCTAAACTGGTAACAGTCATTACAGTTTACAGAATGACTACCAGGGTAATTCTAACGTAAATCCTTTGAAAGTGTGTAGGATTGTGCGCTACATTTAGCCTACATATCTAAAGTAGATCTTTCTCTTAGTAAGAACTAAGAGAGTTTGTCTCAGCTTGATTAGTATACGAAGTTCTGCAAGTCCAGAGGCAACAGGTATCACTGAAACCAGCGTGAGCTCCCAGATGGCTGAGGGGGGAAGTTTAAAAAAAACAGTACTGACCTAGTTCCAAGCAGGTTCAAACTGTCACATAATGAAAACACGTGAGTCATTCTGCAACCATCAATGTAATTCTATCTAAGAATGCCTCTTGGCAAACAAAAAGACTTACATTTCAATACAGATGAACCAAATAGATTTGACTGCGCAGCATGTATTAAATTCTAGATTAGTTTATATGTATGTATATATAAAGGAAAATTCTAAGTGAGGATCTCTGAATTCTACAAAAAGCACATAGTTCATTGTTTCTAGCACAGAGAAAATACCATCAGAGCGAAAACAACGTACGGAAATACAGCTAACTGAAGCTACAGGAGTCATTGTCATCTGATGCCGTTTTCAATGCTAGAGTATCAAAAATAGTGGCAAGGAAAATAGCATAAGTATGCTTTGTAAAATTCCCTAAGAGGAACCTAGGCTCAGCTCGGTGATGCCGTATGGAACCAAGCTGTTCGGGATTGTGTTAAGAACACTTCACAGGCACACGGTGGAGCCGGGCAGTGCCCGTTGCCCCAGCAGACGTGGGATGGAAGGGTTTTTCTTACTGCTGGGTGCTGTTTACAGAGCATTAAGGCATAATTTAATCCTGCTAGCACTGAACTAACAAACAGCCCGTCTTGAGAAAGACTTTGCGTTCCTACAGCAGAAGTTACGCGCAGATAACATCTTGCACAACTTGCCTAAAAAGGCAAGAGGTCAAACAGGTGGTCGAGAAATAAATAGCTTAGAAATAACGACATAAAAAACCCTCCCGATTCGTGAGATCGTCGAGGCTCTCCGAGCCGGGCGTGCTGTAGGAAACGAAACCACCTCTGCCCCGCTTTCCCCCGCCGAGCTGGTGGCGGGCTGTGCGGGACAGGGGTGGGCGAAGGGCCCTGGCCTTCCCCAGCCCCACAGCCCCAGGAGACCCCGGGGAGACCCCCAGGAGGCTCGGTTCCCCCCCGTGAACCCGTCCCGCGGCGCTGTGAGGCGGGCAGGGGGCACTCACGTCGAGAGCTTCCTGGTCCAGAAGAGGCCCCCGGGCCACAGCTCCTGCAGCTGCACGGCCCTCGCCAGGTTGCCTTTGATTTGCGCCAAGAAGCGGCCGGCCTCGGCCTCCAGGCGCTCTCCGTAGGGCAGCAGCTTGTTGTACACGATCTCCTTCTGAGGCGGCGCCATGACCGCGGCCTCCGCCCCGCTCGGCCCCCGGCGCTGAGGCGGCGGCGGAGCCGCTCCGTGACGGCACACCGGGGACAGAGCACCGGGGACGGCCCCGAGCGGCCCGGAACGGCCGGCTGCTGCCCGCGCTCCGCCCCGCTCCCTTCCGGCACGGCGGCGGAAGGCGGCGGCGGCTGAGGCTGAAGGAGGCGGCTCCTGGCCCGGCCGCGCCTGAGGGGAGGCGGCCCCGCGCCGCGCCCCGCCGCCATTTCCTCGCCGCCTCAGCGGTCACCGAGCGGCCGCTCGCGGCTCGTTTCTTTAATAATAAAGTTAATTAACAACGGCCGAGGTCCGAACCTGCTCACGTAACGTTCCCCCAACTGCTGCCGGGGGGAGAGAACCGGCCGGCGGTGCTCACCCCTTAGGGGTGTCGAGGCTCATTAGTCCCTGGGCTGGCTGCAGAAGGGCTGAGAGGCTTATTCCGAAGAAAAATGCTGGTAAAGCACAGCTCCACGCTGCCCTCCGTGGGTGTAGGATGAAGCCTGCGATGGAGACGTGATAACAAGTAGTGCTGATGGCTGTTATCTCCAGCTGTCGCCTAAACGTAATTGCTAATTGAATTTCCCCTCAAGAATCACATGGAACAGCTGCAGATGTATTAGATGGAGGGCTACAGACAAGGGCAAATCCTGTTTTCTCGTCTTTATGCTCAAATTAGCCCTATAGAAAAAAATGATTAAACAATGGAACATAGTACAAAGTGGAGAAATGTAATACGATAAGCAAAGGCTGTGGCACTCATAGCATCTGCCTGAAGAGCACCTTTACACCATGCTGTTATGTGCCTTTGTAACAGACGTTACTTCTGTTTGCGATCCAGTGCAACAGGAAATAATTCGCATGCACCTGTTCGAGTGATGCTACCTCAGCTTACAGCCATCACAAAACACTCAGCACCTTAACTTTCTTCACAAGCAAAGTATTACAGAAGCAGCCTTAGATAGACAAGGTTTTCCCAGGCACCAAAAGGAAGCTCTGTGCTGCTCTGTAGATCTCCCATCTAGTATTTTTACTGTAACATCTCAGGAAAGTGAAAGCCTATGATCACTTCTTAAATGCATCAAATAACTCTCAATGCTTCAGTGAAAATAATTGTTCTGGGCTGTAGGATGAAAGCAGGATAAAATACTCGGCTAATTTCCCTTGACTGAAGCACTACAAAGGGTCAAGCCTTTTCAAGCAGGTTTTGAAGAAACAAAATTAATTCTACCTTTTCCCGCTTTCCTAGAACTACCTAATAGAGGAAGGACGATGATTTTGTGTTGTGCTCAGTGCTTTTACAGTGAGCTTCCATTCCTACAACATTTTCTCTCACATATCCTTGTAGATTATGTATATCAGTGCTTACATTATTACAGAACAGTTCCAACTATAGGTGTATGTTTTGGAGGTTATTGCCATCTTTCACAGAGGCACCCCATCTACCCTGCGCAAAATAATTTGTGTGAGAATTTCTCTCCTTTCTGGCCTGAGTTAAAAATAGAACATGATTAGGATCAAATTCCTGTGTGCAGTACATCTTGTTTACTATTCTGCTGGAGAAAACAGGAATAAACAAAAGGTGTTGCTGAACGCTATGAGGTGAATAATTTTATCGCATATTCTGACAATGATAAATAGGGTTACTGGCCCAGAAGCTGGAATAAATTTATGCACATTTAAGGATAAGTAAAAATATTTTAAATATATTCTAGATGTGCTTTGAAGCAGGAAAAAACAACCCTAGAATTACTTCTTTTCTATCATTTATAAGCAATTCTTCTTTTCTACTTGATTGCGAGAGTGGTTTGTTCAAACAGCAGTTGCCAGTGTGGGAAAGTGTTTATTAAATTTGAAGCATGCAGGGTTTGTTTGGACTTGGAGAAAAAGAATCCAAATTATAGTCCAATTTTCTGAAATGGAAGTTGGCAGATACGTAAGGAACTTCAAAGCTGCACTCTGTTGCTTCATAGCTACATTATCACACACACAACACGAAACACTACTGCAGTTTCTGCCCCTTCTCACTCAAGTTAAAACCGAAGACTGATTTTTTCACACACTTTTAAGTGTTCTGCAACGTGGATAAGCACCCCCAGCCTCAGGGAGCCTATTTAACTGGACCAGCAAACCACCTCAAGGGGGTGTGACTGCTGTACCTCAGACACACAACTGCTTTCCACCCCAAGGAAACGCTTACCTTTCAGGCAAAAATGTGCAAAGTATGCTATCAGCACCTCGCTCACCCTACCAACTTAAGTGACCCCCTTATTCTCCGAAATTACTCCCATTTTCAGAATCTGAAAAGAGAAAAAAGGAGATGGAGTCTCTTTAATTATAAGAGTAAACATACTTACAGTCCTTGCATTTTCAAGCTATTTTCTGCACGTTGATTCATTTACTAATTGCATTTGCTCATTATTGAAAAACGAATCCTTTTACAATCCCGGTACGCTGGCATTCTGCAATTTGAAAGGAAAACTATGATACGTTTTGCCAAGTGAGTCAAAAATACATTTGTTCTTCAAGTTTGCAATGTGTTTTGGCTGCAGCAGTGTGTAAAAGCACATTTGGTCCCCGAGTCGTGTGACGAAGGACTCGCTTTCATAACACGGAACCAGCCTGTGCGACTTGCATCAACAGCTTTTTCCTCTTATTAAGTAGGAGGAATACAGATGGAGAGCAACTGAAATATGGTTGCCACCTGTTGTTTTTTTGGCATTAGATCCTAAGAATTGATGAATCCAAGTGTTGTAGTTGGGAAAAAAAAATACAATCTTCCCATTCATGAGAAATTTTGACTGTTAACAGTGACTTAAGTCACGTTGCACATTGATCATACGCTCCCTTGCTGGCCAGCTTGCTACTTTAGGTCAAGTAACACGAGTGCTGTCATCAGTATTTAGGAAATTTGTCACTCAACGGCGGTTTCTACTGTCTCACATCTCAAGCAACGACTTTTCCTACATGTATGTTTTTCTTAAACCCATCTGTACTTAACAGTACCTAAGTTAAAACCTGATTTTTTTTGAGTGACAGACTTGTATACACTTTAGAACTTCGAAAAGAAAACCAAGTCCCACAGGACCTTCATAACACCACTAAAAAAATGAAGCAGAAAGCCTTAGGCTTTCTCATCCCTGCGTTTCTAAATTGGTCAGTCACCCAAAGCAGATGCCAACAGACACCAAAGGCAGTCAGGAAGCTGCTGCTGTCCCGCTCACCCACTTTCAGACCAGATGGAAACAACATGCTTTCTCCTAGAAGCATCTGTAATTACTATCTCCAAGTCTTCAGACTAACAAGGCCGTTTTCGTGGCAAGGAGCTGCTCCATCCCTTCAAGACAAGGACATGAGAAAAGGCTGTCATGAGAGCCTGCTGTGAAAGTGTTTACTCCCCTGCCCCTGGGAAACAGAGCTGCTCTAATGATTTTTGGGTAGTAGCAGTTCCTTGTCTGTATAAACAGCGAAGAGCAGTAATTACAGCTGCTTGTCTCTCCTCCTGCCCCTCGGAACTCAACTGCTGTTATTACTTTCTTGAGGAACAATGAGCAAGATGGCAGTAGGATTAGTCATTCTGAACAATCTTCTGAAGTGCGTGAGTGCAATTAAAATCACTAGTCTTAATCTAACAAACAGAGGCACGGGTTTTAAAAACAACACATCTGTGCTTGTTAGTAGCTAGAAAAATCTCATCTGCAGACATATGTTGCCTCTTTTGCCTTATTTAAAAGAAACACTGCTCTGCCTAAATATAAGAAACATTTTGATGAGCCTAAAGACTACAAAGTAGAAATCCACCTACTGCATAAACGTTCTAAAAAAGTTTACCTATTTGGAGGATGGGGCCAAGAGCAATGACAGCATCTGAATGAGGTGCCAAGGAACCAAAGCTTCCTGTGGAGTACGGGACAAAAATAGGTTCTTCTGAAGCGTGACTCGGAGCAACTAATTTTAGGTCCCTAAAATAAGGCTGTTAGGGCAGTCCATTCATCCTCAACAATATCAATTCACAAGATATTGTTAGGCCTCCTCCCTTTCATAGCTCAAGTTACTGGGTTGGTGTTCTTACAAGGAGTACAGTCACTGCGCAAAGACAGGACCAAAATTCTCTCCGGTAAAATAATTTATAGCAGAATTGTTTTTCCCCCTCCACCTCCTGTTCTCTTTAGATGTCTTACTGCCTAAGATATGGAAAGCAAAATTGTCTCAAATCCTCACGTGAGAATTTGGCTTTGACAATCTGCTCCCTCTACGTATCTGAAGCTCCTGAAGATATCCCTGGAAACTGCCGTGCCTGCAGGGAAGAAAAATAATAGACTTGAACCTCGTTATAAGGAGCTTACTGCTGATATCTTCCCAAATTACTCGTTGCTATTTGAAACGAATAATAATTCCTCTGACATGAAATAAATGTAGGCAACTTTGGGGAAAGAGACATTACTTTTTTTTTCCCCCTAGAGACAGAGACGTGGATTTTTCTGTCCCAACATCCTTGCCAAACAGAAATCAGCTGAATATGACGACAGCCAGCTTGCAAAGGTCTGTTCTGTGTATTCTGCCGTTCTAGGAAACGAAGGAAACGCTCCCTCAGCAGCCTGCAATCCCTTGCAAAGACACTGCTCATTACGTACCTGCAGTTTCAAACAGAATTGCAGCAGACCTTGCCCCAGGTGTTTGACTAACTCTGGTGGTATTTTCTCAGCGGTGAAGGAATCGGTTTCATCTTCACCCACAGTTCCCAGTTCTTTGGTTGGTCCATTCACTCCTCTCCATCCAGTCTCCCTCCAATTCTTAGGTTATCAAAATTTTAACTAGACAGAACCTTTCTTGGAAGGACTTATCGTTCAAAAAGTGAACAAATTGTGGAATTTTAACTTGCTGCGCTTCTTAACATTAGAAAAGTAATGTTAGAAAAGCTTTCAAAGCCACTTTGGATATCTCTGAGGGATCGAACCTGTGAACAGGTATTTTTCATCCTAAGGTATCTGCAGACTCTCCCCTTTTGAATTTTAGATGAAAACATGAGGTCTTGGATGTTGTTCTGGTTAAGGGAAGGAATTTGCCAGTGTCTATTAAAGAGAGAAAAAAAAAAAGTAAGGTCTATTTTCCCGACCCAGGATGAATCAAGTAACAGCCAAAAATCTTTGCTCAGATTTTCAGCCTTCTTTCAAGCAGCGCTGAGGAAAAACAACTGTTGTTTGTCATGACTGTAGCTCACACGATCAGGTTTAACTCCTTCGCTGGATTGCTTGTTCACTGTTTTGAAGTGTGGACCGGAAATACTTAAGTATTTATGAATTCCGGGAGAGATGCAAGCTTACTTAAATATTCCCTTAGGCAACCAATGCTTTCTCTCCTGCTAAAGGACTATTTATAGTTTGCTTCTGGCTGCGTGGTTTTATGCACTGAATCTGCAGGGTAGGCTTTGGCACGCTTCTAAAGCAGCAGCTTCTCTCACGGGGTATTGTGGAGACACCCAGCATGTTAACAAACTGCAGAGGGGATCACGTGAAGCATGCGAGAGCTGTCTAGCATTCACCTGGCAAGTTGTTCGTGCTTCTATCCTGGTAACGTGGGGATAATAAGTGTTAATTGTGTCAAGGGTGGGACTACAGCAACGCAGGTCACCCTGACTACAGCTGGGATTCACGAAACTGTAAGCTGGTGGTGGTGGGGTTATTGTGTTAGGTGGCCCACTGACAAGAAATCAAGGTGAAACAAGGTATGAGTTAACACTTCGTTACAACCTTGGAAATTTAACTGTCCAAAAAGGCTGTTTAGGGTAGAAGGAATGTTCTCATTAGGGGACACAATAGGACTGTAAATTCAGGGAAGCTCCGGGGAGACAGAAAAGTTGCTTTTGCCACATTTCTGTGTTGTAACTTAAAGGCTAAGCCTGGTGGAAAACTGAGCCATATTTAGCATAAAACCACAAGCGGCCCTTCTGCTGGGCAAAGTACCAAGAACTGGGTGAAAGAACTAAGAAGGCTTAAAAACCCAACGTGAGAAAGACGAGGAGAATCTGCCTGGAACAAAAAGAGCAAAGATACCTTGTAATCTCAAAAGAGAGCTCAGCAGGACAATGCGGTAGGCGTTAGCTGTTATTTCCTCAGGCATATTCGGATACCACTATCTGCAACAACCATGTGTTTTCCTTTTAACGCTGCAGCAGATGAATGCAGAATCTGATTCATGCTTTTCTTGGCTTTGCCGAACGCACGCTAAAATCCTCTAACCGTGCCACGAATTAATCTGCTGACCCAAAGGTCTGATGAGACATGATTGGAAAAATGGCTGTCCTTAGAGATTCCGGACCTCTTTGCACGGAGTAAGGGACTGGTCGTCGGCAGCCGGCACAGTACCAGCAGGAGGCCTGACAGGCTCCAAAAGTCAGAGAATTTGGCTCAGAGTCACTGTTTGTCCCCAGCAAACGTGGCTGAAAAGCAGGCATTTTGAAATGGGAAGCTGAAAGGGAATTTGGGGTGGCGTCAGGGGTGCCAGAGGTCTTACCAAGCCAGGGTCACTCTCAGAGCTGACAACAGCTTGTGCTTTAGGAGCCCAGCGTAACACCTCTGCATCGCATCAGCTGCAGCCCTTGAGCTGTAGGCTACGAGAAAGGCTCTGCCAGCTGAAACTCATCCCTGGCTTCCCAGTGCTATCATGCTGTTGCCCAAACCGCATCCCCAGCTCTCCAGGAGCGGGTGGCGCTGTCAGGGCTGCTTTGTGCATTACCTCCTTCTAGCTCCCTAATTTTTATTTTGATTTTTTAAAACTTACATGCTCACCTCTTCTGTTTTGGATTCCCAGGCTCCCTGCCATTTTCTCTCTCCAGCCCACACAAACAACTCTTTTTCCAGGAAAGCTTTTAGTGTCTCTAAGACTGACCTCAGTCAGTCATTGCTGCAGCAATCTGCAAGGACAGCTTCCTGTAACCAGACTAAAAACTAAAGACTAAGACCTGGGCATGCATACAATTTTACTTCCCCTCTGTACGTTCTCCATTTTCTTCAGCTCGCACAAGACAGACGTCCTGAGTCACAGGCTGTGTCATTGTGTTTAATAGCGCTAAATAGGTTTTTCATCCCCTCATTCATCTGCTTTTTAAGGCTCATTATGCTTTGGCATCATCAAGCTCTGCAGACACAGTTTCCAAGATATGAACTGTATGGAGCGTTGTTTCCTTTTGTTCGGCATCAACTTGTCACCCAGTAGTTTTCTAATGCCCATTGAGTGCTCACGGACGAGAAATGACACCAGTTCACCATTTATGATTGTACAGACCTGTGCGACATCCCCTGCTGGGCAGACAAATGCTCTTCTGTCTCAAGATGACCCAGGAGAATATTAGTTTTTTGTTATGCTCTGTTAACACTTTTTGTTTTTAAACTTTCTTCCCATAAGGGGCTTTCTCGCCAGCCCCTGAGCGTTACACTGATCTGCTCATAAAACTGCTTGCAGTATCTCCAGAAGCCACCACTACTTGCATTGGTTCATGTACTTCCACTCCGCACAATGTTTTGTTAATAACGCAATTTAATCTGACTTAACGCCCACTCATTTAGCATAACGAGACACTTCTGTAATTCTTTGCAGCGGCACATTTACTACCCAAAGTAATCTAATACCATTAGCCAGCTATCCAGTCACTATTCCTTCCCCCCGCCCCAGATTATTTCAGAATACACTGAACAAAACCTAGAATAAATCCTTGCTGAATTTCCTTGGTAGCTTTTTCAATAACAGTTTCTCTGTGGTGAAGGTTTTCCACTTATTCCTTCCTCTTGTGACTGCTCCTTCAGTTATTAGATCACCAAAAGACTTGAACCTTATAAAAGCTTAATTAACCAGAGACATTTGTCAGAAGCTTCTTGAAAATCTAGCAATACTGTATCAACCTGATCCAGCCCTTTTCCACGTAACCACTGACTTCTCAAAAGGAGTCCAGTAGATTTCAAGCATGAATTCTTGTACAAAAATCATGATAATTCCTCCCATTTTATCAAAACTACAAATACGTCTACCAGGTTGGATGGGGAAGACGCCATCAGGGCAGTATGAGGATCAATGGAAATCCAGGCCCCGCAGCAGAGACCTTCCTAGCTTTGCATAAAAACTCTTTAACTCAGAGAAAAGAGTACAAAAGAACCCAATTTAGGGTTCCTGTTGTGTTACCTTTGGCAAACCCCAGGTTTGCACCATCTGTACTTTGAGATGTGTTCGTAGAGCTTCAGCCCACCTTTCAGAAGCATTTTCCTTCAACCAGATTTTCACCAAATCTGTTCCAAGTTCATGTCTTCAAATCATAGTCCCCTCACGTGACTGGAACTGGCAAGCAGATTCTGAAATAACAAATTCCCCACATCCAAGTTATAATCAATCCAGCAAGACTTGACTGAAGTATCTGATGACACTGGCTGCACCACTACTTTTCAAGATTCTGAAATACTAATTAGGCCTTCTCTTTGTTGCTTGTGAGAACAAACAGTGGGCTAATGCAGTTAATGAGAATGAATCAAATAGTTTCACAGGACTGCAAAACGTTATAGCTGTCAACCCACCCCCATTACACACCGTTTCTTTGCCAACCCACACTTTTTCGTGCTTTCTTAGTTCTTTTACAGAGCCCTAAATCCTCCACAAAAATCTGACATCATTGTTCTAATGGCTGTGGGAAGGGCGATGTTTAAACTTTGCTTTATTCAACAGGAATGAAGAACTGCTTTAAATGACCACCTCTCTTCCTCCCCACCGTGTTGCGTAAGAAGAGAAAATATAACCATTGGCAGCATCTCAGTCAGTTGTCTTGAAATTTTAACGTGCTTCCTGTGCGTGGATATTTCATTAATTAAACGTCAGACAGACCTCCTTCTGCCCTGCCATCAAACCACGAGACTAAGACTCCTAACGTGACTCTTCCAAATACAAGAGGACAGCCTGGGCTCACCATCTACTAGTCCCTGTCCCTTCCCACTTCCTTTTTCGATCCCGCTGATGTCCAGTAAAACCTCAGTTAGTTTGTTAGTTCACCCTAATTTGCATAGAGCTCCTAAGTCTTTGATCCACGGAATGAAAATATTATAGTTACATTACTCCTTGCTTCATACGCTGCTTCTAAATTCAAGGTATAATTACCTTCTGAAGTGATACCCGATGAATTTAAATGCTTGTGGGCATTACAGTAGGTGAGTTTGTGTTTAGTCTTGACCACCAAGTTGAGACTTCTTTGATCTATCACTGCAGCAAAAGACTAGCAGACCTAACCCCAAATACCACTCTCTGATTTTTATGCATTAGAGTTCAATAGCAGAGCTTCAGTCACACCTGTCAGATTTTTTTTTGCTACAGGAAACACCAGTTCATGTTCTACTGTTTTATTTACTAACACCTTGTGATTTAAAAAGCCTTGACAGCTGATATCCTCATACTAAGCATTTGTTTCTACCGAGCATTTAAGTTCCCTGCTAGGTTTTCAGATCAGGATTTAACTTGAACTGACTTACCTGAGGATTCTTTCATTTCCTAGAGCAGCAAAATTACTTTTCACGGCTTAATTGAGACTGAGAAATCGGAACTTTCTGCCTGTGGTTTTGTTGGTGGAGGTTTAGCAGTTCATTGCCTTCGATCTTCACGTAAAGGAACGTTAAACTAAGGCCATAGTGACGTAACAATGAAAAAATACTGAAAACTGAACATAAGATTAGTTTTATTAAATATTTACATCTATATACGATGTCAACCAGTTAACAAGCTGTGAGTTGAATCACAATTACTTTGGGAACTGCTGCTATAACAAAAAAAGAAAGTTTAAAAGAAAACTGCTGCTAAATCTTCATACCCTAGACAGAATCAGGATGTAGTGAATAAAAGGCAACCAACAAAGCAAAAAACCTTCCATACAACTTGTTGTGTGACACTGCACTACACATAGGATCTCAGAGCAGCTATTTGGAACAAGCACAGTAACAAAAAACTTGCTGTAAGTCGTCTAGCCACACTAAAATAACGGGTGCACGGTTCTGTGTCTGTCATCCTATAGCTTATCTAAGTAGTCCATGATTTTAGGGCACAAGGGGGACAAATTTATGTTCCGTTAGGTCCCAAATTTAGGACCAAGTTGGGCTGCAGTCCTGTAACTTGATCTGAGCAGGCATGACCCTTCCTCTGCACAGCACTCGGCTCGCCTAAGTGGGCCTCTGAATGCTGCTGTGGGTCTTTGCATTTCCAATGGATCAGGAGACAAGTGCTGTAAGGGCGCCTGACTGTGCTAGGGGTATTCTGCAGTAAGCCTCACATTTTTTTTCCAAGATTTATACACCCCAATTTTGAGTTTTACCATTTAAAAGCACAAGGTAGCTTTTTGTTTGCTTATGGTACAGCTAAAGTAAGCTGTTTTCTATTATATTGTTTTATTTCAAGATGAAGAGCGCTGCACATTTTTGCCTAGCTCTCCTTTGTTCTTTAGGTATGTTAATTTTCCATCCGGATGCTTTCTCTTGACAGAAGTCCTTCTTCTATGCTTCTCCTACTTCTCCACGGCGAAAGAAAGACAGCACATAGAAAAAGTTAGCGTTGAGAATATTTATTTGAATGCAGAAATACTTCAGGAAATGTCATCAGCTCATGCTGAGAGCTTAAGCCTTGCACAACTGTAGTTCTTCTTCTCATTTAAAATGCTACTATGCTGGGAACGGCGTCATGGAAGATGACAACAAGAACAGGTACACAAAGCCTAAGCCATCTCATTTTTACATGCATTATACTTCATTTTTAGTTTCCTCTAAACAGGCCGACTAGAAACTAGTAGTAATGGTCTTACCGAAACTTTTATGAGCTGGGAACACTTCCTTGTCTTGAGCTACTGCTTAGAAAATAAAAGGTATTAGTAATTTTTATATATATCTTTATATTTTTCTTTAGTAGCCCAGCATGGTGTTATTTATACATCCTACACAGCACAGACAAAAGCGCTTTAAGAACTCCCACAAGCCTGGCTCGTCCTTCAGGCTTTGAAATCTAATCCTAGTGTTTAAGAGACTATCTCTTCCCCTAGAAGACAACAGCTGATAGTCAGCGACCCACAGAAAAAGGAAAGTAGAAGTAAGACTATCTCTTACTTCCTAAATGTCCTATATTACACCTTGGGAGACTTTACTACATCTATCTGAAACATAAATAAAGACCCTAAAGAGTTTTGTACAACTGGAAGCAGAGTCTGCAAAGTCCGAAGTCCTATTAGTTTTATTTTAAATTAAATTGCAATTTTAATAAATTAAAAGTTTATTTTAAAAAAGTTGTAAGAGTGAATACAGTTTTGGAGAAGACATGATAAAAGAATAACTAAAAAAAAAAGAGAAAACTACTAAGAAGAAAAATTTAGCCTTTATTTGAAAAAATAAATACAAAGAAGAGTGTTTTAAAATAGGAGCTGTATATACTATGCTTAATACAGAACAAGCAGAAATTATAAAAGATAAATAATTGAACTTACGTGGTTTCTACTCTTTTTCTCTGAGTACTTACTACTCTCTAAGCCATGAGAGGGAATAGGCACGGCAACTTTTATACAGAGCCTTTGTTATCCATTTGTGAGTCAGGTTTGGACTTTAGATAAACACTGATGGAAAAGGGTAGCATAAATGCTAAAAAAAAAAAAAAAAGAAAGAAGAGAGAGAAAACAATAGATAAATACTTCAGCTAATAAGTGGATGGCAGAGAGAGGGAAGAACTCTGAAGTCAGGAATGTTAATTGTTTGTAGATGGTGAAGATGCTCTGAGAAGGCTGAGAGCAGAAATTCAATCATGAATTGACAGGTCTGAGAAGGAACCATAATAAATTAAAAATGACAAAAAAACAGGAGCATAGCTAGAGGTTAAGGAATAAATTAAGACAGCAACATTGGAGATCATGTACCTGATAGAACATCTGCATAAACACGAAAGACACTAAGCTGGGGAGTGGAAAACATCAAATGTAGATGGTGGAGCAAAGTGACAGCCACACAGAGAGAAAGCAGAAGAAATGGCTACTCAAAGAAAAATAAGTTTGTAACGGTTTTCTACTCAGTATACACATAAATAACAAAGCTACAACTTCCAAAATATCTTCATCAACTAAAATGAAACTTATTTAAGTAAAAGATCCTTTTATTATAAGCATTGCAATTAACGGTGCTCAGTAGCAGGGCCCAGAGGGCCCATAGCTCTGCTTGTCCTGACCAGGCTCACCTGAGCCTACCACATCCCCTCTGCCCCTTGGTCCTGAAGCCCTACTGAAGCTCAGGGCTGAACATTTCCTACCTCATAGGCATTGGAGTCTCTAGTTCTAGTTCTCTTTGTTGTACCCTTCCAGTAGTTTCTGGTCCTTAACCTTTCCTGTATGCTATGGACAAAAGGAGGAGAGTGGGAGATCTATACTGTGCTTAGAGCTAGTATTGAGAGGTGTTCTTCAAACTCTTGCTCAGAGTACAGATATGTGACTGAATGATGAAATTCGTTTTCTCTACAACAGCGTTTTACCTTAATGCAAAACTTCTGCCAAGTAAAGCAATTTCCTACGTGGCTTTCACGATAAATCCCTTCTATACAAGCCTAAGGTCCATGAATAATTGTTCCTAGAGAACACTATGCTGCAAGTGAAATTCATTCGATACACGTGAAGCAAAAAGACTGGTGAATATAAAACAATGTCTTCTAAAAGAGATAAAAGCTGGCTGGTGTGAATTTAAATTAACAAGAACGTGTAATGGTCAGAAAAGAAAGCTTACTGTGAAATTAGTATGGAGAAATAAAAGACAAACTGTATAATAGCAGCTGCTGTGAGCAAACAAAAGGCCTGGGTAAATTGACAGCATAACGGTCATCCATGGAAATCACTACAGCCTGGAATTTCTCTTTCATGTATTAATTGTGATTGTTGCAGCTTTGTTTTAGTAATAAAAAGGTCACCTTTATTTACTGAGTAGCAAGCCAAATAGAACACATAGTAATAGTTAAGCTGGCAGAAGTTTAGAGGAGTCTATTTCATTGCTGGAGCGATCTACAGATGTTATGGCACTGTACTTTCTGTTCATCCTAGCAGTATGAAAGCTTGTTCATTAGAAGAAGTGTTCATCATCATTTGCATTTCTCTGCAGTGTTAACTAAGGAATGTATCTTGTGCTACAACTTGAGCATTTCTTGCAAGTAGCTGTAGGAAGTGCCATCAGCTGATTCTGAAGCCAACGTCACTACAGCTGGCAGGGGAATGGTGAAAATACAAAACTTCACTGACTTCATACAGACTGTCTATACTTTAAGATGGTGTATGCTAAAGCTCTCTTACTAATTAGGATACTGTTTGATTATTGATACTGACTTTTTGGACTGTAAAAACATAAAGGGTTTCACGGTATCTTTGGAGTTTTTCAGGTGTTATGAAATAATGAGAAGGTTGGTGTCATTTGGTGAAAGAATGGCAAGATATTCTCATGGCAAAGCAGAAAAATCCTAAACTGGTGAAAAAAAAAATTAACTGACAAAGAGAATTAGAGGGCAGCAGATGTATCTCTGGGCCAGAAGTTCTCAAGGACTGGGACAGAAATGGATTTCCATACTGAGGATGAGCCAGAGCTGATGAGAGGAAACCTACCTGAGTCACATCAAGAAAACTTACTTGAAAGGTAAGAGTCATTCCCTTGATTAAAAACCAAAGTTGCCATTACAGTTTGCTCTCTGCAGATTTCAGTAATCAGTACCTGAGCTCTGGTTTCAAGGCCTAAGTTGCAATGTTTGATATTGTAAATAGGCTAATATTTTATTTCTGACCTGTCTTGCTCTTCAGTGTTGATAGATGGCAGCAGATGACTGAAGATTCTGAGTTCATCTTCTTACCAAGGATAATTAAATGTTGTTTCTAATGCAGTACTTAGCCTGAAGAGACTTTTTCTTTTAAGAAAAAGCAAACACAGAGTAGAAAACCATGTGACATGCCAGAAAAATCCATGGCATCTGCTTGCAGACTGTACCTACTAAATGATCAGTTCCTGGTTTATATCTTTGCATGTTACATCTACGTTAAAAATGTTTTGGAAAGGTTTGTAAAGGAAAATGTGAGGACTAATATGCATCACTGTGTAGGTTTGAACATCTTACCTGAGGTGAATTTTCCACCTCTAAGCTCCTGGTGGTTCAGCCTCTCCTTGGCCTTGGTGTTTGCCCCACATAGGGTGAAATTGTGAAGGAAAAGCTTTTAATGTTTTGTCTGAAAGCTTTATGAGCTGGGAGACAGATCACTCCCACAGCCCCACTAGGGAGGGACAAGACCCTAGAGAAACTTTCTATTTTGGTGGTATTTCTCTCTATTTGGTGGCTTTTAGCTCTCAAGCATTTGACTTGCCGTCTTGGTCAAAATTACCTCAGTTCACCTACGACAAATTGTGTTGTTTGAGCGATTTGTGTAAACCCCTGAAAAAGGCAAAGGCGAATTACCTGTGCCGGGAGGCTCAGCTGTGTGGAAACACCAACCTGCCACAGAGAGAGGGACCCTCGCCGGTTCTCCCCAGGCGTTCCCGACCCATCTCGGCTGTGGCTGTGACGGGGACGCGCCTCCCCTCAGGCGCCCGCGGCTCCTTCCCGCCCGGCGCGGGGCGGGCGCTTTCCGAGGCAGCTTGAGCCTCGCGCGTTGCCGTCCGGGCGGCCCGCGCAGCTCGGCGGCCGCCATGTCTACCCTGGGGAAGGCCTCGGGCGCGCTCAAATCGGTGGATTACGAAGTGTTCGGGCGGGTGCAAGGTGAGGGGCGCGGGGCGGCGGCGCTTTGCGCATGCGCGGTGGCCGGGCGGGGCTGAGGAGATGGCGTCGTGTGGGGGATCGCGGCGCCCTGAGGGGAGGCGGCTGTCAGCGCCCGGGGGCGAAGCTGCGCTGTCCAACTCCTGTCAGCGCGGCTCCCCCCTCGGGTTGGCAACGAAAGTGAAGTGAATATGAAAGGGCCAAAGGCTATTCTCGTCTTCGTTAGCGAGTTTCCCTAGCCGCTTTAACAGAAATAACCGCTTGGTCGAGGTTACAATGTCACAGAGCTCTGCAGTTTCCCTGCAGATAGACCACAGATGACATGTATACAGTTTACAGTAAATTTGTGAAGTGAATTTTTTTTTTTGGAATAGCCTTTTATAAGATAACCTTACTCTTTTTTGACCTTACTCTTTTTCTTTCTTCTCTAGGTGTTTGTTTCAGGATGGTAAGGCAACATCTGATTTACCAGTTCTCCTTCAAAGCCTACTTCAAAGTATAGTGTTTCCAGGGCTAAAAATACAGCAGCAGCAGCAGCTTTGCAGACTATAAACATAATCAACCGACGGATGGACTTCTAGGTTAGACTGTTAAGTATTGCAAGCGGATTTAAGAGGAAAAATTTTGTGTTCATCTCTTATAGTAAAATATTTTTAAAAGCTTATCAATGTGTTGTTTATACTAGTGTATTTTCCAAAGATTTTATTGTGATACAAAGGTGAGCATTAGAACATACTAATGTTTCGACAGGTAAATTAGCTTCTGAAGCCAATGCATTCCAGTTTACATTCCTACTGGTAATTACAGTACCAGTGCTTAAGGAAGCTTATGTTTCCTGTGATGCAGTTGCTGGGGCTTGTGACCCAGCCAGAGTTCTTCACTAGCTCTGAATTTGTAGCAGGTAATTAATTCTTCTGCTTGACAGAAATCAAGAAACGTGTTTCAAAAGTGTTGCGTGAACCTAGTGAGCTGTGTTTAAGACCTAAAAGTTGTTGTGCATAATTTATGTATTGTGAAATAGCTCAAAATAGGGATGGAGGTTTACAGTATAGAATGTCTTTAATTTTCCTTTATCAAGTAGAAAGTGCAGATCATAGGGTAGGCTGCATTCTGATGCTTTTGGGTAATTTCTTAGGGAAAAAGTGCTCATAATCAGCCTGAAAAGTACTCTTCGTAGGTAGCAACACCTTTTCATTGCCTAGATTACCCGCAGATCTGTTTTCTCTTTTGAAGTGTAATTATTATTGAGCTGAAGTTTGGCTGTTGGCATTTAGAACAAATGTCTAAAGAGAACATGGGCTACATCTCATCACTGAACATGCATGAAAGAAAATGGAAGAAGCACCTTTTAATCTCAATAAATTTGAGGTGAATGGAAATATTAGCTGTTTAATATTAGTATTAGCTGGTTTTATTCCCTGCAGAGAATAAAACGTCATTGGTTTCCTGTAAAATACTTTCTGTTCCATGCCATTTCAGGGTTCAGGCACAAATGAAAACTATGCAGATACATTTTGTGTGTACAAAAAAAATAAGATGGTTCAGAAAACAGGACTTGGAAGCTCCTTACATTTGCTGCTATAATTGGCTTTGCTAGTAATGCAGCAGAAGATCCTTAGAATTTAACGGGTAAAAGTCAGGTGGAAAGGTTTTAGAATGAAACATGAGGAAAACCACTTCTGTTTGTGCATGCAACAAGCTTAAAGAGCTTAGAAGCCAACTGTTGAAGAGGCAAATGAGCAGTGATAGGAGCTAGAGAAAACTAAGTAAAAGATGGTGGTGTTGGATTAGTAGAGTCCTTTGATTAAAAGTGTTTAAAAATTCCTTAAACAAGGAGAGCAAGTTTTTGGCTGATCTCTGAATGAAAAAACTCCCAGTATCTGAAGATTTCTGTGCATAGTCAACTGATACAGCAAGCAGCAGGATGGCTTTATTATGAGCAGGGTAAGAAGCCGTCATATTATATAGTTTGTGGTGTTTTGTGGTTTTGGGTTGTGTTTTTTTTTTGGAAGAAAAGGGTTAATGTAAACCAACATGGGAATTAACTCATGGATTTATTTATACGTGAAATCTAATTCTTCTTCAAAAGCTGGTTGCTTCTGCTGCAACTGCAGAGCTGACAGGAATGTTTTAATGTCTGAGTGTGAGCACAATCTATGGATTCTTGTTTCTCTTAAGTCTCAGTCTTAAGGCTATGAAAATGGAAGTGGGGTTTAACATGGTTTACATGGTATGCATCTGGTGGATGTGCTGGCACTGATTATTGTCTCATTATTTTTCAAATCAGTACACAGAAGAGGAAGCTAGGAAACTAGGAGTGGTTGGCTGGGTTAAAAATACCAGTCAAGGAACAGTAACAGGCCAAGTTCAAGGCCCAGAAGATAAAGTAAATGCAATGTAAGTATCTTTGTTTCTCTTAGTCTTACTACTGTCACTTACAGAAGCATCTGAAATCCCAAATGACAGGTAAGTTCTTATATCAGTAGCTTCAGTGCTTTCAATAACTTTGGTTTTATTTGAGGGTTTTTGTTTGTGAAATTGAGGAGACGCGTCCCTTAAGCTGTAAGTCTTCAAGTTTAAAAATAGTGTGAGGCTTCAGTCAGTTTTAATTTTTAGTGTCACACAGTGCATAAGTGTGTTTTCCCAAACGTACTTTTAAAACAAAGAAAAAGCCTTCATTCCTATGTGAGCACAGATCTGCTATTTAACTTTGAATCACCTCTGCAAAGAAACACCGTAGAATGTCTTGAAATGTTGACTTAGCTTTTGCTTAATCAGTTTAAGAAACCTTTTTTTTTTTTTCCCAATTTAAAAAAATACTACATTAATACACATTGTAGCAAGGGCTTGCAATCTCCATTACCTGGAAATAAATTTTAAAATACTTTGGTGCCTTTAAAATGTATATGGTTTTCTTTATTAATTAATTTCCGAGAGCTTAAAGCTGTTACTTTGGAGAAGTGCTGCCTGTAGAAACAAAGACCAATCCAAATATCTGTTTTTTGCGTACGTGTGTAGGGAGATTGTTTGGAGTTTTTAAAACTTCATTATGGATGGCCAATTATTAGTGCATAAAGGAAACCTGACGTACCACTACACCAGGAAATCGGTATCTAATACATCTTTTAGCAGAGCTGCAAAATTAGACTAATGAGACTAGGCTTGTTCTCAAGGAAGAGATGGCAAAAGAGCAATTACAAAGGGAGAGGAAAGCTTCCATTTTCTTGTTAAACAATTTCAGGTAGCAAGATGGATCCTGACAGTGATGTTGAAGCTTTTGATGTACGTTGTTTGTGATATCCAGAGCAAATAAGTTGTTTTGAATTGCTGTTTCTTCATTTTAAGCTGGAAATGAGGAAGATACCTCTGACGTGGGGATAAATGTTGCAATGCTGAACTGAAATTGAAGTACAATTAAGTTACGTATTGAGATAAGGACTGCTGGATTTCCTAGAGTAAAATGCTTGGCAGAAATCAGTGAATTTCACTTGTTACCTGTGTGGGTTTGGATACATGGAAGATAACATGTGATGAACCTATTTTTGGTGAGAAATTGCTGGGCTTCCACATGTAAAGGGAGGAATTGTATATGAACGGACACTTGGAAAGGCTCTTATTCCTCTTAGTACATGCAATAGAACATGAAGTGATCGGAACCAGTATAGAGTTGAGAGGGAGAAAGATCTAAAGCAGGTAAGTTGGAGGTATGACAGTGTGGAGGTATGACTCTCTCTGTACTTTGAGCTCTCTAGTGAAGCGAGGATGTGTCAGGAATGTGTTTTGAAAACCAGTTGGCTAGGAAACTGATGGGGAGTGCATGGCGCTTGCGGATACTGGGAGCCTTGTGCTGAATGTTCCAAGGTCAACTTTGTTATTTTGATACTGCCTTATATGTGGTCAGCTTTTTTGGTAAAATGTGTGCAATATTATGTAAAATGTCTTCATTAAAAGAGGTTGCACGGCTAGTTTTATAGATTACATTAATTTTAAGCTACTGTGTTAAAGTAAAAGGCTTACAGAGAGCACAAGGAAGGCAAGGATCTCCCAGAAGCAGCGACACTATGTTGCTTCTCTGCTGGGAAAACCTACTGAAAGCTCTGTGTTTAAACATTTGCCTTGCATTTAGCAGTCAAGTTCCTGTCTTGTCCTCTGGTTAAGTAGGAAAGGCAGAGTTCTCAGCTTCTTGCCAGATGAAGAGAAATATGGCAGTTGGGCCATGTTTCCAAAAGCACCTCAGCACCTCAGACTGATGCAATTTCTCAGGCAGTGTGCTGCAGAGTGCTGAAGCCTGGGTTTTGTCCTAAAAGATGGAAGTAATTGGTTCCTGGCAGACAAAAAACGTGGTGGAAATACTCGTAAATGTGCCATGCAAACTGGGGTTTGCTCTGGAACATGTAACAGCTTAGCTGGGGCATTCTGATTTCTGCAAGAAGTGGCGAAAGGTAGATAAATCTGAAGGGTCGGGGCATGAAATGTGGGCAATGGCCTTCATTCCTTAGTGGATTGTCCACTTAAGGTTGAATGTCAGCTTTTTTTTTATATATATATTTTGTATTGAAATGGTGATGGCGCTGAAAAGTGCCAAATTCACTCGGAATTCCTTGAGGCTAGGGTTTCACACGGTGAATTCGATGGTAATTCAGGAAGTCTCAGGTAGGAATAGGTTTTTGATTTTTAGATGTCTTCAATTTGTTTTTAAAGAAGACTTCTTCATGTTGTCAAAGACTGGTGACTACTCGAAAGTATTTGGCCTTGAACTTCCTACATAAAAACCTTAATTTCCCTTGCTTTTTCGGCTCTAGGTGTCGCTGTTCGTGTTCTGTAGATGCTGCCAGCTGGGTGCTTCAGCTGAAACCCCTCTAATTTCAGTTGAAATTGACTCTAATGCTAGAATCCCTCTCTTCTTCAAGGCGAGTTGTTTTTTTCCCCGCTGCCAGTACAGCTCACCGACTCCAGAGCTCTGCCCCGTAAGCTGTTGCACTATTAGGACGTGAGGTTTTTTTTGCTACGATTTTCCAGGCTTCCTTTCCTTAGATGGTGACTGTCAGTGATAACTGGCACTTCAATCTGTTGCTTAGGTGAAAGCAACCTAGGATTGCGAGGTTGTATTGGATCATTGTACCAGCGTTGGCAAATGGAGTTATCTGAATAATAAATGTAGGTATTTTCTTACTTAATTAGAAGCAACGTGCCTTTGGTATGCCTGGAAAAAGATTTATTTTGACTTGAATCCTACCTAAATCTCAATATTTTAGTATAATCCTGTAGGCAGGATAGGCAGAGCTTTCTAGGAGACTTCTCAAAACAACTGCCAGTTGGATGTGCTGCTTCTGCTGGAAGCTTTGTAGTGCATGTGAGGGCTTTATGCTGCATAGTGGAAATCATTGGAACCATGTGTAACGCTGATTTTCAGAGTGGAGATAACTCTCTTGTAGCCTACGTCCCCTTTTACAAGAGGACGTAGAATAGTTCAAGGCCCCTAATCCGGCTTTTTATGCCAAAGAAAGATTGTTCCAGATGTCTTCGTTGCTCCAATGACATGTTTATAGAAATACTAATGAGTAAAAGTTCAGTTTAAACTAATATTTGTGAAGTTTTTTTTTTTTACTCCAGTTTATTAGGGGGAATAACTTTGTGCACACACTTAAAAATAGATTTCTGGCAACAATTGGGTAATTATAAATAACAGTATGTACTTGAGAAGTACAGGTTTCCTTGAAAATCATTATTACGGGGTGCTGTATTTGACAGATACCTGCTTTTGTTTTTTAAGTATAAATTTCCTGCTCGAGTGATGCAACATTTTAACTGTTTGTCCTCTTGAGCAGGGTCTTCGTCTGCTCCTTTTCAAACAGCCGAAAGCTGTGGGACAGTTGACGCAGCGTGGAGCCGAAGCTGCTGCACTGCGTGTTTCAGAGGGGTTTTCCAGCTGGAGTCTGGTGCTTTACTAATGGTCCCCTGTAGCTTCTAGTGGTTTTAGCACACGGCAGAGCTTGCTCATGTTGCCTACAGAGAAACACAGGCATAATAGGAAGAAAAATGAGGAACTTGTTCTGCTTTCCTACAGGAGAGACTCGGACATTGAGGCTGAGCTGATGTGGGGCACTTTAAAGTTTTTGGAACTGCTGTGCTACTTAAGGCTATTGCATCTCAACAGATTGGCACAAGGGTTGTGTAGGATGGTTCTGGCTCTTTCGATGTTGCCCAGGAAGCCATGCCAAAAATGATGGAAATAATAGTATAAAATGATTGGATCTGGTTTTATCTGAATTGTGAAGTTTTCTCTAGGTAGGTACTAATCGATATTAGCATGAAGTAGCCAACGATACCTGTGGCTAAACATCACAGGGCATCTTTGTCTTTTTGCCCTTTGACTTTATCTGACATCCTCTCATCCTTCTGCTCTTGACTTAACTTATTATATTCGCTCTGTGATTAGAAGCTTTCTTTTCAAAGCCTTTTTTTTTGTGTGTGGCTGGGATGAAACAGTTGTTTTAACCTATAATGAATAATCGATAATGAATATTTGTGATGCTGTGGGCTCTTCCTGCTTGTTTCCTTTTTGCTAAAGGAACAAAGAAAATCCGTCTGGAAAAAGAGTCTGGCAGATATTCAGAGCTTTATGAAAGAAAAGCAGGCTTTAAAACAAGCAGCTGATGTTCCATGTTTGCAAGCAATGACCGTTCTGATGGAGAGGGTCCTGGACAAATAGTTCTCCTTCCCTGTTTTCAGTCTATAGCATTTTAGCAGTGACTAGAAAACAAACCATCGAGGGCATCAAAAAACAATCTATTCCAGCTCCCAAGTCTCCCAGCAATCATTTAATGAGATTTCAATAATGATATTTTTGCAGCAGGTTTGATCTGCTACGTGTCTGCTCCTGTGAAATCCTATTATGCTGTACAAATGCTGATCCTAAGCCTCTGGTTTTGCTTGTCATATGTAGTATGCAATTCTCTGAAATTTGGTGTTAAGGTCACTACTAGAAACTATTACGGACTGCACGAGTATACGCTCCAACTTCAGCCCATGTAGGCAAACTTACATGGTTACAGAGTTGCTAGGGCTTTAGGATAACGAGATGGCTTCTGTCTGCTAATCTGAGGTCTCCCTGACCTGTCCTGCTTTTGCAGACCATGGAGCTGGAGCCTGGAAACTTGTGTTTTCCTCAAGGGACTGAAAGGCCTCTGGTCCTGAGTGAGCTCTGTGGAGGTTTTGTGGAGGCAGGAATGTTGGAAGCACTGGTGTTTAGCGAGCCTGCGTACTGCAGCTGTCCTGGGACCAAACTTTGAAAGCTCAGGCTCCCCAGCAGCCTCACAGATGACCTGGCAGCAAATTCTGATGTAAATTTCTTTGGAAAGCAAATCCTGCTAGCTCCTGTTTGAGAGAAAATCGATTTTTTTTTGCTCAAAAATTCATTTTGAAGATGAACATGTTCACTCTTAGATTAGCTGCTTGTCTTCCGTTAGATCACACCTTTACTGTGTCCTTGGTTGGAATTGTGTACGCAAATTTGTATTTGTGCTTTTGCAACTGGCCGTTGCATGTGCTACACTTTGGCTAGGAAACTGCTTGAGCTGTATTACTCAGCTTCGGAGATAAAAAGTTGATCCCTGTTGCTTGTCCCAAACATCACTTGATGTCTACTTATGCTTAAAAAAAATTAAACAAAAACAAGCACAAACACCACCACCAAACAACAAACAAAACACGTAGCTAGACTGTGGGCAGCCTCATGGAAGTTCAGGCAGGGCTCCCATGGTACATAGCAAAATGACTGCTGTGCCCTCAAAATCCCACTGATATTAAATGGTACCAAGTGAAAAACCCTGTAGGTTTTAGGCTGTAGTCACTCAGGGCCCCATTCTGCCTCGTTAACAGGTAAGAGATTGCTACTGCCCAGGGGTAGACAGTAAAATTAAACAATAAAGCCAGGGAGTGTGAGTATGAATGTACAAACAGAACGCCATAGCACGGGGAGGAACTGACTGGCACGGTCTGACAGGAAGCATCTTGCAAACCATTCAAGTTGTTCCCCGATGCCTGGTCCAGGATTTCACCGCTCTATTCTTCTTGTCGTTCTCATTCTCTGCAGCTTAAAACAAAACCATTCAACTTATTTCATTGCTATTAATAAGAAAACCAATGCCTTTGTAGTTCTTGCATGACAGCAATGAAGTGGTTACGTGTACCAGCTGTCAGTTTTTCTTAAGTGCGAGTATTGATAATAATTAATTGGATAATTACACAGAAATTTTCTTTTTGGCTAGTGTCCATATGGACAGTAAAGGCAGGAAACTCAGCCCCGGCAGTGGGGAGTGGAACGTACAAGCAATACAAGCAATTAATTGTTTCAGTGAGCACTTGTAAACAAGGTCAGCTCAGCAGGCGTTCGGGAAATCTCTTATGAAATGTGATGCTGTCTTCATTATCCTTCTAAAGGGTTTTGGTGTAGGACAAAAACAGCAGGCAGGATTTCTCTGCTAGGCTGTTTAAGTACGTACAACAGATTTCTTGGGACTTTGAAGATCCAGGGGTAAATATTTCAAAGCAAAGAAAAAACTGGACCTGTACTCTTTTCTTTGGGGGGAAAAAAAAGAAGTTTTTCATCTTAAAGCTGTTCCTTTGCCTGGGTTTAGTCACAATTATTCACTGAATCTAGGCTAACAAAAATCCATTTAAATTAGCGCCTGGGTTATTATTTCTAAGCTATTATTAAAGGAGTCTTTCCTGTTATTCCCAACCTGAAATATGTAGGAGGCTGAGAACCTAAATGGTGAGCCCCATGTGCCATGAGAAATACCGAATATTTCATTTTATGTTGGGAGCAATCAAAAGACTTAAATTCTCTCTAAGCTTTCTACTTGTCAGGCACGGGAGGTGTGCCTGCTGGAGACGAGGGGGGATTGCGAAGCTTGGAACGCACGGGACCTGTGCACGAAGCGGACTGTTGGTGGGATAGGTGCCAGTCCTTGCTCCGTGATGTCGTGCTGCCATTTGGGGTGAGTACGGACCCTGGCAGCGGTGCCCCTAAGGCTGCGTGCTGCAGGCTCTGCTCTTCTGGGTCCTCCCAGTGGAGAAAATGAAGTTCATGGCTTTAGTTGGAGTCCTGCGTGGAAACCTGTCTACTCCCGAGGGGATCGGGTCACTGGGAACGTGACTCCCTGCAGAAAGGCTTAAAAGGTCTGTTACTGTGTGCTTTGGAAACAGAACTTACTAAAATGCTCCCAATGTTTTACCAGCTAACGTGGCTATCAAAAGCTATGGCATTAATCTTGAAACGGAGAGCTTCTACGTGAGTATGGAGCTCAGGTGCCTGTAGCAGGACTCTTGGTGCAAGGGCCTGTCTGCGCATATTTCCCTGACTGAAGCACTCAGGGAAAGTTGTTATGGGAAGTTGTTATGGGAAACATCTTTGCCTTGCTCTGTTTCATCATCCGTTCAAAGGCTTGGCATTTGCTGTGGAAATAAGGGGCACTTGACAAAAACAGCATTTTTTTTCCTCAGTTTTACCAGGTGATGTGTTGTCGAACCCAGTATTTTTTTGGAAGAAAAGGGAGAGAAATGGCACTGTACCGAGGGCAATAAATGTAGCGCCTCTGGTCGCTGTGAGTCTGTCCCAGGGTAGCCGAGTGTTTGTTTACAGCAGTGGTTTCCCTGGTAGGGGGTTGCTTGCTGCTGACCTTAGAGAAAAACCTCAAAGGACAAAGTGGGAAAGGACAGGGAATTTATAGTGCTTTGAATAATGCATTGTTGTCGATGTGTATCTGATACGGAGCGAGTGTTAATTTTTAACAGCTGTCAGTAGGTAGAAATAAGTGCTCTGATCGACACCTCCTAAAATATAATCCAGAATTGTCATGTTCAGCTGGTCCCAAGATTAGGCAGATCCACAAGTGAAAGCTGGCAGCAGTGACGCGAACATGAAGGGGGTGACACAGGCTTGCCCGAGGGTGGGACGCACAGTCCTTTTCGAGCTCACGTTGGTGGCTTGTTTAGAGCACGTTGGTTGGTAACCCGCATCCCTCAAACAGCTTCCTTGCTCTTAAAGCAGCTCCGCAGGGTGACCTGCAGTGGCTTCTGGACCTAACCTCAAGGCCATAACTAAATACAGGAGGCTGAGGTGGAAGAGCTGTGCGTGCTTCCCCTCAGCATGCTTTGTTTAGTAGGCAAGCGTAACGTGTTCTCTTCGTCGTTCATGCAGTCATCTCAGTCTCTACAGCAAACTGCACCTTGAAAAACAAGTTCCTACATAATTAAAGAAAAAAAGGTTGTCCTTAACGGCGTAACATAAGTCTGTTACCTTATTTAACACATTTATGTTTTAATGGGTAGTATTTAAGAAAATTCTGCTTAGTTCTTAAAAGCTGAAGTACTCTGATAAACGCTGATACAAAAGAAGTTGTTAGTTCTGGTTCTATAAAGAAAGAGTAAGGCAGGAGAACCAAACACTAAATGATGTTGTCCTTGAATCTGTCACTTTACAGCAGAAGAGAAGCCGTCTTTGTACCAGCAGACATGGAAATCCTTGAATGCTTTTGTCTTCCCAATTGCCCTGGCTCCACTACCGCTTGGCAGAAAACACGATTTCTCTGGTGGCTATCTGAAAGTTTTGGCTGCTTGTACCGCTGCAGTGGTACAAACTGAAGACAGAAACTCTTCCCCATGAAATATAAGCAATTCAAAGATATTTACAAATAAAGGAGGCCACCCTCATAAATGGAGTTGTTTTTTTTTTCAAAGCATACAGATCTTGATGGAAAGTTTCTTTTTTCACCTTTCTTAAGGAAAAAAGAAGTAAAACTTGAGATAACAGCTGTGACTTAAGTTATATAAAGAGGGCTGTGCCTCAAGCAAATAAACTTTGATATGTTTTAGGTCTGAATTTGGTGAATAAAGTAACTAACTTCACGAAGAAGAACAGCAGGCTGTTCTGTGAAGCTTGTCTTCGGGCACACTGACCGCTTAATTCAGTAACGACCCAGTGATCGTGTCTTGCTGGACTGTATTGCCAACTAAGATTCCTGTGACAATACTTCACCTCTTTTCCTAAAGCCTCAGTCCTTGGTACAAACTTAGGTAGGAATCGAACTTCTGTTTATAAAAATAAATACAAGATTCCCAGCCTCTATATGTCCTAGAAAAATAAGCTCTGTTAAGATGATGCCAAAACCCAAGGGCAAGCAAAGACTGAATTTTATTTTAAAGATCTCATATGATTTTTCCTGGTCGTCTGATTTTTTTCTGGCACTTGATTAATAAACCTGAATGTGTGGGATTAGCAATCATGTTTAGTGAATAGAGGACAGGAAGAGTGTTAAGAATAGTTTCCAGCTGTTTCTTGTTCTGTGCTGTAGGTTCACTGCCCATTTTGTTGTTCCAAACACTCGATATCTAGCTGTAGTGAAGAACATAACTGTGCAAGTAATGCCAAGATATGTTTGTATTATTACACTGATTATAGCAATGCTAACGACGAGGAAAAGCAGATCCTGAATCCACGTTCATAATAGCTGGATTAATTGAATTCTGAATTGGTTTTCTGGAGAATGTTGAGCCCGAGCTATACCTGAACCTAGAGAGGGCCTCCTGAATTTCTTGGCAAAGTGAAGACATAGTATGGTGAACACAGTTCATGAACCCATAACATATAGATGGCATATCAACTGCTTCATGGTCAGAGATTCTCTGCAGAGTGGGAATCTCCTGTCACTTGGGGCTCTGTTTATTTTTTTCTTCCATTCAGTATTGATTTCTAGTATTCCTTTATTTACCTCCTGCAGTCTTCCTTTGAATGCTGGAGTTCTTGTGTCGTGGGATATGTGGAAGCACGCAGTTTGTGGTTTGTGTGGTGTCTGTCTGCCTTAAAAATACAAAATCTCTTCATTTATCATGGTGAAACTCATCTTCAAACTGCCTGTGTCTAGTGAAACAATAGATGCATACAGAATAGGGATGCTAGGGAAGGAACTGGAGAATCAGAATTAGGGTGAAGAGGAGAGAAATTGGTTTTGCTAGGAATAAATTTTAAAAATAGCGTGATGAATGACAGAGTGCATGTCTAACATGTAAGTTTTGGTGAATGGAATCGAGTATATCTGCAGAAACTTGCTTCCCAGACCTGACAAATGCTACAAGCAACTTTTTTTGTTCCAAAAACCATTCCTTTAATATGTTTCCCCGAGTCGTTCCTGTTGGGTACAGTCATGGATTTCTATCAGGTGTTTTTCCAGTTAGTTTCATATCACTGGGTTGCCAGCACAAAGGAAAAATTGTCAAGTTACGGATTTTTCCCTCAGGGTCTGCTTGCTTGTGCAGTTACTGAAAATCATTTGTTAGGGAAGCAAACCTGGGTATGTTTGAGATTGGCAAGGTCTTCAGTATCAAGCAGATTCTTTTTAGCTTTCTCTTCAGAACTCTGTAGGATGAACACAGTGCCAAGAAGCTGTTTTCCGGTTGACTGGATGTGTACAGTGCAGTTACTGTCAGGGAAGTTTTATTTCAGTGTGTAGACTTTTGTGTAGTATCCTCGCAAAAATGGCCCTGTGAGCCACTCAGTTTCATTTCTCCAAATACATGTACAGTGTGCAGAGCCTAATCTTTAACTTAGGAGCTTCCCCAGAGCCTTCACTTTTCCCGAGGAAAATAGAGCATTGATTTCTGGTGATATTTGGTAATTAAATATCACTTAGTCCAGCAGGTTATCGGAACGCAACGTGATAACCAGTGCTTTTGGATGAATTAATATGAATTAATAATTGAAGCAATAGTTGGCAATGTTGAAACAAATGGGGGAGAACTTTGACTTTAGGTGCTTGTCTGTTCCATGTATTGCTGTTACTGCTCCTCGGTATAAGTTTGGTGATAATGTTAGGTGATAAATGCAGAATAATAAAACACTGCCTTGAAGGACTCGAATGGAATTGAATGTGGACAGGTAGTCAAATATATAAAGCAATGACTTAGCAGGATCTTTAGGTTGTGTTGTCCCTAGGTGTAATTTCCATGCAGCTGCCCCTCTCCCTCTACGCTTTTTTAAAGGCTTTACAATTCCAGAATGCTGTGACTGAGGAGGAAATGAGATAGCAATGGTTGTGATCCATCGAATCTACTTGTACAGAGCATAAGAATGGGGGTGGGCAGGCTGTGAGCATTCTCTAAGAATACCTGGAGTGAGAACATTCGTGCAGATGGCACCTCAAGCAACTCCAGCTGCTGCTGTGCAATTCCATACTTCAGTAGGAGGCTTGTAAACTGATTTTAACCAAGTACGTGTCAAGAGAGCTTCCATTGCTGATGCAGAAGGGTGGCTGCAGAGACAAGGGCATCATGGCAATACTAGCAGTAGGCTAATACTATCTGTGGAAAGCATCCACACCTTTGAGCAGCAAATGAATATGCTTAAGGAAGCTTTGTCGGGGGCCAGCAGAGAGATCCTAACGTTGGTATAGTAACCACATCCTAAGGAGGTTGGGAGTTGTGGTGTGAGTACACTTGTCAACTTCTTAAGGTGGTATTTTTTTAGTTATCGTACAAAATTGCTGCGGACGAGAACAGTGCGCAGGTAGGCCTGAACTGACCAAAAAGTGTCAGGAAAAGGCATTTAGAATTCGCAGAGATTTTGAAGCTACAATGAGCTGAGACATGACTGGAAAGAATAAGAAGGTGACTAACATATTTTGAGATTATGTTGTAGGAACAAAAGCATCTTTGCCTACTTAATTAAGTTGGATTCTAGGTAATGATGTCGCTATTAGCCTTCAGTCTTTAGCAGGACAGCTATAAAAGTCTTTTATTAATTTATTCTACAAAGACTTGTAGAAGTCACAGCTATATGCATTGTGCTGAAGAACAGTGACCTAGAGACAACTTACACCACTACTCATTTGGCCTGCACTGCAGAAATGAAGGTATTTGGGGTCTCCCAGTCATAAACACCAACAAATTACGCGGTCTTCTGCCTCTGTACTTCAGCTTATCCCAGGCTAGAGAAAGAACCTTCTGTCTGACCAGCTAGCCTGTGTTCCTCTCCTCCGTCTTCTTAGCCTGTGTCACTCTTAAGCCCTAGGACTGCCAGGCAGAAGCACTGACATCGCTGTGTATCAAAGCAGAATATAGATTCTTTAAATGTCCACGCTATTTTTTGTGCTATAGGTAGGCTACGGTCAATACTAGATATTAAAAAAAATCAAATAAAGATATCTGTTATTTTAAATAGTGTAATACTGGGGAAAGTGTGTAAATAACGTTTTATTTTTTGAGATATGCTGGTGTGTGTAACTGTAACGAACTCTCATGGTGAATTTCACGTGCAGGAACTAAGAAGTTAATTCAACTGGAGGGTATAGAAATCTCAGGGATCTAAAACTGGGTTCTCCTATGCTAGTATCAATTTTAAAAGGTTATTTATTTGCGACTGAACTTGAGCTATTGCTAAAGCTTTGTTAGATGGAGTTCTTGATGCCATTAAAATGATGGAAAAAACTTTTTCATGTGGTCTGTGTCAATGAAGGGATTCAAGTGGACACAGCCTGAGATGTTCCCATTGTAACTTGGTAGATGTGACAGAGTTGTTAAATTGTTCATCTCTCTTTTTTCCTTTGGATATGTGTGGTTTAAAGGTAGCGCAATAAATGCAGAGTTCATATGTATTAGCGTATTTGGGGGACTTAAACTGTGCTGGATTCAGGTTTGATATGAAAGAAAATGGTTAGAAGTTGAAGTCCTGCATACCTTTCTAGGAATAATCATGAATTTTATGAACTACAGGATATGTATGTGGACATGGATGAATTCTTCAACCATCGTTACAGACATGAAGCAACCTGGAGATCCTCTGACTAGGTTTACTGTGCTGTAAAGGTGATTTATAGCTCCTCAGCCACAAAATGAGTGTTTCCATAGCTGAACTCATGCATAAGGCTTCATGTCGGTCTGTCATGTGAGGCTTAAATTGCAATTGGCTTTGGCCACAGTATTTTCAGCTGCAAAGCTATTGGGGAGCGTGGGGATGAGTGTGTTTGTATTTGGAGGATTTGATTCTCCTGTGGTTTAAACAATTTTTTTGGTTTGCTTGAAATTCACCCTTCTTGGATGTGGTATAGGCTTTGTAGTTCAGCGTTTTAACACTAGATGTCGATCTACTTGCATATGTAGAGGTTGCAATGCATTTTGCCTTCTAGATATTTCTTTCACCAGCTCGACAAGCAGAATCCCGTCTTCCACCTACTTTGCAGGGAGTGCATGTCGTGAGAAAAGAGGAATTTAAATGTCGGATGTCTTGTAGTAGCCAATATTGAAGACAATTTCTTCAAAATAAGACGTGGCAGTTTGGGGATTGCATGGAAAATATTTGATTTCCATGAAGCTGATTGACAGCTTGAGTTACAGGAGTGTCAAAAACCTACAAGTATAAGCTGGAAAGATCTAAGTGGTAATCTACTTTTCTAATTTCCAATGAAAAGAAACTTAAACATTGATATTTCTTATCTTGGTATTTGAACTTTGTAGGTACTGAGTTTAATAAAATGGCTGAACGTTTGTCTGTTGGTTATTATTTTGTTGGTTGGGTAAAGCTTCTGTTTACAGAAGTTCTGAGTTTCCTATAAACAGAAGCTACGAAAATATGAATGCTAAGCTAGAGGGAATCGTAGATGTGTGCTCGTGTCACCCCACCTCTCTTCTGTTTGTTCTATTCCTGTAGCAGGCAGTGTGTTTAGGGACATAACAGGAGCCAAATTTAACTTACTAGGAACATTGTCATCAGAACAGTGAGCATGAGAGGGAATCTGGAGTATGAAACCTTTAAAGTCTGAAAACATCAATTTTAAACATATATACAGTGTCCTATAAAGTAAAATGTATCATACATAAAAATGAAGCAAAACTTGTTTCAGTGCTTATTTCTGTTGTGTGCCTGCAGAACAAAACAATCTGATTTTGGCCTTACATCAGCAGACAGGACAGGAGGCATTGTCAGTCCATTTAGCATTTGTCGACAAGCCAGGAGACACAGGTCTCAGCCCACATCTGAGCTTATTTAAGGACGAACGTTTTGGAAGTGTCTGTGGCTGACTGAGATGCCTGCATCCAGAGGAATCCTGACATTTTTAAGTGATTAAGTGCTATTTTTGTAGAGGTAGGAGCATTCGGAGGAACAAACACTTGAAGCCAGCTTTAATATTCCTTATACCATGCTTCTACCGTCTCCTCTATCTCGTGTTCTAATTTTGAGATGCGGTGGTGAAAAAAGCTATGTGAAAAATGAAGTGTGGAAGTTAGGTCCTCACTCTGCGAACCTGTTGTAGCTGGTTCTTGCTCCTAGTAATGTTGATGTAAGCATGCTGTTTCTAGTTAGCATTGCTTTTGATGCTTAAGTGCCATTTATGAAAGTGTTTTATATTTCAGTGTTGCAGAGCCAGCAAGAGAACTGGAGAACCTTTTAGGCTGGCAGCAGCGCAGACTGGAGCAAAAAACCAGCAGGAGGCAGAGGTTTCTCTCTTAAGCATAGTATCTTACTCTGAGTAACGGTTTAGAAATAAATGGAGCTAATTACTGCTGTGAATGCTATTGGCAGAACCCAGGGAGTTATACGGAGGTTTTTAGGCACAGAGCAAGTAACAGTGGCTGTAAGTTTAACTTCCTCATGGTGTTAACATCTTTCCTGGTGCTGTATCTACAGTTTTGTGTCAGACCTCTGCTTTTCTTTCATTTCAGAAAGTACATTTTTCGATAGCGCTAAAATAGCTAACTGCTCTAACAGCTTGCAGAACTTTTGGACAGAGATAAATGTGATTTATTTTTTTTTAATAAAACTCGCTGATGTCCTTTGTCATCTCTGCCATTTTGATCCTGGCTAGCTTCCAAAGCTGGATTTATCTCTCTGTGTATCTGCGGAGGTTTTCCATGGGCAGGGAGGCCTGTCCTGGGAGCTGGAGCCCTGCCTGGCATCCCTGAAGCTCTGCGTACTGTGGCCCCGAGCTGCCTTTCCCAGTTGCGGCATGTCCCAACGTAGACCCCAAAAATATTCTACTGGGGTAATATTTTAAACATGTTTTAATCAGCGGCTGTCAGATGAACTTCACTCTGGCTGGAGATATTCAAACAAATTGTTTCCGCCGTGAAAATGTCTGATGTTACGCTGTAATTCTGTCAGGCTGAAACACTCAAACAGCAGTAATTCTGTCCTTAACATCCTGCAGGAGTCTCGCTCTGATTCAGGCATATTAGGAGTGGCATGCAGCTACAGGTAAAATTCTTCTCAAGGAAATAACGTATTGTTTCCTACATGTCTCTGCCTGTTTGGTCACAGTATGTCCATATATCTGAATGAAGGCTCACGTGCACATAATTCAATGTTTCATATGCTTTCTAATTGCATGTTGGGCAATCGCATCAATTGCTGAATTCCTCAAAGATTTGGGCAAAATAAAGTGCCCTAGGACTTCATATTTTTTAATAATTATCAGCACCCTGCTTTAAATAACTTTTTGAGGTTTTTCTGTTTTCATTTCTTAAATGCAAGCTCAGAAGTATCAAAGCTGACTGTTGCTGTTCCAAATGATTTAGAGATCTGGTATATTGTTTAGACATCGGTTGAAAGAAGTGATAGAATATAGTCATCGTGACAGTAAAAACATAAAATGAGTGTCGTGTCCAATTAAATTGGTTTTTCATTTGCCTTACATCGCCTCTGCTGTGAGCAACCGAAATGTGTAGCTGGCTTTGTGGTGGTTTTGTCATGGTAGTGAATTGTGTCTGGGTGATAACTGCTGCCTGAGTAAGCAGGGGTAGTAACACATTTGGGGCTTTCTCCTATTTCCACTTCTTTGCTCATGGGGTTGTCTGGAGAAAATAAAAGGCCATGGAAACTGGGTCTAATGTCTGAGCTTGTGACAGTATCCTTTGGCTGCTGCCTTGACTCGCTGGTCAGTCTTCAACCCAAGAGATCCTTAGCAGCCTGGAAGGCGGCTGCCTGCTCCCCATGGGGAGCGAAGGTGCTGGCACAGAGGCTTTCAGCCCTCCGTTTGTGGCAGTATCTCTTGAGAGGCAGCACTGGAAAAGTGTGTGGAGGGCAGGATACGGCCTGCTGCCGAAAGACAGGGCGCTGTGTGTTCATGTAATAAACCTTAATGGCAATCTGTAACGTAGCTTCAGGTTGCCCGTTCACAAATTATTTAAGAATTCTAAGTACGCAGGGACTTGAATTTCTATTTCGTGAAATTAATTGCAGATGAGGAGCGACATGGACCTGTAATTCTTAAAGAAATTAACTCTAGTTCATTAATTAATGCTTTTTTTTTTTTTTACAAGGTCAGAAAATCGCTTTAGCTCACAGTGGAAGTGCTGTAAGGGCGGATACGCTCTGTGAATGAAAAGATGCAATAAATATTAAGTTCAAAGCAGAATGCCGTTTCAGTGGAGTGGCAGCAGCTGCTTTCATTGTCGTGCATTATACCGCAGAGCCATCAGAATTGCTCGAGGTACATTATTAACTAGAAAGCCAAACTAGATCCGTATTGCAAAGAACAAACTGCAAGGTATGACATGAGTGGAACAGAGTACATGGGAAGATCGGGGGAAGATGGAGGCATTTATGTAACATTACCTATACATCTCGCCACATGTATCCTTGAATATCTTTACGTGGTGTCATGGTGGGAAGACTTCAGGGACCAGTGATGCTGTCCGGCTGATGCCTTCTTGACTGCTTTACAACTTAGAATTGCAAGGCTGAATGCTTGAAATACTCCTGAGGTGCCAATCACGCAGCATTGCAGGGGCCCTGAACCAGCCTTACGGGGATGGAAGTGAAACCAGATGTGAGTGCAGGCTGGCTGGGAAGAGAAGTGAGAACTCGATTGTGGCAATTCTAAGCTAAGAAAGCTCTTTCTAGCATTATCTGGTATTTTCTGTTACTTCTGAAACTCTCAGTGATAGAATTGTGAAGTATTTTCTTTAAGAAGAAACATTTTAGGGTTTAAGTTTTAAGTTATTAAAGGGTTTTAGTGCCTAATTCATCACGGGAGCTCAATACCTGTAAACTTTTGAAAGTGGAAATGGCTTGGCTTGGAGATCTTCTGCTGGTTTGTTTGTAGCTTATTTCTGTGACTATAGAGGTTCCTGGAAGGTGTATGATAGAACGTGGTCTTCGTAGTTAGGCCTAATTTAGGGTTTTGTTCTGGAGGGCTTTATATCAATTGAAGAGTCAACTTTACAGAGTTGTTCAGAGCTGCTGTTCCTGAGGAATGAACTGAACAGGGCAATTGCTGTTACTTCGTAGTTCAGCAGTGTGAAACCCTGTTAAAAACTGTGGTGCCAGCCATTGCTGTGCTTTCCAACCCCTGGAAAATCACTTGGGCCTATTCCCTGAACACTGCAATCTTAAAACAAATGAAGCTATTGAACATACACTATTTTAACAAATATTTATCCGATAAGTGGCCAATATAGATCAAGAAATTAATGAAAAATATTTCTTTAAAATTCCTTTTAACAGCTGGAATGAGTTGCATCCTGTAGCCAGCGTCTCTCATGCAAGAGTTTCATTATTACATGAAAGAATTTTGCCATAGGGGAAGTGTTTTGCATTCCTTAGCGAATGTATCCCCTGCCCTAAAGAACAGTAAATAGTAATTGTCTGGGACTTGGAACTTTCTTAAACAGAACTTACTTTACAAGCATATCAATAAAGAAAGCGTTTTGAAGGTTAGCTACCCAGCAGCCACCCAGCAACAAGGTAACTTCATCAAGAGGTTTAAGGTGGCTTCCTTATTCTCTGTGCCATTGTTCATATGGACTGCAGTCATTTTAAGCACGACTGTCAAAACCAGAGCTTGTGAATGCTGATGTGCTAAAGAATGCTGCTGGAATACGTTCTTCTGCCTTTAATTTTGCATATTTAGGCACATTACTGCTCTATTTGTGCCAAATTTAACACTGCTTAAAACAACTTCTTGGATACGGTGTCCAGCTAGGTTTATCATAATTGTGTTGCTGGTCTATTTAAATGTTAAAGCTATAGCCGTGTGACCATTTCAGTCCTGTGTGCTTGTAGTAAACGTAACTGGATTAAAACTATACATAGGGATCATGGTCTGAACTGTTTATACATAGCTTTTTGTTCTGGTGATCTGTTCCCTTTAGAGTTCTCTATGTTGCATTTTTCCCCACTGTAATTTTTCTTAATCCCTGACGTAAAGGTTTTGCATGTACACCAAAAGAAAAGAAACAAACTTCATGATTTCCACCAAGTGCTCTGTTCCTGCAGGGTTTTGTCTGTTCACTTGTTGGTATTTGCAGGTCAAACCAGCGGTGTTTCAGCTGTGTGTCTGGGAAAAAATGCACAACGTTTTTCGGATAAAATCAATGTTCTGCATTTTGTGAAAGGTAGGAAACTTCATTCCTTCATTCCGTTCTTGGATGCCATCTAACCTTTCAGATACATCAGTGCTGTTGGTTTTGGAGAGTATCAACTGTAGCAGTTTGGATCCTTCTCTGTGCCCAGACAGTGAAGGACTGGTAGGCACAGCAATCTAATCCAGCTTTCAACCCTCAATGTACGGAGAGGAGTCTGAGGGTTTCTCAGCTGTCAATTACAATTTGCTTAGTTGGGCAGTGTTGAGTTTTGTCTTTATCGTTTTACTGTCGCTGCAAGAAGAAAGCAAAGCAGATGTTAAATACTCTCATTAAATCAAACCCTTTTGAATCTTAGCTGTGATCACGTTGCTTTTTATCTGGGTAAAAGGGTGTTGCTTCTTGAGGTTCATATTGGATTTTTGCTTAAGACACTAGATCTGGTTTTCTTAACATAACGTGCTTAATCTTTGAAACAACTCTACTGAGACGTGCTTACCATTTTGGGGGTGTGCTTGTGAAGGATTGGACTCTTAGGTTAAAAACTTAAGTGATCCTGAAAAGAAAACTCCTTAAGGGGCCCGTCAACTTTCACAGGCCTCCACTGAACTGATCACTAACTTCCTTTGTAAATGAAGCACTGTTAGCAGCTGAAATAAGAAATAGACCATCTTCTATTTGTGGATTTGGCATCTCTTGTCTTCCAGTGTTGGAAAACAAAGTCATGAATAAGTGTCCAACGATTAAAACGAAAAGTGAGGTGGATATATTTATGTTAAAGCTGCAGTGCTGGGTGTTTGTCTAGCTTTGGGGGAAAATTAAGAAAGCACAGCAGAACTTCTGTGTTTGTCGCATCAATATATGGATGAATAAGAAAAATTACATAAAAAAATAAAGTGTTGTTTCTCCTAGCATTAAAGGAGAGTGGAAAAACAGAATGATTCATGTTGTAGTAGTAAAGGATCTGTCAATTCTTGCATTATAAACTCTTGCTTTCCGTTGTTTATAAGTAAACCAAAAAATATGTAGGCGAGACTAACATCCTGTATCAAGCTGAAAGCCAAAACGGATGTGCTGTTTTAATTAAATAGAAATCCTTTTTGTTGCTTTTGTATTATAACAGACAAAGTTGCTCTCTAATAGCGGGGTGGAAGTCGTCTTCGCTTGCAGGCACCTTGTTGGTAATAATTCTTGTAGCTCTTAGACTAGAGATGACATATTTGTCATGCAACAAAGGAGCAGTCTAGCCAAGTTCAGTGTGGGAGCTTTTAACTAATACAGTGGTTTTGATGTTCCTGGTGGGTGTATACACGCTGAGAAGTTCGTAGAAGTGCAGAAGACCTAGGCATATGTTTTCCTTTAGTTTTAATGAAAGTTCTGTGGCTAAATTCCATGCATTGCGATGAAAACTGAGTCCACAACTGTGTATGGGATTGCTTAAGGCGTGTGATACGTTCAGTTCCTAGAATCAGAATCAGTGTTACAAGTATTTACTGTCTAATGAGCTGCTAGCAGAAGTCCTTGGTGACTGGGCTCGTACATCTGTTTGCTTCCGAGTACCAGGATTTCCAGTCTCCTGGATTTGTTTGGTGTCGCTGCGTAATTTAAGATGTGGTTTGGTGTGTGTACCCAAGAGGAAGCGTGAGCTGGTGGTTAAGATAGCATCGGTATTCAGGAGTTTGAAGTATGTTTTGTCTGACCCTGATCCTCCAGGAATGCTGGTCTTCTGAACTGGAAATCTGCAAGCGTTTGAGAACATCTCTTCTTGTATCCGGAAGCTTCACAGTGAGGATCTAGCTCTTATCATTTTACATCATCTATAATAAAGGGTTCTGTCATGTGGTGTGTCTGTCCCTCTATACAGTACTAGCAGGTGTTACTTTAGACATCTTTGAATACATGCTTTCTAATGAAAATTTGCATATAATACTAAGCTTCTGACTTAACCAGGAAAATGATTTGGTATGATGCCAGAATGTCTGTTTCTTGTACTAGTGCTCAGTTCGAGACCCTGGAAAGTGACTTGCAGAAGTGATGTGCACTCATCTCCTTCCTGGTCTTTCACACACAGTGATGAATTCTGTCATGTCATCCTAAGTTTTCTTAAAAATAAATCAGGCTGCTCATATCGCAACGGGCACTCCGATTCCTGAAGGCTTTTAGTGGCCTTATCTGTAGCCATGTCTGCGGTCCAGCCACCCTATTCATTTGATGTGTATTATATCCCAAATTTTGTTGCAGCTGTTGTAATTTGAATTTCTTACTTAGGCAATTTATGTGAACTGTTTGGGCTGTTTCCTCTGGAAAATGAGGAAGCTGGGGCATACTCTTGTTCTTGTAAAAATGCACGGTGACCTGACTTGTTCCGACACTGATTTTCTGAAATTATTATTTGAGAACAGCTCCTCCAGAATCAAACACTGCAAGGGTCTCTAAGTTTTCATGATGCATGCTCCTAAATTATTTTTCGGTTATTTTGCTTCCAAGGTCTCGGTGTTGCAAAAAAAAACAAGGAATGTATTTTATTCTCTGACCGCTTATAAATGGCCAAATGGATTGTTTTGGGCACTTTTTAAATAAAAAGCGCGTGAGTGTCCTAAGAGATCTTATTCTAGGAAACATGCCGGCCTTGAATGCCTGTACTTGAGCTATCTGCCTTTGGAAATCTTTGTCACTGGAAGCACCAAGTAACTCTAAGTTATTTCGAAACGAGTTCCTTAAAATTAGTTATTTAAAAATTAGTTTAAATACTTGAGTGTTTTATTATTATTATTATTTATTTATTTATTTATTTTACTTTAAGGAACTAGTAACTCCAGACTTCAGTCCTGAATCCCATCCTAATATGCACGTTAACACAGTTGCAACTCTGGAATTATATAGGAAAGGATTAAAAGTTGCACCAAGGCAATCGCTGTGACCACCACCAAAAATTCTCTAAGTCAGGAAATACATAACGCAGCTGGGCATCGGTGACTACACCAGCGAACGATCTCACTTCATTAATGCTGCTGGAAGGCCCTGTAGAGTGCTCCAGGCTTTGCAGTGGAGAGAACTTGTTTTAAAATGGTGAGTCACGGGTAGCACGTCAACTTTCAGTACTCACCCTTTCTTGCATTAATGAAACCGTGGCAATTGGTTCTGAAACATAGGTTAAGTCAAGCATAATATTAATTAAATTTGTACATAAATTTCAATAAAAGTTGGCTCTTAATGAAATCCCTGGGGTTTTCCAGGATTTTGCAATTCTTAAATCAGGATAAAAGTCCCAAGTAGTCCCTGTACCAGTCTACAGTGTGAAAGTGATAGGAAACAGATCAGCCTGTTTCAGTGCTCAGGCAGAATAAAATCAAAAAGGGGGAAGGGAAAGAAATGGCATAGATTACAGAAAACAAATGAGATGTTTAATACTTCCTGACAGCGCCTGAAGCTTAAGGGAAAGATGAAAAAATAGAAAGATTTGAGTTTTGGGACATATCTGTAATTTCCAGTAATTCTGTTCTTACCAGGTACTTAACAATTATCAAAACGTGTGTTAAGAAATTGTTGTTACTCTTACCCTGCTGTCATGCTCCTCTTTTGCGACACAGCAAGAAAGTGGCATTGCCTGAGCTATCAACGATTTTTGTTCAACAGAGCGTGCTTAATTACATGCTTAATAAAATATGAGCTGATTTCTATTTAACTCTTACCACTTCCTTAACTGTCTTAGTGTTTTCTGGGCATGTTATTCCAAAACACTTTTTTTTCAGATTGCCTCCTGATAACAGGAAGATATCCAAAACAAATGGAAGCTTAGAAGCTCAGGGGGAAAGACCAAGCCCATTACCTATAGGATGAACATTTACTAAATCTGCTGGTTTGGTTTTCTAAGTGGTGCCTGAGAAGGTGAGAGTTCAGGATTTCACATCTGGCTTTATCTTTTAAAGTTTTATTTCTGGGAAAATAAAATAAAATAAAATAAAAATCTCTTGCTTGATTTATCTCGTTTGCAAATAAACAGGATTTTTTTGGAAGCACATAGTTCAAGAACCAGATTTATTTAGTAAAAGAATACTCGGTACTACAGCACATGAAACATTGAATCACAAAGAACGTGAATTAGATTATATTAGAATAAATATTAAAAACTTTGCTTAATTTTTTTGAAACAAAATCATTGAACCAAAACGTGTTCATGCTTTGATAGCTTTTTGAAACAGCTTGGAGGTTTGATATTAAATGTGTTTATTTACACTGAATATATTCATAATGACAGTTTGTAGATTGCAGGAATGGGCTTAGCCATAGGCATGATTGCAGCATTGCTGCATCTCCCATGAACTGTTTTATTTGTTGTTGTTTTTTACAGAAACAATAAATAACACATGGAGTAATTTTAGTTGATGGTAACTCATCAATTGCAAAGGTGATTTTAATTATTAATTACAGGGAATACAATTTATACACCTAGCTTGTACACCACTATACACCACTACATTCTTTGTAAAACTACATTCTTTGTAAACATACTGTGCTGGGTTCATCTCAAGAACAGGATCCGGTGTGCTGGAAACAACAAATAGCTTCTGAAATAAAGAATGCAATACCTGTAATGTATCCTTATGTTAATCTCTTGCCTCCTCCTTATTTTAGCTATGTTGATAATTCAGGATGCTGTAATTTTTTTTGCAGTTAAGTCCTGACAAAGCCCAAGCTTAAACTTCCACACGTTTAAACTTCCACAATTGAAGCAGATTGTTGGCTACCATGGTCTGCTTGGTGCTTTTTTGAACAGCTGTGCTCTCAAATGGAGTACTGATTATTATAGTAAATTTCTGGTGGTTTACCCCATATGCTAAAATACCTGCTATTTTATATCACAGTTGCTTTTAAAGCTTTTTGAGGCTGTGGGTTAAAAGATGGGTGTAACTACTTCCTTGAAAGTGTGCGACTTAAACTACACAACGCAACTTAATTTAGTAAAGGTGGGGCGGGGAGGAGCTGAGCTAGCGGGATGTTTAAGAATGTTTCCAAACACTAAGCTACAGAAAAATGGAAAATAAAATTGAGTTGTTACATTCTGCCAACAGGCATCTGCTTCTATAGGAGTTAAACAAAATATATGTTGCTGTTGTCTTTAAAATAAAGGTACTTTGTAAGTCCCAGCGTACATTCATCAGTTGGTCTAATAGTAATGAAATGGATGTGAGATGCCAAAATAGCCAAAGTAAATATTTCAGCTTAAAATTGGTTTGGCTGGGATTTTTGTGACCGTGTGGGATGGGTTTTGTTTTCACTGCTAAAAAAAAATAAATAAAAAAAAATGGGCAGGCAAATGTTTTGTGCATCTGAAAGCAATTGTACATGCACTTCAGCATGAGGAACAGCTGGACATCTGACTGCCTAATCTGTGCTCGCATGTGTGGATGCTTATATAAGGCACTTCGATAGAAACAGTCACTTGTACGTGTTCTGAAGCGAGCTGAACCTTTATCTCCCGAAGCATTCAAACAGTGGTATCTTGGGAAGGGGAGATGGAAGCGTTAGATATTCTCACATGGACTTGCTTTGTGCTCTGTAACATGAAGCTTTAAAAGTTGTGATACTTTCATTTTAAGATCTCCATTTTTTAAATAGTTAAAATAGTTTCGGTTAAAGCAGTTGGACAGTTTGCATCTTCTGAGTATCTTTTGGTAGCTATCTTGACTTTTGAGGAAAACAGCATGAATCCCAGTCGTGCTTGAAGGAAATCGCTGTGTTTTGGTCTGGCATTATTTATAATTCTTGAATAATAACTTAGTCGTATTTTCTGTGTAAATTGTATCTTCTCTGCAACCCTCAGAAGATCTGTAAGCATGGTAACGTGGGAGTTAATCTTCATGGTTTGTATGTCTGCCTCCCTTGCTGAACCCCATTACAAAAGAGCAGAAAAGCGTAATCTTTGGAATTTAGGACTGCGTTTGTCATCTGCACAATTTGCAGCCTCATTTGAATGCTTTTCTGGACAGTGGATGCATGTGGGTTTGGTCTGAACTCGGACTGTATGTCTAACTGAGCTCTTTACTGTAAGGGCTCTCTTGTTTTTACCGGGCTGGATAACGAAACGGATTTTTAAGTGATACTGCTGATTTGGTCAGTGTGATGCTTAATTACGGTCTGCTAACAGGGTTGCTTTGAAAAGCCTGAGGTTAGCATCTAATCAACTTTTTAAGTTAAAAAAATGATGATCAGAGGCAATGGTATTTTTATTTCTTGCTCAACTATAACACGGCTGTTGGCTTTACATATAACTTATGTGGATGTTGGATACTAACCAGTTGTCAAGTGTCAGAGAACTAGCTTTTCTTAAGAAGCCTGAATTGGTATGCTACAGCCAAGGTTCCTCATTTCAACTTCTCGCGGCCGTTCATTTAATAGATAGGGTATAAGAAATCATTTCTGCTTGCTTTCTGTTTGGTAGAGTGGTGTTAGCCGAAATTGTACTCAGTTTGTGTTGTGAGCCAAACCTTACCCTGTAGGAGGCAGACGTATTACGAGGAAAAATAATAGGCCTTTCTACTTCATAGGGCTCTCTGGTACGTTTATTGCTTTGGGAATATAAGACATGAGTTTAGCAGGATGTTCTCTTTTGTCCTGTGCTTTCTATAGATCAGGATGACATAAAACCTATTTTGAGTTACTGAAATGGCTAACTTGGTGTTATTTTTAATTTCTTTACTCTTTATTGGAACAAATGTCTGTGATATTGCATATCTTTTTCTGAGTTTTTTGAAAAGCCATGTGTGATTTGGCAACTTCTTTTAAATGAAGAGGTATTCTAATCATTTTTATGAAAATGCACTTATGATTGCATGCCTGAAAATAACTAAATTATACTTTAAATTTACAAAAAATGACTAACAAGAAAATCCCCATCAGATCTCTTGTGCAGCACATCAGAAAATCTTCAGATTTGCTTTCATTTATTTGGGGGATCGTTCTGCCTCTTTAAGATGTAGACATTTCGTTTAGATCAGATAGGAATACCAAAGTCAATTTCAGACTCGTTTAGAGTGGAAAAGATCTCCAAGATCTTCAAATCTCCAATTTGAAATACAAAGGGTTGAATTCTGTGGTAGTGCAACCTAGTAGCGATCATTTACATAAAAGAAAATCTTCCAAATCTTCCCTGATAACACATGGTATGCAGCTAACATCAACATTCAAGCCACTTTTCTCAGGTTAATGAATAGAAATGGAACACCAAAATATATGTATTTTAAACTTACTCAGCATTGTCGCACCTAATTCATACCGTTGATTTATCAGTTTCTGCTAATTCGTCCTTGCTGTTGATATTATTTTCAAGTAGTACCCTGAAGAAACTTGTACAATGCACTCTCTAGAGAAATGCTAGCCTTGAGTACAGCAGGGTTTGTCAGAAAAGGAAGAAATATAAACCAATTAGTAACATTCATTTGTCAGCTGTGCTTATAAATACAAATTCAAACACTAGTTTTGATGAAATATCTTTTTCTCCCCTTTCTGAAACAGCTGTGGACTTGACCCACTGGCTATTTTGAGAGCTGGCTGTTGTGATTCATGGAGCAGCTAGCAAGCAGGCAGAAGCAGCGCAGTCTTCCCCACGCCTCCAGGCTCGGTTCTATTCTGGGGCACCCCACCTACGCCTGAGCAGGTTGCTTGATTTCTGGCCCACGCACTTGTTGGCCTGTATCCTTAGACTGCTGGTGTTTTTCCTTGCTTCCTTTAATGCTCTGAAGTAACCTGTCTCTTGGCTTTGATTCGTTGGTGGACTGTGGTGGGGTCATCCTAGTCTCTCCCTTGCACTCTGCCAATTCCCCCTTGCAGATACGTATATGCAAAAGGTGTGGCTGTGCAACTAAGTGCACACCTTTGATCCTGACCTAGTGTGTGGACTGCTGCCCACAGCATTTCTGGTGTTTTATCAAGCCGTAAGCACAAGAGTTTAAAAATCTCTTGCTGCCATTTCCCTGAGGGGAGTGCAGCAGTTTCCATGGCAGCAGAAGCCCCCTGTAGTACAGCTCCACAAGCAGCCGCATTTCAGGTCAGGCAGCTTCAGGTTTTACCCCAGGCTAGAGCCTACATTTGAGAGTTAAGAAAAAATAAAGAGAAGAAGCAGAGGAGGAAGGTTGGTAGGAGAAATTTGGCTAAGTTTTGATTGAATCCTCTTGATTTTATCCTGCACCAAAATGTTTGCAAGTCTTCCCTGGATTCTCGTGGGGACCCTCTGCACATTCTCTGGCTTCAGAACGTTTTCTGTATTTTCTCTACCTTGACTGCTTTTGCTAAACTTAATGCTAAATGTGGTGTTTTTTTTTCTTAGGCCGTACAATTCAAATAATGTCAGGCAGCAATGTTTTCAAATACTTGTTATTAAGGTTTTTGTTACCTTCCTGTTACTTTCTTTCACACGAACGCTTAACTCTGTAAATTGTTTCCACATTCCTCTTTTACTGTTAAGGCCCTGCAACAGGAACAGAGGTGGAGGGGTAGTGAAATGGCTCTGCAGTAACCTATGAGCTGCAACATGCCTCTCCTTCACAGGCTGCAAGAAGCTTTAGCTTTATGTGAATTTCAGGTGTATAAGACAAAAAGGCTTTAAGTACAATCTTCCTAGTCCTTAAGATTGCAGAGAAAGCCACGGTTTCCAAACCTAAAGTTCTTTGTAGATGGGGAAAAGCCAGACAGCAATGAAAAAATCACATATTTATGTTCTGCAGACACTTAAATATCAGGATTTAGGAAACCGTGGCAGTACTGTTTCAGAATACAACAACGTTTTGGAGGTATTTCATAAATATTTGCAATCCTAGTCTACACACTGTCACAGATGTAAATACAGTCTTCAAAAAGCAACATTCTCTCCAATACTTTATCCCAAACAAAGGGAAATAAATTGTAAACACATCAGTGCCTTTATTCACTCCCCCTCTAAATACAGCACACATTTTGCTTGTTCTACAGTAACGCTGGGGTTAAGACAAAGAGAAACAAATATATTCCGAAGCTGTGCCTGGCTCACCAGTGTTGATGCCGTAGATCACTGTTCAGGTCTGTTTCTAGCATTGTAGGCTGTAAAATGCTGTGGTCTCAGTTATATGTAAAAAGCCCAACTAGTTTATTCTAAATAAGTCACTATAGATGCATCCTATGTGTATTGATTTGATACAGCGACTAGCAAAGGAAAAATATTTGTTCATTTACGTGCTTATTTGGTATGCCCACAGCTTCTCCAACACTTGATAGATTCTTTCCTTGTCAATGACACGGTACTTATGAAAGATGCTGTAATATTAGTTCTGGAGAAGTCATGGTTCTTTGAAGCAAATTAAAACCACGCTGTTGGAACCAATCATCCCAAAAATGTGTTTTGGCAAAAGTTTCTCACCTTATATGTGCCTTAGCCTCAGAGCTGGCCCGCAGGAGTGTCATTAGTACAAAGTGTGGTGGTCTTTTCAGGTGTGGAGCCTAGGAATTTATATAATGCTGTCATTCTTCTGTGAGTGGTGAGCAGCTGTTATTCCCTAAACGATCAGACATGGACCCGAACCAGAAGCCAGATGGTAAAAAACCACATATCCTTAAAAAGCCACATAGCCAAACCCTTAAACCATTTCCTCTTGGGTCAGAACTCAAGTGTAAGGGTTCATAAGACACTGATGATAATTCATCACTTTCATTACTGCAGATTTTCTTTTTTACTTCCCTGCTGTATACCAGCCAAGGATGGCAAGGCTTGTTTCTAGTGCTGCATCCCATCTCGTAGGGAGTGATGAGCTGTGTGCTCTGCCACTTCCCACACCTGCACCCACTGCATCACTTCATTTTTCTGTACCAAAGCTGGAAAGATTTTGTTTAGAGCATAGTGCAAACAAAACTATTTCAGAAAATGTTTGGTTTTGTAGTATAGATTCTGTTCTTTTAAAAAGTCTTCGGGAAATCCAAGTCAGTCTGCTGGCTGTGGTGTTTTTTATGTGCTACTATGATCTTGTATGACGTAGGCGAAGCTGCACAAATAATATTTCCAGAGAAATACCCGTGGGATCAGTGCCCTGGGCGAGGGGACACCTGATGGATGGAGCATGTCTGAGCAAGCAGTGCCCTGCTGCCCAGCCACTGGCCCGGCACCGTGCCCAGGGCTGGGTGAAAGGTATGTGAGTGCTTTCACAAGCGTGTATGGCCGGGCACCATGCAGAAATGGCCCTTAGGGCCACGCGAAGGCAGCCCTTTGGATGCTCTTTCCCAGCCATGCGTTGAAGGAACACGCCTGGTTGAGGAGAACAAGGTGAGGACAAGGCCCGGCAGTGCAGGCTGTGTGGAGGAGGGTTCCTCATCCAGCCTCAGGCGGCTACTACAGAAATGTTCCCTTTAAAATAGCTATCGAAGGCTGTACTGCGGGCTCGGCTCCTGCCAAAGGGTTGAAAGGGATGTCCCCATTTGAGTTGGCCCACCCCAGCTGGGGGAGGTGGGTTGTCCTACCAGCTCCCGAGGAGCATCGTGCAGCCACGATCAGGTAGGTGGCTGCTGTACGTGGTGAGGTACAGTTCTGAATGCCACGACTAGTTAATGTTCAGTAAGTGCTGGGTGGTCTGAAATTCATGGCGTGTGCGAGAGAAGTAAGGCTGAGTGAATAGTAGTGGGCACAGAACATTCTGTTTATTCGGGCCTACGGATACCAATGAAATTTAAAACAATTCCAATCAGAGATGCTGGAGGTAATATTTTCTCATTTGTAGATAAATGAGGAATTAATTACAGTAACTGCGTACTAATTGTAGCAGATACAGATTTCTTGCTTTGTCAGCTGGTACAAATAAGTGCTTTATAGTGTTAAGTGTATGGTCTGTCCTGTGCAAATCTGAGGAAAGATGAAGAACTGAGCCCCTACAGCCATGCAGATCTCAGGTAGGGAGCAGCTCTGTGGCTTTCTTCCCTATTTCCCGCATGAACTAAAGTTACATAAACGTGTCCTATAAAGTTTTAGTGGAGATGAATTATTTTATCTGGACTCTTACTGTTCTCACTTTAGTCATCTCCATGTGAGACTGTGGAGCTGACAACAAAGCTTGCTCTGCGTGGAGTTTGTAGTGTTGCCTTCTACGTGCAGTGGAACTTAAGAATTGGGAGCAGCCAGGCACTCAGTTGACCTTAAGTACAGTTCTGAAGGCTGGGCAAGGAAGATATTTCTGATTTTTGTCCAGGACAAGCTCACCTTAAAATGAGAATGGGGGTGGTTGTGGGGATTGTGTTTTCCCGTGGGTGTTTTACTAGCCTTCTAAAAATGGTGTACACAGTTTTTTGTTTCTTAGCATTTCACATGTTTTTCTTTCTGATTTTAGGCCATCCAGCTATATTAGATCCTTATGCTGAATAGAGCCCCTTTCCAATTTCTCATGAGAGAATTTTGGGTCAGTTACTAGGCTTTTTTTCCTTTTGTTGGTCACCTGGTCACCTTAGGACTCAAGCACCAAGCGCTGTTCTCCTGGTTCATTCATGTATGTCTGTTCCCATGTTACACTCCTTACTGCAAAATTTTGTCTTGAATACACAAGAGGGGATGTTCACAACGTGAAGCAAAAAATGCAAGGTGTGAAGATGCATAAACGTCTGGCAAATCTTTCTTAATTTGAATTGCTGGTATCATTTATAGACTAAATTAAAGGTTGTCAGAGGAAATTCATTTTGAACGTGAGAAGTCCATTGTGGCTTGTGTCTTCCAGGAGGTCTTTACATACAGAGCCTCCTTTTCAGTGGTTGTGGTGGTTTTACTTGGGTGGGTGGCCGAGCTCCATCACAACTGCGCTCTCACTCCCCTTCCTCAAAGAGGATTGGGGAGAAAATACGATGAAAGGGGCTCAAGGGTTGAGATAAGGATGAGGAGATCACGCAGTAATTATCATGACGGGCAAAACAGACTCAGCATAGAGAGATAGTAAGATTTATTGCCTATTACTAACAACCTAGAGAAGCAAGAAACAAAGAAAAGAAACCAAAAGCACCTTCCCCCCATCCACCCTCTTCTACCTTCTCCCCCTGAGTGGCATGGGGGAATGGGGGTTATGGTCAGTCTATAACGTATCTTCTCTGCCACTCCTTCTTGGTCACTTGAGTCCCTCCCATGGGATACAGTCCTTGCTCAACTCATCCGGCGTGGGCTGCCCACAGGCAGCAGCTCTTCAAGAACTGCTCCAGATATGGGTCCGTACCACAGGGTCCATCCCTCGGGAGCAAACTGCTCCAACCTGGGTCCCCCACAGGCGGCAACTCCTGCTGGGTCACCTGCTCCTGCGTGGTCTCCTCTCCACGGGCTGCAGGTCCGGCCTGGAATCTGCTCCGGCAGGGGTCTTCCACAGGCCGCAGTCTCCGTCAGGGCAGGTCCACCTGCTCCATCATGGTCTCGTCCACGGGCTGCGGCGTGGATCCCTGCTCCACCGTGGTACTCCATGGGCTGCAGGGGGACAGCCTGCTTCACCATGGTCCTCACCACAGGCCGCAAGGGACTTCTGCTCCGGTGCCTGGAGCACCTCTCCCATTCCTTCTTCACTGACCTTGGTGCCTGCAAGGCTGTTCCTCACTCCTCTCACCCTCCCAGCTGCTGTGTGTAGTGCAGCTTTTTTTTTTTTCCCTGTCTTAAATGTGCTCTCACAGAGGTGCAAAACAATGTCTCTTATTGGCACAGCTCTGGTCAGCAGTGGGGCCCTTACCAAACATGGGGCAGCTTCTAGATCCTTCTCACAGAAGCCACCCCTATGGCCCCCTGCTACCAAAACCTTGCCACGTAAACCCACTACAGTGGTCAAATGGGAAGTGGGCTTACAAGAGCTTTTTGTCTCTGCAAGGCTGTAATCCTTCATGCTTACTGCTAGGGTTATGTTTCAAGGTATGTGAATGCTAAGAAATACCTGCATTAAGTGTTAAGAATGTGTATTTCTCCATAATCAAGAACCTGTGCAGAGAGTTTAAAGAATTAGATTAATTGTGTAGGTGCTCAGTATAGGCTTGGTGCCATCAGTGCTAGTTCTAAGAATAATAAACCACTTGCTTCTTGTAGTCAGCTAAGATATCTCAGGTCTTTTATGCAATTTTTGATAATGCAACAAAAAAACATTCTTGTCAAATACAGGTTCTTGAACAAGATACGTTTTGATCTCTGTATTTTTATTTATTGGCTTAAGATAAGCAGCTTGAGCGCACAGTTCTAATAAAGATGCCCAAGTGCAAGAAGACTGCATTTTATAATCTGTGTGATTTTTGCAAGGGATGAATTAACTTTAAAACAACTTCTGTGCTCTTCAAATGAGAATTTAAATGAATAATAGTAATATTTTAATTGCAGTTACATGCCTACAACAATTTATGTATCACTGAAGTTTTAAAAAGTATTGTGTGGAAATACACTTAAGCGTTATAAGCTAGAGTACTCTTCTCAGTTTTCAATATGACAGAAGATCCTCAAAGTGTGTTTTCATAAAGAAGCCTATAAAGAAGCAGATGTCTGCAAATCAAATGTTAGTGCACCTCCTTTTATCACCAGTGGCTTATTACTAATGTGCAAAAGTTCAGATTGCTGCAGGACAGGAAGATGGCTGGTATGTAGTTAGGAGCAGCCATCATACTGTCAGCTCCTGGACTATTACCTCCTTGGAATTTGTGTTCAATACAGATTTTTTAGTGTGCTGTGGAAGAAAAAAGCAAGTGCCAAATTAATTTGATTGGATTGTAATGCAAATGCACGCAAAACTCACTGAATTTTGTACAGGTGTTCTTTTTTCCCCCCAGAGTTTCTTAATTCTTTGGTATCTTTCATAATTTACTACAGCTTTTTGTAATGTAATTTTGGCTTGTTTGCTTTATCCTTTTGCTGGGTTTGAAAGTGTCATTTTTATTTCAATTTGTTTATTGTTTTTGTCAGAACAGGATGAACTGGCTGCTTGTGGTTTTTTTGTTACTTCTTAAATTACGGATGACTTTTAGGTCATTGCTACAAGTAGAATACTTGATCTGTGAAGCTGATACGCCTATTTTAAAGCTTTTAATGTGTGCTTAAAAGGGGTCATTACATAAAAATTTACCAGACAGAAAAAGGCTACAACATACTTATTTAATGTTCTATAATATGTTTTGAAATGTTGACACTTAAATTCAAAATGAACTTAAATTAAAGGAGACTAGGAGGGGAAACAAGGTAACTAAACATTTGGCATAGTTTCCTTATTAAAAGACTGTACTTACGGCTCTTAAAAGGGGACGCATGATAAATAAACACCACATGTACAGTTGATTGCATGCTAACCCTCTCTTATTTTTCTTGCAGGAAATCCTGGCTGACTAAAGTTGGAAGCCCAAGTTCTCGTATAGACAGAACAAATTTTTCTAACGAAAAGGAGATTTCCAAGCTTGACTTCTCAGGATTTAGCACTAGATACTAATAGGAGAAAACATCGCTAAGCACAAAACTGATGTTTCTGCTGCATGATATTTTCTGTGCATCCATAAAATGTCACAAGCACTTGGATGCTTTCTGTACTTGAAATAGATGATTGCTGTTCACACGAAGTAAGAATTCTTAGATGCTGTATTAGGTATTTCACAACATGATTGTCAATGCTTAATATCTAACGTGTCAATATCTAATTTATTGCGCCTTGAAATCTCTATAAGTCGCTAAAAGTATCATTGATTATTTCTGCACAGTGATACTTGGTATTACAACCATATGAAACCTAATCTTTACACTGTAAAGGATAAATCATCACTATGTTCTACAGTTCATAACCTCTCCATAAATGCATAGCTTACAGAACTGGAACTCTCAGAGAGGTTTCCTAACATCTGTTTATTATAGATCATGTTACTTGTGATAGTTTAAAATAAATGTGCATTGCTTCAAACAGAAATTGTTAACTGCCTGTGGTTTAAAATACTCTAAGGTGATGCAGGTACTTTTTGGAACAAGATGATGAAATACATTGCCTCTCAACATCTTTTCCTTGTCTGCCTAAAGCCTAAATCTCTACTGATGAAAAAGGATATTCCATTCTTTTTGCTATATTATTTTATTGAAATTAATTGAAGATTTCAGTTACTGTCCTTACTGGATGAGTATTCACTCATCCAGTGAGTTAAATTGGGTACAATAGTGTGCACCTCCAGAAATCGTACCAAGTACACAAATAGTCTTGAGCAAATTGAATCATGTCCTTGCAATAAATACTGGATAAGTCTCTGCAATATTGGAGTCTAACTCATGTAGTATTTTTTTCAAAGGTATCAGGGAGTCTGTTAGGGCTGGGACTGACTTACACCTTCAATTCTAAAGAACTTCTGTGCCAGGATTCCTCCATGTAGGAGGACTTCGATAAAATCTCCGGTATACCCAAGCAGGCTCCTGTGTGATCTGGCAGTACTGTTCACCAGGTGTTGCGAACATGCGACGATGGCGGCTCAAGCTGTAAGTCCCTGTGAGAAGTATACGGGACCCAAAGCTCAGTCACTGCTTACCTGGCCTTGGCCTGGCCTTCTGTGTGGCTCTGTCCTGGAAAGTACCCTTGCAAAGGGCACCCAAAACTAGATTTCTGCTGGCTGTTCTCCACCTCTTCAAAGGGTGGATAGTGTCAGTTTAGACAACATCCTCAAACATGCGATTTTTATTTTTTAATTCAGAAAATGACATTTTGTAACATAAGCATTGTACCCTTGCATATGTGCAGAGCAAAATGTGCGTTACAAAGTATATTTCTAGTAACTACTAGATGTATTTTCACTGGTCCTTGGCATATAAAGCAGTAAAGACTCCTTTCTAGAATTTGCATAAGTTACTTGTAAATTGTTCTAGTTCAAACTGCATTTGACTTCTGTAGTTATACAGAAGCATCCTTTATTAAATTAATTGTGAATAACCCGTGTTCCACCCAAATGGTAAATAGCAAAGTTCAAGTGTAGTGGTAGCTCAATAGAGGTTGTATCCTCTCTGAGAACTGTATCCTGTCAGACACAGTTCACATTTTCCTTGAAGCTACCTGGCATAAAATATACCCCCAAAGGCTTTTCCAGCCAAGTTGTTTTGCTCATGTTGTGAGAAACAATGACAGAGGAAGGCGGAAAATAAATGGGACGCTAGATAGACAGGAAAAAGAGACAAAGATGGAATTGTTTGCATGCATTTGCATGGGTAGAGCTGCATGATAACAAGGGCTTAGTAACTGCACCCTGACTTCATTAGAAACACGAGGCTTGGGAATGGGTATCCAGCCTTTTTTTTAAAAAAAAAAAAAAGCCAAATTTTTGGGGAATACAATCTGCTGGTTATAAACGTTCAGAAAGTTAAAAGATGAAAAATCTATGTAAGTGTTTCACATGGAAAACCAAAACCAATATTTAAAGTGATAACAAGCACTGTACTGAAGATTTTGAGTGCCTTTTTCAACCAAAGGAAGTCAGAAGATACTACTAATACTACAGTATTGAAGTAAATCCAATTCCTGTGATCTGCAGTTTTAGGCACCACAGTACAAAAAGGATGTAAAACTGTTGGAGAGTGTCCAGCGGCGGGCTACGAAGATGGTGAAGGGCCTAGAGGGGAAGACATAGGAGGAGCGGCTGAGGTCACTTTGCCTGTTCAGCCTGGAAAAGAGGAGGCTGAGGGAAGACATCATCGAGGTCTACAGCTTTCTCATGAGGGGGAGTGGAGGGGCAGGCACCGACCTATTCTCCTTAGTCACCAGTGATAGGACCCACAGGAATGGTGTCAGGCTGAGGCAGGGGAGGTTTAGGCTAGGCATTAGGAAGAGGTTCTTCACTGGGAGGGTGGTCGCACAATGGAACAGGCTCCCCAGGGAAGTAGTCACTGCACCAAGCCTGTCAGAATTGAGGAAGTGTTTGGACTGTGCACTTAGTCACATGGTCTAAAGTTTTGGGTAGACCTGTGTGGTGCCAGGAGTTGGACTCAATGATCCTTATGGGTCCCTTCCAACTCGGGATATTCTGTGATTCTATGATTTCTATGATCTGTGGCCTGTATGCCGGAGGCTAGATCTTCTGTTGAGTCTTAGTGGCACAACAGTTTTGTGTGTGGTAACAGCCTCTGCTTACATGCTGGGTTTGAGTCTATCAGAAGAAAAGAAGGTTGATTCTGGAATACTTCTGTAACCTTCCTCTGTGAGTTGGCAATATTGCTGTTTTCAACATCAATTTTCTCTTGTTTAGTGATATGACAACAGGCAAAAAATACATGCCAATGTCTTAGTGAGTTTAGCTTTGAGCATTTTTGCCATTATTTAAAACTAAAATGCATGCACCCATGCACCTCTTCCTTCTAGCTGAAGGCAAAGGACCAAAATGGTGATGATTAGCAACATATAACACGGGGCTCGAGCATGTCCATGTGAACTTGGGGCTTAGCCTGTTACCAAGGTGGGAGCTAATACTTGAATTGGAAAGCCACTGGTATCCTGATGCATGGCTTCAAAGAAATACCTTTACCTAAGATTTTTTTTTTTTAAGTTGCATTGAAGTGAAGCTTGAAGGCATCATCTCTGTTCCTAACTGATAAGATTTTTTAAATTATTATTATTTTTTAAATTGTATTGAAATCAAGCTTGAAGGCATCATCTCTGTTCCTAACTGATGTCACATAGCTATGTTGTATTCATGCAAACCCCTGCAGTACAGTTAGGATCCTGTATTTGTCTAGGCAAGTAGTCAGCTTGAACTAATTTGTTTAACTCCCAGGGAAATGTTCCATTTGCACAAAGTGGCACCTACCTTACTTGTGGGTAAATACAACCATGTAGGATGTCTGTCCAGGTGGGCATTGACAACAAGCTAATCCTGTACTTCTCTGGAAATACGTTGCACACAAAATGGAGGCTTGTGCTGACTGCAAGAAAGAATAGATTGAAGCTTCTGAGTAGTTCACATAAGACGGTGTTGTCAAACACGTTGAAAAGAAGTAGTGTACAGGACTGAGTGTGTCATTGTTGATATCCTGAAAAGGCGATTATAAAAGAACAGACACGAGCCTGTTATTTATATCTTGGGTGAATTTTTCCAAGATAGATTTTTGAAGACTGTTCAAAGTAACTTCTGTTCTCTGTCTGAAAGGTCTTTCAGATTGAGGCAGGATGCAGTCCTGCAGTGTGAGCAGGTCAGGAAGGCTTGAAAGTGAACCTGTGGCACAGCAGCACTTTGTGGTAACTTAGGTCCCTTGGCTTACTGGGGAGGATAGCAAGGCTGGCATATACGCTAGTGAATTTAGCTGCTCTGAAGTTGGAAAAGCAGCTTGTCTGAGGAATTACAAGAGTCTGGGCACCTTCATGTTTAGGTAGCGTTGGGCCATTTGTAGGATTTGGTTGCTAGGAAGCATTTTTCCATGCTGTAAGTCCCATGTTGCTGTGTTACTGCACCTAATGAAATCTCATATATTGCATGTATGGCTGCGTGTATTCATCTTATTTATTTAATCCTCAGATTCTATTAAAGTATTGTGAGTCCAAAATATCCACCTTGTGGAAACAAAACATATGCAGAGCGTCAGAGCAATGTATCTAAACTTAATGAAAACATCAGTGGTTTTGAGAAGCCAAGTAATTCCAATGGTAAGGCAGAAAGGGAAGAACATTTGAAGAACAGGTAGCTAACTAGACATGAAAACTAAGTTGACACCTTCTTCCTTTTCTACTGCATACTAATATCAGTCAAATATAACTGTAGATATCCTTTATTTTTTATTTAGAATTATTTATTTTAATGCAACGCAGGAAGAACAAGCGATATATACTCCAGGTCCAATCTTGCTGTACGTGGAAATAGTTTTCCTAAAGCCTAGTAATGTCTGAAAAAGAACAGAACAAATTTCTCATTAGTCTCTGAATGTAAGTTACACATCAGTTCTTTGAATTTGCTCTTTTGTTTTCATGGTATGTTCCTGTGTTGTCCTAAATCTCATGGAGAGGTTATTTTAGAGTACAAACAGATTCTGGATTACAAAGACTGTAGTGTGTATATGTGCACACACATGACTTTGCAGTAATTAATACGTACTTCTAAGTATGGTTCAGAGGCAGGAGAAACGATCTTCTGTACGTAATTTAGAGAATTTATGAAGTGCTTGGATGTAATGGCCCTAAGGGTTGTATAAGCAGCTATAGGTCTGTTAGGGGCAGAGTTCTTGAAAGTATTCTTTGAACCTCCTCCCCTATGTCTGAATAGAAGTTCATCCTTAGCAGGAGCAGAGAAGTTGGTGGTGTGTAGTGTTCCTGAGAATTGCATCTGTTGATAACTTCACTCTTCACGGCAGCTGGAAGCTGAACTTTGAGGAGTTTAAAACTGCCAGTTTAACACAGAAGTCAGTTCTATCCAATACCTATGGGCACTGATGGGAAATTGTCCCTAAAGTAAATTAGAGAACAAAGGTATGTACTGGTTTACCTTGCATTAGTTATTATCAAAATAGTGTCTGAAGCTTCTAAATAATGAGCAACCAGAAGTCCAGTCATTGTCCATGTGTTCAAGAGAGTCCATGCACATTTGGCAATTAGGTAAAAGTTAAGTTAGTTAGCATTTAATGGATCTTCATTATTCTGTCTTAAAAGGACCGAGACTTTAAAGTCTGTTCCCACTATTTTCAAGCTATTTGTGAATTCTGAACAATGTTTAATTTCTCGAAAGAAAATTTTATGCCAGATTCTATTCCATAATTTAAGAAAGCTTGTGTCATTAAACTGTAGGACTGGCAATGTTAACTAAAATAGGAGCTTAACTCCTAATTGTATGTTTGAGGTGTAAAAAGAGCTCAATGCAGGAAAGAAATGGTATGTTATCTCAGGAGAGGTAGTGAAAATACTAAACAGTCATGTTTGTTTCTGTCATTGTACAAGTGTATTGTGCTTACAATATGAAGGTAATGTTTATATTAGATTAAAGAGTAAATATTTAAATCTTGAGTAAGCAGTGAACAGGAAATGTGAATTCTGCCACATCAGAAATGATATAATCTTGTGTATTACTATTTACCCTCAACCCTTGCAGTGCTTTAATACATTAAAGAATATGGATATATTATACATAATACATAAAGAATATGGATATTCCACTATAATTACTCATTCTTGAATCTTAATACAGAGAAAAGCATGGTGGCATTTACTACCATACTTTCTCCTTTGTGACACCAATCTGTCACTTTTAATTTTCCTGATGGTCTCTGGGGTTGCCTTTCTTGGCTTTCTTTATTCTTAGAAAACTGTATGCATGTTTGCTGCTGGAATCCTCTTACTAGACAGACAGAATGAACGGGATTAGTCAAGAGAGCTTACTGATTAATGCATAGCTACCTACTACTACCCACTGGGAAGTACTCTAATTTGAAGGAAACATTGTGTAATGAAAGACAATGGGGTGGGGGGTTGAGAAATGGTGTGCACTGTGTTTTTTTAGTCTGCCTTTAGAGTGGCAGTTCCATAAATTAGAATTTCTGTAGCATTGCTCAGTCTTCAAGGCTCCTCAGTGTATAAGTACTAGAATTAAAGTCAAGTTATTTCTGCATCAAAACCAAAACACACCACAGAGACTTGAAATAACTGTGCTTGCCCCAATTCATTCGATATTAATGTTAATGTAACTCAATAAGAAATACTGAAACAGAAGATCAAAGGAGGAGCAAGCTCACTTTTAGCTGAATAAATGGATTAAGAGTTTTTTTCTAGTCAAAATTCAGGGGTGGTTTAACAAATTGTGAGCTTAGTAGCTTCCACAATTACATAATCTTACTATAATTAATATATATAAATACGAGTATATAATGTCTGATGAATCAGTTCATAAATCAGTTGTGAAATGTAATCTCCTTTATATTGGAAGGTAACAGCACTAAGAATTATACTCCAGACAGTGTTAATGGAAGAGTATGAGAAACTTGGGTGGTGTCAGATCTACTGTTTGAAAAGGCACCATGGGTCCTTTTGTGTCTGTGCACAGCAAATAGTTTCTAGGCTTTAACTAAAATCCATGATTTCTGTTTTACAAGTAGAAAAGTCACGTAACGCTTTCTCTTGCATTTGATTTGTTTTTGCATTTGATTTGAGTTGTTCCTAAATGTTGATAATAGGGCAATACCACGCTTCTTGAAGATGTGGCTCACAGTAGAAACTGATGTGCACAACTAGGTAGGGAATGACAAACTTGTTTGGTAGTTTTAAAGTCTGGAAGACGTGTTTTTGATCCACATGCATCTAATTAGCTTAAACAAGTAAGTTTTGTCTATTGCAACCATGTGCTGGTGTCCATGGGCTGGCTGATATTTGAGGAAAAAAAACAACCGTGCCCTTTCAGTCGTCTTGAGACCAATTGTTTTCCAGATCTGATATGCATAGTACACTAAAACCAGGCTGAATTAGAGGCATGCCTGGAATCCCTAGGGTTTCTTTATTATCTGAAAGGTAACCTGGCATTCACTTGTATTTGGCAGGGAGATAACAAAATAAACAATGGAGAGACACAAGTTCTGCCCTCAGGGCACTAGCTTATGTTCTGCTGGAGTGCTGCCATGGACTTCAGTGGGAGCGGTAATTGGTCATGCGACTGGAGGAGCGCTATCAAGCAAGGAAATGCATTGTTAATGGGACAGTTTGAGAAGTGGTAGATAAGATACACTAAGTTGCTTTCTCAATGCAGGCTTTTTCCTGCTTCAAGAACTATCACTGTGGCTTCAGAAACATTTTAAAGCCTGAACTTTCTTGCATGAAGTTGACCATTTGAAAACTTGTCAGATACTGTCCTATCCCAACAAAGCAAGCAATTACTGATTTCTGTTTACAAAGTTGTTCCCCAAAGAGTGGCAGCAGAGATAAGCAAACACATACAATCTAGAGAAGCATTAATAAGAATAAAAAGCAATACAATTCAGCTGAGAGAGATGTAGGGATGGTAAATAAGACACAAAGGGTGCCGGAACTGGACCTTTAAGATAGCTCAACATGCAGAAATATACCTGAAGATGTTTGAAGCTGCAGGCAGTGGTGTCACTGGAAATGAATTCTGGGTGAGCATGTTTATGCTTTTCTGTCTAGAAAAGGCCTGGCTGGGAAAGAGGGTCTTAGCAGAAGAGGTTCTATCTAGGAGGAGTTGCTGATCTTGGGAAGGCATTTAAGAGATAGGTGGAGGAGAGATCAAAATGGCATTTCACCTGTTTGATGGCAGCATCTTTGTGGTCTGGACAGATCTCAGATGGAGACATTTAAGACCTAATGTAACCCTTGCACAATTGGTGATGTTTATTTTTCTCTGGCTTAGACACAACAAGCCTCAAACTTTGTATGGTACATACCGCTGAACTGTACAACTTGTGTACTGCTGAGCATCTTAGTTCAGTTGGTGGGAGAAATCTTAGTACCAGGTAGGAAAATCTGTATGGACTGCAATGTGCATCTCTAGACAAGGGAGGGGCTATAACAGGAGTATCTCATGCCAGAGATATCCGTGTCTGCAGTCAGGAAATAGGCAGACAAAATATTTGCAGATCAAGTTAAAACCAATTAACGACCTGCTATATAACTCAGAAAAAAAAAAACTTGTTCAGTTATCTAAGTTTGCTGACACTTTGAAAACAAAATGATGACTAAATAGTAATGTGTACTACAAAGAATGAGCGATACACCAAGATGAATAGGATTTAGGGACTGTTTATCACAGTTAAGCCATAGCCTGAATACTGTAATGCTGATTACTTAAATTCATTGTGCAGACAGTATAATCTAGTGGTCAGTAATGTGCCTGTGAGAAGGAAGAAACTGTTTCTATCACTTTAAACTGAAATGTAGGCACAGAATGATTGAGGTTATGTTTTCTCTAATTTCCTAGATAGGATACTTTTGTAACAACACTTTTGTCTGAAGCAAAGTCTATTAAGACTACTGAATCCTTACAGTGTACTATTTAAAGTGTTCAGAAGAACTGTGAAATTCATCACTAGTGGTGGACTCATTTTCTACTTTCGGTAATATGACGTTTAATCTGGTCTGAAGTTAATGTTTCTTAAACCAAAAATGAGATTTTGATTCCTCTAGGTTCTTAGCTCTTCAAGAGACTTTGGTTTGCTGGAATCAGATGAATGTGCAATGCTTTCTTTCTGTGGTAAATGCCCTTCCAAAACTTTTCTGCCTGGTACAGTCACATGAGTAAGAGTACTTAGTGCCTTTCAACTGACGGCAATGGAACTGATTATCAAATGAAGCATTTGCCAGATACATATGGAAACTAAGGCACAGAAAGGTTAAAAGATTTCGTCTTAGTCATTTCAGCTGCAAAAGGGATCTTTACACTTTTGTCACTTTCCGTCTTCCGAATTGTGAAGCTCACTCAGAATCACGGTACAGGTTAGGAATAGAGCACAGTACGCAGGAACTTGAGCAAACCACTGTGTATTTATAGTTAATGGATATAGGAATAGTCGCTGTGTATGTGTAAGACATGGTGGCGTGGTGTCATCTTTATTTATATAGCCATGGGATGCATAATTTTACTTCTAGCTTCTACTTAGGTGTCTTGTGGAACATGTGGGGAATAAGCAGTAGTTCATATTTATGGTGTTAATACTCCCCTGGGGTCTTGTGAGGAGAGCATAACAGCTCTGCACACAATCATATGTAGAAATCTGTGTATTAGTTATTCTTGGAGAGAAAATGTTGCACTTCCAAGCTGCGTTCTTCAGTGGAAGTTCTGTCTGATTTTGGGGAAAATCAGTCTTAACTGGATGGAAACCCTCAACTTCTGATTTTTTTTTGGCTTAGTCAAGATGCTTTAAAACACATTTTGAATGAACTTAATTGTCTTGGAAATACTGAGAAGGCAGATCTGCTTATGAGAAATGCTTGTGGGTTTCCAGCCAGACAAAAAGGGCAGATCTTAATGAGTAAGGCCTACAGTGCTCATTTTGCTTCTTTCATTATCTTATGAAGTAAGTCAGGAAAGTGTTTTATATACATATGCGGGGTGGGTGGCAGCAAGTGCTTTAACATTGCAGGCAGTTAGTTCCCAGTGTTCAGTGGTATCAGTTTTATTGTCTGATGCACGGGCTAGTTAATCGCATTTGTATTGCATCCTCAAAAAGAGCATTGAGATAGAGGACAAGAATAATTCTGTTGTCACACACCTGTTGAACCCTTTTAATTTCAGTGGTGCAAAAATTCACCTTCTGTTTATAGGTGTACTTTCCCTCTTGTTTGCCTCAGCCTGTTCCCTCTGAGTCACACATATACCATCCTCTTCACCATCTTAGCAAGAATGGAAAGGCATAAAATGCAGTAGTAAATGAGCTTCCTATCTGGCAACAACGCTGACCAGCATCTGCTTATGTCCAAGTAGCGCTCTTCGTTCACTGGCTTTAAAAATAATAATAGTAAAAAAGACTTTTTTAGATAGCATTTATCAAGCATTCACATGTGCATAGGGAATGGAATCACATGGAAAAACAATGAATTTTCCTTTTTGCTTTTTTCTAAAAGCCATAACCAAGACAAGACTGACTTGCATTGTTTAAAAACTGTATGTTGGGAGATAGCCACTAAAAGCTGTAGAGGATATGACATAGATGTGATAATTAACATGATTTCATATGCTCAGTACATCATTTTGCTTTGTAGCAAGCCTGGAGGATAATGTTTGTGGTGAAAGTGGTGAAAGATTTGAGAACAGAGGCCACACTGCTATGAAAATGCTACCAAACTGCAGCATTTAAGGAACCTTAGCAATAATCTTTTGCTGCAGTCACTTCAAAGTGGAAGAAGAAAAAATGAATTGGTTTCTCTGTTGCTACAGCAGTATGGGAGGCGTTAACTTTGGGAAAGGAGGAGACAGACTTAACCTTAAATGTCCCTATTCACTGAAATAACAAAACAGCAAGATGTCAGCTGTACGTTATTTAGCATCAAAATAAAACTTCTGCTTCTGATGAGAAGTGAGGGCAAATATCCACAGAATTAAAAACAAAACAAAACAAACAAACAAACAAAACCTTAATTCAGGCAGTAACAAGAACCACAGATCAAAGACCTGTACTTACAAGGAAAACAACTTGAAATCTATTTTTGGTAACCTGAAACAACTGCTAAAATGATGTTATTGAAAAAGTTAAATCCTCCCTGCTATCTATTAGAAGGAGATCTTTGAAACTTCTTTACTGATGCTACCGCTCCTAGCATCAGTGCATCTTTTCTTCTGTAGTACATGTAATACTTCCTCCTCAATGGGCATGGATTATTTGTTTGCTTCTGTATATCATCCCAGTGGTGTTACAGACAATGCTGGTCTCAGTGAGAGAAATCCTACCAAATTTTTGCTTCATGCTTCCATCCACTAAATTATATGTCAATCTTTTTTTTCATGTTTTGAACATGTGAGCTGTGATCCATCTGTTAGAAATGTGTATTCTTAGTCCAGGATGGAGCTGAAATTTCTGTTTCTTAGTTACCATTTTCCTTCATCCAAGATCTATATATTTGGGCATACAATACTAAGACAACCTGCAATTTCAAGTAGAGCAACTTAAAAAATTGGAACATTTTAAACACATCTTAAACAGCTCCAGGAGTCCTTTGAAGTATGCTGCTTAACCATGGCTCAACAGTATGTTACACCTTTATTGACATTTATTTCAGTGGATCTATTCCTGCCGTAGGTCATCCTTGATATATGAACATCCTTGATGTTCTGTACACCAAGTATACTTTATTCATTATAACTGTACAATATATGGGAGACAGATTCTCTCACTTGCTTTACTACATTATTGTTTAAGGCTGTTTAATTCAGTGCCAAAGCTGGTTACAGAAGTAGGTTTTTTTTTTTTTGCAGTTCTTGTTTGATCTATGTCCCTTAGAGTCACTTATTCCAATGAAACATTGCAGCTGGTCATGGCTTGGTCCTTTACCTATTTTACTACTGTGACCCAGCAGAGTTTGTTGATATGTCATGCAGTACCCTCAGACCCAATTCCCTCTGATTTTCATCCCACTTAGAGGAAAGTCAAGAGCCAGTGCTCCTTTTTCTCTTGGCCCTGGTAACTGAACTGTAAGTTGTGCATTTATAAGGCATGAATATTTACTGCGTTTCCTCAAAGTATTTCTTCTAAGCATACAGCCTTACCTCCTGGGTACAGACTTCTCCCTTCTGATTCCCTGTCCTTTTGTCCTTATAAAACCATTAAAACCTTAGCAAACCATTCCTATTCTGTTGTGTAGATCTAGCCTCCATCTACAGAAAACCTCACCTTAAAGGAAGTATACGTGTGCCTGCCTGTGTTTTGTAGCAACATCCACCTAAACATTACTCCACACCGTGAGTTTGTCTGGCATGGTGCAGCTCCTCTCCACCTGCAAGGCATAGCTGGGTTGAAATACTGCGGAAGAGCCCCAGCCTAGCGATGTGTGAGTCTAACAGATTCACAAATGACTACCAGGTCATGTTGGTACATACACTGGTAGGCCAATACAAAGGGACAGATTGCACAGTTAAAGATGTAATGAGAGAAAGAATAGGAATGTCTAATGTATTATGGGTAGATCTGTGTAATAGATTTTTTTTTTAAAAAAAAAAAGCTTCCAAATCACACTGATAACACTGATTTAGGAGATTATAGAGATCTGTGAATATCAGACTCTTTATTACTACTTTTCGTAATACCTGAAGTAATTTCAGTATACAGTATAAGGATTGCATATATTCTACAGTGAACTGCTCCCAGTTTCGCAGTCCTTTATTGCTTTAGATTAGAGTTCTCACATCCTAATGGCTAATTCCAAGGCATTCAGTTCTCAACAGTATGTTGTTGTTTTTTTTAGTTCCATTGAATCTGAGGTCAGCTAGAGGTTTATAGTCTGTGAACTCCCAGAAGGTTGTGTAGCTATCCCCCTTTGGGATTTGGTTTTGCATTTCATTTCAGGCTTTCACCACTTAGACAGCTCCATGTATAATGCTAATCCAGGAACAGCAATATATTTTTTCACCCTCCTTGTCCTCAAGCTATTCCATTTTAGCTGATAGTGGTCACTAATAGCTTAGGCTCCTGCTTGTGCTGTACTTAGCCTCTATCAGAAGTCCTGCCTCAACAGCCACACTCCATTGGATATTTAGGGGTGATACTCCCTGACAGCATAACACCACTGGGGTTTGGATTAGCTATGCATGCAGAAAAGAGAAAGTGCCTGTCTAGCCTAATAAAATAAACATAAAGTTGAAAAATACAAGCTAGAGGTAGAGCTAGGGCTGAGCTTACAAATACACGCTTTGACTTCAATTTTTTTCCCTGCGCAGGCGTATTTCACATAGGCTGTTTTCACATAATTTGTAAAGTAAGAAGGGCAGAAGAGCTTTGAGTCAGCATATCTGATCCTCCTCATTCAGGATATGGTGCATGCTGTGTTCTTTGCAGGTGGAGGCTTTGGAGAACACAAAATAGGGGCAAATTGTAATGACCAGGTTACAAATGTTTTGAATGATCAGTTAATAAGGAAAATGCTTACAGGCATCACCATGGTCTCAACTGTAGCTGTGAAAAGAAAAAAGTAGCTCTGGACTGGTCTATTCTGCAAGGGTGACTCAAACGTATTTTGTTTTGCTGTAAATGAGAGGCAGGCTTTACAGCCAGGTGCAAGTAGTGAAGCTGTCACTTATTAATTAAAACTAGTTTCTGTCTATCTGAATGTTTTTCTGTAAAGCTTGTGACTTTTTATATAGCCATTCCGTGGGATTTCATCTACAGAAATTGCTCTTCTCTTTCATTATGAAGAAAACTTAATTTAAAAAGAGAAAAGTCATGGATGCACAGGGTTAGGGAAATTCAATCTACGAGTTGACCAAGCTTTTTAAGGTCAGAGTCAAGTTAGTTTAATCCAAGACAATAAAATTACATGAACCAATCTAATTTCTTCTTTATCCTGCTTTAAGGTGAGCAGATACAGTGTCATTAGGGTCCTGAAACATAGTTATCCCTCCCTAAGCACCTCCAGCTCCTTCTCTGAAGCCCCTGCCAAATCTGTCTCTGAGCATATATATTACAGTTCTTTCTGAGGCGGCTGGCTTACCATCAAAGTGGAAGCCTAGTGTCCCACCTCATTATCATTCTGTCTTTTCTTCAGGAAACCAGAATGACTAAATCCCTTCATGAGACACTAAGCTTGGAAAATTGTTTTATTTTTAACTCCTGGCATAGAGAGAGTACACAGTTTTCTCCATGCGCTCCTACACAGTGCTGATTTCTGCATGCTTGCACTTAAATTTACATAAATAATACACCTGATTCTGCAAGGGGGAACAACTCTATCATCAGGAGAACTGAGATTTGCCAATGATAAGGTAAGTGAATCCAGTGACAAGTTAAGAGCGGTTTTCTTCAGTTGACAATTAAAAATAAAACCAGACCCTCCCATTTCACACCTCCTGTTATTTCTCAGGATTAAGGGAAGGTTGAGAAGGAAGTACTGATACTTGTCCAGTCACAAGAGGAGTGGATTCCAGGGGAGGCAGTGTAAAACCAAGGGGATCATGTTATGTGCCACAGTGAAGTGTCCAGTAAGGAACTGGAAGTTAGGACCAGCCATAGAAACATTGCACTGGATGCAATTGGACATTATTTCTTTTTAATTAATTTCTGCTTGGAGCTGAAATAATTTGAACGTGGTTTTTTGTACTCTGATCTTGAGATAAACTGGAATTAGAAATGGTCTGTAGAGGATGTTTTTGCCAGGCTCTGAACACCCATATAACACTTGAGGAATGTTGAAGCAACTAGGTGGTGGAGATACTGTGAGCAGAGTGCAGGAAGGTAACCTCACCGATTTCCTTACGAAGTAGTGGTGTAGCTTATCAGCATGAGGAGCTGAAAATGGTCAGGTCAAGCACCGCAGCATGTGCAAGATCAAGAAATTAGTATTGTCCTAGAGTCTATCCCTAACTGCTGAAGGGGGAGAAGCCTAATCTATCAGGGCCATTTATCTCAATCAATATATGTTCCTTCACTCTCCACAATCCCCATTCAGCAAACATTTCCTCACAGCCAAATGGGAAGCCTTTGCTTAATGCTCAGTATCGAGCTGATCTTCAGTTCTGAACTAATTGCTTGTGTGTTTCAGACAGGGGTAAGAAATGGGGATGTGAAGCAGCTGCATGCATATACGAGTGAGAGGAGAGGAGCAGACCCCGGGGAGCGGCCTGGGCTGGAGCCTGTTGGCAGCACAAGTGCAGGCGCCGCCATGCTCGGCTGGTCCCTGTGGCTCGGCCCCATTTGTCTCGCTGCTTCCCAGCCTGGGTCTCCTGGCAACTGTGCTGACAGCCAGGCTGGGAAGGCCCAGATGCAGCACTCGTTGCCTTCAGAGTGTTCATCCCCATCTCCTATCACTCAAAAGCCCCCTCTGGATCTCTCCAGGCACCGTGTGCCAGACAAGGCAAGGGACCTCCCCACCCGCTGTAAGCGCCGCTGCTCTGCAAGCACCTAGCTTTAAGCCCCCAGGACCAAGGTGGTCTGGTGGGACTCCCCACCCAGTAGCTTCATCTCCAACTGAAGCAGTGTGATGCCAGTATGGGGTGGAGGTCTGCTGTAGTCTGAACATTTTCCAGTTCAGGGTTCCTCACTGATACCTGAGAGGTCCCTTTTTTTTTCTGCGGGGGTGACTGGCAATGCAGAGAGTGATTCAGGTCGTAGCTGAGGGCTGTCAGAGTCAGCAGGTTGGGATAAAAGATGTGTTACAATGGGGTTAGGCTTGAGTCTTCAGGGTTCATGGTGCCTTTGTGCATGCACACAGCAGTGCTGGAAGGCGATGTTTCACCTGACAAATTATTTAGTCTTCTTGAGGAACAGGGAAAATTATTCAGGCTATTGAGTGCTTCTGGAAGTTGAGGTGGGTTGGCAGTGTGGTACCGCATGCTGGGCTGGTGTTATATCCTGAATTCACTTGCTTCTTGACTTGAGCTGTGAGTGTTATGACAGGTATCTGGGAAGTTGTAGCTATCTTGGGCAAGTGGCAGGATATGGGAAAGTATCTGTCACAATAGCTTTTATTGGGTGAACTTTGGAAGAATTTTTAGGTTGTAGGCATAGGTCTGGGATCTATTATATCAGGCAGTTTGTAAACACACATGCACACACACACACACAAAAGATCAGAAAGAGAAATAGAAGCAGAAGATAATTTTATTTTATTTTATTTTAATTTTATTTTATTTTATTTTATTTTTTTCAGAAACCTTATCATTCAGCTAGTTTCTGAGGTCCAAACTCAAAAGCATCATTTTGGGGCCTGTAACTGGGATTTTATTTTATTTTTTTCCCTATGGATATCTTTCTCAAAGGGACTTTTTCCATCAAACCAGCTCTTTTGTATCTTTTTTCTTTTTGTTTATTTAGCTGCTCACACACTGAATAAACACTCTCAAAGAGCTTTCAACAATCTGAAAGATGGGGACATTATATAAATGAATCTTATAAAGTGAGGTACTTCCTGGGAAAGCCTTCTAAAGGAATTTCTTTTTCATTATCAAGTCCCTTATTACAGGATTAAAAGCTAAGCTTCTTGCTCCTTCATTGCTTCCCCAAATTAGGCTTTCATAAGACCTTTTATGTATTTTTCCAAGTGTCACAGGTCTCAGTTCTTCTGGCAGAAATTGAAATGTTAGCAACACTAATTACTTCAAACTGATGAACTACGTTTGGCTAGGAAAATCTTTGCTGGGAAATTATAGGAATCCCTCCTTTTCCGTGTTATATTACTGTGCTATACTAAGTGTAGTTGCAGATATTCAGGGTCTTATGTTGAGGAATTTCATCAACTTCAGGTCAGCATGGATTTGCAGAATCACCTTCTTTTGTCTCCCTGAGGTCTTGCCTGCCACCTCTAATACTGGTATTCTGAGAGAGGACTTAGCTTTGTAATGGGAAGTCAGGCATTTTAAATCCTCAGTTCTGGCAAGTAGTGGCCCCAGATGAACAGCATATCTTCTGGAGCTGTTCTTGCTATAACAGGTCTTTCTGATACAGGGCCATGGGAGGAACATGAGGAGGGAGAATGTGATTTATTTTCACTGAGTCTGAGGGCTCAAAGTTGGCATAAAGGCAGACATCCCTTTTGCATTCTGCTCTGTTTGTATACAACCATAGAACATGTTTTTTTTCATAGTAAGCTCCTCTTTAGCAGACAGGCAGTAAGATGAGTATCGTGTCATAAAGCAAAAACATCTGCTGGAAGGTTAAGGAGAAGATTATTGGCCAGGCTTTTTCCACTTCATTATCTTGGCCTTCATGGAAGACATCACTGCAATCCCAGTGATGTACGCTGGAGCAGAAAGGAGTCTAGAAAGCAGGACCAAATTATCTAGCTGAACCTCAGGGCTCAATCATGCATCTAGTAACTGCAAGCAGGGAAAAACTTCTATTCAGTAATCTCTGAACATGTGTGGCTACAGTTATGCTAGTGTTTTCTCTTGCCACAGTCTTCTGTAGGAACTTCTGTGCACATTGAGATGGGGAGGAAAGGCAGAACAATGAGTGAAGGGCTGTAAATTCAAGGAAATGTCAGTCTCTTCTAGCTTCTTTTCCTTCTCTGTAAAGATAGTACAGGTAATGCCTTTATTGCATGCAGGTTATGTAATAATAATTAATGTAATACTATTCTAAACTTCCTGCTTTGCCTCTTCCAATCTACAATTAAGTGGTAAATGGAAGAAAAAAGCAAAGAGAAGAATAAGTCCAAGAATAAGTTTCTGAACACTTGTGTTTATCAAGTTAGATACCTGTCAGTTGTATAGAAGCAGGATTATGCAAGGTTTAGCAGCCTGGGAAATGTGGATGATGTAGAAATCGCTGATGAATGCCGAGCACTTAGAGTCAGCAGTGACAGAACATGCACAAGGAAAATTAGTGTTTATGCTGCAAATGGAAACACAGAATTCATCATATGAAAATATATGAATTCCAATAAAAATGACTTTCTTGTAGTCTGTGCCTGGAAAAAATGCCAGTCACTGTTTGATGCTCTCAGAGGTTTCTTATTTAATGAGGTAGTTTCACCCAGTGACAAGACTTCATTATTACTTCATTTAGGACTAAACAAATGGAAAGCAGAATAACAGTTGACCTGGACTTCCTAAAAATAGACTAATTTACAATTTTGTTAGTATGTCTGGTTTTCTATACAAGAAAAACATGGTAGTACAAATCAACATTGATTTAAAAGCAATCAATTGAGTGTTAAGGTACCATACCAATATATAAATATATAAATAGATAAAATATAAAAATAAAACTAAAAAACTTATTTCTGATAAGCAAAACTTACTAGAGGGGAAAAAAAAAAAGCCCTTGGTCTTTAAGGAGAACATTGTTTACATTGTTTTAATAATATGAGCTGTATATTCCAGTATTGGTTCTGTTTATTGTTTATTACTGTCATAAAAGTACAATTCACTATTTCTTTGAAATGATTGAACTAGCTGGATGAGTATTTCGTAATGGGGAACTATTTTCTTTTGTAACTTAAGTATTTAATTGCTGCTAATTGGTTTCTACTGAAAAGGAGGTGAGGATAGAATCAAAATGGTAGATTACAGAAAAAAAAAAAGGATGGAAAAGATGATGGTAATTGCATATTATTTGTGTGTAAATAATTTGATTAGACAAGCCATTAAAGGGATAGTATAAAGGAAAAGGAATAGGAAACTAAGAAGAGAAAATTTGGGATGAGTTACAGAGAGGCTGTGGAGGGATGCTGGGAAAGATTAATAAGATAAGTTGAAAGAAACCTCTGGCAGGCAGAACCAGAAAACCAGTATTTGACGAGCCACTGGAGACCTCTACTAAGGTGTCCAAAGTAGCTGATAAGAATCTTTGAAACCTTTGAAATTAGCTGTTAACAAGTCACTGCTACTTGAGAGAGAGCTGGCAAAATGGCCAAATAACAAAACAACAACAACAACCAAAAGCAAACCAAAACAAAAAAACTAAATCAGGAATAAAACACTAAACAGTGTTTTAAAAATATTTAAAACAGGCAATCTGGCCCAGGAATTTATGTAACTTTTCTACCTTCAAGATCAAATAATAGAGTGTATGATTCATATTCTTAAATTAAAAGAACCAAGATATTATCCCTTTCACTGCAACTTTCAACTGACCTTGATGACTTAGGACAAGTGGAGCAAAAGTAGTGTGGGTGAGAACAGGATCTACTCTTTCGCATTTACTCAGACTTAAACCTAGATTGTACCAGAATAACTGCACCAAAACCTTATTATGGATTCAGAGTAGTGGATAATGTATATAGCCTACTGACTTGTTAACCAATGTATTTTTTCTTTTGCTTGGTGTAAATGCATTTAACTATTATCAATGAGTAGAGTACATGTACATGTATAAAAATTTCTGCCTTGTCTGCTTTTGCCTTTCAGCCCAAATACTTGCAGAATGTTTGATATTGACATGCCAGAGCTATGCACAAGAATTGTTAACAGGGGCTTTGTATCTCTCTCTTAAATAAACATTGCTTGTGTTCATAAGTGCTGCAGTAATCTCAAACCACAGTAGCATTTGTTAGTTTCACCGTAAGGTTGCTGAATGAGCAAATATACTATAAAGAAATAAAAGGCACTGAGACAAAACACATATGGACAGTTTGTGTTTCCTCCTTTCATAGATATGTATATGACAAACATCTGAATGAGACCAACCATAGAGCAACTGAGAAGTAAGTTTTAGTGATCTGCACAAGTCAGTCTCCTGACTCTAGATACCACAATATCTGCATTCTTTGATTTACCTTTGTCCTACAGTTAGTGGCCAGGCATGAAGAGATATGTTAGACAAAGTATTATTAAAGCCTGTCAGGGTGGGTTCAATGACTCTTGATGTATTTTAGATCAAAGTTGCTTGAACTTTATTTTTTTTTTTCTATGTTTTAGTTATAAAACATAAGAAGAAAACTAGTTCTTAAATGGGTATCCGGGTAGAATTTATTTATGAGAAAAATACCTTTTCTTTAAAATGTGGTTTCAGTAGTACTGAATTCTGGCTTTCTGCTCAGAAATCATTTTTCCATCTATCTAATAAATAAAAAATGAGTTTTACACTGCAAATTCTTGTTCCCCAACTGACGCCACCAATACCGTATTCCTGTCAGAAACTTAACAATGGAAGATGATGCACAGTACCCAAAAAGCTGATCTTCTGAAACCAGTATGTGAGTTAGTCCTGCCAGCTAAGTTCAGAAGTCAGCAACGGTCTTCACATGGAAGAGGTGAGAACCCTCACAAAGTTTTAACCAGTATTAGATAACGTTATCTGACTGAATTGCACTTTGTACACCATCCAATCAGTGCTATCTGATAAACAGATTTATAAGTGGTATTTTTTTTCAAACTACTATTTATGGGGAGCACCTGACTGGAGATAGGAATTTTGTCTCCTTTTAACAGTGTGTTAAGAATAATCCCCTGATATCACCATAGGTGTTTTCTTCTGACTAGCTGCCATCCTGAGAAAATAGCTATAAAAACTGAATGCCTCTGCTAACAGAGTTCAGCTAGTAAATAATTCTGTTATAAACAATGCTTCGTCTGGTACATAAAACACAAATCTTTTAGTTATTACATGAGGAAATAGTTCTATTTTTAAAAACACGTCTGGTAGCTGTAATTCTAAAAAACACCCTGTTTTTGAGAGATCTTTACTGAATTCTGCTGAGTTTTGGTGTCAGAGGACAGCTGCTGGCAGCATCCCCTTTAAGCTGAATGAATGTCCTGCTACCCAGGTGTTTGCTTGTAGGTGCTGTACTGCATTTTTTGCAGCCCAAGACAAATGCAGTGCTAGTGCAGGGCTGTCTGACTAAGGCTCAAGGCAAGCAGAGTAAATTCTCTTGTCCTTTTTTCCCAGCCATCCCTGAAGCAAATTAATGAAAGCAGGTCTAGACCAATTTTTTAAGAACTGCTCAGACAGGCTCGCTCTCTTGCTGGTGTTTTGTCAGCATAATGATAGGGGTTTTATTCTCTGCAAGGAGGGCATTTTTGAATCTGTCTTCCGTAGAATCAGTTTTACATAAGGAGGAAAGAAGCATCCAAAAGCACATCTGGCCAAGAGAGCTGAAATGGTAAACATTTCCCTTTACCTGTGTGATAGCACAGTGTTAGCAGCACGTCAACTCAAACTGCTGCTACTGCGATTTCCATCACTTATGTTTGTAAGGAGAATTTGCTGGAGAGCAGCTGCAATTTTGTGTTTCTTGCCTCCATGCATATTTATTCTGAGGGGGCAAGTGGCTGATCCAACACCCTCAGTGAACATGCTAGGATCAAATGAGACTACTGCTGTCACTTAATGGTATTCCACAAGAGTGCTGTGGCAAGCACTTGAAGACTAATGTCTTATGGCTGAACTGCATTGTCTTGAACTAAAAAAACCTGTCACATGAATTTCCATTTTAATACCAGAAAACTCTTTGAAACACAACAGGTTATGTTGTTTAATAACCCAGTGTATTTTCTCAAGTAGCAGAGCCTGATACACTTGAAATGAGAATAATACTACTGTGATACTCTGAGATGTTCAGCTTCTGTGGGCTATCAGGGAGCTTAGCTATTTCGAGCCCAGAGAGAGGGGCTCCTGAGCTGGCAGAGTAATCTGAGAAATTAAGGGAGTAGGGCAGTGATTATACAGTGCTAAAAATCTTAAGAAAAAAAAAGCACACACAAACTTGACAATTATAATAATTAGGAGAATAAGATAGAAGGGGATATCCCCCATAGCAGAGGGCTAATTTATTGTCTACTCTGTCTGCATTATGGAGGATGTGCTGATTGCTCAGGGCTCTTTCTCCTCAGTAACTGGTGGAGTAGATTCATTTTGCAAGAGACAACAAAGCCAGAAGTAAAGGCAGTGCTGACTGGCTAAGCAGATTTTGGGGCTCCAATGTCTCTGGCAGCAAAGAAAAGACAATGGCACTTGAAGATTGTTCTGTCCAAGTGTTAGTGTATAAGAGTGAAGAAAAAAGCTAGAAACAATACTTAAATCATATGAAGATGTCTTTTAACACAGCACAGTATCATGTGGCATTAAGAGATCAAGTGGCTGTGTTATAACCTAACTGCTGGAAGTTTTTTGTGTAGGCCACTTCACATCAAATCCATAGTCAATTATTATATAAGAAAAAATGTTTTAAGATGTCCTGTGTGTTGCTAAGCTTGTGTGGTGGAAGATAAAAAAAGCCACCACGACAGTGAGAAGAATGAAAGAGCTACTTTCAGACTTATTATTTCTGTAGCATAAATTAAATGTATTCTGGAGGTGAGAGGTGAAATAAGAATGACTTAAGTGCCATGGTTGTCTACCTTTACCTGAAGCATCCTAAAGCCTGTGACGCTCTGCCAAGCATCATGTGCTACTTGGTGACCCAAATGTGTGCTGATCACAAGTAATGTGTGCCCTTGTGGTAGAAGTCTTTCAGGCTCTTCTAGGAGGGATCTTGGTGCTCTTGTCTGTCCGATGTTGGCCATGTGTCAAGGCAGATGGAAACAGCCTGTCACAGAACGCTGTGATCATCCACCCATGTCCAAGGAAGGAGAATGCTCTGAATTGCAAGCCCTTCCCCTTGACAATACCAGGTCATTGGTCCAAATACGACCCTGCCCATTGTTCCGTGACTTTGATCAGTGATTTTAGCCTTATGGGAGCCCTTAAATAGACTTTGGTACAATCACTGGAGACTGCAGAATGTACTAAAGTGGTAGTGCTGGAGCCCCAGCTGGCAGTCTTGTGAAAAGGTTCCATAGAAGGACAGATTTCCATTAGCAAAATGAAGATACTCAGTTTTATCATGAAAAAAATAAAATAAAAAACAACTGAAATAAAGGAACTACACGCTTCATGGCTGGATTCTGGTCCATGCTCCATCTATTGGTGTGAAGCAGCTTGAACAGCCCTGCTCTTCATGGCGTGGGCTCTGGGCAGTGCAGACTTGCTGTAGTGTCTCCTATGTAACTTCATTCCCCCTGCCCCCCATCAACATGGCAGGGGCAAAGGTTTCTGGCAGATCCTCATGATTTTCAGCTACTCTGACAGCAGATGGGGGCTGCAGAGGAGTGGTACAATCTTCTCTAAGTTGTACCCTGAGACACGACTGTGGAGGAGACCCGGGACTGAGGACAAGTAAAGGGCACCCTTGTGCCCTTTGCCCCCTCAGCTGCAGTTGAGCAATGCTTAATGCAGCTGAATGTCTGGTTCTCCCAGACAGATACAATAACCAGTCTGTGAGAATATTCATACCAATTAAATCTTATCATCAAGTCATTCTGTTCCATCACTCTACTTAATTAGCCATGGTCTTTGGCATTTCAGCAATGTTATGCCATGCCAAAAAATGAAAGTATTCTTTGTGTGGTACACACCCAACAACTGCCTGTCGGTCAGCTAGAGTCAGATCAACAAATATTTCTTCTGCACTGGAGTAGTATCTGCTGGAAATCATAATCACTCACTTCTGGTTTTTCAAACCAAAATGAGTTAAAGGTCATTCTCCTTTCATCTGGCAGTCGGCTTTTGTTATTTGAAAAGCAGCCTGGTTTCCCATCAGCTCTCTGGTGGATTTTGTGTGACTCACAACAGTTTGTATTCACAAATAAAACAGTTCCTCAAGTGTTATTTGGTAATACAGCCTTTCTGTTTATGGAAGATAAATGCAAGAAGACTAAAAAAACAACCTCAAATTACTAGTTAGCATGCAGCAGCGGTGATTCAGAGCTACTACCTAGATTTTGTCTGCAGCAGGTGCCACTGACTTTGTAAATGTATATTAGATGAAGGTCTGACCTCATTTCATTTTCTGTGATTGAAAACTTTGAAAACCAGGCTGATCATCATATCCTGCTTTAAGGGGGAGGAAAAAAGCCTGATTTGGCAACCTGTGCACTAAATGAGTAGAATTTTATTTCTCCTTTCAGTTGAGGAGCTCTTGTCAGTGTGGCTGAAGAGCACTATGGCCTCCAGAGCCCAGCCTGGAAGAGCTCTGGCAGTGAGGGGATACATTAGGAGTGAGTTCTCAAAGCAATGTAAGAGTTAGTTCCCTTATAGCCACCGATGTTGAGATGAATTTTCACTGCCAGTGGGAAAGGGGCTACCAACCTACCATTTGACAAGAAATCAGTTAATTCAGTGGAAATATAATCTATTTTAATAGCACCACCACGAATCTGTGCTATGCCATCTGAGGCGTTTGTCAGATGTGACAAGGCACTCAGCCTATTTTTGTCATGAAGCAAATCCTTTTTCCTATTTTACTTGGGGCTAAGTCCCATCCTTAGATATGAGCTCACTCCTCTTTCACTTACATGGAAATGTTGGGCGAGTGCTGAAGGTAGAATTTGGCTGTGATCTGAATAGATGACATCTGTAATCTTCTTGGAGATCAGGGACTCAAAGGACAAAAACAGGTGCTGATAAATATCTAGCCTGCATAGATGCATTTGTAAATCAGACATGGTGCTTGTCTGCATCTTAAAGTGCCTAGATATGTTTGAAAATTTATCTGTGAGACTTGTTTAGTCATGCAGTAAGTCCATACAGAGGCAGGAACTGAATCTATTTCTCCCATATAAAACCTTAATCATAGTAATAGTCTTCCTCTCACCCCAAAGTTACCTTGATGAGTTCTGTCTGCTATCCATTACAGCTGGAATGTGCTTCTGCTTACTTGTCCTCCATGTGAAAGCCTGTCTCTTGCTATCATCCTTAGCAGAACCCAGGGTATAATTTAAGTTATCAGTGCTAACAGTAGCCCTATCACTAGCAGGCTTCCACCATGCACATGAACCTGTCTTTACTGAAAGTGACAGAAAAATGCCCATTTACCTCCACACAGCTACATGTTCATTTTCACTTTGTGGGCCTGATCCTGGGATGTATAAGGCCTCTGTGCAAATTAAATCCAAAATATATTAATATATCACGAACATGAGTATATTTACTGTGTTCAAAGCAGGCGTCTTGTGTCTTTTTACTTGGACTTGCATTTCTTTAGGAAGTTAATGGCCTTTGTTCCCCTTCACTGTTCTTTGTTGTATGAGCCCAGCAAACAGTTTGATCCAGACTTGTCTTGCATTCCCCACAGGAATCTACCTTCCTGATCTCTCAAGCTCCGGATCAGCCACATGGGATCAACAAAAATCCTCTTGATTTTAACTCGTGATGCAGGCCTTCAGCCATTGCAGCTTCATTGAGATAGACAGGCCTTACGTCTGTGGTCGGATATTCACAATTAAACCTTTCCCCTCACTTTTCTTGCTGAGACTGCCAATGTGTGGAGATTTTCTGGAGTCCCAGGGGTGATAAGCAGCTGGCAGAGCCTTACTGTGCAAGTAGTTTTGAGATTCAGCTGCTCTTGCATTAAGCTGAGCAATGTCAATGATGCATGAAACAGCTTTGTACAGAGAAGGAACCAAGCTTGATCAGGGTGCAGTGTGGCTAAAACAAGCTGTCACCATGAAGAGGTTCTTTGCTTGGTAGGGTGTGTAAATATCTTTCCTACCCTTTACACAGGGCTCTAGAGATCTTCTCTTCATTAATGAATTTAAATCCAAATAATGAAGCATTTTGGCTGATTGATGGGGTTGTTGTGCACACACCCAGACTATGTCATTTCCAATCAAAAGGAAAACGATTGTTTCCATATGTTGGCACGTTTGTGATCTTGGTGTTGAGCCAGTTGTCTGGCTGCGATCAGGCAGCGGCATCTAACAGTGATGGAAGATTATACCTTGGAAGTAGGGTGCTAACTGGCTGTATTCCTTAAAAGGATATAAACACCGCACACTTACCCAGGATGTAATTTATGGTTCCAGTATGTTTTGACTTTACATAGATGAAAAAATAGTCCTTTTGTGTGTGTGTATATGCATAAAAATTCCTTTCTGCTCAACCCCCCTCCCCAAAAAGGAATCCAATAAAAAAATAGCTGATGCTGTTTTGTTTGCTAACTGTGGGCTATTGCCTGCCGAGACTTAGAAGAATTCACTTTTTTTTTTTTTTTTCTTTCTTTTTTTTCTGTTAACCCATTTCATAATAGGTATTTTAAAAGCTAGTTGATGGCAGACTCTCTGGCAGTAATTTATGTTCTAGAAATAATTTGGTTCTTTCTCTGACATCTTGTTTTGTTAAGTTGCTCAGCTGGAATGCAGTTTCTTTGAACAGGTTTTTAGAGATGCCCTACACCTACCAAATCCATCTTTTTGTGTGTGTGAAGTGTCAAACTAGTTGCGTATTGCTCCACAAATGGATTAATACCAATTTCAAACTGTAGAGATGAGATTCCCCCATGCTAAGGCCATGCTGACTCCTGCTGCAGCAAGCACAGGTGTGTACCCTGGGGAGATGGTAAGCTAAAAACTCCTGGAAGGGGTGTTTCTAACATACAAAGAAGCCACCAGTTTAAAGTATTCTGCAAACAAAGATCAGTGCTCCCTTCCTGAAGCATCCACACCAGCAGTACAAAATGCGCAGGGAATGCTGCATAGATAGTGTGTGACCCCATTTGAAAAAAGCACAAGCAGGTTTTGAGAGAGGCACGGATTTTTGTGTTATAGCCAGGTCAGGCCTTTGGAATGATCTTAGTATGAAGTTCTTAAAAAACAACCAACCAACCAACCTTTCACTCTCTAAATTATGAACAACTGTCAAGCTTTTAATTCTGAAAAACAACAACAACAACAACAACAAACATAAAAAAAAAAAAAAACACCTCACCACCAGCAAAAACCCTTTGAACTGTAATAGACAGCAGACAGAATCATTCAAATCGATGCTTTCCTCCTCATTTAAGGCTCATGTACATATGGAGTGAAATGTCAGGGCGCAGAAAGACAAGGATGTGTGTTTCTTCCTCAGGTGGCTTGTTCTGTTGTGAAAAGAAAGCAGAAAGACCAATTTGTTTTTCCTCTTTTCAGTCAAGTGCACAGTTTTTTGTTTATTTATTGGATTATTATTCTTAATTACATTATTATCTTTTTTTTTTTTTTTTTTTTTTTTTTTTTTTTTTTTTAAAGCATTATAATAAAGCTTTCTAGTGGAATACTTATATGAGTACACTTCTGATGCCTAAAATGCTGCTGGAAAATAGGAACTATTGACTTTTTATGGAAGATTAATTTGCAAAATTAATGTAATGAAATGTATTAGGATAGATAGTGTATTCAGTAGCTTACAAAACTTGTTTTGACTAATTTATTCAGCAAATAGTTTTGATCTTCCATGCGGGTGTTCAATACTGAGGGAAAAGTCCTCACTCCTTTTCTGTGAACCATATGCACACTTAAAATTTCAACAGTGGCATTATTCACATGCTTTTTTGAGTAATTCAGATTCTACCTTGTCTCTAAAGAATGATATCTCCATGCAGCAAATGCACAGCTTGTGGAATTGATAGCAGTATTGTACTCACAGTGACTACCACAATCGATACGAATCTGCTTACCCCGTTTTCTAATATGAAAACTGGCAACTAAAATTTCCATCTGATTTGATTTTTAAGACTTATAAAATCTTTCTCAGTGGTGTTTTTAGATTCAGTTATTAAACACTGCTACCAGGAATTCAATAGGCATTTTATAGTTCTATTAAAATAAATGCTTCCTTCTAGATGCATGTAAAGGAGAGTTCATTCTCAATGTGTGTCATTCCTGCACAGGAAGGTGGAGCTACACCCAGGTGTTCTTTAAAAAGCTACCAATTGGTGTGCATGCTGACCAGCACACACTGTAGGAACTTCAGAACTTAGTTTTCCAATTCCAAACTGTAACTAAGTATTACTATTCCTCCTCTGTAGCTAGTGAAACCAAGATGTAAGCTTTTATATGTAATTGCCCAGGGTTTCTCCAGACTTGCAGAGCAGAGCATGGGGGGCCCAGAACTGCTGGTACTTTCCATTTCAGCATAATAACTCTCTCAAAGCAGTGTATTTCTTGATGCTAGCTGATGTAGCAAGCTGCACCACATCGATTACAGCCTCACAGGGACAGCCAGTTTGCAAAAGGACTGGGAGATAGATTTCACGCACTAGCCTGCGCGCTCGCCCCCTCGCAGCCTGCTATGCCTGGCATCCAATGCTTAAGCGCAGGCTGCCAGTTATGCTGACCTTGAGGAACTCACATTGTTGACCTCTGTTTCCTTGTCTCCTCAGTGGCATATCTTATTTCCTCTACTATTACTGTAACAAAGGATTTTAAGTTATCACACTTAAGTACCTGATCTGGCCTTCGCTGCTATATGAGGCCCATCAACCGCTATTTCTGTATGATGGTGCACGTTACCAAAATAAATGCCCTTAAATTAGCTGGTTCAATTACTAGAAGCAGTCTGTAGCAGCAGAGAGTTTGCTGTAGGCCAGTTAAGTTTATTTTATGGTTTTCTGGGAAAATGTGTGGTCTTTTGATTTTTTTTTTTCATAGTTAATAATAGATACCTCATTGTATTCATGAACTGTCATACATATTTTCTGTCAAGAATGGGACCTTTTGGCAGGTACAGATCCTGGTCTAACAGCAGAACAGCATCTCTTCATATGCTGCCTGATGTATTATAGGGGTGTCAGCTGTAAACTTTCCCTATTCCAGTGGTGCTCCAGCATTCAGGGATTATTTGAGAGCTGTGTGTACCAGTGACTCTGACAACTTAGCCCTGCTGCCGCTGTGCAAATGGAAGTGCAGTGGCCTACATTTCAATAGCAACTAGCAAGACAGCCTGACCCACTTGAAACACTTGAAGCAGCCCTACTTTTCAGAAAGCTTTGAGCACTTGCCTCCCAGTGGGTCTGGCCTTATGCCATGTCCTAAGCTGAAAACTCAAAATTTCTGGTCGTTTTAGACAATTTAGTAAGAGTTATTTAAACTGTGCATGACGTTTGTTTTCTTCATTCTCTCGTACCTCGATGTGTCCTGGGTCAGTGTTGCAGGTCAGTCTGTGTTTCATTGAATGTTAACAACGAAAATTATTCATGTTTATTTAGATACTGTTCTGTTGCTGGATGAAGAATTGCCTGAAATTGCCTGAATTGCTCATAAAGGTGTAGTGGTAACTGGTACTGAATCTCTCATGGTGCAGTTTTTAAACTGTCCTGCAGAGGGGGCAGGTAACATGAAGAGGTAAAAGGTCCATTGGAAAAAGAGTACGGCTGTTGGAAATATGCGTGCACCTGCCAAACGATCCGACAGTCCTTTTCTGCCCTGGACCTTAGAAGTGGTCACACTGACATGCATTTCCAAAACCTCCACATCTGGCCTTCATCCTCACCCCAGCAGATCCACTGCTCAGGAGCCACTTCAGCAGTGCTGCCCCTCAGCAACACCTGGAGTTGCCATGGCATGTGCAAACCCGGCTGAGAATCCAGCTCACTGTGGCTGCTTCCCCTTTATGGTACCTGTTAGGGTTTCACTTGTCTGTCAAGGTGCTTCAGCACTTCAAGAAAAGCAGCTGTCTCTTATCTTTGGCACAGCACATAGTGTGTTTCGTGGGCTACATTGGAGCATGTAATACAAGCATTCCCTAACAATATTAAATTTTCAGTTCCACTTGCAACTCCTATAGCACCCAACAGTCTTGCAGAGATTTTACAGCAACAGACTTCCTTTAGCCATCAGTATGATGCCAGGGAATCTGCTAATGAACCCATCTGAGGAAAGGTAAGACAATGTGCATCCTGTATGATTAATAGCATCCAGGAAGGCAGAGGAGTACATTTATCCCAGAACTTCCGACTGTCGGTTTAATACTGAGATCTGTTGTCAGATGCTTTACATTTGCTAGCAGTCAATATTAATGGCATGCTCTTTTGTAGTACTTGTACGTGCTCCATTTTGTGCTCGTGTATATTGTAGCACCCAGGCTTCCTGTAGTTTTGATAAACAATAACCTAATGATAAATCACATATTTGGATTTCTAAAGACTGTGTTTATGCTCTGACTTCATTGAACCTGACTGTCCTTGCATGCAGAAAAGCTGGAATGAGTAAGATGACACATACCGTACCTTTGATCAGCTCGATAACCTCTCTTTCCATTTCTAACTTCTTGACATGGAGGACTCAGGAAGAACGTATCATTCAGGAATGTTCACCACTGGTTTACACAGTTATTTTAATTATATTTTGGCTTTCAACTTTGCTTTTTGTCTTAATAATTTACAATATTTTTGTGTTACTGAGCACTAAGCTTACATTTTACTATTACAAATCTAGAATATCATTCATGTATCACAGTAGTGGATGGCCAGTTCAACGTATATCTCTACGTTTCTCGCTTCCTCATGCCTCACTTTCTAACCAATTTATCCACCACTTTATCACTCAGTCACTTAGCATCTTGAGTTCCTTCTGCAGTTCTTCACAGTCAGTTATATATTGTCTTTGCTTGCTTCAAGAGAATCCCAATAGAATGATCTAAAGTATAACTAGCTCAGTTTCAAGTAATAACAAGAAGAAAGAAGTGAATACTAAGGATTTTCTTGGAAGTTTCGGACTGCTAGCATTTACTTCAGCAACTCATAGAACTGATCATGCATGTTCTATTTTCATTATTTATTTTTAATGGAAAAAGAGGAACAAAGATAAACACATGGAACCCCAAAGACTGTAACTTTAATAGGTTGTAAACATCACTGTGAACTTTGCCTAAAAACCTTCTGGTATCTAGTGTGACTTGGAGAACAGCTTGTATAATCCAGTATTTGATATCAATATTACATGATTTGAAGTAGCTTTCATCTTTGGAATATGCAACAAATGATAAAACCTGTAAGTGTCAAAATGCTGTTTCAAAAGGATAAATCAATTTTTGATTAATTTACTGACATAGTCAATAAGAAGGCATAGATATATATCTTTAGATCTATATTAATCTCCTTAATAGCAACAACACGCTCAGTTTCACATGTTGTATAAGACAGTAAAAGTTAAAACAACCTGATTAAAAATCAAAAAGGCTAAGGTGAAGTGGGAAGTTTATGCTGATGTCATTTTAATTAGCTGGGAAAAGCAACATTCTCTATGTTAAGGGAAGTTTCATTTTCTTATCCCTATATCTTTGCCTTTATTCCACAAATCCCATTGAAAATGAACGTATTTAAAACATTTTTTACCTCTTGCATTGGCTTGCTGGTATTAAACTTTCTCAGTAAATTTTCCCAGTAATTTTTCCCAGTTTTCATAGTACTTAATTTCATTAAGACCAGTCATAATCTTGCCTGGTCTTTATGTGCACGAAAATTCTCTAAAAATGATGAACAATGAATCTAAAGGCCACCAAAAGAAAAATATGGGCAGCCAACGTTAATCAATCCTTTTACTGGCATACAAGACTGTTCAGATTCAAAAGGAAAGTATTGTTAACCTTGCTAACAGCAGCTATAAATCTAAGAGAATGAATATGGAGATGTCTTCACCCACCATAAGTGTGAAGAAAGGTTTGAGCTAATTCCAGTTGAAATATTTTCAATTATTTACTTGGTCATATTGTCCTTTCAACATTCAAAGCTGATGCAAAAGCACGGGAATTGTTGCTTCTAGAAACAGCCCAGTTCTCTGTGCTGTGCTTTGCATACTCTTGAGCTAAGCAAGGAACACAAAAGCAACACAGCTGCTGGGTGCCGGGTGGGCCTAATGGTATATAAGCTGCAGGTGTCCCACTAGAGAGTTTCTTCTGCCAGAGCTTCTCTTTTTGGGTAAGTGTTTTGTTTTGCCTTCAGCTAATTGCAGGGTTCTTTAGGTGGATCAGTGTGTATGGGCTGATGTGTTTCCAAGTTGACAGAGGTAAGCATCTCTTTTTGAGGTAACAAGTAGTAGGATCCTTTAGAGTAAAGCAAGCTACTGACACAATTTCCCATAGGATCCTTCTGGACAAAATGTTCAGCATACAGCTAAACAAAAGCATGATACAATGGGTGAGCAATTTGCTGGTGGGCAGGGCTCAAAGGGTTGTGGTAAATGGGGCCACATCAGGCTGGTGGATGGTCACTAGTGGGATCCCTCAAGGCTCCATTTTAGGGCCAGTCCTCTTCAACATTTTTATAAACAATTTGGATGTAGTACTAGAAGGTGTTTTGAGTGAATTTGCTGGTGACACCAAAGATACTGGAGTTGTAGACTTGGCTGAAGGTGGAAAGGCCTTGCAGAGAGATCTGGACAGATTGGAGAGCTGGGCGATCACCAACTGCATGAAGTTTAACAAAAGCAATTGCTGGGTCCTGCACCTGTGATGGGGCAGCCCTGGCTATTCATACAGGCTTGGTGATGAGATGCTGTAGAGCAGCCCCACCGAGAGAGATTCGGGGGTTGTGGTTGACAGCAAGTTGAATATGAGCCAGCAATATGCCCTGGCAGCCATGGGAGCCAACCAGATTCTGGGATGCATCAAGCATGGCATCACTAGTTGGTCGAGGGAAGTGATTATTCCCCTCTGTGCTGCACTGCTGCAGCCTCACCTCAAGTACTGTGTGCAGTTCTGGGCACCACATTACAAAAAGGATGTAAAACTGTTGGAGGGTGTCCAGAGAAGGGTGACGAAGATGGAGAGACTAGGGGGGAAGGTGTATGAGGAACGGCTGAGGTCACTTGGCCTGTTCAGCCTGGAAAAGAGGAGGCTGAGGGGAACCTCATTGAGGTCTACAGCTTCCTCATGAGGGGGAGTGGAGGGGCCGGCGCCGACCTATTCTCCTTAGTCACCAGTGATAGGACCTGCGGGAATGGTGTTAAGCTGAGGCAGAGGAGGTTTAGGCTGGACATCAGGAAGAGGTTCTTCACTGAGAGGGTGGTTGCACACTGGAACAGGCTCCCCAGGGAAGTAGTCACTGCACCAAGCCTGTCAGAGTTGAGGAAGCATTTGGACTGTGCACTTAGTCACGTGGTTTTGGGTAGACCTGTGTGGTGCCAGGAGTTGGACTCAATGATCCTTATGGGTCCCTTCCAACTCGGGCTATTCTATGAGAACAAGGGCTAATGTGCAAGGGTCTGTTTTGATACTGACCTTTAACTTTTGCCAGGTCTTGGGAGTATGTATGGTTATACACTTCTTACAGGTCAACAACTCGCTATAAATAGGGGACTAATCCATATAGTCGGGTGGTCTTCAGGAAGATACAAAATACAGAATTCAGTTGTCAAAAATCTTTTGAGAATACAGGCCCTGTTTGTTTTCATTTCTGTTCATTTGGAAAAAAAAAAAAAAAATCTCGTGTCTCTGATGAGCAGAATCATTTGGGATGCAGTCATAAATCTCCTGGTCTACAAAAGCAGCAGTTCAGAATTGTATCCATAGCAACCCATGTAGCAAGAAATGAAATCTGATATGAATAGACTCGTACAGAAGAGCTGTATGCAAGTCACACACTCCGAGGCAGAGTGGTTGAACCAGAGAAAATAAGATGCATTTTCTTTTACTTGTTGCTTCTTTCCAAGTATTCCTGCCGTGCCCCATTTCATGAATAAAATGGGCTGACAAACCAGCTATTATTCCTTTGCCTTCAGCTATTCGGACCTAGTCCAATGGCCAATAGAGATGCTGAGAAACAAGCGTAAGCTTTGCCAGCGCTTGAGCTAATAAATGAACTCAGCTCACAGCTGCATCTACGAGCTGCTTATGTTCCCCTGGTTAATGTCAACCTTGTTTCCCTTTCCAGCGACATGGAGCTTTTGTGTGTGCAGAGATAAAACCAGCAAGTGGTCGATAGTTCCTAAGGGAACAGAAATATTCCTGAGTGCTGGAGGGTCATGTTCAGTAGAACAGCCAAAAAAAAGAGAAAGGAAACTCAGTGAAAAGCCGAATGACCTCACCCAGTCTCTTCCTGCAGAATTCCTAGGAGACACTAGGCTCTGAAAATCACTTATCAAAACCAGACGTCAGAGAAATAGCCAAGGCATACCCCAGAATTCCTGTGAGAGGACACAGAAGTTCAGGCATTTCTCAGACAACTGAAGTGGATGTCTATCCTGTTGGGGAGGAGCCCTTTATATCCTACAGTGAAATGTGCTTCAATTGATGAGTTACCTACTGTAGATAAAAACATGCAGATGCTGATACCACCATCAGAAACTGAAACAGGAAGAGCCTGGAGTCACTGTGCAGGCCAGTGCATTGGCTTATTCTAATATCAATAACACCAAACACAAGCTGACACCACTGAGCTGCTGGAGGGAACACAATACTTCTTTGACATACGAACAGCTGCACCATGCTTTGATGTTTCTAGAAAACTTTATGTTCATCAAAACTTTGAGAAACTTTGAATCGTGGAATTTTGCCCCTTCTTTGGAGCATCAGCATCTTGATTCCTTCTAAACATTTGACTAGATGAATTTTAGGTCAGTTAATGCTTTCAGAGCTGTGGTTAAAAGTAGAAATCACTGTGATTCCTGAGAAATACTTCATTTTTCAAACCAGTTATACTTTTCCTTTCATTTTTTTGGCTTGTTCCTAGGTGTCTTACATATATGAATTTGGAGTACACTACCTATCTGGATGCTGCAGCATGGAATGTCACTTCGCATGCCATGTCGTGTCAGCTTCTGATAAATGGAACCCATTGTTGTTTCTATAGGAAACAATGACAGCCAAAAGGGGCAATTTGCTGCCGTCCACAGGAATGCAAAATATCACTGCTCTCTGTAGCTAATGAAGAGAAAGCATTGGAGCAAGCCCTTTGGAAGTGGAAGATTTTGTGTAAGATTAGTCTTCTAAATAATACATTTTTTTTTCATATTAGAGCACATTAAATGAGAAAATGTCTAATTTACTGTAGATTTTCTCCACCCTAGAAGAAAACTGTTCAAGGGACTGAAAGACAAGTTTTATTAAGAATATTTCTCCACTATTTTTCCCTGCCCTTTTAATTTATATTCCCAACAGATTTTTCCCTGCATTCTTTTGCCAGGGAGACTCAAAATCATAACTCAAAAATTTAACTTGCAGCCTTTCACAAAACAAGCAGGAGTAAGTTACTACCTGCACTGTTCAGACTGGCTCCTCTTACAAGCTGGAGTTCATGTATGCACTTTGCTGCAGAGAGAGGAATGAAAAATCAGCTATCAGCTTTCTATGTTAAGACAGATATCATTGTGCTAACTGCATGTAATCCTACTATACTTGCATCTTTTAGAGGTTTTTCCTCTTAAAGACTAATAGGAAAATGGAAGAATAATCTTTGAAAATGTTAGTGAAAATTGAGATAATGTTTGTGTAGTACTTTAGATCCCCCTGTGTTTGTAGCCAAAACTAAAACAAAAAACTAAAAACAAAACATGCTGCGATAACTTCTCATCAGTAAATAGAAAAATGTACAAAACTTCTCTAACTTAGCCATCGGTTGTACAAACTCAGCTTCTGTTGGTATCAATGAAAACTGCACTTGTTTACGAGCTGCATCTCTTCAGTGTCCGCCATCATGGCCATACTAATAACAAATTGACATTTGAAGGTACAGATCTTGCCAAAATAATCAGCTCTCTATCTATTACTGTATAGAGGGGATTTTCCTGATCCTGTTTGTTAAAGCTTTTAATTTCTTATTAACTGTAAGTTTTAAAATAACTTGATACACTGTGGTGGGGAGGAGTGGTGGTAAGAGAGAGGGTAAAACCAGTATGAACTAAAACACTCTGTACAACACCAACACAGATATTAGGCATGAGGAGCCAATCCTGAAATGAATTACAGCCTTTTGGGACATCTCATATATTCTAAATAAACTTACAGTGCCAGAACTCAGAGGTCAGCATAGTAGGATATTAATATGACAGTATACCTAGGAGAATCTGTAAGAAGTTCCATTCTTCCTGCAGACAGAGAACACAGGTCGTTTCAGGCACTTAGTTAAACAGCTGATCTGGTAAGGAAGGGGAGAACAGCTCTACATCCCTAGCTATTTTGCATAGGTTCTCTGGATGAAATTTTTCACATGAAGTAGCAGAAGCCCAGCAGTGTATTTAACTGTGTATTTATGTAACATGCACACGAATCCTAAAACCATGTTAATTTACTGTTAAGTTTTACAAAAAACGTATGTCCTTTTAAGAAAATATGTCTTAAAAGATCAAAATGCCAAAATCAAAGGAAGAACAAGCTAGCATGACAGAATTTTGCCATTGCATTTAAATAAAGACTTTTCAGCCTCAGCAATGCCCAGAGCATCTTCACTAAACAAATGTATTGCTTCAGAAACACATGAACCTTGATCGTGCACTACTTAATAGTAGTGCTGCACAATGTCAACTGTGTTTTCTAAAATAAAACTGTATTTATACATTTCTCTCTTATCTGGAGCTTCCTAGAGGTTCTGTCAATGCCATCTCACCTTTCTGACAAAATTAATTCTTTATTCTCCAGATAGAACAAATACAGGTGTAGCTGTACAAGTATTACTACTTCAAATAGTGAAGAAATGTATATTATGAGATAAGGGGGCATATTCATGACAATCAAATCAGAAAATGTATTGCCCCAGGAAAACCATTGGGCAAGGTGTACGGATGCTGTATAGTATCTCTCATTAAAGTAAAAGCAAGGTCAATGTCACTCAAAAAAACCCTAAAGTTGGGGGTCTGTGTCATCAACAGAGTCTGAAGGACCCTGTGATCTTAAATTTGAAAATGAGATAAAATCAGCAGTTGCCATGGACAAGCTTAGAGTTAGGTTTCTTTCATAATGATGAGTATAATTTTAAAATGGTCAACAGTTAGGGCTGTTTGTATTCTAATAGAAATGGCCAGACTGCCTCAATCCTTCCTAGTATAACTGGTTTCTACTCATGAGTAACATTGCTACTCACAGCTTGCATGAGTAAGTGTTTCCAGGCTCTGATTCATGTTTCCTAAAAGTGCATGTTACATAGTTTAATTCATCCCCAGTAATCAGACTATAAATACACAGCCCTATACTATGCTGGTGTACCTGCGCTTTCATATTTTTGATGACTTCTCTATATTAGACCTACTTTTTGTAGGCACTTCATTTATTCTCAGCTTCTCTGGTGGATTTTAGTAACCGTACTTGTTCCTTGATTGTGCCTTGATTACTGCTCTGAGGTATTTGCTGTGCTAGGTTTGATAGGAGGCTATACAGAAGTTGGCCATAAACAGTTACTTGCTCCTTGTGCATCACCAGTAAGCTGTTGTGTTCCTCCAGCCTCAGAAGCAGTCTTCTCAGGTCATTCCCTGCCAGCAGGTCCAGAAGGAACCTGCAAGGGAGGAATTTTGTAAGAGAACTGAAGCAGAATGCTCTTAAGCCTTCCCTCTCAGATGTAGGCATGGGTGTGGGCTGTTACTAGGAAATAAACACAATGTAGAAAGGATAGATCTTGATTTGTCTTTTTTTAAAATTCTTGCAAGCCAGAGGTTAAAAATAATCTTTGAAATGTGCTGGCAGTTTTACAGTGGATACTAAAAACAAAGGTTCTGGGTGTTGCTATATAGAACATGCACTTGAATCTTTAAAGTGTTTACTGACTTTTTGTGACATTTGGTTGTGCTCTTAGGAGCTCAGTCATGAGAAATTCCTTTAGAAGCTATGCTGCCCAGTGTGTCTGGTTCACTGATCTGAGAGCTAAAGAATCCTTCTAGGCAACAGTGAGAGGATAAAAGCAGTTAATGTTTTCACAGATCAGCAGCCTAACCTACAATCAACCATGCTGTCATGATGAGGAGGTGCAGATTATCTCCCTGCACCAAAAAAGGTTTCTACCATGGCATGAGAGAATTCATGGGAGGGGCTGGACAGTGTCCACACTGCTCTTCTCCCTGGGGTCTGAGTGGAGCCTGGGCTTGTGTTGCACAGCTTCCGTGAGACAAAATGAGGGAAGAAGTGAGCAAGTGTTGGCCTGGCATTCAGCTCTAACTCTGCTGCACTCTTCTGTTGCCAGGACTTTAATGTTAATTTTGTGTCTGAGTGTTTGTGTGGCTACCTAGACCTGGGGAAGTGTAGCTACCTAAATCAGGCATGAGTGTAGGAAAATGTTAAAATAATAATAATAAAAGTTTAAGGAGAATTGGTAACTGCATTTACTGTTTCTACTTCCTTTCTCCCTGAACATCCTCCGAAGTGAAATTTAGTGTGGAGAGGAGCATACAATCCAACTGGGCCAACTGCAACCTGCATTGCCTGACTTTCAGGATCTAGATAGGCTGTGCTGTCTTCTCTGGTGATGGTGTCATGGGTCTCATTAGCAGAGTAACTGTACAGAATGTGTACTGTAGTGTCTTATCTTTCAGGCCGTAAGAGAATTCTGCACTGCTAGGGATGCATTAGTAGCCTTTGCAATCCTACTTAGAAGTGTTCTTGCACTAATATAGACTATCTGCCTCTCTCCTGGTTTAGGTGATGGAAAGCTGCATAATCTTGCAGTGAGCTCAGCCTACAGTTGGTAAAGTCCAGCTCAAAATGGTGAAGCTGATAACTGAGGCTTCCTGCAGTTCCCAGTTCTCGTTTGCTCAGTCACACAGCTTCCATCCCAGGCAATGAGATGCTCTTGTCAATGAGGTGTCAGTGGTTTTTCTCCACAGTACTTTTAAATATTTAAATCTGAAAGGGGCTTTGGGGGAGGTGATTTTTTTTTTTCTATTTCTAGAGAAATGGTTCAGTGTGGTGGGTAGCTGGTAGGTATGTAGGTAGATGTGTGCACCTTTGTGACGTGAGTTGCCAATCTGTCCCCATATCTGGATGAGCAGAGGTCTCTTAAGCTGGAAGTTCTTGAAAAGAAAAATGGGAGATGACGCCACAGTTGTGCAGGACACCCCATAAGTTGAAGGCAGCATTACTCAAGCTTTTTGCATTTGCACTATGGAAGGAGAACAGTGATTAGCCATATTATTGTTTCTATAGCACTGATTTAACAGAACTTGTAACATTGAACCTGTGTGGTTGGGCTAGCGAACTTCTGAAACCTCTTAAAATTAATTGACAGTTGTAATTGCAATAGACTGTCACTAGTCAGCCCAAGATGTTTTGTGTTGTGCTCTGCTGGCAGGTGCTTAACAAGGATGCGGCTGCTTCCAGTCCATTGGCTAGTTCATCCATTCTCTTTCTGTAATACGAGTGCCAAAACAGGTGAAATCCATAACCTCATGACTCCTTGCCAGACTTTGTCTGATCATATGCTGGGATAGTATCCTGCCTTAGGCTGTGATTCATACCTCCACGGCACTGAGTCTGTTTTCAAGCTCTGCTATTTGCATCTAATCACGTGTAAGCAAGGTAAAGCTCTACGATTAGATGCAAATAGCAGTTGTAATGGTATCCTCACTTGTGAAGAGCAGTGAAGCAGCCAGAGATGTGAGTATTCAAGCATTACATTGTGCTGTCATTTTGCATGCCAGCTTACACAGTAATAACCTTATATTTCTGTGACATGTGACATTATCTGTGTGCATTGTGGCAGTGGATGGTGAGCACGTCTAATAAAACGGCAACTACTGGTAGGAGCAGTTCAGTTTAGAATTGAAATCACTTGTAATGTACTGTCAAGTCTTTTCCAGCCAATCTTTAGTTACAGGCTGAGGCTGAAGTCAGTGGAAATGCTGCCATAGGCTTTAATCGGAGTTGGATCAGGCTCTGTAGTGTGCTGTATGTTCTAATTGTCTCTGAGGACTGTGGCTTTCATCTAGTCGCAAGTTAATGAAATTGCAAAGTCAGTGGTTCCAGCCTAACAAAAGGAATGGAGCCTCAGTTTAATACACATCTCTCATTTGCAGTAAGTAACGGGAGCAGGACAAAACTGCGATCTTTGAAAAAGGACACAGCCCTGCCATTGCATTTCTTTGGCACAAATCAGTGGGGATTAAGCTGTGACCCATGGAAGTTCCTGCTAGAACTCTTTTATGAATGCAATTGCTGTCACTGCACATGAGAGGGGAAGTGGTTTGTGCAACCACAGAGTATCTGAAACACTGCAGTTCTAACCATGGGTGAAAGTGGGGAATGTCTGACAGGAGTGGGTAAACACCAAATGTAATGGCTAATGAACCTATTAGGGTCAAAATGTGTAATGTTTATTCTAGGAGATCATCCAGTTGAGTGCTGGTGACCTGGTCGGTGTCCTGACTCAAGATTTTATTTAAACTTAACAGTACGATGTACTGGGAGTTCTGTGGGCTTACTAGAATCCCTTCTGAGAACAGCTCAATGCAGCTGTGCCTTCCCTCTGCCTCCAGTCCTTCTCCACTTGTCTTGTAAGGATGACATTCTTCACTGGGAAAGCTATTTGTCAGTACTGGAGGGGAGCTGTGAGAGCCATGTGATTACTAAATAATACTCATTTGTATTTGTTAAATTGTTAATGACAGAAGAACGTGCGGCTTACAGAAGCCAAGAAGCAGTTAACAAGCTGCCTGGGGCTTAGGTAAGGTGAGTATTGCACACAGGTTTGGCACTGATATCCTCATTCATGTTCCCTTTAATCTTTTTCTGGTACTGTCTGTAAACAGCTCTGGACAGAGGAATGTCTCTGAAGGTAGTGTGTGCACCATTTTTTTAATATGGGAGCACTGGTTTCTGTTGCTCTGTGCTGTTTTACAGATAATAATACAGAGAAAATAGATGTTTTTTCACTCATTAAAATATTAGTAAACAGAAAGGTAGAATGTGGGCAAGCGGCATGCTTCTCACTGCTGAGTATCTGAATAGCTACTTGGGTAAGAAAAGTCTCATTACCTTCTTTTCACTTCTGAATCTGCAATAACTACACAGTTCCTCCCTCTGCCAAGTGCTCATAATGCACACAAATGTCTAGAAAATGTCTCTCAGAATCAGATCTGCTCTCCATGATAAACAATGAATGCTGACTTAAACTGAAGATACTTGGCTGGAGAGGTATGGCTTAGCCCAGTCTAATCTTTTGGCTGATGTAACACAATTGCTCTTAGTGGAATGGCTTTACCTGATGTTGTTTTGCATTGTGTTCAGGAGTCTTATCACACAGCTAAATTGCATTCAGATGTTCATTTGCTCATTGTCTGGGTTTCTTGCATTACTGACATGAGCTCTACCACATGAGATGAAATCAGATCAACAAAAATGAAGGCCCCTTTCCTCTGACATAGCTGCATGTTGGTACAGCATGTGCTGGCAAGGGTGGTTTACAGTATTGTAGCAGGGGGCTGTAAGCTTTCAATAAAAAAAAAAAAAAATCCAGACTGTTTTTATTATGTATTTGTAGATTTGTTTATTTTTCAGCCTAAGCATCAGAATAGTTGCAGCCATAAAAAGCTACAAAAAAATAATTTTGTTTAAATAATGAATGTTGAATCACTTCATAATGTGTTTTTTTATATTTGGGATGCTTTGCAGAGCTATTTTCATCTAGCAATAGCTGTTCCTGTCACTGAAGAGTGTCAATACACCATGTTGTTACATGATATACATTAATCTTACTAACATCACAAAAGCAAGATACCCTGACAGTATCACTGTGACCAGTAATTTGTTAGAACACTGGAAGCAAATGATTTGGGAAGGTTTGGTTCTCCCTAACAGAAATAACAGAAGGAATTTGCTAGAACAGAATGATGGGCATCTGGATTTAAGCATTCAGCTGGGATTCAGAAAATCTGGGTTTGTTTCATAGCTCTGAGCTTCTCCATCCACATAGTGACTGTGAGCCCATTAGTTTTTATGAGCATCAGCACTTTCTTGATAAGGATGATGCTTTCCTACTTTGCAGAAATCTTGAAAGCTTATCATGAATTTCAGGTCCCAAGGTACTATGTAATGGTGGCAGTATTGCTAGGTTAACTGTGCCAGCTTTCATTAGCTATCCTGCAAATCTGCTGGTATGGTAAAATGTTAAAGAGAACCAAAATCTAAATCTCAGGAAATGTCTCTAAATATTCTAACACTCATCTAAAACCCTGCCTCCCAGTCTCCTAGGTTACAGTTGCTTATGGCACTAATTTGTCAATGAGTGTATGGCACCAAGTCTGACGTGGATGAGGCTAGAGTACAGCAATTACAGCTCAGGAGATTCTGTGAAGAATTCAGTGAGAAAGACAGTTGGGTGTGTATACAGAGGATTGGCTGAAGCTCTAATAATGATTCCTATGTTTGTTCACACAGACCTGCTGCCTGGAAAGGTGCTATGAAGAGGAGACTCAGGCTGCAGGATTGCTGTTGGAACTGTATCTGGTAAGCCGTGTCCTTTCTGTGACAAAGTCTTTGGTACAGACCAAAAATTTTTTGGAGAAACCAGTTTTGCTTGTTACACACACACACACCTCGTGCACATGTGCTTGCACCTTTACAAGCTGCAGAATTTGTCCTTTGAGTAGAATAGGTATTTGCCATGTATCCCATGAATCACTTTGATGCTTTCTTGGTAACGAGTTAAAATAGTGAGTCAGCTAATTGAGCCTGAAAAACAGTTTAATGCTATTAGAGGACATAAGGAATCTTGTTGTTGTTGTTGTTGTTTTTTCCTTCAGTAATGCCACTTCATGTACTGTGCGCAGATGCTAAGAAACACATTTATAAGCAGCCTGTCTAATCTAAAAAAGTGTGGATCCACAGCAGATAAATGAGCGTTGTTTTTGCAGCCTCTATCACTCTGACTTCCAGTTCACTTCATCTGTGCCTTGTTTTATTACCATTACAAACCTTCACACAGATGGGGGATAGAGTTTGCTGGAATATTTTTCCTTACACACTTAACCTATGGCAAGGATCTATACTAGAAGCATGTGCCAGCACAACAACGCATCATTTGCTGTCTGTGAGACAATACATTCAGAGAGGGAACAGCAACCCACTTCCTTCATCTAAAAAGAAACTTGCAAGGGCCAGATTTGGATAGTGCAGCCTCATCAATGAAGTGAGCTTTCTAAATAGATGTTCAGTACAGGGAGAATTCTTGGTCTGACAAGTCCTCTGCCTTTAGGATTGTGGCGTAGGGCTCTATGGTGGCCTTACAGTACCGCTTACTGCCAGTGGAGGACCAAGGCTGTGAGTTCATTATTCCAGGGAGTGCACGGTAAAAATCTCTTTCGTACTTATGACTCCTTCATGATTGCTGTGGGAACTCTGGAATTGGCTGCTTTCCAGTGTTCCTACACTCTTGTTTGGTATAACCTTCAAAGGAGAAACATTCAAAGTTAGATCGTTCCATTGTACAAAGTCCTGTTCCTGTGGCGTGAGACTATGCCACAGGATAGTCAGCCACTTTTCTGACCTCACTTCCTTCACCTTCCTAATAGCTTTTTAAGCATAACTCAACAAAAGGGACAGCCTGTGGCAGGCCAGTGAAATCTTGCTGTTTTAATCACCACCGCATTCCACAGTACTCTGCTGAAACAGGGGCATGCAGATAATGGATATTTTATTTCAGTACTTTGTGCATATTGAGCAATATATTTCCCTACTTATGTGTCAGAGCTTGAAATTATTATCCATTTTTAATGAGCTATAGCGTGCTTAGCTAATGTAGAAGCTTAATTTTAGATACAGATTTTAGTTTTGTGCATTAGGAAGCCTGTTACTCACCGCTGCAAGTTGGGATGAAACAAGAAGTCAGTTACTTAGTGGTGGTTCAAAGACCCAGGTGCAGATAAAGGTAGTCCTGCTGGTTCCTGAATTCCAGCTGATAGATACCGTCAAGTATGAGCTGTTGCATACATAATATCTGTTCCAGTGAACTCACTCCAGAGCCTCTTAAAGGCTCAGCTCCCAGCAGGCTGAAATTAAAAATAAATAATCTGAAAGTGGGACTAGCTCAGCAAATAAGCTGAGGGGCAAGGTACTCAGGTCCAGCTGCAAAGCCATTCTGTTGTTTTGACACTGGATCTAGTATCTAGATAGCTCCTTGAGGCTCAACTGGATGCTGGACGCTACCTACTGAGAATTTGGGATCTAAAGATCCTACATGATCCTACACAAAGGTAAATTCAGCTCTACAGTTGCTGTATTGAAAGGTGCACCTCCAGCACAGAATCCAATCTATTTGGTCAAAATCTCAAGTTAGCTGACCTTAATGTTCTGGTGGTACAAAGTTTAGATAAAGCTGGCCCTAGGAGTCCCAAAGAGTATTTCAATTTTACCGGATCCTAATGATGTGAGTCCTCACCTGCCTGCATAACTGTTTTAGTCTACCATGATCAACACTATCGTCAGTGCATTCCAAAACATGATGGGGTACAAATATGAGATCCAACTCTCCAAGCCAGACAACTAGATACCAAAGAGACACAGGCAGTAAGAGGAATTTTTCCTGGCTTTGCCTGTTTGGCTCACTACAGCATGACAGTTCCTCAGTTCTTCCATTTTCTGTACAGTTTGGGGTGTAGCATAGACTTTTCTTTGTTTCTCGTAATTCTTTTATTTGTTTTGTTTCTAACATTTTTCAAGTCAAGTAGAAGTGTAAAGTACTACATTTATGTTGAAGGCAAATGGCAGAGCAATACCACCAAGGCCTTTCTGCACCAGGTAATCACTACGACCCTTTATGTCTGGTGAGCGTATTCATCTAGAAGCATCCTTTAGTAATGTTCTCCTTCCTCTGCCAGTTGTTTATTCATGCATCAAAGATGAGAAGCTATTGAAGGTGAGCTTGCTGTAGCACCAGTAACTTACCAAAATTAAAGAGCTGTGCTTCTAAGAATTGCTCTCTCCTTCCTTAGACCAAAAAGAAAAGAAAGACCTGAGCAAACTGCAGCAGGAGATACGATATAAAGCTCATTGAACTCATGTAATTAAATACAGAGATTTACAAGATCAAAGAGGACCTGGGTAAATTGAAGTCCACATGGAATGGATCTGTCTCTTGAGCGGCTTCACATGGGTTAGAATGATGTGAAGCCTTAGAAATAAAAGCAAAGATGAATATGGCTGAAGATGAACCATTGGTCAGAGTGCATTTCTGGTTTGAATTCAGCAATGAGTAAAAACTCCGTGATTAGTCTTACATCAGTGAAATGGGGTGGCAGCTTTCTTAGAGCTTAAAGAAAATGACTGCCGAAGTCACTGAAAGTCTTTCCATTACCATTAGGTGATGCTGGGCTGGGGTGAGTTTGTGTCCACAAGGCACACGTCACCATCTTAGCTTAGACAGGAAGACCACAGGAGGACTGTCCTCATGTCCTCACGTGTCTCATCCCCAGAGTAAAGTGCAAGGGAGCAAGGACACAGAGGTGAACATTGTGGCTATGTGGGCGGCTGCAGGCAGCAATGAATCAAACTTTCAGTGACGTTGAAACTAATCCAAGCAAGTAAAGTAAAATGTGTAGAAAATGACAGCATATTCCTGTGAGTGTTACAGCAAAGACACTAAGACAAACTCAAACCTGAACTAAGTGGGAGTGACTCACATGTACTTAAGTGGCAGCTGAAACTGTTCAGACTTGTGCAGAGGTTGGTCCAGTTTAGCATGAATTATTTTCCAGGGCACAGCTGAGAGCATCTCTGCTTGCCCAAGGTGTGCTTCTCATTGCAAGAAGCCTCTTGTTCCATTTCTCAAGATTTCCCACAGTGCCAGCTGAATTCAAGCTGATGCATTTCAGCATCTGTAAGGCACCATCCTTGAGCGTCAAGGAGATGAGGATCTGAGGCCAATAAGCAGAGTTTAGAGGAAGAACACATACTTGACTTTGTTTTTGTAAATGTTCCCCATAACCTTCCTACAAGAGGAGTTGCAAGCCCATCCAGATACATCTGCAGGGTAAACACATGTCTATAATAACTGAGTGCTTATGCTCAGCTTTCAGCCCTCTGCTAGTTCAAAAGTCAGTGGGGGTAAGTAATGGATCCTGGAGCCAAGTGAGATGATTGTATACTCATTTACATTTCAATGTCCCCATTTCTCTTCTACTTCACAGCTCTTTCATAGCAGTGCTGATGATATCTGGGCCCTAGGAGCAAAGTGAGAGATCTGAAGGCATATGCCTGTGTGCTAAATTCTTTATGTGTCAATTAAAAATTGCAGCACTTTGAATTACGTGGGACCCTTGAAAACCTCATCTTCAGAGCTGTGAAGGTTCAGAGGTGCTAAGAACTGACAGCCATGCTGCTTTGCTGTTTTCTCCAGTCTTCACGAACACTCAAACCCTTCTCTCTTTTTAAAGTGAGCATAATAAATGTGCTTGTGCACTGGTCTCTGATAAAGCTCCTAAAGGGACCTGTCTTGACCATAGTATGAGCAGTCTGAGTGCTTAAGTTACAGGTTTGTGCCAAATATCAGTCCTTATTAGTAATGAGCAGAGATTCCCATGCAAGGGGTAGGAATGTTAATATTTGTAAAACTTTGTGAAATTGAGATGAGTTGTTTATTAGGGCTTACTGATACTCAATTTTCAAGATTAGTCTAGCCTTTGACTGGTCTCAAAGGAGCTATATATTCATACCGCCGTCCATAACCTTCAAAGCCCACGGACTAGTATTATTAATTGTGGTGAGTAAGGGCTCACTTCATCACTGAAAAATGCTGCAGAGCCTGCAAGCATCTGCGCTCTGCTGTGCTACTCTGGAAGTCAGTGCAGAAGGTCTGCAGAAGCATAGCATGCAAATGCAGTATTTCTGTGTGATGACAGACCATCTTACTGCAATTACTTTGGAGGGACTGAGAGGGATTTGTTAGGCTCTAAGCAGTTCGGAAAGGGATGGAGAGGATAGGGTGTGGACGTCTGTAAACCATTTCCTCAGTGCTTGCTGCCTGACAGTGACCATGTAATTTACTGTGCCTAAACCTAAGTGGAGGCTATGGGGGTCTCGGGCAGAGCTTTGCATTCCAGGGCAACACCATGTGGGGCTAGAAAGAGTTGCAGATATCTCCAGATCCAGAGGATATTCACATTGCTTGTGCCCATGCGTTGTTCCACATTTAAGTTATGAACAAAAGACCTGGCTGTGCTCTAAATTGCCAGTCCATTTTTCCACTACTTTTGCTGTTTCTCAGAATGGCAAATTCTAAGAAACATGGCTTTTCCCTTAGCTGGCTGCTCCTGGGTTAAATATCATTTACATGCATTTCTTTCTCTTATGACTGTAAGAATAACTCAGTCTGCTCCATTAGACAATTTCTGGGTATTGCAGGTTCATTAGCTTGGTCAGGAGTGTTCATTGTTTGCACAGCTGAGCTGTGTACCTCAGGAGAAGATAAATAAATATTCTTGTCCTAGGAAATGTCAGTTACAGACTTACAGGCTTAGCAATCAATTTATGTTGGTTCTTTTTAGAAGAGAAAAGGCGGGACATTTGGTTTTGGTTAAGGAAAGTCCTTTCTAGGAGGTGGGCAAAAGAGCAGTTTGATGCGAGAGCCACGAGGCCTGGCTCTGTGCAGTGGAAAAGTACCCAAAAGAACTTGACATGGCTGAACATTTCCTAAACAGAGCTGCAAGGGAGGAGAGCAACTGGTGGAATTAATTGCCTGTAATTTTTTTGAGGGGATTGCTGAGTGAGAATTACTGTAGAAGAGTGGAGATTAGAAGGGTGGGAACAGGTTTGCATTTCGTAACAAAAAAAAACCCCCAGGGGGGGGGGGGAAGAAAAGGGAAAGGCACACAGAGGCTGTCTTAAGACATTGATATCTCCCCAAAGTTTCGGTTCATGCAGAAATACATTATAGCAAGTTCAGCTGGGCTATAAGTAGCACAGATACATTGCCTGACACTTCCAACTCCCCCTTTTCAGTAATTTGTAAATGTCAAATTTGAACTTTTTGTACTGAAGTACTTTGCCCCGAGTGTCAGTCTCAAGTTAAGCATGTTTTGCTGTTGTTTTTTTAAACTTTCAGCTAAAGCACTTCAGCTGTTTCTTACAAGTGTATCCCATCATATATGTTTTTTTTTTTTTTTTTTTTATAGATTAGTTAAACTCTATTGATGTGCAGTTTAGGAAGGCTGTTACAACGGATGTTTTGCCACTTCCATGAAAATAGCCCAAATTTAGTCATCACAGAACCTCAAAAAATCTGTAATGCCGCTTACTGAGAAGGAACTTGTTAAGAGTTGGTTAGCCAAACCTGGGGAAGAGTCAGTCTGCACTGAGTGTGTTCAGACACAGGCCCGCCTGTGAGCAGACCTTCATTGTGATTCCTCTGCCTAGTGAAAGGCAAAAGCTGTGAGTTAAGAATGCAGGAAAACACCGTTTTCCTGTCCTCTTACAATTCTCTGGCTCCTACACAAGCTGCAGGAAGTAGAAAGAGAAAGCAACCTCATCTGAGGTGGGAAATAGAAATGAGAAGAGAAGGGGAACTAATTAGAGAAGTGGGTAAGGAACTGAGATGTGGCGCTGTAGGTGCAGAGCTGAGATTTAGGACTAGCACTGGTTTTCTGGGGAGGGTAAGATCTGGAACCAAAGATGAGCAGAGGGAAAAATCAGGGACAAGAAAATGCAGGAGAGGAGTTAGGGTGAGGAGCATCTAAAAGCCATTAAAATGCCTTCCCCGCAACACAGCTAGCTTCTGCATGGCAATCTTCCTCCACTGCAGTTGCTGTACTGAAAAACTTGTCTGGGACACCACTGTGGGTAGTAGCTGTGAGTTCTCACAGCTGCCATTGATGACTGATGCTGGGGAGGTACCTTGATGCCTGTTGTCCTTTGTACATTTCAAAGTCTGGACAGTGTGATAAAACAGGCCTTGGAGAACTTGCTGAGTGAAGCGGTGAGACTGCCTGAGCACTGAGCGAGGAATGGTCTGATCCAGTGGTGGTCTTAGGAGCTACACTGGGGCCATTTGGGCATTTTGTAACTGGATGCTGCCCTACAGGCTGCTGTCAGCTATCTGCTGTTCGTGGAGGGCACCAAGTAGCCAGGCAAGGCAGCTAGGAAACCAAGGCAGTCTGACTCTGACAGAAGAGGAAGGAGACAGAACTTTTAGGGATAGATCAGGTCAAGGAGTCTGTTAAGAACAGAAAGGAAGGCATCGAGCAGCATGTGGAAAAATGAGGAGAAAACAGTGTCTGCTAGTTGCTTTTGGGGGCCTCTTTTCCTGGAAACAGAAGGAAGGCTGGGGCCTAAGGGAAGGTATTGTGTAATAGTGGCTAATGCAAAAAAAAAAAAAATTCGATCTTAGACACCAAAACCCTGAATTAAAAGGAGGTGGATAGTGTGCTGATAAGTGAAATTTAAGAGTGACGGTGATTTGTTGTTTCTGGTTCCTGCAGAGCAGCTCCCTGCCTGCCTCTGCCCTCCTCCTGTCTGCTGCAGATGGAGAGAAGAGTCCCGTTGGGAGAGGGGGCATGCCTTCCAGTCCGCAGTCTTGTTTGGGGCTTCAGCCCAAAAAACAGAGCCTGCCGTTTTTTTGGAGAGAGCAGGGAAGACCACAGCTCCGGCTGCATCTGGAGTGGAGACATGTAGGGTGGAGACCTGTAGGCCCTGACAAGTGGGAAGCAGGCCAGTGGGCTGGGGCCAGGTCCCGTGGCCTCTGCTGGCTTCTGGCATGGAGGGCTCTGCTCCTCCCAGCCTCTGCAGCCAACAAATGCTGCTCCCTTGCTTTGCCTACAGTAATCAGGAGCATTATTCTGTAAAATCTAGCATGTATTTTAAGATATCTCTAGTGAACTTCTATGAAAAGTTTTCCTGATTGCTCCATAATCTGGGTGGATGTTCTTTGTAGACCTGCTTGCTCACAGCTTGCCCACTGATGTTATGAGGTATCAGAGAGATCCTCAGCAGGTACAGAACTGCTCCCTTGCCTCTAATAAAGTCACTCCAATAAAAACATGAGGGATGTCAATGCAGTATGAAAATCCCACCATCCAGTTTTAGGACGCGCCACCATTTGGGCTGGATTTTAAGAGCAAACTTCTAAAGTAGTTGAGGTGCATAGTGAAGGAAGGGAACATTGTGGAGGCTGTGACGGAACGCCTGTCAAAATAAAGATCTCAAACAGGTCTGGGTGCTGCACGAGGGCTGGGTGGTGGGCTAAGCACTCCTCTGGGATCCCTTCCACTTCTGTTTTTCTCTGAGTTCAAGGCACTGGTAGGTCAGACTCTCACTCTTGTTTTTTTGTTAATGGCAGTTTTCCAAAGAGATACACAGTGAAAAGCAGCTGAGAAATGGCAGGCTGTTACCTGAGATAATTTATTCCCCTTTCCATCTGGATTGCAGATAATTCCATCTATGTGCACACATGAAAAAGGTTCTGTCCTAAGAAACAGAATGAGGTTACCGAATCCAGCCAGCACTCTGAATTGCAGATTTTGGAGGGTTCTCTCCATGATGCTTGGATTCAGAGCCAACCAAACACGTAAACATTTTGCAGAATGCGTAAAAACTGTTTTATAATTTTCTCCAGCACCACAAAAATCTCATTCCTTTTAAGTATGGGCAAGGTGTTAAAATTCTTGGCTGACTGGAAACCTAACAAATACCTTTGACATCTAGCTTGGCTGTGTTTCTTGTTGGATCTGCCAAGCATTCTTCAGATGTCAAGGTCTGGGATTTATATGCTGGGAAGTACATGATATTTTGAGGGTGTAGAGTTAACCAGCTTTGCACAAAATGTACTAGCTATGTAAGAGTCATATTTTAAAATGAAATTGGTGCCTTATGGAAAATCCTAAGTACAGAACCAGGAACCGAAGTTCTCTGCTTATGCACAGTGCAGATGCAGCCCGAGGATTGGCTTTGCAGGCTTCTCCACCCTTACATGTTACTGTGCTTCAAGTTCATCTGTGAAGTAAATAGCTACTTGGATTTCCATGTCCGCTCTCCTAACAGGAGTTTCGTCTGTGGTAGGTTCTGTTTTGTTTTCCACTTGGATGTCTGTTTGAAGAGCTCATTCCCAAAGGCCTAATTAGCCAAATCACAGCAGGCATTTTGCAGCTTAGACTAGTGTATTTCTCCCTGGACTCCCTGAAGTCCCATTGATTTGTGTAAGGAAGCAGAAAAGAGAGCTTTATTGGAGGTGGATGTCCTCCTCTTCACTTGGACCCCCCACTCATTTTCCTGCCACTGTTGCTAACCTTGAACTTCCAAATCCCCTGAGCTGGATCCTCCAGAAAAGGAGGTAGACCTGAATATTATGAGATTGAAGAAAAAAAGATAAAAGTGTGAACTTTTTGTATTTGTCTTTTAGATTTTGAGCTTTCAGATGTCTCAGATGCATTCTCAAGCATTTTTCTACAGCTGAAAAAAAAAGTGTATTTCTCCTTTGGTGGGAAGAACAACATGACCTCTAAAGAGAACTGTTCTTACACAGTCACTTGGTGCCAGTAGCTGGGTTTTCAGAAAGATGAGCCAGCAGTGTGCTCAGGTGGCCAAGAAGGCCAACATCATCCTGGATTGCATAAGAAACAGTGTGGCCAGCAGAGCTAGGGAAGTGATTGTCCCCCTGTACTTGGCTCTGGTGAGGCCGCACCTCAAGTACTGTGTTCAGTTTTGGGCCCCTCGCTACAAGAAGGACATCGAGGTGCTTGAGCAAGTCCAGAGAAGGGCTACAAAGCTGGTGAGGGGTCTGGAGAACAAGTCTTATGAGGAGCGGCTGAGCTAGCTGGGATTGTTCAGCCTGGAGAAGAGGAGGCTCAGGGGTGACCTTATCACACTCTACAGGTACCTGAAAGGAGGCTGTAGCGAGGTGGGGGTTGGTCTGTTCTCCCACAAGCCTGGTGACAGGACGAGGGGGAATGGGCTCAAGTTGTGCCAGGGAGGTTTAGGTTGTATGTTAGGAAGCACTCCTTTACTGAAAGGGTTGTTAGGCACTGGAATGGGCTGCCCAGGGAAGTGGTTGAGTCACCATCCCTGGAGGTCTTTAAAAGACGTTTAGATGTAGAGCTTAGGGATATGGTTTAGTGGGAAACTTGTTAGTGTTAGGTCAGAGGCTGGACTAGATGATCTTGGAGGTCTCTTCCAACCTAGATGATTCTGTGATTCTGTGACTGTCAAATATCTTATAATTCCTATTATAAATATAAGCACTAGCCACAGAGCAACTCTATCAGCTCTGTCAGGGGAAGATGGCTGTGTGATACAATGCTTGCAATCCACTGGCAGGAGCTTCCTGTGTGCAGAGCAGCCTCCTCCTGGATCGGTGTCCTCACCAGAAGAGCACTGCTGGTGCTCGCCGTCTTTTTAATTAATGTAGCTTCTCCCCTAGTCCCTCAGCTCTTACTTGAAAGTGTAATATTAAAAGTCTTTAAAATGAGACAACTGAAAAATTGAATTATAGTACTGTATTCAAGAAATGTTATTTTCTTGGTGTGTGTAACAGTGAGGCCTTGAAAAAAGGAGTTAGTTCCTGTTGGTCATGTGGAAATATGTGGTGGCCCATCGGGGAAGCAGGCTGCCCAGGGAGAGGAGTGCAGGTGCAGCTGCAGATGCTGTATCTAGAGTCTGGGGGTTGGCACAAGATGAGTCCTTTTCAGAAATGCTGTTGTTTCTGAAAACATCTTATTTGGGGCAGTGCTAGCTTTCAAAGCCTTTGCAAACTTCTGTCATTGCAGCGAGGAAGAGAGTCATCCCCAAAGCTGGCATATCTTCATGGTTTTGCTGTGTGGATCACAAGAGTGGTGAAACTGTTTGCTTGAGTGGTGACAGGTTACCTCAACCCCCTGATCAGTCTCAGGTTTATTAGGAGAGGGGCTGTTACAGTCCGCTGTACTAATAAGCTTCTAAATACTGTTTGAGTGTTCTGCTCTGACAAATCTGTACCTGCTCCCCATGGATGGACTCACAGTCTTGCGCCTGTTTGCGGCTGGTTAGCATTACTGAACATAGAAGCAGGCTCTGCTGTGCATTTTTAGGGACTTAGGAGTTGCTGGGCTTCAAACCACTTGCTCTGACTCCACAAGCTCACAGCTGTGCTAGGGGGTCCTCTGTGGGGAGCAGCTCAGCACCCCCCCAGCAATCTGTCTGTACTGGGAACCTTTTGTGGGGCCAGTGGGAACCTGGCCTGCAATGGGCTGGTTATGGCATGGAATACTTATTAGAAATGTAAATTTTCAAGCAATTACTACCTGCCTAGTTTTTAAAAGCAGACTGCCCCCATTTTTTCCAGTCCTGCCAGCTAAATCAAGGTGCTACAGAGAGGAAGGAAGGAGCTGAGCTTTCTCAATTTAGTTATTTATTTATTTTAATTTTTAAAACTAAAACTTTTAACTAAATCTGAGGTCTGATGATAAGTAGCAAACACAGCCTTTTTCTGTAAAATGTGAATACCTTCAAGAAGGATGTTTGTGGTGGGCCACAGAGGTTCTTAAATACAGAGGCTTTATCCGTTGTTGTTATGTGAACTGTATTTGTCATACCTTTATTTTATTTCTGTTAATAGAAAGTAAGATATTCCCAAACAACAGGTGGGGAATGGAAACTGACATCATCATTCTTGCAACCAGCTTTTCTGAACTGCAGAAGAGATTTGATTGGAGGCTTTGCAGAGTTTTGGTGTTTAAAAATATACTGCATGAATATGCCTTAACTGTGAATAGCAGATATGGTTTATTACTAGGCACATTCCATAATGGAAAGTCTACATTTCTAGGTGGATGTGGATCCACCCTGAACATGTCTTTGTTTATTTGTAAGATTGTTTCCTGTTTTTTTCTTATCAAAAGCTTTCAGCTGTGAATTAAAATAAAGAGGCAGGCTATGACGTTACAGACTTTAGACCAAGGGATGTGAGGAGGCCTTTGAAGGAGCTGGAGAGCTATCCAGGGGTGTATGGAGTAACAGAAAACTTCTAAAACTCCGTTCCATAACGCGGTTGTTAGTTCAACTACACTGAACCACAGGGAATTAGAGCAACAATAAACCTGGACCATTTAAAATGATTTTTAGCCTGGTTTCATGTGGAATTGCATGTCTGTGTCCTCCTCTTTTCCGGTATCTTTTGAAGCTGCTGGCCAAAGTCAACAAATTTTACTGAAATGAAAGATTTTCAGTGATAATTATGCTCTTAGCAGTTTCCTAAAAATAGGAGGTCAGGGAAAGGTGGGGTGGGTTTGAACATTTGCACTCTTGCCTCTAATAAATATTTTGATCCTTTCATCTGTTCTTCTTAGGTTCTCTGAGGTTTTTGCTAAGAATTCAGGAAGAATAAATGAAAGAATTCAGCTGTTCTACTCAGAGGTGAAAGCAAGGCTTTATTTGCAGTAATCTAATCATTACTTGAATTTGGGGATTGCAGGTGTTGAAAGTGAATGCAGTTTGTGTAGATTTTATTTTTTTTAAAGCCTTGATGATTATCTGGTATGTTTTCCATTGCATATGTCTTCAAAGGTCAATAATTTCTTCATCTAGCCAGAAGCTGCTGCTGAAGCCAGAGGATAACTTTCAGAATTGCATTGTATTCCAATACATGCTGGAGAGTTCATGACATCTCAGGACATCCCAAAGTGACTGATTCTGATGATTACTCACAAGGGGGGAAAACGTGCACCTTATTTGTAGCAAATTTGTCTGCTATCAGCATCAGCTGCCGGATCTCCTACTTGCCTGATTAATTAAAATCTAAGTGTATCCTGCATTCAGTACAAACTGACTAGGTCATTTCTTGACCTCTGCTTGATGAATTAGATTAAAAAGCTTGGTTTAATAAATGTCACACATTTAGATCTAAATTTATTTTACATTTCTTTCTGATTCTTTCCCTATATTCAACTCTTTTTTTCCTTAATATTAGCCCTCAAAAGCAGATAGAGCATTACAACAGCAGTCAGAGTAACAGCAGAAGTAACGTCATCCTTTTCTCCTTCAGAACAAAGGAGAATAGATGAGGTAGTTGACCCAGATTCTTCCCTTGTCATAACGTCAAAATCAGTTATGAAGATTTCTGAATCTGTAAAATTAAATCTTTTACTATTTCTACGTGAAGTTATAAGGAAAACAGTGATGGAATAGATCAACACGTCTTTATTGATTTCAGTGACCTTTATGTTAGCAGTGAATTGGTTAGGCTTATCAAGGATAAAAAAATAATGAATGTTATTCATAGAAAAGCCTTCTGAATAAAAAACAGAGCGTAATTCCACACTTCTCAGTGTGCTGCTTCTTGGAACATGAAAAGTTTAGGCATCTACCTCTGCCCCCAGACCAATCAGTAAATTAAAAATAAATAAATAAATAAAAAAGAAAGAAATAAAAAAGAGAAGTTTGTGCCAAACAAATTCAAGAGCACGGAGACCAAAGGCAAAATGATCTTTCAGGTGTGATGCAGGCACATACATGAAATCCTTTTGTCATTGTGGTTATGTGACAGGGGAGGAACAGAGACATACTGACAAAGAAAGAGATCCTCTTTTTTTCAGCTATGCTATGGAAGTGATTCAAATTTTTGTCAAAATCAGCATTGTATTACAAACTTCTAAAGCCAGTCTAAAGCTTCCATTGAGAGGCATTCACCGAGAGCGTGAGTCATTGCCTGTGTACAGAAACTGTAATGATTTACATGGCCAGGGAGGGGTTGTTGTTAGAGACCCTTAAAAAAGATGGAAGCGTAATTTATATGTGGAATTAATTGCGAGTGTTATTTCAGCTCAAATGCATTAGCAGGCTTGAGTTGGTAGCAAATTCACAAGTTTTAGTGATGCTGCTGTGATGTGTCTATTCTTTGTGGCCATTGCAATCAAGTGATGGCATTTTAAGAATGAAAATTCGACGGCCTGAAGTAACATGGCCCTAGGCGTTTGCCCTGTTCTAGGCAATATGTAATGCCCTCAGCATGTTCCTGTTGTACGTGGCTTTCTCCTCAGCCAGCACAGAAAGAGACAGCCGTTTTTTAAGTGAGTCTCTGAAAACATGTTGAAACATTCTGCCAAAGACCTTGCAATATGTGCAGCACTGATTCTGCTGGAAGGGGTACTAGTGTTTTATGGTGACCTGTGGCGCAACCATAAGGTCTGCAGCTTTGTGAGCCTCCAGCCCTTGCTGTTGGCTGATGAAATGACCCTTCCCTTGTACAGCTGCAGCACCATGCTTGTTGCTCTCTCAGCGTTCCTGGGTGCGCGCTGTGATGTGGGAATGCTCTGCAGAGAGCAGCAATACTTTGCCTTGTTCTTCTTTCTCCCCATTATATCCGTCATGCCCTGCACTTCTTCAGCTGTCCAACTTCTATGCATGGATACACACAGATGATTCATCACCCACAGGGACTCATCTGGACCAAGAATATTTAGAAATATTTGTCATCCTTTTAAAAATATTTCTGAATCTGGAACTTGTTCCCATCTTAGGCTTTTAGGGAACAACTGTTCCAAGTAGGGAACCATCCATTCTGTTTTCTTGTGTTAAGCAGTTCAGGGTTATAAGTCAACAAATATGAGCTACTGTAGGAGCACTAAAGCATGAAAAAAAAAAAAAAAAAAAAAAGATGAAATGAGAGCAGAACTCCAAGGATGAATAGACCAGGCTAGTCGTGAGTGCTAAATGAGGAATAAATTAATTATTGCCATCACTACCAGTATTGTCAGAACCTCTTGACTGCTTGGCCTAGCAGAGGTGAGAACTGCAAGCTATAGAAGATGGCAAAAGAGAGTCCCTGGTCATTGAACAGAGAATCTGAATTATGTCAGCTTGAGCTGTCCCTTATTATAAGACTGATTTTCTTCTGAGAGCTGAAGGCTAAATTACAGCAAGCATTTGTTCATTTGCATTATATTTCTGGACTGCATAGAGCATATCAGAAAGGAAATGTGGATTTGGAGGCCACTTTAGTGCAAAGTAGAGAAGAAAAAAGGCAAACTGGGGTCTGGGAGGGAACTGCTTACCCCAAGGTGCTTCCTACAGTAGCCTTCTTTTGCCCTGGTTGGGTGCTGACACCCTAGGAAACAAACCTTATGAATATTATGTCCCCTTGTGAGACAAGAGGAGAGCCTGGGGGGCAGCAGCAAACCACAGCATCATTGCTGGCTTATGTCTCACGGCAAAATCACAGCTGAAACTATAATTAGTGCATGAGAATCTCTCTTTTTTAAAAAATTTTTCCTCCAGATGTTGAGGAAGATATGCGTCTTAAAGGACTAATGACCAGCATTATATGAGGTACAAGAAATTCTGTTTTAGCTTTCCTGAAAACATATTCTGATTCTACGGGACAAACATGTGGTGTTGTGGGTCAGATCATTTAATTAGCTGAAGGACCATGATAACAGAGCTTAACTAGCAGGGCCTGTCTGGCCTGTGAGGCATCAGGGAGTACCCAAATATTTTTTTCACTTTTTATTTTCCTGCCTGCTTTTATTAATAGGCCTTAGTCTGGCTCTCAGGGTATTGCTGCTGGAACAAGCAGCTTGTTCATTCCCTGGTCTCCCTGCTGGGACCACTTACATGTGTATTAGTTACTGTCAGTGATTGTAGTGTATTACGAGCATATGGCTGGTGGGAAGTGGTCTGTGGCCATAAAATTGCAGGCTAGATGCAATACCTCTCTCCTGACTTTGCTAGATTAGAATCTGAAGGGTGAAAAGCTGTAAAATCTATTGCCCTTCCCGAGACCTGTTAGTTGCTTAGACCTAGCTGTTATTTTTAGTGTAAGGTCTTTAGAAACAAAACACAGGTACAAAAAGAGTTCTTTGATGTTTATTTTTATTGTAGACTTCCACTGTATTCATGAGAGTAAAAAAAAAAATAATAATAATAAAAAAAAATCCAAGGTTTCTATTTTAGCAGAAGCAGAATATTCAAGTGTGTGTGAAGTTACCACTATTGCCACCAGTATTGTTTTATTTTAATTTTTCTTTCTTTAGGCCCATGTGAATCTCTCATTTTAAAATGAAAGACAAAATAGCCAAAGACTACACAAAATGATTGTGTTTTTATGTTGTTTTCCTTTGTCATTACATTTAACCTTTATTTTTTCTTTCATTTTGTACGTTATAAAAACATAACCGCTGTGTATAGAGATTTATATTCCAAGTGAAAAGTGCACACTGAATTCTTCCACCTTAATTGGAAAGATATAGATCACTTTCTCTATTTTCACCATGGGCCTGATCCAAACCTCTAGGAAGAAAATGTCAACAGTCATTAGGTCGGGTCTGTGTGTCACAGACACTAGACTGACTTTTTGCACAGAGTGGGAACAAAAAATTTTCCATTCTGTTATTTTCCTTTTCTGAGAAGACATGCTGCATGTACTGACTTAGTTTTTAAATTATTTATACAATTGTATCCTGACAAGCTACAACTTCCTCCTGTTTAAACATAGCTACTGTTTGTTTCTGTAGTGTTCAGCAATGTTTATAAGGTTGAGGAAGATCCATAATACAGTGTGGTATCCCCACATTTATTTTTTCTGAAAACGTTTGGTCAGATTCTGATCTGAGTTACACCACTAAATCAATGGAGCTGCCTCACATCCCCCAGTGGGACTGAGTTTAAAATGGTTGCCAACAGTCTCAGTGCTAGGAGCAAGTCTGGGTAGTTACTCAACCTTGTTATAGGACTCTACTAAGAAGGCTGTATGTTGTATGGATATGCACATTTTTAGAAAGACGTCTATCTGGCTTGGTATATTTTTTAGAGATTCTTTTTATTTGAATTGCATAAGTTACAGTTCCTTGCACCACCAAAGCATGTGTTATAAGACCCACAGCTTTGGGTTTTGTTCAATATCATACCTGGCCCCTGGATCTAACCATTCTTGCATGCTTAAAATCTCCTGAGATGGATCCAAGGACTGTGAATTCAGGCCCTTGTTGTAGCAATATGTATTTTGAATAACTACATAAATTTTACAGTGAGTTTCAGGCATTTTGGGGTAAAGTGCAATCACTAAGCTTTATCACCCTATATATTTCATCTTGAAATTCTGGCATCAGACTCTTGTCATATATAAATGCCATTTTTCTATTCTAGGCTTCCATTTGCTAGAGATAATCGAACCACTGCAATGCATTGATCTGTAAAGTGCTTTGTGATATCTTGAGTGTGAAAGCAGATAAAATCAAATTCTGGTCTGTCAGCTGCTTAAAAAAGTTCATCTCTGTATGGAGAAAAGCATTGTGCTGTCACCTGTTTTCAAGCTGACATCTTCTATTGGTAACACAAAAAGCTTTAAAAATGCTCAGGGGTTGGCAAAAACATTATAGCCAGTCTTGGATGTGTAGGGTGTCTCCCTCCCATCACCTGCCCCACTTTTCAAATTTTCCTAAGAGACATTTTGTTTTCTTCACAAGATTAAAAGCCTTTTGTAAGAAACTGGATTGCCTGCAAAATCAGGAGACCTTTGAATTTTTTCATCAAATCCAAACTTCAGTTTTGTTCTAAAGGATCCCGTGTGGGTTTGGAACTGATTCTTATCCAGGACTAGAGAATAACAAGGTGTTTTCCAGACAAGTAAGAACAGGTGTGCTGAGAGCATGCTTGTAGAGCTACTGCTCAGAGGGACAAAAAGTGGTGCATAACTTTTGACATGCAGATTATCCAATCTTATTAGCATTTTCCCACTAATACCAACAGCTTCTAACAATAGCCTGGAAAACAAACAAAGAAAACAAAAACAAACAAACAAACAAAAAACCATGTAACCTTGGAAGATAAGGTGAATACTCAGTTAACTGGAAATAAAGCCGTCTTCCAAGAGACGAAGTTCCTGGAGGGGAAGTATGCAAGAAGCATCACCTACTGTGTAAGTTTTGCTTTCATTTTTTTCTTCTTTTTTTTTTTTTTTTTGTTTGTTTTTTTTTTTTGCTTTTGTTTCTAGAGGATGAAAATATTAAACAATAGCCTTCTAACTTGTCCTAGACTTTGGCAGTTTTGGTAGTATCATACACCTTGAAAGACAAGAATAAAGCATTGTGACCTCTGGCTATCGATAAAGAAGATAAGAATTGAGTGTAAGAGCCAAAGAAATAGCCTGCAATTGAAGTTTAATTCTGCATGTCAACATCCCACTCAACCATCCGCTAATTCTACTTTGTGATGAAATTTCTAACAAATGGCTTGGGTCCTGGGGGTGTGGATAAACTGTTGATATCAGAACATTAGCAGATTTTAAAACTTCTTACCTTAGCTAGTGCGTTGAAGTCTTCCCTCAAACTGCAGGTAGGGTTTGTGGCAGTTTAGTACACATAATCCTATAGCAGTGACTGTTCAAGGAAATGGTGAAAGTGGTTAAATTTTGTCAGGTACAGCCATAGAGGAGGAAGACTTAGCTTCGTATCCCTTCTACAAAGGTTTAAATAGAACTTTAGATTTTATTTTATTTTTTTCTCATGTGAAAAAAAAAAAAAAAAAAGTGTTTGGACCTTGAATTCAAGTGTATAGGAGTAAGTTTCAAGATTTTTAAAAAATCACAGTAATAGGGTGGAAGCAAAGTTTTGGAGAAAAATGCTGCTCTGGAATAAGGATCAAGAACATATGAATGATCAGTTTCACTTCTTTAGGTGAATTACCAGATTCACTACTTTGGATTTCATGCAAGTAACTATTTATAGGATGATCACTGAAGCTAGCTTCAGACTTCATTTATAAATAGATGAGCATACATTTTCCTTCTATGCCAGAATTTTCCAAACTGCACTTTCATACTTCCCTTGTTCTGATGTGAACATTGCTGGCAGTTTGTGGAAGAGTGACTGGGCATTAGTTGGGAGTTAATAAAACTGATTTCAGCAATAGATTGGCTTCCCAGTTAGCAAATATTGCATGTCCAGTATATCAATTCCTCTTTCAAAAGTGATGAAGGAATTGGGGTTCCATTTGCCTGCACACATACAAAATTGATGACAATTTTGAAAATGAGACTTTGGGCTTCTAAGATATTTAAATGTTTTTTTCTTCAGTTTGGAATTCAGTTGTTATGAAAGGATGGCTTAGGGCAAGTGTTGAAGAAACTGCAGTGCATGCCTTTAGCCACTGAAATCTGCTGTATTTGGTGTCTGTGACTTTTTTTGCCAGCTTCTTCCTGAATCAGAATGATGTCACTAGAAGTGATTCTTACCCCCTAGACAGAGACCGATTGAGTTACACTTAAGCTCATCATTCTTGGTCTTCATTGCTGAAATTTCAAAATTAAGAAGGAAAATGTTGTATGCCAAGACATTATTAGAGTTGTTCATGGAAGCAGGTGAGAGAGAGAGCTCTGCTAAATGATGCTGAAGCTTTTGGTCAGATTAACTCACCGTTTCTCTTTTGATACATGAGTGGAAACCTTACTGCATTATCACCTTCTAGTGCATGGGACTAATCCTCAAACTGCAGCACCACAAAGGATGTTCAGAAAGGGCAAGAAACTTACACCTGCTCAGAAGTGTTCTATATTACATGTTCCTTGTTAAATGTCTGACTTTTTCAGGAAACTTATTTTGCAGTCAAATATTTGCCTCCAATTTGTACGTGCAACCCTGTAACAGCTGTAATTTTGCTAGCTAAGTACTGGCAGCTGGGTAGCCCTGGCAGTGCACAGCTCAAGCGTGTGATGTGAGTGTTACTCTACTTTCCAAGGAGTTTTGTGCATCTGCCCTTGGGCCCTCACTGCTGCAGCTGAACTATTAATGGTGATGAGTAGCAGGGGTAAACCTACTTTGTGTCTGTCTGCACGGCTTCAGGCATACCTTTGACTGCAGTTTTAGACATTCTCCATGATGGGGTTTCTGCCATGTGGAGCCTGCAGGACATGCAAGTAGGTCCCAAGACACTTATTTTGTTTTTTAATGTACTGACTTGAACACAATGGAAATGTCTGCAAGGGATGTTGTGGTATGCTGGCCCCGTGCCTCTCCCAGTTCTCGCTAATGCTTCCTGTCCCTCCCCAGTGCTGCAGGCCCAGCACAAGGACTCCTGCCAGGACTCCTCCCGGATGCTGCAGATTGCTGTGATGCTGGCACGGAGAGCAGGAAGGCCACCTTTTCTTCACACTGTCAGCATTTCCACTGATGACTCTGGTGGCGTGGGAAGGAGACAGCAACTGGCTGAGGCTTCTGTAAGTGCTGTACATTTAGTCATATTCCAGGGGTTGGTATGTTGGGTACATAGCAAAGTAGGCCCTAAGCTCGATTATCCAGACTGTTTCATTGCTATCACGTTTCCTGGCACAGTTTTGGCTCATACCAATCAGCCCAGGCATAGTTTTGGGCAGCATTGCCTAGAAACTGTTCTCAAAAGTGGAATGAACAAAAGCAGTATGAAATGTGCCACACTGTTATTGCTGCAACTTGTACTAGTGTTTTGGGGTTTCTTTATTCCTGCAAAATTGAGTTTTGGGCCTGGATATGACACAACACAGCTACTGTATTAGTGCGCTGTTTCCTAGCGATAGGCAAAAATTAGGTGTTTGGCTGATTTCATGTTCAGCATTCATCAAAGCTTTGTCCTACCTGTAGAAACCCTGCCTCTGTCACACACATCTTTCTTACCCTGTGGTTAGGAGACTGCAGAATACCATGCATGGAGAGGACCTTTAAGTACATTTGTCTCCTGATGCGGAATTCCGGGCTTGTCTGGTTGTAGAGGGAAGGGAAACTGAGGGGTGAGGGTCTAACTCATACTTTGCATCGACTGGCAGGAAACAGAAACACACTTGTGAACTGATCACATGGAATGCATTGCTACAAGGTATTACTGAAGGTAAGGGTGTAGCACAGAGCTGAATGTTCCTAAGCTGATGAGAAGAAACAGCACTGTGAAGAAATGTTTGTGATGGAGAAGCTGTCATGCTTCTATATAAGCTGTGCACACAGTGACAAAGCTAAGATTTTTTTTAATTTTTTATTTTATTTTTTCCCTTTAGGCAGATTATTGTCCTTCTTACATTTTCCTTTCATGATCTCGGCCACATCTGCTGTGAGACAAAGCACTCGTCTAGGTTTGTGCCTTTGAGCCTCAGAGGGTGTTTAAAACTGGGCATTATGGGTGGAGGAGAGGTGTGTCTTGTGGGAATAACAGGTCTCCCATCTCAGTCACACTGTGAACCTGTGTAACTGGAATTCAGTTAACACTTTGTTAATAACATCATGCTTTTCAGCTTAATGGTATAGCTGGGAAGTTTTTTATTGCCGTATTCACTTCTCTTTGTGTGTACTTCTTCTGGCTTTTTGGAAATTGCTACCATCCTCAAGTAGATTTTTTGTAGTTTTACTATTGCCTTAACATTTTTGTTTGTTTGTTTTTAATATGTACTTTCGCTGGTTTGTTTAAATTTGGAAATACCTTCTTGCAGTTGCAGGTCACACAAAGATACAACTGAAATGACCTAGATCCCAAAAAGAGTAAAACTCACGGTGCTTTCATTTTGTTTAGAACACTTCACCAGGTTATTTAAACTATAACGTACTTTAAAATAATCATTTGGAGATTTTGGAATGTCTTTACCTTTACACACACCTACATAGTGTTTTCCTCTCGGTGGAGGTGTAAATATGCATAAGGATAAATTTCCATGGGATCGGGCTCTGACAGTAGTACTGAGCACAGTGGTGTAGTAGATTTTCAAAAGAGAAAAAGATTAAATATTTCTCCAACTGTAAGACATCCATGACTGCATGGAAAACATGTATGAGAGGAAAAAAAACTTCAGGCTTTCAAACCAAAGCTAACTACAAAGTAAAGGGCAGAAAAGGAGTAACTTCACATAACATTGCTTTGCTGACCCCTTCCACTTCATTTAACAACAGCTTCTAATATGGCCATTCATTCTACTCCTTTCAGTTTGACTAAAGGAAGCAGAATGTGGCCATCAGTGTGAACAGCTTGTTGTCTAACTGGGTTTACGTGCTGGTATTATGAAGTGCTGGTATTGTAACTGATAAGTATCTCCAACTTAATTGTCACAAAGTTGTAGGCTTTGGCATTCTAACCCTGCAAGCTGAAGGTTCACGCTGAAAATACTGACAAGTACTTGCTGTCATTTTAAAATGGAAATAACATCCTCTCTGTCAAACCCAGAGATGCTGATTTTGACTTTCACTGGTAAACATTTGTAGCTGCCCCATTCTTTACAAAATGTGGGCTTTTTAAAATGAAGAAAATGACTGTCAGTAACTGGGATAACTGGTTGGAGCCCATGATACCCCTGCTATTCTGGTTCCTGCTTCTTCATGCATTCATTTCTACCCAGTTATTTCCATGATAATCAATGGCCCACCCTTCCTGGAGCTATGTGGGTTAAGACAGACAGAATCTTTAAATACACTGAATGTTCTTGCTCACTTCCATCTATTGCGATCTTTTTTCTTCCCTACTTGTGTGAGAGATATTAATAGTTGAGTAAAAGATGATTTTTTTATTTTTTTTTTCTGATTTTTCTTAACATCCTACAGGGCGAATAATTTTACATTTATATATATTATGCATACAACATTGGGTTCTCTGAATTCCTGTTAGTGATGGCTGAAGTAAAAGCTATGTTCGTGCTGGATCAAAAATCTGTTGGGTTTTATCCTTCTGCACCTGAAATGGGATACAGTTAATATACTTAAGCACTTGCTAATTGTTCATAGTCAAATTATTCAGCTTTTTCCAAGAGCAAAAGTCTTGATGGGCTAACGGAAATTCTACTTTGTAAAATATTATGAGGTACAGTCCACATAACTCAGAAACAGTAGAATTTTTCATGTTACCTGGGCCAAATTTAGTAAACCTTTTGACTGGGAGCTGTCTATTAATCCTGCAGATATTCCTGCCAGTTTCAGTACCACTGTCTGGCAGCATTCAGGAAGGCTTGGAAGAATTGTTTTCATTTATTTTTATTTTCTTTGTGTGTGTAACTTCTTCAAGTATTTGAAGTGATTGATTTGTCCTTTGTTGCGGTAATGGCTAAGAAGGGTTTGCAACTGGAATTATTATTGTTAAGTGAATGAAGGCTTGCTCATGTTATGTTTTTAGTATCACCATTTGCATTACATAGAAGCAAGTATCTTCTAGTATTTACCTAGAAACCTCGATCATGTTCTCTGATGGTTCAAGATGTAAAGAACACCAAAGTGGCCTGTTTTAGATGTTTATAATTTAAGGGTGCAGCTACACAAGCTGACAGAGCTGATCTCTTTGCTGCCACTTAAAGGGCAGGTCCTGCTCCCTTCTTCCCCCCCAGTTCATCTGATTTCCTCAGCCAGGTCACCGAGTCTGCGCAGAGCTGCTCTCTTCTCACCGAATTTGGCTTTACCACAACCAGGAGAGATCAGTGGGCCACCAGAACCAGTGAAAGAGAGGAGCAAGAAAAGGAGGAGGGGAACAGGGCTGTCCCTGAGCTGTTTTGTTTCCATTGCATCCCAAAAGTTGGACAGCAACCACCACTGATGACAGACATGGAAGTACCAGTTTTCATCAAGCTCGTAACTGTGGTCAAAATTATTGTAGGTCGCATGATGGTAGAACATTTGAAAGGAGCTTTCTGAGTAGGGAGCCTTTTCCAAGTTTGAAGGACTTGGGAGTGAGTGAAGGTGTGAGGTTTCTTGTCTCAGACCATGGGCAAGCCAAAGGTGGGAGCTGATGCTGGCTATGGGCAGGTGCAGGGACAGATGAAATTGCGACCCTTCAGTTCATGCCTGATCTGGGAAGCGAGGAGAATGAACTGGTAGCAGCATTTGGAGTGAGTACAGGCAGGCAAGGCTGAATCTGTGAAGGATGCCGGAACATTGTATCTGCAGCTGGGAAGTGAGGTGACAAGAATCCAGGTGAAAGCACTGGCCTCCTGGCTGGGTAGGATGGGGTCCTAGGCCTGGGCTGGACAAAAAGAAAGGGGCAAAGAACAGCTAAGGAAGGTGTCCAGAGCAGAGACCAGAGTGAGTGGCCTGCTTGGTTGTGGGGTGGGAGCCCTTTCTTCTTTGTATTTGAACATCCTTGCCATCCTTGAAGTGCCAAAAGGTCAAGAAAGAATTTGGGTAGGGTGAGCTTAGAAATAGAGGGGTAGATCACAGAGAGACAGCTTCTGAATCTGCCTGTTACATGTTGGGTTTTGTGGGCCCAGTTCACCTCATGATAATACTGGAGGAACGACGGACGGACCAACGGACGGACGGGCTTGGTGTTCTCACCTTTTTCTTTTAAGGACGGTAACCACTTGTGCATAGCTGTGGGAGGACGGAGGGGCTGGGGAAAGCGAGCAGTGGGGAGCGAGACAAGGAGAGGGCCTGGGAGTGTTAGGGCAAAATGGGGCATGGAGGGAAGGTGAGCGGTGCGCCGGCCAGGCAAGCGGGCAGCATCCTGTGGGGAGCGGGGCCGCCGGCTTGGGCTGGGGCCTGAAGCTGCTGCGGGGGATGCACACCCGGGACGGGGTCTGCCCGGGGCTGACAGCAGCGGGGAGCAGCACCGGAGGAAATGGATGCTGGGGGCGAGCCAACATTGTCTGCGCGATAGGCGAGGATGTGACGGGAGGTGGGGCGCGGAGCGAGCGAACGGAGGCAGGAGAGGGGGCGGCGGGCGGGCAGGGCCGGGCCGGGCTGAGCCGTTCTGCAGTGAGGGGCCGCGGGGAGGCGGCCGGGGCCGGGCTGTGCGCGGGGAGAGGCCGCGGCAGCACCACCACCATCATCATCACCACCACCAGCAGCAGCCCCGCCGCCGACAGCCCCCGCTCCCGGCAGCGGCCGCCCCGCCCCGGGCCCGCCCCTCTCCGCGGCCGGGCGCAGCGCAGCAGCGCCGGGGGCTGCGGGAGCCGCCGCCCGCTGCAGCCAGCGGGGAGAAGCCGCCTCCGCCCGGGCAGCGCGCACAGGTAGGGCCGGCTCCCGCAACCTCGCCGCAGCCTCCCCCCAGCCTCGTCCGCCGGGCCCGGCGCGGAACCGCCCGCTCCGCCTTGCGGAGGCCCCGGCCTCTCCCCGGGGGCCGCGGCCGCCGCCCCTGCTCCGCCGTCCCCTCCCCGCCGGTGCCGCGCAGCCGCACGCCCCGCCGCGGTGCGGAGAGCCGCGGGAGCGCCGCGGCTCGGGAGCGCTGCTGCTGCTGCCGGTGCTGGGCTGTGTCCCCCCCCCGAGGTAGGGCTGCGCTGGGCTGGGCGGGAGGGCGGCGGGGCCGCTGCGGGGCTTTGTGTGCGCCAGCGGGGGCGATGCCCCCGCCGTGCCGCTCACCTTCGGGCCGCTGCTGTGACCGTCCCCATCCCCTGCACGCAGCACCCTTCCGCGCCTTCATCCTCCGCTGAGGGAGGGCACGATGCGTGGCCGCGATTTCGTTATTCTGTAGACAGCCCTTGCAGTTTGATGGGTATAGGCCTGCTTTAACCACAACAAAAAAATATGGCAGGCTTCTGCTGGATACTGTGGGACTGCAGCAGCTCTGAAAAATCCTTGCTCATGGCACCGGGGGCTGACCTTTTCTTTAGCTAGCCCTCTTTTAAGGGGGCTCTGATTTTTCTACTGTCCGAGTGCATGAGCCAAAAACAGAGTAAGCAATTCCATTTGTAATTTTGATGTTTTTAGTTATAAAATGGCATTTGTGTTTAAAGAATGAGAGTAAAGACTTGTATTTCTAGACTGTACCTATGCACCATCATCCTTAGGTATAAAACCTTGAATGCTCGATATCAGAAGCAAGATTGCTGTAAAAGGGAACGAACATAAACTGCCAAAATCTGGAGCATTCGGTACAGCCTTCAGCCCTTATTGACAGGGTAGAAATATTACGAAACCTGCTTGCTGAACTGTGTAGCCAGTTAAGAAAAAAAATAACTGTTACTTATTCAGCCCTGGGAATGTATTGTCCTGAAAGATGTCTTGGGGAACAATGCTCCCAAGCTGCAGGATTATAGAGGCCGGTCGTGTCAGGTAATTTATTCATAGAAATATCAGTCGTGTGAAGACGTCAGGGGAGGCTGTGACTCCTCAGGCCATTGCAGAAAATCTCGTCTCGCATGTATGTACTCAGAAGCCTCTGGAGGGAGAGAGGAGGTGAAAATAGCATGGGAGAAAGGAAGAGCCAGGGTGAGCGTGATGGCAGCTAGGTGCGATTCCTGAAGCAGTGTTGTTTCCCGTTGCCATTGGATGTTCTCCACGAAGCCCTTTCCTGGTGAAACAGCAATGGCTGTTGTGATGCCTGCATGACTTAGCAGTGGCTGTAGGGCTCTGGGGAGCGGGTGGGCTAGCTGGCTGGCTAATGTGACACAACCAGCACTGAACAAATAAAACGGGTAGGGAACGTTTTGTTGCTTCACACAGTAGCATAAGCTTGGTACTAATAAAGAGGGCAGGTTTTAGACGAGTAGCCCATTTTGCGTTTTTCTGTAATGCAGGTTAAGTGCGGTAAATGATTAAAAAAAAAAAAAAAAGCAGAATGCAGCATTTTTGTGTGAAATAGGAGCTTGCAGCAGTTCTTGTGTCAAAACCTTTACAAATGCTGTTTCATCCCTGTTGTGGCGTGAATCCTACAGCTCTGGGGATTATTGTGTGTTACCGAACTCTGCCTGCACACAAGTGGAGCAGAGAGGGGGCAAAGCACTCATCCTACATGTATGGAGACCTGAAAGCTGCTCTCCATCTTCCGGACAGCCCTTTTATGTAGGCGTACCAAGCCATTTCAAAAAAGATGTTTTGTTTTTTCTTTCAACGTATATAAAATTTAATCAGTTAAACCTCATTTATTGGATGGATTTATTTTTAATGTGCGTCAGTTACAGGATTTAATATTTGTAGGATTTAATATTTATTGCTTGTAAAATAAGCAATGCATTTCACTCGTGAGGAGTGCAGGGGCATATTTCGTGGAACGCAGATGAGGAGGCCTATTAATGCAGATGTCTAGGGCTCATTGCAAAGGGTATCTAGACAGTTAATCTCTATAGGTACCTAAATTCCTTAGTCATCTGATCTGGGCACACGTTGAAAACCAATACAATAGTTTATCATTGCCCATTACCCATGAGTCAGCTCCCAGTCCAGGCTGGCTTCTCTGACCAGAGGCCTCCTGCTCGCTCTTTGACATCTCTAGATAAACCTTTGCAAACCACCGTGTGCTGGCTGCGGGAGCTGCATGGCCTGAACCAGCGCGAGGAGCCAGCAGCAGCACCTTGGATCTTTCTGACTGTCAGTGAAACGAAGAGGCTGTGAAATAGAGCAGCAAAAGTTAATTTCTGTGGTGTGTGATGCACACCATGCAGTGGAAACTTGGGATGAGAGCAGGCTGGTGCTCCGTGAGCAAAGCTGTGCAGATCCATATAGGGGTTTTCTGAAACACAAGCTAGCGCTGTGGGCTTGTTCCTGTTCCCAACTGATGAAGCTGGGGCGTTTGCCAGTACATTGGTCCCTTACCTCTGCATGAGCTCATGGCAACTTGCCCAAGTCAAACCAGAGGGAATCTAGCCCAGGGATATAAAATGTGAAAATCTAGTTGTCCTCTCTGGCTTTCTTGTGTGTTTACGACTTAGAAATCATCTCGTGTCTGATTGTTATCGCCAAGTAACACTTGTCTGGTGAAGCAAGTGTTGGAGCTGAAATGTGTGTACCGTCAAATGGCACCGAGGTATAATCAGCATTCTGCAAGGAGACTGCATTGAAGGCTGATTTCCCCAGTGCTGTTTTTTTTTTCCACATGTGGTTTTCATTTGTCAGATTTTTATTATTGCTCTTAAAATGATCTGTTGTGAATTTGTTTTTCTAATGAACGTGAGTACAACGTTGCAGCAACTACAGCTGGACCTTTCAAGGCTTTGCCTTCCTCTAATGAAAAGAGGGTTACAGAGATACTGCGTGGAAGGCTTTTTATTTATGCTTAGTAGATCTCATGTTCTTTAACAGCTTTAACAGAGCGATACAGATTAATTCCGTGTATTTAAGCAGTCAGCTTTTTTTTTTTTTTTCCTAGTATGTCCAGCTTTATTTCTTTTTCATCTATTGTTTAATTCCAGATACAGTTCTTACTGTCCATTTCTCATTAAAATCTTGGCTTTGCATGGGAAGAACTTTCCTATGTATTGTTGCTTGATGGTTGAGTTCAAAACAGATTTTATAGTTCAGAAAGATGGCAAGGGAGGGTAGGTTTGCATCTGCAAGCATTATTTCTACTTGCAGTAAAAATATATGTCATTAAGAAAAGATAAACACCCATCTCTAACCTTTGTGCTCAGGAATGGAAATGTCTTTGTGTGGCCAAGGACAGATTAAGGTTGAGGAGTATCTTGAACTATTATTTTTCAGCACCATTCTCTGCCTCTTCTCTGAAATAATTTTTTCATGTTGAACAATGAAAATTTGAGGATGTTCTTAGTTTTTCATGCTTTTATGCTTTCTTTTTGCTTTTCTCGTTATATTTTTGCACACACATTTCTTTCAAGCAGGGTATTTTTTAGACACATCAAGAATCTCTTTGACACGTCACTGCTTCCACTAGAGAAACGTGTTATGCTGTTGTGCAGTCATTTTTATTTCACAATCTTTTGAATGTGCTAAGCATTAGAACTTAAAAAAGAAATGGTATGTCAGTGTGTTTTCTTCAGCAACCTTCTCGCATGAAGAGGGCAGCAAGAACCAAACAGAAGAGACGCTCAGCATGAAAATCATGTGCCAACAGATGCTAACACACACCTGTTAGAGACTACGAATAGACGAGCAGGCCATACCAGTCATGCCGTTGGAACAGGAGAGGTGTGTCATTAATACTCTGCTCAGAGATCTAAAAATATACTGCTGTGAATCTGTTCACAGGTAAACATTCCAAATTAAGTAGCTTTCCTCTTCACTGGAGTTCAAAACATATGCTGTTCGTTTCTTTGGAAGAAGTGACTAGATCCTGAAGCTACACCTGCTGAGCAATTGGCCTATCATCTGCGGAATGTATTCAGAGATGTTCTTGGATTGAGTCTCCCGTTCTTGTTCACATATCCACAGCTGTACATAACAAGAAAACATTTCTGCTGTGGTAAAGTCATATTGCTTGGAGCTACTATATGTGTAACAACATGAAACAGGAGTGCTTTTGCAAGTAATTGCAGAGGCTGTTGACTTGCCATTGAATAAGATGTGCAAAGAAGAATTTGCAAAGTGTCATGGTTTGTTTGTTCTTCTTGTTCAAAACAGGGAGGAAAAAAATAATGAAGGAATAGGAATTGACCGACAGCTCCGTTACATTGTCAGAGTAGCCACCAGGTTTGGTTTTATGAATCATGACTCAGCATGGTTGTGAGAGGGTGGAGCCATCCCTGAGACTGCTTCAGTCAGGGGTGGGCTCTGCAGACAGGCTATAGGAGGGGCTATATGTGATATATTGAGAGATTGTGAAGATTCGTAGTTGCATATGTATTTAAAAAGATTTAATTTAGGTGTCATCGTATGATGGAAGACGTAATCAGAGATGAAGATGTGCAGACCTACTGCAAACAAAACAAATTTTTATTTACTGCTTCATTGCCCACGATTGGATAACACACAGGTTGATCTGTTAGAAGTATCCAACTTAATGAATGAAGTGTTCATGCTTTGTGTGTTCAGTTCCACTATAGAAAGCAGCTGAATGACTGTGATCCTTCCTAGCCTTACTCCCTACGAATTAGACGCTTTAATTCTGGCTTTTAAAGTTTTCATTCAGCTTTCTTAAAACGCAGCTTCATGTTAAGATGACGGCCACGCTAGCACCTTGTGATCCAGGACTTGGGGGTGGGTGCCTGCAGGGGTCAGGAAAGCTCGTGTCCCATCCTGCTCCGCCCCAGCCCTGGGCTTTGCAGAGTGTCATTTTCAGCTTTCCACTTGCTCGGAGGCGCTGGCAGCAGTGAGCTGCTGCAAGGTGCTCAGAGGGGACGCGGCGGCTCCCTGCGGCAGCCTGGCCCCGGCGTTGTAAGGTTACACTGATTGCTGAACTTGATATTGGGCAGACATTTCTCCCAGCCCAGACCGATTGGCATCTCTGGAGAGCTTTCACCTCCACTGTGGGATTTAGCTCCATGTAGTCGTCTGGTCCCAAGTACGTGGTCAAGGTCTTCTACAAGGTGCTGAGGAGACTTCTTGCTGTCAAGCAGTGATTCGGATCTGCTTGCGTTTTTGGTTACTGTAAGTTACTGCTATCTGATCCTGAATTAATTTTGTCTTTCTGCTGGTTGATTTATTATAGAATGGCACAGAGTGACCTGCTTTTGGTTCTTCCCGTGACGTGATGAAAGGGAGCCTTGTGTCTGTAAGAAAGAGCAAGAAAGCTGCCCATGTATGTTGTGGCGTAGGGTGCTGGAAGTGCTGGCTGGCTGGGAAGGTCTGGAGCCTGCTTTACAACAGAGCTCATTTGTGGTTACTGCAGTAACGCAGAGCAGATAATTCAGTTCTGTGCAATATGACCAAATGCTTATTTTTTCCACTCACGAAATGAATTTTGTTTAGCGCCTAGACACCACAAATGCTCCAGCTAATTACAGCAAGTAGCTCCTCTGGTTTTTAGCTTAGGAGAGAAAGGGTGCTGCCTGCTGTATCTAAATTACCCTACTGGAGATAAGTTTATTTTAACACCTACAGGTTTTAGTTTGGGCATCTGAGTTTGGAAATGTTAACTTCTGTCTAAACTAATTATGAGATTTTCTTCCCAAGGGCCTTCACTGACTTTTCTCTTAGTAAACAAATATTTAATTAAAGTGTTTAAGGGTGATCTATAGCCAGCCTCTGCAGATGGAAAGCTTTGCACTGGTGGGTAGCTCGTGGCTCCAGGATGCTAATGGCATATACATTTATAGCAACACTGGAATGCAGCATGGAGCTAATCATTCTAGTCTGTGCTTGGAGAAAGCAGTTTTTGCCTCTTACTACCAAATTACTGGCTTCTGTGCTTTTGGAAAGGTGCTTTGGGCCTAAATCTGCCTATGGAAGTCAGTGGGCATTCTGATCCAGGAGGATCAGCCAGTAGAGCACCCTTTGTTTAACCCTGTGGTGTGCAGGGTACCAGCGAGGAAGCCAGGAATGCTAGGGATTTTATTTCCCACTCTGCCACTTCAGTTACACAAAATGGGAAAGCAAGGGAGTTTGGCAGCATACGCTAGTTTGGGGTGCCCCTTGTTCAGCAGGAGGAAGCCTGAACTTTCAGAGAGGTTCCACACCTCTTGAGATTTCAGTGGTCATTTGCTCAGCCTGACTGAGAGATGATTCTTTGGGGAAAAAAGGTTTTGAATTACCATGCTGCAGTTTCCCTTAAGAAAACGTATTCCTTGTTCAAAAATTCTGTGGAGTCTATATGTAAGAAGGATAACTTGAATTACTTTTGTAAATTAGTGGTACTTTATACTGCTTCCTAGCCTAGTTATTTTAACATTCACTTTATTTTTGTAATTTTAAATATTGTGATATTTTTCTGTGTACAGGACTATGAATTATTTACTACTTTCATGATAGTCAAAAGTGAATGGATTAACTGCTATTTTTTTGTTGTTGTTACTTATAGAATAACATACTTTCTATTGCAATTTTAAATGTCTTTAGGAGGCCAGATCCTAAATCTGTTTAAAAAAATAAATAAATAAAAAATTCTGGTTGACTTGGGTTGACTGGTTTACACCAGTTGAAAATCTGTCTTGCAGCCTCCTAAGTTTTGATAAAAACAAACAATGGAGCCTCTTGTATTTTACTCCCTTCTGTGTTTTTGGCATCACAGAAGCTTTTCCCGATTGTTTTTCTCATTTGAAGGCTGATTGTACTGAGTGACCTCTTGCTAGTAAAGGGTGGGCCACTTTATGTGGGAAAGTCTTAGTCAATGTGTCTGGGAGATAAGTGGGCCCGCATCCCAACAAGTGCTGTGCATTAAATGCCAGAATGTGCTGGGGATCTGCCAGGAGATTGGAAGCAGGACTATGCGACAAGCGCGAATGCAGTCACACTCTCCTTAAAATAGTACTCTGGATAACAGGAGATCTGGAAAGTTATCACTTACCTCATTTTAGCACAAATTCTTTCCTAAAAATGGATTATAGACTGAGGGTTTGGGGGATTTTTTTGGTTATATATATTCTGTTTGCATCTTAGGGCCGTCGTGGTCCCTTGCAAGTCTTTAACCAAAGGCAGGCTAGGAATGCAGGTATGAATGAAAAAGCTGTATTAAAACTAGAAGTGAAGCCCAAACCCCTCAGTCCCAGCTTAGGGACTCAGCTGTTACCCAAATGAGAAAGGAGACCGGTTTGTGTCTAGTTGATCTTAGCAGCAGCAGCTTCGAGTTAGTCTTGAACTGTCTGGAAGTGTGAAGGCAGCGAGAGATCAGTGCAGTGGCCTCAGACATGCCTCGGCTGGCTGTCGGTAACGGGATTTTGGTACAAGATGATGTGTGCAAGCAATCAGTATTTGGATATTAAAAGTGGTGGTTTACCACCGCAGACCGTATATGGTTTTGTTTAAGGGCAAAAATAAGCAAATTTGACTTAGATCCATTTGTCAAATTTGTCGACGGAAGAATCTGATCGTGCGGCTTTAGTCATTGGCATAAGCCATTTAAAGTTAAAACCTGTGATGCTTAAATTAGTTTCTTACGGGAAGAGAGTGAGTTAGCTTCTAAATGGGATAACATAAGGAAAGTGCGGGGGCTGGGGCTGGTCGTTCAGAGCAAGGTTGTAATGTACTGAGTCAGCAGGTGGTTGTTTTCAGCCCGATGGGAATCTGCCATAGGAAAGTACGGACTGAAAGAACTGTTCCCTGGATGTGCGAGCGCATTGCTGCAGGGACCTGGGCAAGGGGCTCGGTAAAAGGAAAAACAAAAGTGGAAACATTAGGGAATAACAAGATTCAGAAAAGAAAGTGGTGCACTACTGTAAGCCGTGACCTTCCAGTTGTGTGAAGCTTTCAGGACTAGCAGCATGTGTTGTACTTTTAAAAAGGCAAAGGGATTACCTCATTTGTGGAAAAACACCCGTCAGCCTTTGATCTACACTGGAAGCCTGGGATCAGTTTAGCTCTTGAAGACCACAAGATGTGACTGCCTTCATGTCTGTACCACAGCTGAAATCTCTGGCCCCAGGTACTAGGCTGGCACGGCCTGTGCTCAGAGCAGAGCAGGTTCGTGTCCCCTCTGCGGCAACCCTTGGGCTTCTGAGGGCTGGGGGCTCCCTTTGTGTAGCAGCAGCTGCAAGGCTGCCTAAGCTGTGCTATTTTGCAGCGTGTTGGAAAAGGAAGGCTCATGGCAAGGTGGGGCACAGGATATGCTCCAAGGGTTGTTTGGGGGGAGAATGTGGAGTACCATATACACTGTTCTGCACCATGGGGGGATTCCCTGACCCCAGCTGGCCCAGTAAGCCAGCTTTACAGCTTTGCATCGCTGGAGTGTGTAAAGTAGCTTTATTGCTGGTCAGGATCTGGCTCCAAGGAGTGATGCTTGCATAAAACGCAAGTGAAAAAGGTAAATAAATCAAAAAAATAAAAAATAAAAACCCATTTTGAGCTTTACAGAGATTTCTTTTCATTCATTTATATCTTTTCATTATTTCTACATATTAGCAGGCATAAAAATTTACAGAAATTGAATGATTTAAATAAGAGATGTGAAAAATGGGTAATAATACATTCGACTGCCATGGGGACCAGAAAGATGATGGAAGAAAGTTATTTTTAGAGATCTATTTCTGTTGTAAGCTAGACAAACAAGAATAAGATGACTTCAAGGTAAATTAAAGATATATCACAGCGATATAAATATATATGACCCAGATCAGTAATGAAACCTCAACTGCATTCTTCATTTTGCATAGTGATGAGAGACCTCCTATGTCCTTCTTCTAATACTCTGATTTTTCTTTCTCTGCTGTGCTTAAAAATGAGGGATTTGGATCCTCAGTTGTGCCAAGTTACATAGCTCCATCCCAGCATGTAAAGCTGTGCTGATTTACATCATCACAGTCTATAGCTCAAGGTTTTAAATCATCTTCATGTAAAAATATGCAGAGGAACATGTCTGGGATCATGATACATTGCTCATTTCCATTTCTGAACCACATTAGAAATACAAGGATTGTCAGAAGCATGAAAAAATACCAAAGTGTCAGTAAATAACTCCAGGAGTCAGGGCTGATTATACCCTCTTTCTGGGCAGGTGTGAGTGACAGGAACACACAGCTCTTATCTGCATTTCTAGTCTAAGTAATCCTAGTTGGGTAGTAAATCCTGAGTGAGATTATGCTGCTGGAGTGTGTGTAACAAAGATCAGCATTTAGATAATCTGTAGGGGTATAGCGGGATCTGGAGATGTTGTTTAGGTATTTATTGGTGATAGGCTGAGGTAAACCAGAAGTTTGATTGCTTTAATTAGGATCATCTTCTAAACAAGTGGAACACCGCAGAGCCCTAATGATGGGGTTGCTGAAGGAGAGCTAACAGGTGAAGGCCACATGGCCATACCAGCGATAGGAGGAGCACTGAGTTGGCAGAGGGCACGCCAGCCATTTTAGAGATGTTTCTACAGCTGTTGCCGACAAGCAGAAAATAATGTGAATCACTTGGAATTGCCGTGGCACAGCAAGCTGCGAGAGTTCAGAGAGTCACAGAGTTCCTTGCATTCCTGGCGTGGGGCAGCAGACCTCCATGTCACCTTAGGGGCAGTTTGCAGAGCAGCGTGTTCCCCTGGTTCAGGGGGCCTTTCACTGCAGCACGGCTGTTGTCATTTTTAACTTCAGTTTGTAGTAAGCTGTGGCAGGATGCCAAAGAGGCGTGGAAGAGCATTGGGCCCCAAATTAATTTTTCCATTCTAATAGATGGGCACCTATAGCATTCATACCATTAAAAGTTTTAGGCATATCTGATACAACTCCTTTCTAATTTTTAGTAGCTTGACCATCATTTTATGCTCTAACAAGAGCTAGGAGGGCATACAAATACGTAGAACTAGAAAAACATAACTTTGTAATGCTCTATTCTGTGGATTGATCAAAAACATTGCTGTTTTAAAAGGCTCAAGTTCTTGAGGGTAATGAATGCTGAAAAATGGTCACTACGCAGGCAGCATGACTGCTTTATCAGAGGGGAATTTCCAAACTACATTCCAAGCATGTTATTAAGGGATTATATAGATGGGCGATTCACCCTTGGGTTAACTGTCCTGAAACTACAATTATGCTTGTAATTTGTATAAATAACTATGATGCACCTATTACTATAATAACAAACCACATTTTGAATTTCCTTTGTGCCTCCCAGTGGTTCACACGCTGGTCAGAAGCACTAACAGTATAAACTTAATAGGTCTTGAGGGAATGTGCGTGTTGGTACTAGGTGTAGTTCTTGTGTGTTTCTTGCTGCAGCTTGTGTCCATGGGCCCAGCTTGGCAGTTTTTTTCCTCTAAATTGACCATAGTATATAGTACTAGACAGAAATGTTTTGCATGTTATTTTTTCCCTTGAGTATGTTGATAAAATTACAAAAGAGCTTCCCATTTTTATTATTAGAAATTCTTGTTCCTTTTAAAAATCAACCCATCTTGGTTTTGATGTTCATTAACTACTGCCTGGAGAACGCTGGTATTTCTCTTCAGAGCACTGGACTTTTTTGTGCATTCAAGCTGAAGGGCACAGTAGCACAGAACACCTTTGGGAAGTGCTGAGGGGTGCATGCTGAAACTGAAGTGACCGTGATCTTAATGCTTTCAGATCTGCTGGCTTTCAGATGCAAGTGCCATGAAAAAATTGCACTATTCACTTTAGTTCTTTGGGCAGCAAAGAGTTCTTCAGTCAAGACTTTAGTGTGTATTAAAAATAGAGGCTGGATACCTACTGTCTTTTGCTTCTAAATGCCAGCGTTCTTTATGCCAATGCATGGTGCTTGAATATTGCACCTGAGGAAGTTGTTTCCAGAATCACTTGGCAAATGCTGGGCCACTGCTCTGTGAGGTGAGTGGGCAGAATCATCACCTTCAGAAGATCTGCCTGTGACCTGCCAGAGACATCGCCCTGCTCCTGTGGTGGTGGTTTCTGAATCATGGTTTGGGAGGCTCCAGCACTTTGATTGAAGTTACAGTTGCATGTTGTGGTGTTATGAGCCAGACAAATGTGGGGTCTCAGCAGAAGAAAGCGTTGGAACTCCTCCTTGGCAGGAATCTGTGTTCAAAATATCTGCTGTTAACTCTTACAGCTGAAAAATGCTCTGCTTCTAATACTGCTTTCAAAAGGTGTGATCTTATAGGCTAAAACCCAGTGTGTAAACCAATAATAATACTGTGAAATAATTGTGTTAACAGTCTGTCCTGCTTCTGTGGTGCTGACACTGCAGCAGGCACAACCCATGTGGTCATTCTATGGGCATTTGTGATACTCATGTAAGGACTTTTGAGCCAATTTCCAGAAGCAACTTGTTTAGGGAAATGGTGTGGCTTTCCTGTTAGGGTGACTAGCCCTGGTTACAAGATAGTTCCTAGTGGACCCAGGTCTGTTTGAATTCTTCAGAAAAGAGGAGTTCTCCTCGGCCTGTCAGCACTGAGAGATTTCACTCTCTGGCCTGAACATGAGTTTCTGATGTTGGCAGTCTGATAGCCATGCAGCCTGGCCTTACTGAAAGCTCCAGGAATATAATGGGATTGATCTGAATGGTCAATAGCATAATTAGTTTTAGCATCGTGTTTGACAGCATTTTGTTAAAGTTGTGTCTTCTGCAGCGGGGTGGGTGGGGAGACACACGCAAGCAAAAAACTTTCCTGGCTTCTTCCTGAGTTGCTGGTTTCAGAATGTAGACTACAGGCTGTCTGTAAAATGTCAACAAAAAGGGGGAGGAAGCTTTGTAATTTGAGTATCATAGCAGAAAGAAATCAACCAACCTAAAAGAAACCCCTAAAAACCCAAAACCAAACAAAAAGATAAACCAGAAATGTGGCTGAGGGGATTTTTATACAAGCCTATAGTTAATTTTAGCTGTGGGTGGTTGTCATTGTTTTATTTATTTATTTATTTATTTCAAGGACTGCTAAGGCATGAGGAAGAAAGGCGCTGTTGTCCCAGCTAGTCATACTGCAGTGTGTGCCTGTCTCCAAGCCCTGTTTTTAGCTGTAGCCTGAAGTAACACCTGGTCAGTTCTAGCAGCTGGATTTGTTGAGAAGCTGGTGTAGTTACTAATTTTATGCTTTGCTGCATGGTGGTTTCTGCTGGAGACTATGATAAATCTCCCCAGCACCATGCAGAATCCAAAATGGCCTGGAAAGTGTAAGCCCTGTGCCCAAAACTGACTGTGTCATAGTCTCTTCTGTGATTGCCTCTCACTCTGTTATGGTCCCGTTATTGTAAGTCATCTGTAAAGTCAGCATATTGCTTAAAATAGGGAATTCCTTTTGCAGTTGCTATCACAATTCCAATATTTAAACATTAGCCCTTCTCTACAACACTTGAAGTAGCTGTAAATAGATAAAACATTCATTAGTCTTGCCAGAAAAGCTAAATACTCAGCATGTCAAAGGTTCACTCCCAAGGCTGGAGCTATGTAGGAGTTGAAGCAAGGCTTCTTCACCCCTGTTTCTTCAAGTCTAATCTGTTGTTATTGTTGAACAGAGAGTACAAGTGGGTGGGAGAAAGAAAGAAGCAGAAAATGGCTCAAGAGAAAGTGAACAACATCTGAAATCAAATAGGGGGAAATAATGGACCAGAAGGAATGTGAGAGGAAAGGATGAATTTAAAAAACAAAACAAAACATTCACAGAACTTCATCAGGACAAGAATCTGAGCTCAGTTAGGGTGCAAGCGAGTGCCTAACAGTGACGTAGGTTTAACAGAGCGCTGGTTGGGTGTCAGGGAGTGTAAACCCTGCCTTTCCTCACTAGGGCCTGTGGGTTCATCTCTGTCTGGTTATGGCAGGAGGACTGAATATTGCAGCAAACCACTAATTGCCTTTTGGGAGGCCGCTGACAAGAGTGGGTGCAATCTGAATGATTGTGCTTTGTAGGAAGATCAAGGGCTTGGCAAGTAGCAATGTGTGCAGCGAGTGCTGACATCCTCAGCATGCACCAATGAAAGGTGCTTAGTTTTTCTTCCACCATGTTGCTGGGCATTAACTAATGTAAAATTTAGTAAATAAAAATACCATTTCAGCAAAATAACTTCCTTAAACTTGCTGTCAACAAGAGATGTATTGGAGAAGAGAATTTCCTCTAGGAGAAAGCAGAGATGGAACAACCAGAAAAGACCATTGTATATTTAATGGGGGGAAAATGTCTTGTGGCTTGAATATCATCTTAATGATACTATGAGGCAAGGAAGGGAACCAAACAATGCATAGCTTTTATCAATTAAATGGAGTCAAGAAAGGCTTTCAACAAACACCACCTAGTCAAAATGAATGGTTGAATTGTCATCTGCTGTACAAGAAAACCTAATTTGCCCATATAATCCTTTTGGCGTAGGTGAGTGATGAGAGGACTGTTCTAATTGCTTTTGAAGTTCCAAATGAAGAGAAATCCTTTTTCCATTCCATTTTCCAGCTTGGCTTTTATGTGTAGGGAAGAGACCAGCAATCATCTTCTGTTTATCTAGTTACCTTCCATTCAAACAGTTGCACTGCCTTAGAAGCCACTCTGACGATCAGCCCAGTTGCTTGGCATTACAGGCTGCAGTCCTGTGAGAGAAGACTGGAGCAGGACCTCTCCCCAAAACCCCACTGCGTGATAGCCGGGCAAAACGTTCACTTTGCCAGCATGCCAGGTGTTGCTGACCTGACCTGGAATTGGGAAACTGAGGCAGAGGGGGGCCAGTGGGTGGCAGCATGGCTGGGCATCGTGCCCCAGTGTGTCGGGGCTAGCCCCAGCCTGGCTCCCAGTGGGCACCAAACATCCCTGCCCCATCACCTTGTGCTACAGGGGCACGGAGGTGGCTGCTCCCTGGCTGGAGGCTGCTGAAACTCGTTGTTTCAATTAGAATGAGTCTTGGTCTCTGACACTATTTGTGTCCCAGTGGGCCTGTCCCGGATTTACCCCAGGAGAAATGCCATTTTGGAGGGGGCGGTGTGGGGTCACAGTGGCTGCTGGCAGTAAGTGAAGTGGCATGATGAATCTCTGTGTCATCAGCCTATCTGGCTGCATCCCAGGGGAATCACAGTGCTTCAGGGCGCCAACGCTCTCCCTCCTTGCCCCAGCACTGGTTTTGGAGTTGCCTCCTTTGGGAGGTGCTGGAGGAAAGGATAGGTCCTGTGTTCTCCCACCCACAGCAGCAACAGCAAGCACTTCTCTGGTCACAAGTAAATGCTCACAAAACTTGCTCTCCAAAACAAGAACCTAAAGCACGTAACCAAAGCTTGTAAACCCAAAGGGGCTTGATCAAACCTGAGACACAATGAACCAGCAGGGAACAAAACTTTGCTAGCTAGAGTGGAGGGGATGTCATGACAGGTCATACATCCAGCCTGTGCACGGTGGTCCTGACTTACAGGAACCTCTGTTTGCTTTTCAGGATCTCTAAAATAGCCAATGATTTTTCTCTTGGCCAGATGACCTCTTGATGCAAGTGGAGCCAGTATTAATTAAGCATGTCTATTTCCATTAGATTTGTATTAAATTTCTCAGATCTGATACTTCTGCCTGCATTTATGCTAAAGGTATCTTTCTTGGCTAGAATATGAATGGATACAGAAAGGAATTTATTATCCTTCCTTTAGTAATCAAGGTAGAATTTTGTAGCTTGTCTTTGGAAGGAAGAGCTAATGTGTCATCAGGTATGTTGTCTGAACCCACCTGCGGACCATTGGATCCCCTCATAATGTCTTTACTTGAGCCTTATTAACCATTCTAGATACAAAGACATACGAACTTCTATTGCCATGTTAGTGCTTACTTGGGCAAGCAGTTAAGTGCCTTTTTTATCTCAGTAATGCACTGAAGACATTACATTCTGGATGCTGCCATTGTTATTTGGGCATAGCCCCATAGGCTATAACCACAGGACTGACCTCCCAGAGAAGTTCATTTTTATTCTCACGTGTACTACATTTTATTTATCATGAGAAAGAAGTTGGCTGAACAGCATCAGCTTTGGATAGTTCCTGTTTGCAGGTTGTGCATTTCCATCAATATTTGATGAAATCTCCTAGTTCTGTCAGTCACAGATCCTAATGCCTCCCGTGATGTACGAGCTTCACTGTTCTCTGCTCAGCATCCTCAGCATCATCTGTCTAAGCTAGTTTTGTTCAGGTAGACTTCATTTCTAAATGTTTCTTGAAAAAGTGTGTGTGTGGGGGGAAGTTCTCTACAGGCAAGTAGTGGTCAGTATTTGCCCAAGCTGCTGTAGCACTGGCCTGAATATTTTAGATGACTTTTGGAATACAAAAATGGAAAAGTATCTGAGACAGCTTAAAGGGCCTCGGCTTTGGTGTTCATTTTTTGTTGACAAACACCAGCTATTTAGCAACTTGAATCAGATCTTGGGAGGCTTATTTTAGAATCAGCTCCCGTTTCTTGTTTCCTGAGCAGTGATTCAATTATAGTGAGAAAAACAGTGTAAATAATTGAGTGGGCAAGTGTATGTTCTATGTTATCGAAGGCCTACCCATAAATTTTAGGTTTGCTTTGCAAAGGCTTAGGAGCAGGCCCATTATACTCCAAAATACCACCGTGTTTAAAACAAAGCCTCCTCCTGAGCTCCTGAATACCGTGCACTGGAGCCCTGCTTGACTGTGGCCTGGCTTCTAAGCCGTTTTTCTGTCTCCCCACTTCTTACTGCAATCTATGTGATTGCCTTGAAATGTCCTTGCAAAGGGTATTTCTCTAGGGCGTTTAGTCATTCTGAAATTGCCTCGCTTGCTCTCTAGAAGTACAAATATTGGTAAAATACCGCTTTTCTCAGTGCAGCCTAAACAGAGGTGAGCCCAGAGTGGCCAGATAAATGGACAGGTGCGTTTCAGGGGTGGAAAAAGTGTCCTTTACACAAAGTAACTTAATTTTTAGGACTGCAACACTGTTAACTCTTTCAGATTGCTTAAAATCAAGACCAACTTTATAAAAGTGAGTAAAAGTGAGTAAAAAAATATGTGAATAAGAATGCTGATACTTTTTCAGGGGGTGAGGCTTTTAGGCTTATGGCTGGCTGTTCTCGGTGGGGTAAACTGTAGATGCCTTGTCCCCAACTTGCTCGTGAGTCATCTTGATAAAATTAACAGTATATTGAAGTCGGAGGAAGGACAGAGAGCTGTGCTGTCTTTACAAAGGAAAATCTGCCCAGGGATAAGGCAATCCCAAGCTGCAATTCCTATGGGAGCTTCTAACACATCCCTAGTTTTCACTGATTGAGAACCTCTTTTCTCCTCATTGTTTCATGGCTGTCTGAAAGCAGAAGTGCTTGCACGTATGTTTGTCAGCCAGACTACAGAAAGGAGGGTTGTGACAGGAAATGCAGCTCCTCATTCGGAGCTGGGATGGGTTTCTGTCTGCTAGGGAGCTGGAAGGCATGGAGCAGTTGCTCGCAGCCGTCAGTCTTGTGGCTCTGCATGGAGCAGCGCTGCCCTGCATTGTGCAGCCTGGGCCAGCCAACACGAACATGTAAATGAAAACCTGACTGTAAATGAAAAATCCCCAAACCCTAGAAGTGCTCATGGTGTATGGAGAATTCCTGTGAAGCCCTGTGACTGCCTAGTACTCCCTGGGCTCATCTTTTCCTGGGTTTGTTTTATGGCCTGACTTCAAGTGCATCTACTTTCCCATGTACCTCTCAGTATGATACAGAAAGGGAGCCATGAAAAACATGGATGGGAGTAATTTTTTCTTCATTAAAATATTTGTGGCTATTACCTGGTCTTGCAGAGACAATAACCGCCTGCTGTCTGCTGCCTGTGAGCCTTCAAAAAGCCTCAGAAGGGTAAGGGGTCTGAAAACCCTGGGCTAAAAACGCAGCTGTTATAACTGGTACTGTTCAGGTTAATGTAAGGAGAGAGGTGACAGTTTGGCCTTAGGCTTGGAACATCTGAGACCCAATTCATTTTGATAGCAGCTGTTGTTATCTTATGCCTGTAAAAATTAGGCTCTTGGAGTTATGCTGCAGGTGAGAAAGTTACTCTGGTTTTGAATCCTGTTTCATCTCTAATGAGGCATATGGAGAATTACAGATGCGGTTGCTCTAGAGGATAAAAACATTGCTTTTTTGCTACTTCTGTTGATGAATGATGAGGAGGCTAATGTTTAACTCATCAGGCAATATAGTTAATTGAACTGTTGTTTCAGCTTCTGCATCTCTGCAGTAGCTGTGCAGTTACCACTGTCTATCCCCAGATGCTGTTCTGTGTCCTCTTGCCAGTTTAGAGAGTATGTGGGCATGTGTGTCTGTCTCTGGGCACTGAGTAGCAAAAAATCAGTAAAGTTTGCAATAACAGGTAAAATTAAAATGCAAGTAACCAGTTCCACAAATCTGTAGTTCATTACCTTGTTTGCTTGCTTTTCTAATTGATTCTTATATTGGACAGTTAATGGTGTTTGTTCTGTTTTAACTAACAACTCTTCTGCAGCTGGGCTATACACCTGGCTGACAACTGTGTGTGTAAGAGAACAGAGGCTCCCCTCAAGCTAGCTGGAGTGGGAGATGATAGCATTGGCTCTTCTTCTGGGGTCAGGGGGAGATTGTGAGGAAAGACTTGGGTTTGCATCCTGAAATAGCAGTCTTGGTGTCTAGCTGGATGCTTCTCAGAGGTAAGGCCTTAACTTGCAGTATGAACACCTGAGGCTGTCCCTGATTTCCTTCTCTCCAGATTCCCCTTCTGCTCTGTAACTATGCCTGTATGCTTGTTTGGTCTGGTTTGGAGACCTGCCTCACTGTGCTGCATCTAGTGCTATCGTTTGACCCTACAGATCTCTTAACACAGCAAATCCATCCAGGTATGAGTATGCATGAGGCCAAAGAGTTGTGCTGATGTTGAATGTGGCCTGTGATGTTTACAGTTTGTGCCAGAAATGCGTGTGTTAAGGTATAATGAGCTTCAGAGAAAATGGCCTGTTTTCAATCAGCATCCATGTCCAGTGTTTCTGTAGCTGCCATATGTATCCGCTCCCAGTGTGAACTCAGGATTGGATAGTCCCCAAAAACATGATAGTGATTTTGAGTTTCGCCCCCTCCTGTATTCCCTGCAATAACATCTTTTCATCTTGTGCTTTGCCAGGGTCCTGAGAGAATCTGAGAGCAGCCACTGGTGAAGTGAGATGATGAATACAGAGGGCTTTTGTGCTGAGTGCCTTCTGTTCTGAAGGTGGAGGCTTTCAGCAGCCTTCAGAAAAGCAGAGATTTTATTTAAAGTGAGGATTTCTGTTCATCTGTTCATTTAATTTCCCTGTTCTTGCATAAATTCATAGGCTGCAAAAGATTCTTGAACAGGATGGCATTAGTATTCATGCTGCTCCTATCTGTTTTGTGTTGGGGTACATTGTGATAACCTCCAAAAATTGTGCAACAGAATTAAGTTGCAAAAAATATATATATAGTTGTGCAGAACATACAATAATTTTGGATGGTATAAGGTTTTAATGGGCATGAAATCTTTGTAAATACTCAACTCTTCTGTGTCTGAAATTTGTAGGTAATACAGCCAAGTCAAAGTCAAGCAAGCACAAATCTCCTTTATACCCTACTGTACCATCTGTCTAATCTATCTGTGTCAAATACAGCTTGTTTGGGTCTGTTCTCCTGCAGTGTGTTATGGACAGACTAAATCAAAAATTCTGGTCAATAAATATTTTTCTCTTGATGTTTGTAACTTACAAAATAAACATGGTTTTTCTTGTTAGTGTTGTAACACATATTTGGTCAACAAGAATGTGGTAGTCAGAACAAATGTCTTTTTGTCATGGTTGACCAAGGTGCTTTTACAGCTACAGCACCTTTTCAGCAGTTACTAAGCACAATATTAACGTGAAATAGCTGAATGAAGTTTTCTTGCCGGCACTTGCAGGGTAATGAGCCCCAAAATGTACAATGTAGGTTCATCTATTGCCTAGAGCTTGTTTTCTGTTGATCCACTGCTAACCTGGAGGGGGTCCATTCTGTTTGCCTGGAATCTGCATTTTTGTGGAATGTCAGAAATGAGTATTTGAAAGACTTTGCTGGTTTGTTTCTGTGTCAGTTTGGGTAAGCTGTACGCTGTCCCTTCTAAATGCTGGAGGACTGCAAGTAACATTATTGCAGCGTGACAAAAATAAAAGCCTGAATTTTGCAGGTAACCTTCTCTTTTGGTGTCTTTCCAAAACCAGAGTGATGCAGTGGCATATGTCCTTGTGGGTTACAAAGCATGCTAATGTGGCTGCTGCTCTACTGGCAGCTCCCGATTGAGCGAAGGAAACTGCAAATCATGCAAGGCTGGCTCTGCGCACTGTGAGCGTTATTGCGTGGCTGGATAAATACTGTGATGATCTGCAGCTACCTCCTTCTGCACGTAGGTGTGACTGGCTATAAGAGGCAGGGAATAGTGGGATTTTCACGATTTGAAAATCCTGTGCCTGCTGAGGGCTCTCTAGGAGGGTAGCAGACCTCCCTTTAGAGGCAGGGCTCGTGGAGGCTCTAGCCTCTGCAGTGGGCTGCAGCCCCTGCCCTTGAGTGCAGGGCAGTCTGCAGGAGGATGCTCAGGATGGAGCATGACTCAGGCGTCTGCAGGGCTCACGGCTGCTGTTGGCAGGCTGCCGGCGTTGCGCCCCAGCTCTGCGCTCCTGCACCACGGCCACGTTGCCTCCGAGGGTCTGCATGCCCAGCCTCCAGCGTGGTTTGTGCCAGTGTACCCCCACGACCTGCGGACTGGAGTTCTGGCACTGGGGCTGTCATTAAAGGCAGCAGAGATACAGCCTGTATTCAGCATTGCCTTCTCAAGGGAACCTGATTGCAGAGTTTTCTCCTGAGATGCTTGTTTGAGAAAGAAGCCAGGGACAATCTAAAAATTCTGCATTTTTATGTATTCAGTGCCATTACTGCACTGTACCTCTCACCTCCTTCTCCTAGCCTCAGTTTGATTTTTTAAAATTTTATATATATATATATATTTTACCTTTGCTTGCATTTGCTTTATGCAGAGGGATTGCTGTTCTCAAGACAGCTGAGCCTGATGTACAACGCCGTGCTAAGGCAAGGCAAACTGTAGTCATTCAGAAATAAAATGGCTGAATCATTGTATGGTGAGGCACTGTGTTAAGATGGAGTCAAGCAAGCAGATCACTCGGGAAATGAGGGGGCAATTTTCCTGCCGCTTTTGAAGTGGAGGCCTCGCTGTACGTTGCATTGATATCGATGTCATCACGAATAGAAACCCATAGAAAGTTTCACCTTCAGTGCTTCATTTGGTCCTGCCTGTGATAACAAACATCACACAAATGGAAGCTAACAGCAGGGTCCTTAGGAAAAGAAAGGGTGAAGTAGTGACTGAAGGTCTGTTTTAACCTCTTGCTATCTTCACAGCACATGTTTTCTAATGGAGAGTATAATAATTGAAAAGCTGGCATGGTGTAATCCTGAGCTTTATATTAAAGCTTCTTACTAGTGCATCATGCAATTCAAAACACTCCATTAATATATTCGCTTTGAGAGATGTGTACATCCAGACGTTTTCTGATTTTACTATTCCAAATTAGGGTGCTTTAATTACTGCTGACCTGATTTGAATATGGGCTTGACTGATTTCATTTAAATTATTGATTGCAGTGCGTTGGATTGGCCACGTTTTTGTTTCCTGCCAGTAACAGCTACTCTCCTCACTCAGATCTGAGCGGTTGGATCTCACTTTTTCCATGATGCCTGAAGAAAGAGCTTTAACACATGTCCTGCGAGGAGGAGGAGGGATTTTGCCCACCTGGGGATCCAGGAGCGCCTCCTGTTCAGGCTGATACAGGGCCGTGTAGGTGATGTGCTGCTAGCAAGGGGGCTCTCTGTGTCGGCTGGGACTGCAGCATCCCGAGCCTGCTGCACCTCGCTGCCCTGCATTCCCGTGTGCTGCTGCATTTGCTGCATGCAGCCATTTGGGCTGAGCCAGCGAAGGATCAACTGCACTGCTTTGTAATGCTTCTGAAACGCTACATCTGTAACAAAACACGTAGGCTGTCTGGAAGCTTCACATGGGTTACCTTTTCGGGCCAGCTGTGTGCAAGTCACCGTTTGAGATGGTGTTTCTCTGGCAGCTGCAGGTGCACACGAGCATCTGGTGCTGTGGCTGTCTGCCCATCCTGAGCGTGTCCCCACCCCTTTACCATCAAGGGACGCGGGACTGGTCGGGTATCCTTCCACTTGTTGTGCTTCCACATGCTGTTTCTGCTGTTCATGTGGGCAGGGGACTCGTGTGCAGCGTGCCTGCCCTTGTGCTGGGGGCCCCTGCAGAACTGGGAGCGAGGGCTCTGGGAACGGCACAGCCAGCGGTGCCCACACAACTTGTCAGGTCTCTGGGGGCCTACAGTAGCGGGGCACTTGCACTAATGAGCTGTTCTGCTCTCTTTTTTTGTAGTGAGGAGAGTTGGGTGTTTTCCAGATGCATGCAAGCTCCAATTGTAACATGAAAACACAGCTGGCTGGGGAGCAGGGAGCTGGAACACTTGATCCCAAGTAATTGTTCCATTTAAAAAATGTCAAATGACAGTGAATGCAATTTGAAACAAGTGATGGGATGGCTCTGTACAGCGTGTTAGAATTTATTCCTAGCAGGAGTAATAGCCCCACCTTAAAAACTGTAGAGCCAGTGATACTTTGAAATCCTTCAAAAATGAGCTTTCCTGTCCCCCCCCCCCTTTTTTTTTTCTTCTCAACCCTTTTATGTAGAAATGCTTTTAAAGCCTTAAAATTGCATTTTTGCCTGGAAAGTGAAACAACGCCCTGGATTTCCCTAGGGAAACAAAGCTTTTAGAGCCTGAGAGGACCACAGAGAGAGCATTCTCCTTTCTTCACCCAAGATGGCTGTCCAGAGTGATGTGGGGGAGAAAGAAAAGGCAGGAAGATCTGGAGAGCTGCCAGGCATTTAAAAGGACTGTGTAGTAAACAGTCATTAGGTAGAAAATGATCAGGATTAGCACTTTCTGAATTGCTTCAGGGCTGTATTATTTTTTTCTACTGTGAATCTGCAGGTGTAAATCTTAAGTATCTGAGAATCCTAGCTTTTACTTCTAAAATACAGATAAGGCTGCAAAGAATACCATTTATCTGCAGGCTTTCCTTCGTGACCATATCAACCTGTCATACTCAAAAGACCCAGAGAAAAATGAAAAACGTCTGCCATTGTTATTTTCTAAACAATTACAGAGCCTGGTTCTTGATTTAAAAAAAAAAAAATATATATATATATTTATTGTTTGTGTGTGTGAGGGGCAATACTGCTATTTCACAGGATAATTCATAAAAGTGCCTTTGCAATGTCCAATTCTATGCTCAGGTGTCTTGTGTAACAAAGGGAGTTACTACCTGGGTTATCTCAGCTATAACTAGCTGTTGTAAACCTGAATGTAATCACTCAGTTTGAAGGCAGTCAAGAAATATTTGCCGTCTTTTTATCAGACTCTTACTTTCTGCCTTGTAGCTAGCCAGATCCTGCATCTCCCTGCTGGTGCCCGTGCGACATAGCCCTTTGGGATATCCCCTTCAGTACTGCCCTTTTTCAGGGTTAACATTTAGTCCACTATTTTGTTTCTCACCATTAATGCAAGAAAATGGTATAATGGTTGCCTTGTTCTGGCTAGATCCTAAGCAACAAGAACCAGTCTGTGATAGTTTCTTCAGCTCATCACATCCATCTCAAGGCAGTCAGGCAATGGAACTGGTTTGTTGTGGCTGAGCAAGCTGCACAGGTTACAAGCTGATGGTGCATTATGGTTCTTACATCATTTTTTATGCCTATTGCAGTTATGTGAACTGTGCTAATACCAAACGAAGGGCCAGTACGATCAATATCCAAGGGAAGTGGTCAGTGGCCAGTGAAGTGTCTTTTGTTACCTTCTTCCTATGGGAGAGTGGGCTGTATACTTCCATAACCTAATACAAAGTCACTAAGGAGTTCAGAAATTCGGAGAGAAGGTAGGGGATTTCTTGAGTGAGCCCTGAATACAGGGAAAGTGAATCAAGAAACCAGAGCTATGGTGAAGCTGAATGCTACTAGCTATAAAGACTCTGCTGTAGAGTTTTTGTCTTTATGTTATAAGCAAAACAAAAACACCACACACAAACATAACCACCACGGATAAATTCAGTGTAATTCTGTTTTTATGCTTGAGGTTGAAGTTTGGAGCAGATATGGGGGGGCTGTGCAGATATTAAGGGAAACAGCAGCATTTCTCCCCGGTTTCTGAGCCATGTAGTAGAACAACAAAACGTTACAGTTCTTACCCACTTGAAAGAAACAAAACTGAACTGGCTGAGGATCTAAGGCTATCAGTCCATCTGCTGGAAGGAGTAGAAGGCAGCTTATTGAAGACTATTCAAGGAATGGAGTCAGTATGTAATGGAATTGTTACCTCAATTTATTTACAAAGAAAGTGGACAGAAGGGATAGTCATTTTCTGAAGCAGCAAATGTTGGCTTGACATTCATGGCAAGGCACTTCATGATGTGAAATGGAGGAGATCTTCTGGAGTTCTTGTCATTTCGGAACCTTTATTTTTGACACCTGGATTCCCTGGGTAGAAAGGGAAGTTGGACAAACAGCACCAATGTGCTGCCTTTAGGGTCTCCTTTCCCATGCGTAGCGTGGGGATGGGTGGCAGTGCGTGGCTTCAGACCTCTGTCACACCAGTCAGTTGGACAAACCCTGTACTCTTCTTATCTCTGTGTAAACAGAGATACTCTATTTTTGATTATCTTTTTTTAAGCCAAAAGCATAGCTCTGGAATAGATTCTATCAGTCACAACTGTGGAGAAGTAGGAAAGACTTCATCTCCATCGACTTTTTTCCAACGCGCCAAATTTACCAGATCAGTGTTTTTTCAGATGGTAACTGAGTATCTAAATCTGTAGGGAGGTCACAGCCTTTGGACAATCTGTGTTGTGTAAGCCACATCAGTGGAAAGGATTAAATCATTTTTCAGGAAGAGTTTGTCAGCGGCTGTGGGAAAAGTGGAGGGAGAATTTGTCAGGTTATCTGCCCAAGCCCCAGGCAAGGAGGGGTGGTGGGCCGGGTGCTTCTTGCTTGGCTCAAGAAGTGTCGGCCTTTGAGTGTACTGGTTTACAGAGAGGCGACCTTTTTCTGTGATTTATCCTCTTTTGTAGATTTGTGGAGAAGAGCCAAGTGAATGTACCTTGTTATGCCATTTTGTGCTGGTGGAAAGAAAGCGCTCACGATGTAATCTGAAATGGCAAAGCCATTACACGTCAGTGACAAAAAATGCCAGTGATTTTCTCCTGATCTTACTTTCATATTATTTACTGTCAGCTGCAGTACTTTGCACGTTCCAAATACTTTGTGGAATACATTTAATGAACCAAGGTTCAGAAAGCTGGCCAGGGCTGGGCTCCTCCTGCAGGCAGCTTAACCCGAGCACTGGCCTCAGCCAGCGGTGAGTGGCCGTGCAAGTCCTGGAGAAGCAACGGTCCCCAGAGATGTGGAGCAGTCATTGTTTGCCAGGAATTGGAATCAAAAGGTGAGGATGAGTGAGATTAGCATGGCGTACTGGGGATGGCGAGGTATTTTATCACTGATTCTAAACGCTGGAGGTTTGGGGTGACGTGTCAGGCTTGGTTTTTGTGAAATGAGGTAAGAATGAAATAGTCTTACAGCCTTCAAAAGTTGCTAGATAGTGAAACAACAGCTGAGATCCTCTTTAAATATGAAAAGAATATAAAATAGCATGCATTGAATAATGAAGAGAGATTGTTATTGAGAGGAGACAAGTGGTGGTCAAAAGTTAATGGTATTTGAATGAGGAATTCTAGAATATTCTTCAAGGATAGCATACATAGTTACTATATTAAAAACTCAAAAAGCAAACAAGTGATAGAAACAATATTTAAGGTACTGCCCAGTTGATAGAGCTTGTAGGTCTTTAACATCTGTACCCAATTATTTAGCTTCTCTGGATTTTTCTTCCCCTGTAGTGCACATTTCTCACTATGAACTAATGGTACATAATAATAAAATCTTGGATGTTTGCCAGCACAAACAGGGTTTTGGCTAAGTTCTGGAGTGTTTGTGGAAGTAAAAAAGCAATGCAGCTGTTGGGTTGGGTACGTGCCAGCTAAGGATCTATTTCCCAGACAAAAACCTCAAATCAGAATGAAGTAATGATGAGATATTTTACATATCGTTGCTTTATGCTGCTTTTTCCTCAGCTTCTGCTGATGGGTGTTGTGACTCTGGGATTTGTAAACAGGGATTGTGTGTTTAGCGTGTGGTAACCACTTGAAACTGAGTAATCGCAGAAGAAATACAATGTATTTGCTTGTGAATTTTTACAGAGTGCTTCAGAAGGTTGGGTTTTAGTGTGAAAATACTGTGTAAAGCAACTTTGTTTTCCTGAGAGGTCAGTGCAAGGGACCGTGAAGCTCTTGGACCAAATGATGACAGTATTTTTTCTGTTGTTGCAAAGCGATTTCCATTGCCTCAGTATACAAAGCTAGCAAAGCTCTGCATGTACATCACACAGTGTTTACGTGCTGCCAGAAGCTGTTTATAACAAAGTGCCAATAACAATAGTTAGATATTTTGAAACAGTTCAATGTCATTGTTCGGCTGCTTTGCCTGTCCTGCCCTGGGCGATCAGAGCTGTAGCACTCACCTGGAGGTGGCCAGGCAGCTTCAGGGGACAGGACTTGGTGCTCTGGCACTCAGCAAGGGAACTGAGAGCCCTCCCGCTGCTGGCGCCCAGGGAAGGGCCCTTGTGGGCTCAATGCTGCCATTGCCAGCGCAGCTGCAGCTCGGCCACCCCGTGAGCAGCTTCCTCGCCCGGCGGAGCTGTGCTCACAAGGAGCAGCGTCCTGGGGGAGCACGACTGGGGCGAACATGCAGCCAGGGCCTTGCAGAGTCCTTCAGGCTCGTGTGGGCAAAAGTAGTTTTTGGTGTCTGCCACTGAAGAGGTGTTTTGAGTAAAACTTTAATGTCTAGGCCCGGTGTGACACTGTTGCTTTTTACGGAGTTATTTATTAGACTTTTATGCTGTTCATAAGTACCAGTATTGCCTTGAGGTTTTTGGAAGCCTGTTGTGGTCTTTTTACAGCAGCTGAGACAACTTTGGTGTTACAGGAGAGCCAGCCCCTTTCACAGGATTGTGCAGAAGTGTACAAGGCAGTACTCTAAACGCTAGCAAGCTGTCGTGAGGAACCCGCAAGGAGTCATTGCTAAGGCTTATATAAAACAATAAATATCTCCATCTTGCATGGGACAACATACAAGGGTGTGTACTAAAATACCTACTCCTTGTATCCTCCTCCAAAAGAAACACAAAACAAACAAAACGAAACCTTTAGCATAGTTGAAACAACAAAGACCCAAAATAATGACCCACACTATTTAAGATGTAGCTTTTCTGGGCTATTGCTCCCCATCCATCATCTCATTTCCCAAAGCTTTAAATTCTGGCCCATGTGCTTTTTCCTCCCAGGATACATCTCAACTTGTTTGGTCACAAATGCCCCAAATAACAAATTGACTTAATTTAGATGACATTAAGGCTCTTTAACCTATTTCAAAGGACAGGACTGCACTGGAGACCTACAGGCATGTGTTTAAATTAAGGCAATAATTATAGATATTTCTTTTCCTTGCCTGAAAAGGCCTGACAATTTTATCTATGCATCAGATGAAAGTTTAAGGGGAAGGATTTCTGTTAGTCTTTTTGGGAGTTGGCTGAAAAAAAATGTGAAGAATGTAGAAAGGAATTAACAGCTGGTGTCCATTTAAAACTTCAGTGATGGCAGCAACAGGCAGTGTGCTTGCTTTTACCTGTCATCTTCCTCTGGTTAGGACCCACCAAGCCCTAAAAGATTAGCTGAGAATTGAGGAGAGCAGTTTGCACGCGGTGCCCTTAATGCTTCTGTCCGGAGGCGAAGGAGCAGGTGATGTGATGTGTGTTTCCTTTCCTCTGGGGAGGAGGAGATGGACTTCTCCCTCCTTGTGAACCACCGCTCAATCTGTGTTCGGTTACTTGAATGAGAAATTGTTGTTGGCCTAGTAGAATTAGGCTATCTGCTATTGAGCTCGGTGCTTCGCTTGGATGGCTGCTGATGTTTTTGTCTTTTACTGGGGAAGGATGGCTCTTCAAATAGCTTTCAGCCATGTTTCTTCTTCTGCACAGTCAAAAATGTACATATGCGTGGAGGACCTCGTCTCAGAGGGGGAATGACAGGAGAGCTTTGAAATGGAGTCCTGTGCTCAGCGCTGCGCCGTCTGAGAGTGTCGGGTGTGTGCTCACTGGGGCTGCCTGCGTGCAGAACTCTGCTTGCGCCTGCAAGGTCTCTGCCAGAGGGAGCACGATGCCTCTAAAGCAGAGACGTGCGTTGTGCACATGTTCCCTCCTTGTCTAGGGCCTTCCTGAGGGCACCTGCCATCCCAGTGCCTTGGTGCAGAGAACTGTGAAGAGAGAAGGGGACATCGGGGACTCAGAGAGAAATGCACTGAAGGCTGCTCAGTACTCTGATACTTTTTCTCTGTAGAGAGCAGAGGACTGCTTCAGAGGCTTCCAGGGAAACCATGCTGCTGGTACAGCACCCCTTTTCAGGTCCTGAGTGAGGGGTGCACTGACCACCTTGCACTGAAACTGTTGCACTTCGTGATGATTTGTAGGACAACTCCTAGCTTGTCTTTTGTGGGGCACTGGGTATCAAACTGATCTGCTCTGTTTCTCAATTTGCTGTCTGACCAGTTCTGAGTTACAGAAGTTTTGGCATCCCGTAAATAACACTTAAGTCTTGTCATAATTGCACAAAAGCAAAAGTTGTCCCATTCTCTTAGTAATTCTGGTTTTCTTTTCATTAAAAATTTAACAGCTATAGTCCACGTGGTTCCTATAACAAACTCCAGTGCTGTACTGGCCTTGGCCAACAAGAGGCGAAGCCTTCTGTGATCTTGGCTGTGACTTGGTCTTCAAAAGCTGACGAAAATGCTCATTCTGGAGCTGTCTTTGAGGCTTCTCTGGGACCACCACACTGTCCAAAACCGAGTTCTTTACTAGGCCCATTCCTCATCCCAGCCTTGTAGCAGTGATGAGGCATCTCTGGTTAAAGCAGAGCCAGCACAGCTAGGGAGGTCTTGGGAACCTCTGGTCCCTGGGCCAAGCACCAGAAGGAGACCAGGTAGAAGTCATCATGGCATTGCCATGGTGTAGCTGGTCCTGCCTTAAGTCTCTTCTTGATGAGAGCTTTGGGGCGTTTGGGCTTGGGGTTGCTCCTTCATGAGTTGCTGCTGGAGCTTAGTGTGCTACTGAAACCAGCTGTTGCTTCAGCTGTGTTGCCTGCTCTTGTCCTATGAAGTGCATTAACAAATCTTTCCCTGTTTCTTTCCATAAAATCTGTTTGTTGTTGTTGTTTGTTTTTTGCTAATCTAAAACCTGCTGGCTGTGTAGCAGGTTATTTCTTCCAGGCTGGCCCTTTAAATTGCTTCCATGCTCTGCCTGCCTGGCTGTGAAATACCTCAGATGAACAAAAGCCTACACAACAAAACATCCTCCTCTCCCTAGGCGTCTCCCTGGGTGCGGTTTCCCACTGCTGCTCTGCAGTTTGGAGGCAGAGCCAAAACAGCTCAGTCTCATTCTTCCTGTGCTGGAAGTTATCATCGGACAGGCCTCCGCCACCCCGCATCTCCTAGGAAGGAGGAGGCAGCCTGCATGCCGGCTGTCTTGCTTGAATTTCTCCTTGTCTGAGCACAATGGAGCCTGAAAGAAATGGCTCCAACACCAGAGAGGTTTGTCTAGGCACACAGCAGCACGTCCTGAGATTGCTGCCCGTTTTTGCATCCTTTCCCTTGGGTGTTCAGCCTCTCCTGGCTGCATCTCCTGACTGTACCTCAGCTGGGGGCAGAGGCAGTGCCCAGGGGAGCCTCACTTCACAGTCTGCTCCCTGGGGGCAACAGCAGGGAGCCCATGGGGACCCAGTGAAGGGGAACCTGGCTGCGGAGGCCGTGGTGTGCTCCTATGCTCCTGTGGGTTGAAGGTGTGTTGGGTTGGGCTGCAGCCCTGTGTTATGCCCTGTTGTCCCTGCCAGGTAAGCCTGGATGGATGTACATCCAAATCTCTCAGAGCACAGGAGGCTGGTCCTGAAGACTTGTTTTTTTTTCTCCAGCATAACAGAATTGTTATACCTTGTTATATTCTTGCTTCATTCCAGTTTGTCAGACATGTCTCAGTGCTTAAGGTGGTCAAAAAGCATTTTTTTGCTGTGCCCCTTTCTTTTTCCATGCACCTTAGCTACACAGTGTTCCAGGAGTTGGGCAGCTGCACTGGAAAATAGCACTTTATATTCTCTGTACAGACTCTCCTTGGTCTGTGCTCCTGACCTGCCGTCACAAAGTCAACTATGCACATTTATTAACTGTCAAAGAAGTTGGAAGCTATATTAATAACAAGGTTAAGAAGGGTGGGGTGGAGAACTAGAGAGGGCAAATAGAAGTGCAGGAGAGCCAGCAGCAGCCGGCTGGCTGGATCCTCAGGCCTGTTTACTTGGCAGCCCTCCTCCTGTAAGGAGGTCAGAGCTATCGCATCTCAGGTTACCAGAGGGAGACTGCAGGAGGAGGAATGTGCTCGCGGATGTCATTGTGTTGATCCACTGCAGCCAGCTTTTAGTTAGCTTTTGCGTACGCACATTTCCAAGGCAGGCTCAGTTGTCCTCTCATTGCAGATGTTCTCTTATCAGAAATAAATGTAATTTGTAGCCATTGCTTCTCTATAAGGCCCTCTTGGTACGAGCAGGGGGTGAGGCAGAACCCCCAATTGTGGCTTTATTGTTAAGACAATTCGCATGATATCTCTGGTCCCTCTCCCTTCCCCCAAACTTGTCTGGAGCTCTATTCATTTGGTTTAATATAACAGATGTAAACTTAGAACTGTTCATCACATGGTATGGACAAGCAATCACAATTTTTATTGAAAGATCAAGTCATTTAATTTACCTTTTCCTCTAAGGACTATTTCACTTTAGCTTACAGGCTAGTAGCTGCTTCAGTGCAGTTTCTATGATGCCCCTCGGCAGCCTGGCCAGCCAGCTCCACCTGGCACTGCCAGTTTGCTGCAGCGCTGGACTGGAGCGGTGTCAAAGTAAACAGGGATGCAGCCGAGGGCATTCGGGTTGTCTGGGCCTTCCTGCCAAGTTAGGGTCGTGGCTAGGGTCACCATGTTAAGGTTTATCCGCTCTTCTCCATGCACAGACAGCGAGGCCTTCAGCCAAAGAAGAACCAGGAGCCTGACAGCCTGCAGGAAGTGGGAGTGTTTTGTGTTGTGCTTTGTTTTTTTTTTTTTTTTTTTTTTTTGACTGACACAGAGCTGGCTTCCAAAGCTCTGCTCTGTTCCTTGCAAGTTGGGTCATGAGAGAGTAGGGACCAGAAAAACTCCTTTCTGAGGGTAACTGATTTTTCAGTGGAACTCTACTCTGCACAAACACTTAAAAAATACTAAAAAGGACTCCATTTTGTTCCAGTGAAGTAAAAGGTAAATATCACTGTAGGCAATTGCCCTATATTTTCACATTCTTTTGGTGAAGGTCAACAACCAGATAGCTCTAGAACATGATAATACTAAATATTGTCCTTTGAAGTCTCAGTGACCGTTAGGCTTGCTGGGTAGAAGGAAGTTTCTCTGGAAGTTTCTCTGGAAGCCTCCTGATGCTGCTGAAAGACATAAGCCTTTGCTTCTGCCAGACTGTGAGGCAAGATGTTCCGGGTGCCCTCCTTCAGATTAAGGATCCAGCATACTCATGGATGAATACTTTCAGCTGGATTCTTCAGAAGTATTTGGAACATGCACCTTTGCTCTGCTGCTTAAGGATGGAGAAAGGCCAAATGCAGAGGCTTTTAACAAATGACAAGGCTGTTTGAAGTCTGAATGCTCCTTTGAAACAAGGTCCCATCTCTGTGGTATGTCACTAAAAATCTGCCAGGGTAGGTGTCCATCCATAAATATGGAGATAATGGATTTGTGAGCATATTTTCACTTCCTTGCCTCTTCTGTTATGACTGTGAAGCAACTGAATTGTGTTAAAGCTGAAATGTGTATCAGAATAAATGTTATCTTGACAGTGAGAGCGTACATAAAGAAGGGCCTACCTGTAGTTCCAAAGGGACTGAGCTGGCCTCTGGAGCTTGTTTGTCACTAACCTCAGTTGATTTCACCTGCTTGATTTTATTCTACTTACAAATACAAGCATTCTTTGCGATATATGTCATGAGCATACTGTTATTCCAGCCTACTCCCTTTTAAAACTGTATTAGCTCACCCCCATCAATAGGTTTAATACTGTGAGCTGTAGAAGTTGAGGGGCTGTCGGCCTGCTGACAACCCCATGCCTCAGAAAACTATGGGCATGCCAACTGGTTTTTGCAAATAACCCCGTGTGCAGTCAGTGCCCACAGGTGCACAAACATGTGTTTCTTGTCTTGTAAAGCCCTGGTGACAGCGAGGTCACTATTCTGGTCACTGTTCAGAATAGGGTCCCCAGTTCTGCTGCTCGTTGTTCACTTCCATTTTCAAAGGGACCAGCTTTTGGACGGTCGAACATCAGAACAAGTCTGCAAAGTTAGGCTAACAGATTTGTTAGATTTGTTTAAAACTTGTAAGATGGCACTTGTATTTTTCTTCACAGGAATATTTTCATTGGGCCTAGGGTTTTTAAGAGGTACCTTCTGGGTGTGCTTTATCGGGCCATGTTACCCTACACAGCAATGCAGCCTTTTTTCAAAATGGGTGCAAGAAGCTACTACCTGGGATGTACACATTGGGAAATGATAAATGCAGGAATGGAGCTGGGGTGAAAAACGGTAGAGCAGAGGAGATGAGCTGGTCCCCCAGGGTTTTTTTTCCAGGTGAGTTGTTTGCATGGAAGAAGGATGCTCTCAGATGCCTAATAACTCAACAGGCTGTCTTTACCTGGCTTGAGAGAGACCCCACAGGAGACTGAGAACGTGTTTTTTGAAAGCAGTGGATGTTGATTTAGGGCTGCACAGACTGAAAACTGTGGGAATTTCCTTTTTGACATAATTAGGAGCAGAAAACAGGGTTGACAGGGTTTTAGAAAACACCCAGTTGGTGTTTCATGAGACAGTTTTGGATGCTGAGTTGCATCTGTTCTGGCCACCTGGTGCCTTAGGGTGGCTTGTCAGAGTGAGTGAAGCTGTGTGCAACCTGTGGGCCTCACTTGAACAGCCATGACCTAGCTGAGCTGAATTGTACTCTGACAAAATGACTAAATGGTGTTTGGCCCTGGCTTAATTTGTGGAAAGTGTTCAAGGAGAACTGTAAATCCACGAGGAAAGAGGTTTAGTGCTCTGTTTTACTAGAAAACTTAATACGGATATGGCCTTCTTTAACCCTTGGATGAGCCATTGTGTTATGTGGAGTTTTATCAACACAATCCTTATCTGTGCTTTGTGTCTCTGTGTGTAACTTGATGTGAACTGTGCCACCGTCCCATGTGTCTGGCTCCCTGTACATTTTCCCTTTCAGAGATGTAGAAGGATGTTGCTTGCTGCAAGCGTGCCAAGTGGCTGATAAGCAGAGTGCTCCCCGCCTCACTCCCCAGAGCAGCCTGACAAAATGCCTTCTGCTTCCACATTCTTCAAGTAATGAGGGGAAGAGGAAGGGCAGTCCCAAAAGGGATTTGGTGCTTACTCCACCCTGAAGCGTAATGTGTGGTAGTGCTCTGTTTGGCTTGATTGTGCATTCCTCTTCACTAACTCCTTTCAAAAAACTGTCACTACCTAAAATGTCTCATTTTTTTTCTGGTTTAGTCTCCTCATGGTTTGCATACAGTTGGCAGAGGGTCACGGGCTTCCCTAGAGGGCAGCTCAGAGACCAAGTCTCACGTAAGCCGCTCTGCGGGGAAGTGAGGGAGCACTGAGGATCTCCACCCTGCGACTCCTACCAAGTGTCTGGGCTGAGGTGACACCGATCTCTCGCCACCCTGCAGGCTGAAATTGTAGCCTACAGCACAGAGAGAATACACGTTTATGGAGACTAGAAGATTGTAATGGTCCTTGCTGGAACTGAATATTTTGAAATAGAAATTGGGTGCGAGTCTATCGAATAACTTCCTTTCAGTCATTATTGCTTGCTCAGTGCTCCTGGCCAGGCTCTTGGCTACGAGCGCTGCATTTGCCAAATCTTTGCGCTTTGCAGTCCTTGTGCTTTGCACTACACGTGGTGGTTGCAGGTGCGTAACAGTCGCCCCTGCTGAAAGCACTCGGGTTGCCAGCACACAGTGAGCTGTATTTTTGTTTATGGTGAACAGTGTGAACACTTTTTGAAGTTGTTTGAATGCTCACGTAATGAGTACCAGTCTCCCAGCTAGTGCTGCATCCCAGGGACTTCAGAGGAAAAATGAGAGCTTGTAAACCGCTCTGAACTCCCAGTTTGATGGCTTTCAAATGATGGGTTATTTGAGATGTGGGAAGTAGATCTCACTCGTGCGAAGGACAGGCTGCATGATTGTAATGACCTTTGTGCACTTTTCCAGTCTGTATTGGGAATACAAAGTCTTCAGTCTTGCTATGTTTGCGCATTCCTGAAGTGTCTGTGCCTTACACACTGATTGTGGCATTTGACTCCCTGGTAGCACAGCCTGTCCACCCCTTTCCTGTGACCTTTTGGGGTGCTTTCAGCTCTCAGCCTCCACATCCCAGAGTGTGCACAACCAGAGGAGGTAGCACCAGTCAGTAGGTTGACTCGGGGGGCAGGCAGGAAAGCAGAGACAAAATTTGTAAAGCACTTTTGGGTTGGAAAATACAGCAACGCTGTGGTTCTGTCAATAGAAAGATGAGACTGGGAGCCAGACCCTGCATGCAAGAGACAGAGGATGTTGTAGGGGAATTAAAGCCTTGCCACATTAGTACCTCTATTATTTTACAATTGGATTAGCAGCAGTTGAATTACCAAGCCAAAATGTAAGCAGTTGTGTTGCTCACACCACGCTGTCCGGATGGGAGGTTGCTCTCCCCTGTGTGCTGCAGCTCATGTAACATGAAGTAGTTGTATCTGGGCCGAGCATGAGGGCAGATTTGCACACTGAGACATGTTTTCCAGTCTTCCAAAGGTTTACCCAAGGAATTTTTTTGGCTTATGTGTTCTGTAGAGTTCCAAGCTTCTGACTCTTTATTTTTTAAATACTTGCAGGATTTGCTTTGCCGGGGCTGGGGTGGGGTGTTGAATGTGTGTCATTTTGCACCCAGCCATGAGCTTCTCCTAAGGGGTCCCTGTATCAGGCTGGCCAGTTCTCCTCTCTGTAGAAGTTAAGGTGAGAGTCTCAGCCGGCTGGGGAGATGAGATGCATCTGGATTCTCAAGAGTTCAGAGGACTTTCCAGATCCTCCAGCATAAATATGGGATTCAAAATGACATTTTAGAAAGATGTCCCTGTTGAGCTGCTGTTAGGAGGGAGCTGAATATTACTCAGAACAAACCCAAACTCCAATTACATCTTAACTAGATTTTCTTCCTTTTAATAATAACAGATACTTTAAAGTGAATTTGTTGCTTAAGAGCTGGACTGATTGCCTGGTGTGAGTCATCAGTAGGAGAAGAGCAGTACAGACCACGAGTGGAAGCATCTGGCGGTGGTCCTGCACAAAGGGTAACTGAATTGATCCTCCGTTTGCCTAGCCTTGGTTTTGGAGAGGACAACAAGAACGGAGGCAGCAAGAGGAGAGAGCCCTTGGCTTCACTGCAGTGGTTGTGCTTATAGTTGTTTCTGGCCCCATGTGGTCTAGGAACCTCGAGATGCAAGTGTCCTTGTCCCATTTTCAGCCCTCCCAGCCATTCAGTCACGTGCAGTTCACGTTAGCTCTCAGGGAAACTGCGATCAGTTGAACTGTGCGTTAGCTAAGGGATAGGCTATTTACAGAAGTAATGAGACCATTTGGGATAGCTATTCAAATTTTGCTTAATCATAACATCTTAAAACCTCTTGACAATCCTTAGGTAGTAAGAGTAACATGAAGCTAACAACAGGTTAGAACACTGAACAGGAGAATAGTAACTTGAAAAAATAATGTTTACTTTAAATATAAATGCAACTATTAAGAAGTAATTCCAGATGTTTAGTTACGGCAGGATTTTAGTGATTATATTCTTAGTCCATTTATGATTACATTATTGCATTTGAAAGTAGCCAATGAATTTTTTAAAAATGAATTCATTCTTCAGATGGTCTGAATAAAACTGTTTGTTTTCTATTATCTGAGAAACAAACGGAGCAGAATCTGGTTTATTTATGAAAGTAAATACAAAAGGTCTGACCCCTGGATATTGCCTTTGAAAACTGAGAAAATGCTTTTCCTGGTAGCTGATTCTTTCTTGAAGCCATTTATTCTTTTTGAAGATAACGCCAACCTCTCCACCCCCAAATTATGCAATATATTTTAAAGAACGCTTTGAAATGGTTTCATCTCTTTATTCTCATGAGGTCTTCTGCTATTGTATCAGCTCTGCAGAAGGCAATAATGTGTTACGTTTTACCAATGAAGACAGAAGGTTTCAAAGTTACAAAACCTTTTTTTACCCATCCTGACAAGTCTGTCCTGAGTATTTTGGGGATGGGAGTAATAGCCTGCTACTTTCTAGTTCACCGCGGTGCTTGCTTGTTCCTGTAATTGCCTGCTAGTGGCTCCCAGGCCTCGCTGCATTTAGTGTGGTCTTAGAAGTTTAGGAGGACATGGACTGGGTGAGAAACCCCAGTGCCCATTTTCTGTTTCTAAGCCCTGTCTAAAGGGCACTTAGAGTCTACATGCAAATTGTAATGAAGCTGGGACCAGCCGCTCTAAAATGTCTCGTTATCAGTATGCTTGTCGTCCTCATGTTCTGAGAATGGGCTGGTTTGGAGCCCTCTCTATTAAGACTGCTCAGGATGCTGACAGCTGAAATTCATGTTACATTTGGCTCTCCACAAAAAAAACATTGTTCCTTTATGAGATTGCTGTTTCAGCTTAAAGCCCAGGATGATTAAATTGCAAAGGTTGTTTTCCTGCTGGAGCACAGGCTTTCTTCTGTCTGAGTGCTTTTTGCCTGTGCTTCATCCTCTGTAGTGATTTCTTGCAAGGGTGGCAGTGGGCGCTTTGCGCATGAGTGGAGCACGCTGCAGTATGCAAGTGGTGAACAATGCAGCCCCCTCCTGCTCCGTGCTGACTGCGCAGTTAGGAAAACAAGTCCCTGCTCACAAAGGACTTGTCGAGATCATCAAACAGTGGAAGTCCGACCAAATAAAATTACGGTAGTGAGCAGCAATTGAGTGCAAATAACATGTCAGGCTTAAAATAAATATGTATGTGTTACTTGTATGCATTTGTTATATACATACAGCTTTTTCACCTATGTCTTTCAATTGCAGGGCTAATTTTGTGGGTGGGCGATCACACCTGCGGTTACTAATAGTGAACTCAGCTACATCAAGAGCTCCAGGAAAAATGTCAAGCATTTCTCCCTTACGCTCTGGGAAGTTGCAGGCAGTGGTGCTGTTTCCATTCGTCACATCGGGACATCCATAACTTAGAAACAAGACTTGCAATTCTAGCTCAGCCCATCTGCAGGAGCTGCACTTCTGCAGTTAGAAGCAGGCAGGTTACTACCGGAGCTGCTGGTTCTCTCCCCGTGGTGTTCCCCGAGGCGCTGGGGTTTGGGCTGGACAGGAGATACAGTGTGGGGCCTTAGGAAGAACGGTTTTCAGCATGGGCTTAAGGCTGTAACTGCATGTTATGCAGTTGACTCTTACTTTGGAAGAGGGCACAGTAGTTTATTTACGGTTAGGATTCAGTTGTGGTATCTTCATCTCATCCTAGCAGTGCTTTGCTGCAAGGTACTTATTTTTATCACTGCAGTGTGTCTCTCTTACCTCTCGTGGCTGTGTTGTTGTGTTGGCATCCTAGAAAAGAGGGCTTGGTGTCAGCCAGTGAAACGGGTGTCTCTTTTAATTTCAACAGCTTTACAGGACTGGAACAAAGGTGCACATTTTCTATAATGTCCTATAGGTTTGAACTAACAGGCCCATTTCATACCTGTTCAATTTTATATGGGATAGATATTGCTTGTGTAATGCTCAAGAATGGGAAGGGAAGAAATAAGACACAAGTTACAGTTGAATTTAGTCTGGATCCAGTTGTGTGTAGATCTGAACGCAGGTGATACAGAAATAAAAGAAATTTGATGGCTTGCAGCACCTATACTAAACAAGCATATGGCTGCATCCAGTTTTTAGGGTTATTGCTTTTATTTTTGTAGTATGAGCCGCTGCTTTTCCAGCAGCACATTTCCTCTTCTCTTGGGCGATTATGAATGCAGACAGATGAGAAGATTGAACCTGATGCTATGTAACAGTCAGATTCTACTTGTTGTTTATAGCAGGGTTACTCCGTGGATTTAATGGGAATTAACCCTGATTTTTGCCTCTGTACAGGAATCAATGGGAGGTTTTTGTCTAGGCTTGAGACTAGATCAGGATCAGCCTGTGACTGCTGTGCAGAAATGCTCCTTGCTATGTGCTGCTGGGATCTAGTCCTTGCCCCCCTTCCTTGCATATTGTTTTGATTATCAATAGTGGCAGAATCCCTTTGGGGTTGTTCAGCCTAAAAAGCACCCATTGTCAGAGCTCCTCCTGGAGGATGTCAGCCCGGTCACAGGAGGTGAAGGAGGATCATTTCAAAGACCTTCCCCAGAACAGGTTTTTCCATATTCTGTCATTTAACTGGCAGCTTACCATAGCTAAAGCGATTTCTTCCCACCTTCTGTAAAGGTTGAATAGCTCACAAGCAGGCTTCAGCAGCAGCTGCTTATCTGACAGCCGCGGATGGGGCCCGTTTGCCATTTCTGTGCAAAGTGAAGAGATTACTTAGCAAGTAAATACAGGAAAAAACTTCTCATACGTGGTAGGGAATAGGAGAAAATCAACCTGGCCTTTTATCCTAGGGCTGTCTGGAAAAGTCATGCCTCTGAGCAGGGGCAGTAAATACGCTTTTTTTTTTTTTTTTTCTCTCCGTGAGCTGGATTTATGTCAGCTGCAGAATAGCAGCAGCTTTTGGAACGAGTCTGGGCCTGGGAAAGCCATCAGTGTAACCGCAGGCGTTGTGGCAGCCCGCAGCGGGGCGGCTAAGGAGAGCGCTGGATCAGCAGGTGGCACCAAGAGGCCGGCTGCAGGGCCTGCCTGTGGGCCTAGTGCCCTGCAGCTACTCCCTCGCTGGGGACCCCAATGAGCTCCAGGCGCCTCTTTATCCACTGGGGTGTCCCTCTCGTTGGGGTGAGCTCGGGAAGTGGGGACACGTCACTGTGCCCAGCCCACGCGAGGGTTTATGGGCTCTCAGGGGAAGTGCTGGGCTGGCTCTGCAGCTGGTGCTGGGCTGAAAGGCACGGCGCTTGCCAAGGAGCCCCGCGCTCTGACCTGTTACCGGTTTGGTTATTTTCATCATCACAGGGACAACTTCAGGAGAGAGAGCAGAAGGAAAGAAACAGCTTAGCAGCCATTTATGACCTCTCTCCTCTTCCCGTAGAGGAGGTGTTAGGCTCTTTTATACTTACCCTGCAGACAAGTGCATGCAAATTCTGATTAGAAACCAGTATGCATATGCTACCGGTGTCCTGCTGCCTGAAGAGGAGACCCTCATGTAACGAGTTGCGTTGGTGGGCTACCACTTTGTCGCTAGGGAGAGTTCAGAGTGATGCACCAGTTGGCGTATTTAGCTGGATGAGCTCATCAGAATATTCCCAGGACCAGTCACACAGTCAGTCTGTGTGTGAAAAAAAGAAAGGTTTCTTCAGATCTATGTTAAAAGGTTTCTGCTGGTCAAACACTTCTGTGACTTCTTAAGCGTTTACATTTTTTCATCAGAATTTGCACCATTTTGTAAAGGTGTCAGGGCTTTCTTTGCCCTTCAGGTTTTTCTTAGATGTCTTACCATGGGTCCATATGCTTTAGTCAACATTCAGAGATCTACTTAACAGACAGACTGCTTTTGAAAACAACAATAATGGAAGTGTTTTACTGCACCGTTTCATTTTCATCCTGTAGAGTTGAGTGTGACAATTCTGCGTATGTGTATGCAGCAAAACATTGGTATTTAAGTCTTGTTTTTGTAAAGTCCTTTTTTCCCCTCTTATTTTAAGAGGACATTGAGCATTCATTTACTTTCTCAAGGGCTGTTTGGTATCTAATCTGTTCTTGAGCTCACACATGGGTTTTTACTCAGTCACTGATTTTTTAAAAGTCTTGAGCTGTAATTTTACTACTTACTTCCAATATATATATGTTGTTTAAACCCACCATGTTACGTATTTTTTTCAGAGGATTTTAAGAAGAGTCTGATGCTGAGAATAGATTAAGAAGAATCAGGATGACGACAACAGTAGCGACAGATTACGACAACATTGAAATCCAACAACAGTACAGTGATGTCAACAACCGCTGGGATGTTGATGACTGGGACAATGAAAATAGTTCTGCTCGCCTGTTTGAGCGATCCCGCATCAAGGCCCTAGCTGGTAAGTACCCATCACACAGGCAAAACATGGGGACTGCATGTAGGTGGTAGCATGGGATACTGTCTGTCTTCAGTGCCTTCACCCTGTCAGTCAGCTGGAGCTGAAATTTTCCTGAGGTCAAATGCAGTTTGACTGAACACTTTTTGAGATTTGTTCCTCTATTGACATCTGTAAGACATGATGGTCTCACACTGCTTTGCAGGATGTGCTTATATATGACATTTCACAAAACTTGACGGCTCGGGTTAATTTTGAAGACTTTGTTGGTGTAAGCACAGGAGAGCAGACATTTCATCCATATTTTATTTTTTCTTAATTATAAGGTTGTACTGACTCTTTTTCTTCCTCCTTTTTTGCATTTGTTTGTGAGGTTGAAAATGTGTTTTACTGTTATCCCTCAGTGATACCTTAGGTATAAAAACAACACAGACACAGGTATCCTTTAATTACATTTTCATCTGCTTGGGTTAAAACACTACATTGACATGTTGGAAAGACAGTGGTACAGAGAAGCTACAGAGATTAACATTCTGAATCAGAGACTCAGATCTTGACCGTGGCTGAAAAATTATTTCAGATACAGATTCTTGAAAGAGCATCTGCTCAGGCAGAACCTTCTGGAGACTTGATCACAGCAAAGGAATTTCTTTGGAGAGTATCCCAGTTTTTTGGGGTATATAACCAAAGCTGCTTTAAATTGATTTCCTTTCAAAATAAAGAACAAGATAATGAATTCTTAAGCAAATAAGACCAAAAATAAAATTATTGTTTTAAGCTATTGAGGCCGACCGATTTCAGTGATGTTGCATGGAAGTAGCTGCAGGTAAGTTGTAGGCTTCCTAAGCATTCCCGTGCTGCTTAGCCAGCTGTAATTGGCTGCACAGTATAAATATTAGTCACTGGAGAGCAAGAAAAAATGTTTTTAAAAGACAACTAAAACCTCTTTCAAATAATAATTGTCTATTTAGTCAGTTGGAGGACACTTGCTGCAGGTTAAAATATATACATTAAAGAACCTGAAAATTTTCAAATGAATTGACACTAACTTACTTGAATCTGTGGAAAAGGGGGTGCTAGAGAATGTGTTTAATCTGTTGCCAAAACTACCCTGCTAGATTATACTGGCTGGTAAGTGCAGTGTATGTAATTGAAAGTATAAAATTCCCAATGTTCTCTGAAGATGCACGTGAATAATGAGCTGCTCGTTTTTATCCTGAGTGGGTTCTTTGTAGAAGGTATTGGTATCCTTTCAGCCACACCTTTATGACTGCAGTGATATGACAGAGTTAACACTACCTTCCTGTGGCTACAGCTGACAACCTTGCTCTCCTTGCATACGTTAATATAACTTTCTGGTGTCAAAATTCCTGATGGAAAAGGTAGCAGTAACTATTCCGTTTTCCTATTACCTTTCCAAATAGATTACTTGAAATGTTACTTCTAGCCAACAGTATTGTGTTCAGAAGGTGCATGTGTTTTGTTATATGATAAATATGCCTTTCTCATGTAAGAGATTTCTGGCACCTTTGAAATGAGTTTTTTTAAATATTTCACTACAGAAATAAATTTAGAATTCTAAATTACTTGAGCGACACGCATGATTTATCGGTCTCATCAGATATTAACCATTTTGGTTGTGTTCCATTGCTTTGATTGGTGTTGATGTTAGTTTCCAAATTTGTAAAAAAATAAAAAATAAATAAAATAAAAAAAATATCAGAAGGATAACAAAATTCTGCTTCAAACTATCTCCATTTGGAGGTGTTCAGAATATCTCAGCAGTCTTGGAGGAATTGGTAGATGGAGAAAGTTAGTATTTAGTAAATAATGCTGAAACTACAGATTTTTTCTGAAGTAGCAGAGCTTCTATAGTACATGCCGTATTCTGCTGAGTTACACTCTCATCAGCAGAGAAATTAAATTTGAATAGGTCTGCTTTTGCTTACAACATTTTCCTATTGCATATTAAAGGCTGAACATTAACCAAATTTGTTTATGCAGCAAGGAGATTATGTCATGTCCTCTCAGCTCTGAGGCATTGCCCTGCAAAGCAATTTTTTATGCATTCTGTAAATGATTTCCTGACTCTCATGGTACCATGCCCACATTCCTGACCTCTGAACAAAATGCCTCAGTAGTGTGGGACATACCGTAAGCAAGGAAAACAGCTCAAAATATGCTGAGCTTTCCACTATTGAAATTTTAGTTATGGGGACACTTTTAAACCCAACATTTTACAACAAGTTGAAGCAGGTTTATTACATTTACTATACTGAGACAAAGGTATCATCTGCTTAATCTGTGATTCTGATGAGACTGACTGAGACGCAGCATACCATTTCTCCTCTTAATGCCACTGTGGGAATGCATTAGATGCAGAACACCTTTAAGTGCCAGGCTCAGGGCAGGATCAGGTTTGGAGCCAAGTAGCAGGGGGATAAAATATTTCATGCAGGTGTGCAGAGAGCAGATCGTGTCACCCTTATGAGGCAGGTAACTGTATCAGTTTAATGCAACTGCTCGCAGAAAGGAGGGGGGTGAGTTAGGTCTTGATGCCTTAAGAAGACCTGTTAATTATACAGCAGCTCATCACAGAGTGCATTTGCATTACAGGTGAAATGCCTGACCTAGAACTGGGCTGTGCGAAGTGGGGTCAGAAGTAGCTGGTCAGATACATATGTTGGTAGGTTGGTATAAGCTAGTGCTAGACAAGAAAAATCCTGACCTGAGTTTTTTAGTTTGATCTTGTTTGAGGGGAAAAAAAATGCATTTTACTCCTGCCAGATTAGCAGACATAAGCTATATTACCTTCCTTGGGTGTGGAACTGCTTTTAATACAAATCTCATTAGCAGGATTCAGGTCCCACATCTCGCCTTTACTGCTCTCAGTTGTTCCACTTAATTTTACGGCAAGCGGAGCTCCACACCTGAGTAATAAATAATAAACATGGAACCCTTACTTCAAGGAGAAGAAATGCAAGGAAAGTACTTGAATTATTTAGGCAGCCTAAAACAAATGCCAATTTCAAAGCAAACCATTTTGCTGAAGGTTTGATTCAGAGCCATATTTAAAGATTGTCCCAGAGAATTATGTCTTTTTTTTTTTTTTTAAAAGCATTTACGCACAATTATTTTAATTTGGTATGTTTCATACCTCTATTTTTCTACTGTTAGTGTTGATAATACTGCGTGCTGCCAAAACTTGGCTGAGCGTGAGCCACTGCTGCAGCACTGCTTGAAATCCTAATCATGATGCAGGGAGAGAGGAGCGAAGGAAGGTTTGTATTGCAAATCAGAGGGTTAAAGATTGAGCCATGATACTACCGGCACCGTTCAACATGTATTTTCTGATATGCTTCCTGGTAGGTAGCCTTTCCTTGTGTCTCCCCAGAAAGGCAGAGACTTCCAGGTTGCTTATAGCTAGGGGAATTGACTCTCAGCCTAGAGCTGGGATAGCGATAAATTCTGTTATTGTGATCTGTCAATCGAGACAGTCTTCTGAGATATCCTCTAATTCAGCTGCCTGTCACAGGATCAAACATGATTATCACTGCCTGAAAGCCCGTGGCTGGTACTGTGCACAAAGCCAGACTGGCTGATCTCAGCAGCTACTTCTGGGCTCTAAAATCCCAAATTTGACTGACTGCTCCATTGTTTCCTGGGTGAATTTCACCACTCTCTGAGGCAGAAATAGTCATGCACTATCTGCAGGGCCCAAAGTCGTTAAGGAGCAACTGGACTTTGATTTAGAAGGACAGTGGCTCGTTTTAGGCACCAGCATCTTCCCATTCCTCTGAGTCTCAGGGCAGCTGTTTTGGATTGGCCATCTTTGGACAACAGTATTTTTCTTTCCGGAGGTTCTATATTAGTCCCATCCCGTGACTGCCTGGGGATGTCCAGCACTTTCAGTATGTCTTCCTTTCATTGAACTGACAGGGTAAATCAAAAGACTATCGATGTCTTGCAGTTTATGAAACGTGTCTGTAGCATTATCTCCTTGTCCTAGTACAAAAGGTTTCAGAATAAACAGACCCAGCACTCGCCCCATCTGTAAGATGCAGGCTGTTGTGGTCAGAAGGAGAAATGCCATCAGCATTTTATACTGCCTGACTAATGGCTGGGTATTCAACATGAATCTTGCTGTTGGGGCAAGCATCTTCTGTCCACATCCTTCAACAACTTGTGAAGTGCCTCTACTGTGAAGTTCCATCTGGTGTTGATTCTAGTTTACTGTCATTCAAATGAAGCTTACTTCCTTTACCTTAAATGACAAGAAAAGGTTGTGGAGCAGGTAGGCAAGAAGTGGATTCTGTAGCCAGAGTCTGATACTCTGTTCTAGAAAGAATCAGAATGGCCCCATCTTCCAGCAGGACGGTGAGATGTTCAAAGAGCAGTGCAGGAGGCTGTGAACAGAATACCCTGTGATCAGAACATCATAATGAAGAAGAGCTCATTTATAGCAGGTATGAGAAATAATAATAGAGAAGCACTAACGTCAGCACAGCGGCTGATAACAGATACTATCAAAGCGGTCTGTGTATCATGAATACCAGAATGCTAATGATAGTTTCGGTTTAAACTGAAAAAATTGCCTGGGAACTCAACTTTCAATCAGAATTCAGATTTGATGAAGGGATATACAACCAGATTGGTTGTCATTCATGTTGAACTCACTCGCTCTGCAACTGATACAAGAAGAGGGTAACCGATCCCTGCGTTGTAAAGTAAGATACCCCACTGTAGGAAATCATCTTTCACCTGTCCTTGTTCTCCGTGGTTCTTTGGAAGGTCTTGCTGGAAGACCAGGTAACTCTACCTGCTCAGTAGAAGCCAAAAAGATATCGTGTTTGTGCAAAATTCTTCATTCACAAATCCTCAAGTGTCACATTTCGTCCATCAAAGACCATTAGCTAACAAGATTTGCTGTGCAGCACCTTGGCTAACAGAGCTCTTAGGAAAGCCTACAGAAACAGTTCAGTTGTTCAGCAGAATTCTTCATGCTCCGTGTGGGACTGTGACATTCAGACGTACCATGCTCACCGGCTCAGCCGCTATTTTCGGGTAGTATGAGAATTGTCACCTCCAAAACTTCCCCTTTCTTCAGCTAGCTAATTCAGTAATAAAAAAAATGCTTGGCCTAAGGTCATTCACTTTCCTGCTCATTTATGTTTTGCCCTTTTGTCCTCTGTGTTCACCTGAGTGACCAGAAGGTCTGTGACTCAGCTGTCTGGCATATGGATTGAAAATAGTTTCAAAGTTTATAAAATAACAGAGGCATATCTTCTTAGCGCAGGGCAGATGAAACTCTGCATTCCATTTCCAGCTCCACCTAGGTGACTGAGCATAGGTCAGGACACTTGCTAGTGTTGTACTTCATTGTGTTTGTGGGGAAACAGATAAAGAGACTGCACTGGTAGTGCAGCTTTCCTTAGTTGTTCCTCTTGGCCAGAGAAAGGCTGCTAATTCATGCTAGTAAATTGGCTTCTCCAGAAGCAGAAAGGGGAAATCATTGAAATTGTTCCTGAAGTTAGGGTACTGAAAACTTTCCTCTTCAGTATAGAGCAGTGCCTGTTTCTTGAGAATAAAAAAAGAAGAAGAAAGTCTGTGCTGGGTACCGTATGTGGGGCTAATTAGCCCTTTTGGCCCTGGTACTTGAGCTGTTCCCATGAGAGTACCAGTACAGCAGAAGAACCTCCCCAGAAGCCAAAGAAGGTCCTGCTTGTAGGATTTTTGAGGTATAATATACTTGCAGGTCCCTGTTGTCTAACTTATTTCTTTTAGCAAAGTTTTTACTGCTCCAACCAGAGTATGCTGAAAGAATTCTGCACAGTTAGAATGAAGTTTCAGGTCTCAAGTTAATTAAATGTTTATCAACATCCAATACCTGAGGTGTCTGGGACTTGAAAACCAGTTCAGTAACAAGTGTTTAAGGACAAAGAAATCTGCAGTGTATTGATGCTTGTAAATGTGGAGGCAAATGGAGATCAAGTCTGAAGGGCATGTGAAGGATTCACCTGACACTAAACAGAAATAAAAGCTTTCTGGCAGTGAAATTGCCGATGCATTTTCTCAGCATGGGCCTGGCAGTGCTGGCCATAAGTCCATGGTTAGCAGCCAGAGGACCAGTGCAAACTTACTAAGGTGAGTATCTGATTTTGCTCAGATAGAAGCTGATGAAACTACTCCACCTAAAGCTTTTCCAAGTGTGGACCTCACCCAGTGCTTTCCTTCTGGATTTTATGTCTGGGATAGTTCCTCAGCTGTAGTTTCCCAAGCTGCTGTATTTGATCAGAATCTGCAGGAGGCTTGTGCTGAAAACAGGAGCATCGTTCTGCGTGCACTGTGCCACATTGACATCGAGAGAGAAAGTGTGGTGGCAGCGAAGCTGCTGTCCTAGGGCACGTCACCTGCAGAGCTGGCTGTGACTATGACTAATGCTGAAGTTTTATCATAAAACGAGGAAAGCTTTGCCCATCTGGCACTGGTGATTAATGCATTTGCTTTTGAAATTGCTGGTGAAGGAGCATTTCCAAAGCAAATGGCAAAAACCAAACAATAAATAATATATTGTTCTTAGCACGTTTGTTTTAAAGATCATTAGTAGATTGACTCCTCTCCAAAAAGCATCCCTGTATGTCTCTGCTACATAAAAATGGCTTCCAACTAAATGTGAACACCTTGTATTCAGTGATGTCCCATCAGAAATGTGATTTGAAGGGCCATTTGTATCTCATTGTCATGGTAGCATGATGTTGGTAACAGTTAGGCATATTTTGGAGTTTTGTCCTATCTTTGGAAGCAGATGAGTAATGTGCAAACAGCATGGAGGTGTCGGTCAGATCTTTGCAAACTGATTGGGTACCAGATCCATGGTCCTGTGTAGCCTCCTGAGTATAGAGCCAAACTTCTGAAAAAAAATGAATGCTGAGGGTAATTTCTGAGTTATCTGCAATCATACATGCTTGTCTGCTCGATGAATAGTATTGAGGATTGCAAGTGAGCGATGCAGGGAAGTGATGGCAGCCTTGTGAATAACTGATCCAGCACGTGGTGCTCAGGCGGGACGCGGCGGGCTGGAGGACCGGGTGCTGAGCTGACAAAGGGACACGGCAAGGCACAGCTGCCACAGCCACACTGCATGCAGTCTGGTAGCTGCGGTCATTTTACGTCTCTGATTAAATTTTTTCAAGATGAAGCAGTTTCAGGTTGGAGAACACAAAGAGAGCCCGGCGTCTTAGCAGTGAATGGGGCTGTGTTGATGGATCTTCAGATCTTTGAATTCCTGTGAAGTAAGGTCTTGGGCTGGAATACATGTACCGTGCTCGTGCACTACTGCTGCTCGTAGTTTCTCGTGGAGGTCTCCAGATGTACACCAGGCCTTCCTTCACAGAGGGCTGACACTGTGCTAAGGACAGCAATTCAGTAATCCGGTAAAATAAGGTACGAGAACATTCTTGTAGTAAATGTAGGACGTGTGAACAAGTGCTGTAGTTGAGAAGTGATTAAATAATAAAAAGCCATCTGTACCTAGAGGCCAAAGATGGAAAACTAATGTATGTGCACTGACTGAGTGTGCATGTGTGTATATGCCTATCTGCTTTTAGGATCTGACCAATGAAATACCCACAAGGGTGAACCCAAAAGCAGTAAATCTGCTCTGCCATACCTGGCTGTTAGACACGCAGTCACTGCACTAACATTCATGGTCTGTACAGACACGGATTTTAGGTGAGCTTGTTGCCTTTTTTCCCGGACTGGCACAGTGCAGCTCTCTTCTGTCTGTTCTAGTTTTCATCATCCATTTATCACCATGGCATCAGAAAAGACTAAAAGCACTGGGGGACGTGCTTTTGGCTGCCTGCAGCACAGAGAGGAGCGGTGCAGCACTCTGCAGCAGGGACAGGCGAGCCCAGTGAAGGGAGGCAGGTAGGGCTGGGCGAGTAAAACACTCTGGCTACCCCAGCTGCTTGAAGAAAGGAAGAATACTGCCTGTGAGATACCTCCCGCATAGCTGGTGAGAGCTGAGCCAGGCGTGGTAGTAGAGCAGGGATACAGCCACGCTGAAGTCGGGAGGTTAGGAGAACAACCAACGAGGCTGTCAGCTGGTATGGGATTGGCATCTTCCTGCTGGCTTCTGCGAGACCATGCTGACTTAGACCAGCTGGGGATTTGAGACATAGTGGCCATCATGGGAAACTTGAGCATTAGGCTTTTTTCAGCCTTCGTCTTTGCTGTTGGAACCAATGTTTTGGGGATATTTAATGCAGAGAAACCATGGGATAACTAGTAATGGCTTTTGGTTGAAATGCAGTTGTTCTAGGTATTTTGCTGCATCATCTTAATGGAAAGGATTTCTCATTTATAAAACTGTGTGCCAATACTGGCAATATCTTTTTTTTTCTTAATTTACAATTTTATCAAGGATGAGCTTGGCCGTGGATGCATTTCAGAACCTAGTCATGAGCCTGTAATTTAAAATAAGTCTTTCCACAAAAAATGCGTATGCAGAAGAGAATGTTCTCTTCTTATGTCTTTAGCGACTAACTAGTGATGTTTCTGTATTTACTTTATTTATTCAGCCAAATCTGCAATGTGCCTTGAATTTTTCCTTCTATTTGTTGCTTGGATACTGCGTGAAAGCACTCCCTGAAGTATAAATAATGTGTAGCAGAGCATACTGCAAAGCGAAATTCAATACAGGATTAAAAAATGTTTACTAATTCCTGTTAACCTTGGAGCTTTTCTAATGGGGAAAGATTAGTGATGAAATCATCCCCTCGGATCAGAGCTTTGATTTTTATCTTGAGGTAATATCCTGGAGAGATAGAAACCCAGATTGCCTTGGGAGGTGAATTGCCGTGATGGGAAGAGGCAAAAGGAAAAGGAACAGGAGTGAGAACCAGACGAGTACAGAGGATGAAGAAAATTCATTTCCAAGTGCCACTTTTTAGTACCTGGCATTTTTCCTACCAGTTCTGATCTCTTCTAGTGAGCAAAGCAACCACAAATGTATTTATTTTTTTTTTCAATGACCTTGGTTTTTCATGTTGTTTTTCTTTCTTTATATGTTATTAAACCTTTAAGGTGGATATGTGTCAGGTGTTTGTCCATCTAAGTGTGGATATGCGGACAGTCTTTGTCCATCTAAGCGTGCATGTGTAATATTTAGTATATGTATTTCATGTATATGAAATACATGGTTTGCTGTGGAATAATAACTTCAAGTTTCAGACAGTTAGTACTTGTCAGATGATCATTACGCTTTTTTGCAGACAGGCAATCCCCAGATGGTGAAATTTTGTGGGTGAGGTTCACAGGAAGGAGGTTTTAGGCTGAAGAGATGTTTCATTTACCTTGGCTTTAAACGTGAGGCTTTCAGTTCATGGTTCTACATCTAGGATTAAAAAACAAAACACAACTTCCAGCAATTTTTTTTTCCCTTACATTTTCCTTCTGCTTTCTGCCTCGTTTATTTTGAATGAGCTACAGGGTCAATGCAAGCCTGTACCAAGGCTGTTCTGGAGCTTTGTTACTTGGGTATAAGCAGAGCTAAAGTTCTTTAGGAAGCCCAATTAAGTTCAGAGGTTTCTAGTTTAGGGGCTCGAGTTCCTCCGTGTATGGAACTGGTGGAACAGAAAGGTGCCTTTTCCCTGAACTCATAGCGTGTGTGTGACTGGTCACTATTAGGATATATTTGCAAATATTAACACAGCCTATATGTTTTCTGCTCTATGTATGGGAAGCAGGGGAAATAGTAGAAATGGAGAACCTAAAGATATGTTCAGCTTACTGTTTTTACCCTATTTTCATTTGGCTCAGTGGAAATAGAAGATAAATCACTCAGGCATGAAAATTCATAATGCAGCAACACTGCTTTTTCCTCCTGTGTTCACAGTCAAACTCTGGAAAAAAAAAAAAAGAAAACAGTGCAAATGGAAGAACACAAAAAGGACTGGGGAGTCTCTCTTTTTCCATCCTACGTATAAATGTAGGTGCAATTCAGTCAGAGGAGGAAACAGGTGAGAGGAGTCAATCAAAATAATACCAGCTTCTAAAAAAGCATGTTAAAACCTGTACAATTTGTTCTGGAAGAAAAACAAGAAGGGTTTTCATGACAAAATTTAAGAGAAAGCGAGTATGTTAAGCGCATACCTGTGTACCATATTTGATTTTCATAGGCTTTTTAAAAGGTTTTTAAATCTAAGTCAAGTAGCAAGCCAAAAGCATTTCATGGGCCACAGAGAAAACCTGTGAATGTAATTTTTTGGGTTCTTCAGGGATGGCTTCCCTGCTTTTAGTTCAGAGCATGGGAAAGCCATACAGTTCAGAAGAACCTGTTTGGATTGCAATATGTACCAACAGAAACTGTGGTGTTTTGTTTTTTTTTTTCCACATGTGAAGTGCTCATGTATCCCTTCCCTGCAGGCTTTCCTGGCAGACATTCCACTGTTGCAGTGTGCAAGGCCGTGCTCTTGCAAAAGTCATGTCAACTTTCCTGTTAATCCGGGAGTTGTGTAAACTGTTCACGCTGAAACCCGAAACCAGGTGGAACTGACCCGGTTTCAGCAGTAAATTGATATTCTGGCCTGATTTGCCCAAGGATTCCCAAAGGTTTTGTCACAGCGCCTGGGTTCCTCCCGAGCAGCCCAGGAGAAGGGCAGTGCATGGACCAAGCAGATCACTGGGAGGCCAGCCAGAGAAGGCGTGTGAGCAGGACCTTTTGTGATAAATCCTTGTCCCTTGCTTTTTAATCTGCCCCTTTCCCTTCCCTCTTGATTCCACTGGGTCTTTTAAGCCCATGTGAGTCAACGAAAATACATCTGGAAGGGACTTGAAACAGCAAACGCCTTCGTAGTTGCCACTGACCTAAAATCCCCTTCAAACAGAAGTTAATTCTGTTCTGAAATGGAACTGTTGCTTCTGAGAAGCTCTTGTTGTGTCTGGGGCTTTCTCACCTGCTGCAGCAGTTACTACACGTGGCAGGACAGTGAGTTTGGCAGAGGAGCCCTTCTTTTGTCACCAGTACCCACAACGGGGAGGTGCGATGAAGCTGGCGTGGTGATAGTCTCTGCTCCTGCATCTTGTATGCGGACTGGATGGAGAGCAGCTAGCTCTGCAGGGCTAAGGTTGTGCAAATTGTCAAATCTGATTTAAAAAAAAAATAAAAATAACTGTTTCTAGGACAACCCACAGCAAAAACATCTTGCCTTAGTGAGACTATTGCATATGCAAGAAGAGATTCTCCTGTTACTGAGCAGACCAAGGCATGGGCAGAGAAGTGGAGAAGGGCAGACGTGACGGAGTTTTCAGTTCCTAACTGTGGTGCTGAGGGGCTGTGTATGAATTTCACCCCCTGTCAGGAGAAGAACAAATGTTTATGTGATTTTTGGTGGCATTTTAGATCCTTTTTATCACATGTTTTTTTTCTAGTTAGTCACCAAGTAGAGAATTTACAAGAGCAAATACGAGTAAAAAGGAAAGACAGGGGTGGTGATTAACCAGATTTGTAATTATTGTAAGCTCTGGCGTGCATGCTGCTTCCCATTAGAAAGATAATTGTCTTTCGTGGAGTTGTAAAATCACTTATTTGTTTCAGAGCACAGCAGTGCAAAGCCTGCATTTATTTTATGGTACCCGGAGAATATTTTGTGGAATTCCGCATTGGTTTTTCGCATATGCATTAAATGACTGGTTTTGTGGGTGGGCCTGTTTGGGACGTCGTGTCCACCACACATGCTGCCTTCCCTGTCGACCCAGTAAAGCCAGCCAGCTTTGGCAGACTTGACTGGAAGACAGCATAGTCTGATGGGTGGATGAGGCTGTCAGGCCACTTGTAGCTATTCCTATTCTAGCGAGGCCGTGGGAGTACAACAAAGCTGCAAACCTAATGCTTGTTTTCTGCAAAAGTTATCAACTGGATCTTTAGCCTGGACCTTCCTTGAATTCTCTCTCTCCTTCCTTCTTTGCGGGGGGGGGGATACACTAAGATTTTAGTTCTGGCTTTTTTTTTTGGCTAAGAAAAGTGATGGTTTTATTCAGTCTTAGAAACACTAATAGTTAGGGATTTGGATGGCAATTTTGCTAGTTTTAACATCGTTGTTTTTTTCCCTTGAATTGTTGTGTGGTCGGAGCCCATTCACCTCAGCAGCACTTTTCAGAAGCAGTGCCAAGACAGATCCTGGGACAGATCCTTTCTGTTCTGGGGCAAGCACCTGCCTCCAGATGTTGCTTCTGCATTCATATTATTCCTGTAATCAACCTCTTGTTCTCCTTGAGGCTTTGCAAAGCTCTAATCATGTCAACTAAGTCACGCTTTGCATTACTGCATGTATTTATGGTTAAGTGGATAATCACCTGTGTTTTTATTTAATAACTCTTAACAAGTACACAAACAATGCAAGCCGTCATTACCAGTCAAGCAGGGAGAGGTACAATTCAAAGAATACAAGCAAAAAGTATCTCACAGCAGTGGGAGGAAAGTGGGAACAAAATTTAGGAAAAAAATCCCGCCTCCCTCCCCGGTTACTAGAAGTTAACACATGATTTGCTCCTTAGTATTCTCCACCACTGTAGTCAGCGATGAATCACACCACGGACAATTTCAAGCTGGGCTGATTTGATAAGTTACACTTGGATCAGTGCTCAAATGTTATCTTATTTATGGCCTCTAAAGCATTAATTCCCCTCCATAACATATAATCTAATTAGTGTTGTCAAGAGTGCAGTCAATTAGAGAGAAACACAGAAAATGAGTGAAAACGAGGTATAAAAAGGGTTTTGTGCATGTGAAAAGCTTAGGATCAATTTGATGCATTGCCATGTAACAGGTCCCAGGGTCGCTGCTTCGGAGTCAACGGCAAGTGAATGTGTTAGGGGTGATGTTACCCAAATAAAAATGGGAACTGGGGGAATGCCCATTTTTAAGAATTTGCTTCATATGGTGTAGGGTTTCACAAATCCAGGCAGATCCCCATTTTGCTTTGCTCTTTTTACTGAATTACCACCAACCTGTTAAGTGGAGCCTTCAAAATGTACGCAGGAGAGGCAGCAAGGCATAAGTGATGCTCTGGCAGATGAGTTGGAAGCACCCGGTGATCAGGGCCATCCCAAGGAGCTGATACCATCATTAACAAAGCTGTCACATCTGTTGCCTGGGGACCTGTTGTTCAGCCCAAATGCCAACCTGGATGGCCGCTAAAATGAGGTCAGAGTTTCACAGCCATCGCTGCTGAGTTCCCCATAATGTCTTTGTCTCGTGTCCCTGTGCGTTAAAGCTTGCACAAAATCTGCTTCAGTTCAAACATATTCCTCCCCTGTCCTCTGGTTTTCCTCCTGCTTGTGGTGCACTGCTCTGTACCTGCTGCAGCTCCTTCCCTTTTTCAGGTGGCACAGAGTGTTACAGGGCAGGCCAGAACTGGGGGGGCAGGACAACAAAACTGCTCAAAACCCAACTTTTGTTAAGCTTACGATTCCCAAGAGACGTTAACCAGATTCAGTTGTCCCATAGGGGATGATCCAAAGCCTACATTCATGTAGGTGTTATTAATGTTTTATGACAGGGTGGGGAATGCCAGCCGGTGTTTTATATGGGTCAAAGCCAAATGATTATTTTTATTTTTTAATGTTTTGCTTTTGTAATATTTTACTTTTCAATATTTTTAATAACAGCCACGTGCATTAGTGCATCGCCTGCCAAAGGTATTGGGAAAACTTTCAGCTGGGGAAAAGTTCCTGGCTCCTGATTTATGCCCTTAAAGATGATAAAAAATACTCCAGCTCTCCTGTCACTCACTTGGACCTGAGGGCTGCCTTGTGAACTCACATAGCAACACCTGTTTGCTCAAGGTGGGACAGTAATGAGCCGATACGCCTGCAGGTAGGGCCTGGCTGCCTGCCTGCTCTCGAGGGGAAGGGTTTCGTTTAATTATAACATAGCTCCGGCATCGCAGGCAAAAGCTGCTGTTGGTAGAAAGCTGCAGGAAAAAATTCTGCGACAGAAATAAGCCTGTACTTGTGTGCTGGGCAAAGCGTGCTCCCGGAGCTTTGGGGAGCTTGCAGTTGGATGTTAACGGCTCAGTTTACCGAGCACTGCTCTTGTGAATTGTGGAGCCCTCTGTATTTTTGTCTTCCCCTTCCCCCCAGCCTGGAAATCGGGTGGCTGCTGCTGCGCAGCGTGGGTTTCAGCGCCAGAGGGACAGCTGGCTGTACAGAGATTACCAGAGGAAGGTTTAGCAGGAACGTGGGGCTCACCACGCCAGCATCAGCGCATTGTTGTCTAGAGAGCAGCATCCTGCCTGCAGCAGCAGCAAGTACAGGTGCTTCCTCAAGTCTCCTTCTCTCCTTCCAAGCATTTATTTTAGGACCCGAGCCTGCAGCACCTTGCTGCATTGTCCAGCGGTGTTCCAGCCGTACAGTCGCTTTTCTTCCCTGAAGCTGTAAAAAATCTGCTCTGGGCAGCTGAACAGGCTTCGGTGGCAGAGGCGTGGGTAGTTCTAGAAAGACTGAAGGCCAGCTTTCAAAAAGACCAAAGCATTTTAGGCTCAACTTGAAGTCTCCTGTAGCACCAAAAGTCTTGTGTAAACACAGCTCTATTGATATAAAGGGGTTCACTGCAATACACTAGCAAAAGCCCTTCTGTATCAATACAATAAGGAATTCTGGGCTAGGGACAGGTTGTTGTTTTAAGCAAACCAGTATAGTTAAAAGCCATAAATATTTTAAATGTATTTATGACCTAGGGAGCGGTGTGCCAGGCATTTCCAACAGCCCGTGTGTTTTTGGAAACCCCAGCTCCAGTTGGGAAGCGTTGACTTCCATCACTTCCCCTGAATTTAGCACCGCTCGTGGCTGGATTTGTTGCCCGTTTGTTCCCCGGGGTGCTGGTGATGGCTGGTTGGGTTTCCAGCTTGCGCCTCGCTGGAGCCGGGGCTGCAACGAGCTTCTCCCACAGAAATTGTCCTCAAATTACTATATGACTCAAAACTTGTGAAAATACAGCATCAAAACAAAGGCAACATTTTGAAACATTTAATGAGGGGATGGAGTGGGAGGAGAAGAGAACATTGATTCAAGTGGAAAGGAATTTGGAAATGCAAGAAATTTAAAAAAAGAGAGCATTTGTATGAATGTTATCAGCAGTTTGCAAAGCAGGCAGGCAGACGACTCAGATTGAGGATATATATGCAGAATTGACCTTTTAATTTCGTTTAGAAGGAGCGAGGGTAGGAGCTCCTGCCCCTGGGGGACGGCTGACGTGTCGTGGACCTGATGGCATTTTCAGGAGCCCATCTCAACCTGCAGGGACTGGTCCTGCACTCGGCTGGACCCCCAGGTACCCGGCCCCCGGCATCCCGCTGGCTGGGTGGCCGCATCCCCGGGCCGTGCCAGAATCCTCAGCACCAGCAAGCGAGGCGAAACAGAGTGTCAGGAGTGGGTTGCTTGAAGAGCCTTATGGCCAGGGCTTCGCTCGTAGCACAGCACGCTTTTTTGAGCCCTCCCCTCGCCCGCTGCTAAATACTGGATGAGCATTCCCGTGTACGGGTTGCTTTGTCGAGTGAACAGTCAGTCTTGAAAACGAGTGACGAGAAGCGCCCTTCTTTTCATGCGATAGTAATCTGAGACTTTTCCGTTACATGAGGCTCTCGACAGAAGCTTGTAATTCCACCAGCTTTGTTCAGGGAGATACCACCGGCCTCCTGGCCGCGGAGGTGCCCCGGGCACGGCGGCCGGGCCCTGCAGCCAGCTCTCCCGGCGTGTCAGGCGCTGCCGAGCGGAAGGAGTCGCTTCGGTGTTTCAGCCGCCGTCTGGCTCTTCCCCTGCTCCGCCGCCCCTTCGCCCTTGGTACAGCCTTCGTTTCCTCCACAGTGCCGTATGGTAATCAAGTGACATCAGCCTCCACCCGGGTGGCTGCTGATTATGTTACAAACCAGCAGAAAGGTCTGAGGTGTGCGCGGCTCCTGCAAGCGCCGACAAGGACGGCGGCGCGTGGCTCCCTGCTGCTTTTACCAGGCGGAATCGCAAGCTGGCTTTTCTTTGATTGAGTTTTGCCAGCGCTGGGAGAGCGTTTGAAACCTGATTTAAGCACTTGAGAGTTGCCTGGAGTGGAGTGGGGAAAAAACGGGACACCAAAAAAAAAACGGGACACCAAAAAACCCTCCTGGTGCTTTAAGTTTGAACCCGTTACAGACAGCTTACCGCCAACCCACACGGCTGGATTTTGAACTGAAGCTGTTATTTGCTTAGGGCTCAGCGAGAGCGTTTTCTCTAGGGACTGAAGCCAAACTTCTGAGGAAGCTGGGATTTACCTGGATGTATGGTAGAGAAACCTGTGGTTTCTTTATGCTGCAGTTCATCGTATCCCTGTGTTACCTGTAAATGGAATTACAAAAATCAACCAGTATGCCTGGGCCCTTGTCCCCAGGATATGCAGCTCAGGTGCCGTATAACTATAATCAGTTAGAAGGACGATTCAAGCAGTTGCAAGGTAAGCCCGTGCTGTTTTTTTTTTCTAAGTGTTGCTACGATATGATCCCCATAAACATGTTAGCCTGGGCTTGTTCTCGTTGCATCAATGCTTTAATGATAACAGAGGCCAAAAGCAGTGCTATGGCACCAAGCTTTGCGTGCTTTCAGGAGGTACAGTGCGACTTTTATCCCTGTGAAGGTGTCCTCAGTCTTACAGCGTTACGGTGTGTGTTCAGTGCTGAGCCACTCAGCCGTACTAACCAGACCAAGTCACTTTAAACAGTAAGGGGGAGAGCGAGGAAGTGGTTTTTCTGTTTATTTTTGCCTTAAATAAAACACAGTTGTAACTGTGGAAACTAATTGTAAAATCGGAGCTTTGTTTGGGTGCAGTTTGCAGTACAGCACCTCTTTCTATCTGCCTACCTGCACCTTCTAAAGACAGGTAGCTTGATTTCTTCAAATCAGGAGCATAATTTCCAAACAAGCTGCTTTGCTTGATTTCGTGTTGATAGTAGATCGCTCAAAAAGCATTCACATAATTCAATGTTTCTAATTTTCTTTATAATGTACTATTCTACTTCTAGATAATGTCCTGCAGTGCCTCCCCATTACCTTCTCTACCTGATGGGAAGAGAAGCCAGGGGTTTCTTTTGAGGAGCGGTGGCGTGCTGGATAGAGGGTAGGCCTCTGAGCTGTGCTGGGAGCCCGGGCTCTCAGCAGTGCCCTGGAGGAGTATTGGGCCCAGCGTCTCCCTGCCTCAGGCGCTGCTGCTTCCCTGTGCAAGGCAGGTCTCAAGGATGAATGAACTCTGGCATTGCAGTTTCAAAATCAGAAAGAATTCTTAGCCAAAGCCAAACCTCCTCCTTCTCTACATCCATGTGGCTCTGTAAATAAGCCTGGAGCACAGTGAAGTTCATCCCTTCTGTGCAAGTTTCTTATTTTACTGTGGTCTGTGCCACAAGCGTGGTCCTGTGGTTCCCTTCCAAGAGGGAGGAAGAGCCTTGGTTAGTGCAAAGAATGTTCCTATTTGTTGGCTTAAGGAGGGAGGCAGAAAAATCTTTCATTCATACTACTTTGTTTATCTCATAAACTGGCTCGCAGTAATGGCTGCATACTGGATGTAATAAGATAAAATGACAGCAACTTAAACACTGGTAACTTAGGCATTCATCAGGCAAGGCATGGAAAATCCAGGCTCCAAACTTGCACGTGAGGGAATACGTTAGAGGCTTTATCTTGGACATCTGTCAGATCTTAGGCTGCAGTGCTCACTTTAAAAAGAGTGCGGTAAGTCTGTGGCACAGGGGAAAAAACACTGGCACATGCCTCTTTCTTTGCTGGTTAAGTTAGCAGTCTAAAGAAGGCAGATTTTATCATTTTCAGGGTCACTGCTTCAGGAATCCATTATCTGTGTGTTTACATCACGTTGAAAGAGGAAAAGAGACCGCAGTGTTGAAAGCACAGAAAGCGAGTTTTTCCTTCAGTGGAATGCGGTGTTGACTTGGGGGAGGAAGGGGGATTGCAATACTCCCCTTAAATTTACTGCAATTTCCTGTAACGAAAGAGATAAAATGCAGGGAGATCTGAAAAGAGGGACTTTGCAGTAGACCATCCATAGCTGTTTATTCATGCTGCAGAGAGGACAGACAGGCTTGAAAAGTAGCACTGACAATGATCTCAGCCAGGGTGGAGCTTCAGTACAGGAAATGTTTTAAATTATGCACTAGATACTCCCTGAAATGCTAAATAACTACACAAAATATTGTGTGCTGTAAAGGGAGTGGCTTAACTGCAGACACAGAGGTGTCTTTCCTTAGATTAATAGCTCTTTGTTTGGAGAGTATCTAACAGCCATTATTTGGTAGTTGCAGAAATTTCAAGTGACTTCTGTCTCCTGCTAGGGGCTCCGGTAACATCACAGGGCCTTCTGTGGCACCGCAGGCTGCTCCATGCATCCCAGGCTTAGACCCAGCCCGGATGAGCTGAATACATGTGGGACTTTTAAATTACAATTCTGTCACCAGTTGGAAGGTGTACAAACGAATAAGACATTTAAAACATTTTTCAGTCTCTGCTAAAAGGTATCTTTAAAGCTTTCCTTCCTTCTTATCTTTGTGCTTTCCCCCTTTATAACAGAGTTTCACCCCTCTTGCCGCTGGCAGCATGGCTTAGCACCATACAGGGTACCTTAGACTCCACCTGTGTTCTTCCCACACTGAATTTACCCCTCATTTCTCACAGTTTCTGAGAGTATTCATGTGAATCTATAGCTTTGCGCTAGCCTGTAGCAAGGTGTGGTTCAGGCCTAGTGGAGGTTGGAAACTTTCCTCGAGAAAAGCACTTTAAGAGCACATTTTGGCTAAAAGTACAGAGAACGAGTGCTCAGGCCTTGTACCGAGCAGAAGTGTGAATCAGAAATGAGATGAGGATACTTCTCTGATCTCATCTTTCCTAAGGTAGCAGACACAGTTGATTTGGCACTGTAAGTCTCACTTGAGAAGGAGAACCAGGAGACAACCTAATTCTGCCCTAAAATGCTAGCGACAAAGCGAATTCGGATGCAGATTTGAATGACCACTTAGGCACTCTTACATTCCACCTCTGTTAAGTGCCTTGAAGTGGTGATTTTTATAAGGAAACTCTTGTTAAACTTGGTGGTGGTGGCTGGCAGAGCCTTTCAGGCAGATTTTCCAGCCCTGTGCCACAGGGGCATGAAGCCTGCACAAGCTGTGGGACTACACTTGGGCAGGGTCGCCTTGCAGGGACCCCCTGCCATTCTCCTCCAGGGGCCCAAGTGAAGCAGGAGGTGGCAGAAGATGCTGCTACGAGTGCATCAAGGCTGTTGAGGTGTCAAAAGAAACCCTGAAGTCCCTGTGTGGTAACAGAGAAGCAGAACCTGGTGGCAACAGTGTAAATGGTGCTACAGGGAGGCATGTGTTTAAGCGGCTGTGGCTAAAAGGGGAAATCCAGATCATCAGCAGGACTCCTCAGCGTACTCAGTCCTTGTGCTCAGGAGGATGTTAGTGCAGGTGTGGAAAGAAAAAATGCTTTCACGAGTTCTGTTTTCTTTTGTAAGCTTTGTTAGTTCTTATTATGGTTTGTTCGCCCAGTCCTGGAATGATAAGCGAGAGATTGTATCAGTGGTTGCTATCATCTTAAACCTAGGTGTGGAGCTTCAGTTCTCACGGCTGGTTGTTCAGCAAAAAGGGATCGTGTTGTAAGGCTGGAGTAACTCTGCAAGTAAAGACAGGACCCCAAAACTTGTTTGTGGAAAATGTGTTGCCATGTAGCTTATGCAGGGTATGTCCATGGAGGAAATTCATCCTGTTCAGCTGAGGACTTGCGTGACAAGCAAAACAGATAGGTTGTAACTGCAAACCAAGACATCACCAGGGCTGCATTAACATTCCAGGATCCTGGGGGGGGGGCTGGAGGGGTTTCAGGGTTGGCAGGAAGATGCAAGTCAGGAATTTGCAAGTAGATCCCCGCAGCTGTATCACCTTCCACAGCAAAGGTGAAGGTGCCTGAGTGGCAGTGCCAGGGGAAGCCGTCAGGGCGAGAGCAGCTGTCATCACTGCTTGCGGGCTCCTTCCCACCTGGCTAACAGGACAGCGTGGTGTTTGTTAACGCTGCTAGCAGTTAGTAGCTTGGTGGCTTGTTCAGTTCCTGCAATGTAGTTGGGAAGCTGGGCCTCAGCTCTAAGGCTGGGCCAGAGGTGCGAGACTTCAGAGGTAATCACAAATCTGAACTCCCAGGGGAAGGGAGAGGGCCAGATATGTGCTCCTGATAAATCGCCTGGGGAAAGCCAGCTTCCAGAGGAGCTGGGTGCTGTACCCTGCTGTGTGGTACATTCTGGTTTTGTTTAGTTTGTCTAATGTTGGATTTTAGGCAGAAATATAATTTGTTCCCTGCAAGAAAGTCTCATCCCCAGATCTCTGCCTGTGCCCAAGGACCAAGAGGGAGCTGCTGCTGGGAACTGACAAGTGCGTCCGAGTTGCACAAGGACTGGCCTAGGTTAGGGTAGTGAGATCTCCTGCTACACCCAGGATCCTCTGAAGTTATGTGGGTGCCCTTTGAAAAGAGTTTCACCAGCTGCGCTCCTTGTTGCAAGATTTATGTGCTAAAGGCTTTCACAGTCGCTTGCTAGCAGTGACTTGCATAGCTACAGGCAGCGATTGCTGAAGGACATCCTACTTTGTCTACCAAATTGGTCACTGGCACTTCTTGTCATGGCAATTCCCATTAAAGGTGAAATGGGGGAAGGTTTAATTTAATTTTCAGATTAAATGGGTCTGGTTTTTTTGTTTGTTCCCGCCCCCCCCCCCCCCCACACACAGACCCACATAAATTGATTGCAAATATGTCCATATTCTTCTGGCAAATCTTGCTTGGTTTTCTACTGTCGGCAACCGTTCCAAAATCTTCATGTCACAGCATACTTCAGGCTTCTGTTTTCAGTGAACACGTGGGCACGACATAAATGGTTGGAAACCCTATCAGATTTGTAAAGACTTAAGTGATTGCAAATGCAGCATGCATGTCTGTGATAGCCAGGCCCTTATTCTTTCTGCTGTAAAGTCTTACTGCAGATATGAACATTAGACTCAGTTTTATGGCATTTTAGCTATCTGCAACAAAGATGGTAGCTGAATATTGGTGAAAGTCATCTTTGTCTAGAAATGTTTCAAATGGACAGTTGTTAGGAAAAGGTTATAAAAAGCGATCTTGCTTACTAATTGAGTGTGTAATTTCAGGATTTAACTTGGAGAAAATGATTGGGTAAGTGTTGCAGCTAACATATCCAAGTTCTTTTTCAAAAGGAACGTTTTTACCAAATCACTTGCTAGGCCTTTTACTTGACTCTTGTCTCTTCAAAAAATGAACCAGTCAAATGTAAACTTTCCACATCCTCCTACCTTTCTTTACCAGTCTGGGGGAAGCTGTGGCACAGAACTGATGCAGAATCAGCGAGAGGGCTGTCAGGGCTGCCTTATCATTGCTGCCCTCTCCAGAAACAAGAGCCTACCATTACACTGTTGAAACTGTGGAATGACAGAGACACTCTCTTATTTATGCCTGGACCTAAATGTTGCAGCAAGGGATGGGAAATCAGTTTCATGCCCTTCATCTGGGGAGGGACCAATCAGACCAGTATGGCTGGAAGTGAAAGTCATGTTTAGGTGATCATGCTTGATGTCTTATTAATTTTGTTACACGTAAGCTATCTAATTGTGCCACCACAGTAATTTTTGTCTAGGTGATATATAGCAAGCCCACAGAAGAAGATTTTGTGTAGGTTCTGGATTAGTTTGTCTGTGAAGGATAAACTTCAAAAACACCCAGGAAATTAAAACATTTAAACCCTTTGCTCCCGTTCTGTACCAGTCATGATATTAAAAACAAAATGTAAGTGAGATTTTTAGGAAAACTTAACAGAAAGTTCTTGCCAAAGTTTTTCTTTCAGAACAAGTGGTAAGCAGTAAACATACTAGTTTGTTAATATTGACATGTTAGTGTATTTTCTGTTTTTCAGGGTTGTTGAGGACAGAATGGCAACTCCATCTTTTCTGCTAGATAAACTGCTACTGTGGCTCAAGACTAAGTGAGGGCTAAGATGTTTCTTACTGTTAAAGAAATAAAATAGATCTTGATAATCTCCTAGGTACCGAAGTTAACAGTTTTATCCTAAACTCCTTTCTCTTTCTAAAAGCTCTGAAACCTTTTTCATGTCTTCAGAGTTCTCAGAAGTGTCTCCTTTGGGTTGTGAGTTTTGGAACTTGGGGAGATGCAGAAAGCAAATTAAAACAGCACAGAGTGTTTCTGCTAATATGGTCACTGTTGATCCAGTTGAAAAAGTAAACGTTTGAATTGGATTTGGCTCCTCACTGAAATAACTGTGAAAATTCACAACTCTGAACTGTTGCCTGCATTTTTTTTTATTTATTTATTGTATTCTGTTCACTTTCTATTTAGATCGCTTGTAGCATTTGTTTCTAACTATTCGGATAAACAACTTAATTTTAAAACAAACTGAAAACTCTGGCTCTGGAATATTAAAAAAAAAAAAAAAAAAAAAAAAAAAGGCAGTTTCTGTGTACCTCTGTGGCTCTCAAATTGTGAAGTAAACAACACTTGTAAGCAGATACGTTCACACGTGATGGTAAGGTGATCTTTGAATACCCCCAGGGCAATTTGTTGCCAGTTAGAACAGTGAAATGATTTGTGTGATGTACTTAACTGGTGTAAAGCCCCGTAGCTCTGGGAATCTGGAAACACAGCAATTTGTGCTAGCGCTGGAGCTGGCCTTTTGTGTTTCTGCGCTGGATGCGTCTAATCAGCTAAATGCCCCAGACAGTCCCAGTGTACCGCAGGCATGTTGTAACCACGTAGGAGTGCAGGGTCCTATTCCAAATATTTCTTCTGTCCAAGAGCCCCACTCAAACTGACTGTAGGTTTTTGCCACTAACTTCTGTGGAAAGTGAGTAAATAAGACTAGAGATGGAGATGGAAGTGGTGGTTAAAAGCCAGAACAATGATAGGATTTCATTCTTGATTTTTTTTTTTTCTGAAATCTGTTGTGTGAGATTGTTCTTTTTCTTCTTCATTTCTTTCTGTCTTTCTGTTTTCTCCTGGGTGTGTGCTTTGATTATTAAAGTGGGTGAAATGCTACCTAAGCCAAGGAGCCAAGCTGAAGAAAATAAAATAGCTGATTTGCAGCATGATTCACAAAATCCATGTTTCCTATTGCTTGTACTAACCTACTCTGCTGTGGTGCCACAGTGCAGGGGAACAGGAAGGTGCACGTACCTGCCGCTTATGCGCGCGTCCTGAATTTCATGGCAGAAGTCACAGTAACTTCTTCACAGTGGTGAGCCATTTGATTCAAAGAGTGTTTGATTGCTAACAGCTCTGAAGACCTTTTTGTTCCTGTTTCAGTTGCATCAGGAAGTATTAAGTATCAGCTATTCAGTAGCAGGGTATGACAATGACGTTTTTCCTTATATGAAAATGAATTATCTCTACTGAGTAAACAGGACTGGGAAAACTGTTAAGCCTATTATTGGGAATTAGTCTCTTAACTTTAAAAGCTGTGGTGAAAGACAGAGTATCAAGTAAATAAGGTTTTAGAGTCTACTTTGCTCTTCCCACAGGAAAGCCAAAGTGGAATTTGATGTGGAAATGAGCACCAGGGCTGGCAGGTACCAACCCATCGCCTGCCTGTGGGGCTGTAAGGAGACAGGTCAGCCGCTAGCTGGGCTGCTGGGGCTGCTGCTGGCCTTTTCGGAGGGTCACTGGCAAGACAGCACGGCCTGTGGCCCCAGCAGGCCTGGGCTCCCTGCCTGGCTCTGGGTAGGAGGGCTTTGCTCCTGGTGTGCCTTCAAGCGCATTTCAGTCACGCAGGGACCAGACTGGAGCTGGCATTTGCACCTGAGGCAGTCCTGGCCCTGCTGTCCTCCATGATAGCCTGAAGGCAATTAAGGAGGGCGTATAAGGACAGTCTAAAATCGCTGGCTGCTCCTAAAAATGCACACAGCAGAATCCTTCCATCCCTTTCAGAGGAAGGAACACAAGCACGACTGTGACCAATCATGCTTGTTACTTTGATGTGGAGCCTGAGGTCACGGTGGCCGGGAGAGCCCACGTTAACACAAAGGCCTTGTACACTTGCTGCTGGAACGAGAGTATCCCGGGCTGAGAGCTGCCTTTGTTGGAAGAGAACTACTGTAGCCAAACTAATATTAACCGCTCTCCCTAGCCAGGCTGAATGCCCCACTGTTTCCCTTAGAAAGAAGCTTAAAGAAAAAGGCCCTTCAGTTTTCGAGGGGAGCGGCGCAGTCAGACTGGCATGCATGCAGAAATTGTAGCAGAGTCCAGAGGCCGTGTTCATGGCTTCTCAGAGGCCTTGTGAAAGGTCTGGCATTAGCAAGCGGCCTTTTCCCCGAGATGACTGGAAATGTAGATAATGCCGTGTTCAGTCAAGTTGGGTTTGTTCATAAAAAATGAGAACTGGAACTCCTGGCAGCGCAGGCCCAGCTACGCCAGCAGGACAAGCTTGCACTTGACAGGGTCAGTGCTGTGTGTGACCTGTGCTTTGGTAGAATATCCAGTTCTGCATGGCTTGCAGTAAAACACCGCTGAGCTCGGGGGGGAGGTCATAAATATGATTTCTCATTTACAAATTTTGTGTATTCCCTGCCTTAGCAAGCAGAAGTATCATCCCAGATGGTGTTGTGCAGGAATCGGTTTGTTGTTCCTTGCAGAGACTGCAAGCGTCTCTGCCTTGGGTGTTGTCACAGTGGCAAGGCAAATGTTCACAAGGCTCGGTGTGGGCTGGGGCGGCTGGGTTTTGTTTGTTTCGGATTTTCTTGTCTGTCTGGTTTAGTTTTATCAGAACTGAGTTTTCAGGTAGAATAGCTAGAGAAACATGCAAAAGAGTGAATAAAGTGTGGTGCCAAGGTACAGAAATTATCTGTGTTACCACAGGACTCTAATCACAAGCAAGGGGTGGCCGTACGTCTCTGAAGACTGAACTGAGCCTTGTTAAAAGAGACTGAGTCTTTCTGAACGAAATAAACTCTGTCTGCCCAGATTTTTCTTGATAAAAACCCTCTGGTGTAGGAAAGATAACTACATTTAACTCAAGGGCTTGGCAAACTCTCCAGGAAGCCAGTCAATCTGCAGAGCCCCCCTCTCTGATGATCTAAGCCAAGGGAGACCCATCAAGGGTAGTGAACGCACACAATGGCTCAGTCCTCTCTTGGGAGATCTTGTCTCTCAGATTCAGGTCTGCTCCCTTGTTCTTCTCAAATAACTGCTTCTCTTGGGGTTCAGCTTCTCCAGGATGGCCCCGTACACTGGGTTCAGTCCTTCCTTTCCCCTTACAAATAAATAAATAAATAAATAAGCCAAGTGTTTGTTTTGCCCAGGCACTGCTTCCAGTTTTTTGAATATGATTTGGTTCCAGGAAAAACAGGAGAGTGATAAGATGGCTGTCTCATCTGCAGTCAACTGACTACAGTTTGCTTTGGGTAATTATTAATTTTGCATCTCGTTTAATATCTTTCCTTGGTTATCTCCAGGGAAACTAGACTTACTCTGGTAGTTCAACTGCCTTTTTTTTCAGGGTGTGTTCCTCTTTTCAGCTTTTCCAGGTTGTCTGGCAGTATAATGAAAGAGATTGCTCTGAAATTGCGGATGTGACTGTACTTTGATTGCATGAGTCATGGTCGTTACAGAATGACGATTCAGTACAGCTCTGAATAAATAGGGAGGTGTCTGGAAACGTCAGACATCGGTTTGGTTCTGAACTTGTGACCTCTGCGCTATTCTTGTGCATTGGGGAGTTAGATAATTTGGGCTAACCCTACCTTTAAGTGCTCAGTGTCGCAAGTAGCTTAAATAAAGGAAGTTCCTTGGGGCAGAGGTGTCAGCACCCCAAGCGGGGCTGTGGGGAGCATTTCTCCTCTTGTGCCGCACTGAGGGGCCAGGGCTGCAGAGGAGACCTTGAGGTATATGGTGGGTCTTTGGTGAAGGGACCAAAGTGTGGTTGATTGAGGCTCTGATTTGGAGCCCAGAGGAGGAGGAAAGGATGTTTTACCTGTGATGGTGGGGATCACATTTGCTTTCTCAGAGGTGATTTGCACCCCTTCCTTTGCTGTCTCCCCAGGCTTCACTTGCCCTGTAGGGCGTGAGTTGCATTTTGTGCTCCTGGCCACACCTAATGACCAGAGAGGTTTCACATCCAGCACAAGGGAGTTGTTTTAGACAAGTGACAGTGCCTGTAGACAACTCCTCGATTGTGCCCTAGGTGACATCCTGGCCACTGCCCCTTCTGCAGGTGCCCAGGTAATCCAGCAGCCTCCAGGAGAAGGTTGTGCCTGGACGTGGTTTTTGGTGCTGTCCCCTCCGTCCTTATGGAGGCAGTTCACCATGGGAGACATGGAAGCTGCGGCGTGTGTTTTTCCACAAATCCATTGCTACTGACACACTACTGAATCGTCTCTCTCTCTGCCTCCTCCCCACCCCCCAAAATTAATAAGTAAATAATGATAACTAAAAGGAGATAGCATAAAATCCCCATGATAAAAATCTGTTTTACAGGAACAGTTGCTCCTAATGGGCAGTCGCACTGATGCTTGCAAGCACATGGAAGCTGATGATGTTCTTTGCCACTTGAGAAAAATGTTTATTCACCCTCTGTGCCTGGGGCCAGCCGTGTTACCACTGTTCCCTCATTGCACACATTTCTTTTTAGTAAAAGCAGCCTTGAGTTGTCCTGGAGAACATGCAGGGCATAACGACACCTGACATGTGAAGTCTTTGGCTGTGCATGTGCATGTTGGTGGGGTGCGCTCCACAGGGAAGGAGAAGAAAGACCAGCACCTGCCACTTGTCACAACACAAAATAAAGCAGCATCTGAGAGGGATTTTTTACTCCCAGTATTTTGCCTGACGGCCTGAAACGACTGCACAGCACAGTGCAGCCTCGGCAGTAACTGGTCAGCAGTCTGGGTACGGGGCTCTCCTCTACCTCTCCTCCAGTCTGCATGAGCGTGGCCGACTCCAGCCATTTCCTAGCAGAGTTTTCAAGCGTATGCTTGTGAGCTGCCTAGTGCCAGAATGCCTTTTGGCATCAGGTGCAAGCCAGTTCTCCCTTCTGGTTTAGCTCCTGTTGCCAAGTTTCAATATATTTCCTGGGCACCAGCTGCAGGTCACTGGGCTTCGGGTTCAGATGTATTCATGGAGCTTGTTCTTGTGCATTTGAGTTAGGCTTAAATATACTCGTGTATTTGGAGACCTATAGACACTGTGCTGTCACATCTTGCACTTGGGGAACACGCAAAGAAAGTGCACATGGTCTGCGTAAGATGATATAAATGCATTTTCATGTTCTGGAGCTCTTGCCTCCTGCTGGATTTCAAGCCATTTCCAGCCTTTGTATTAGTTAAATTATTTCACAACTGCCTGTGTACACATGTCTCTGTGCAATTTGGCTAAGGTGTATGAGGTTATTTTGGGGGTATAAGCACACAGTGAGTTCAAAGAGCCTGTTCACATGCAGAAGGCAAACGTACCATAGTTCTGTGCTTAACTGGCCCCTGAATTATATAAAGGCATTAATGTCACAGTAATAGACACTTGGAGCATTTATCAGGCACTCAGCTTTCAGGTGTTCTTGAGCTCCGTTTCTCTTATTGATCACTGTATTTCATAGAATATAAAATACACAAACAAGCAATGCTTGCCCCCAAATAAATAAACCAAGGCACAAAAAAGCCTCAAACACTTAAATTCCATCTTTGGGGGGTGGAGGGGAAAGCTGGAGTGCAGACCTCCCCACAGCATGACTAAGGTGGCATCAACGAAATGTCTTTGGTTGAGCTGTTGGGTGCTTCTTCCACTGCTGGCACGCACTGAGCTGGTGATGTTTGGCAGTTACGTTCTCTCATTGAATTAAAAATTAAAGTAAGCTAAAGGTAAATTATTGGAAGTTCTCATAGATAACTTCAAGAGAAGCCACACCTTTGTAGCGTGGAGAGCTTTTCAGTATGTGCAGTCAGTGCGTTCCTGATCCAGTACGACTCACGAGTCCTCTTCAAGACCAGAAAAACAAGTGATGTTTCTGAATGAAGATACATATTTAAGACGTTCAAAGTATAAATTTACTCAACTAATTCCTTCAAATTTGCGCCACCTTTTAAATCTCAGAGAGATCATCTAGAGTTTCAAACAAAGGGAGTTTTTGCATTTTTCTGCTACTGCTTTGAAAGTTGTTCTATGGGCAAGTTCCTCTGTACTAGCAAAGTATTTGTTTTTTCCCCACTCTTGCATAACTCCAAAGGTTGAAATGATTTTGCTTAAACATGCCCCATTATTCCACAAAAGCAGATCAGTAAATGACCTTTGGATTGGAATCAAGGAAAATTTTGAGGTGAGGAATTAGAATTTGTGTGCAAATCGTTTGTAACTCAGAAGTCACAAGAAAGTTGGTATGGCATGAAAAGACAGATTTTTTTTATTTTTTTATTTTTGGTAATTACCACATGAATTTCATAAGGAAGACCATTAATGTATGGAGTGACTGATTGCAGTGTGCGTATGTTAAAGTTTACATTGTGTTTGCATGTTCTGGAGCTTTTCTGCAGGAATTTACAGGGGAAGGCCCAAGTTGTGCCGTTCTCAGACAACTTCAGCTGGAGCTCTGCATGATGGATTTGCAGATTAGAGCCAGAGAAGATTAGGGGTTTTTCCTCTAATGCTTCTTATTAGCAGGTTGTTTCAAATCTCATTAAATTTCATTCATTTTAAAAACTCCCTTCTTCGAAATAGCTGCATGTGATAAATAACATGGGTTCCTTCGGTTATACAAGTAATTGTCATTGTAATCTGCTGGGTTTTTATTGGTGATAGTCCTCCTGCTTTTGTCCTGGGGGGTGCCTTTGGGGTTTCAGTTTAGATCCCAAGCACGCAGAGCCATGGCCTGGCTTACCTGTGGTGCTGCTGCTTTCGTTCGGCAGCCTGCTGGCACAATGTCGTGTGTCTGCCTCTACACTACAGCCTGCAATTACCAATAATAAATTGTTCTGTGACCATGGAAACTGGGTGAACTAAGCGCATTGTTCAGTAAGGCTATAAAATCGGCCTGTTAAAGGGGAACTGTTATTAATACCTGATCAACACAGTGGTTGTTTAAATACATGTTTTTCCATGTAAAATATTTCTATGATAATGAAAATTATAATTTAACAGCAACTAATTATAATGATAACATCTCTTAGTGCCCAGACTTAATATTTTGAAAAGATTAAATGCATTCATCATAGATTTATTTTCTATTCATGCTTTTCTGTCATTGAAGTGAAATTAGATTTAAACATGAAACCAACAAAGGTTTGGCATTTCTTTCATCTCCTCTTCTTTCTGATTGCAATGAGTTTTTAAAGAAGCACAGTGAAAACATCCCACAGCTTTGACTTTTCACTCCACGTAACATCTCAACCTGTGCCTCAGGTGAAGGAAAAGACCCTACAGCTCTCTGGAACCCCTCAGTGGGATTCCACGGGAATGCTGGCAGTTCATTTATTGGCCTGTTTGTTTGCAGTTGCCAAACTTCTTAGAATCATGGGATTCCTTGGGTTGGAAAGGACATGAGGAGTGCGTTTGGTCTGACAATCCTGCTGAATGCCGGGGTAGGTTCAGGAATGCGGAGGGTCTTGTCCTGCAGAGATCTGAATGTCCCGAAGGATGGCCCACAGCCTCTGTGGGCTCGTTGTGGTGTCTGGACACCTTCCTGGTGGGCACATTCAGCCTCACACCAGCAGCAGGTCTTGGGTTGAGGTGTTTGCCGTGCCTGGGTTGGCTCCGTAAGGGAGGGTTCTCAGTGTCCATTCCCCTGTCTTCACGGGGAATGTGGAGTCCTGATGCCCATCCCTTACTGACTCATCTCTGCTCCACAATTATAACTTCATATTTCCAAATACCTAGCTAAGGAGGATCCCAGTCTGGCCACGTAGTTGGACTGCAGAAACAGCAGGTTGCTCCTCGTCTTGTGTGAGTTGTGTTAGCTGCAGCGGAGGAGGAGGGGGACTGGAAGAAAAAGAGTACAGCAGAAGGGAAATCATGTAAAAACAAGCCAAACACCTCCTTTCTACCCATGTTTTTCTTCATCTAGATGAGTGGGAATCCACTGTAAGATCTCTGTCATTCCACTGGGTTTGCAGAGCAGGGAAAGAAGTAGGATGGACCTTAGGGAGCCAAGTTCCCAGCATGTTCTGTGCCAAGCCTTCTCCTCGCCCGTGCACCACTGCTAACCAGCCAGTGGACTGGGCACAAACAAAACTAATAGCACTGCCCCACTTCCATAAAAAGCCTTGCGTTTCCCTGCATTATGCTCCTCATGTTTTTCAAAGGAAATTGCAAAGACCCTACAAGATTGCGTGCCCTTGAAATAGGGCTGTGACCTCAGGCTCTTCATTGTGGGGTGGGAATCCCAGTGTCCGGGGACAGGCCAATGCTTTTTCCGTAGTCCTGCCAAGGAAGTGAATTGTTTGATATGCAAAGGGAAGAAACGGCAGTAGGTGTTGTAAAACACTAACATCGAATCAACCGTAAGGTGTTGCTTATTTTAAATAGGAGCAACACTGAGGTATTTTCTTGCTGTTCGTTAAAGGACCTCCATTTTAACGACATGTTGGACACCCCATAGGCTACAAAGTTTAATTTCTTTATTCCACTTCTGCTATTTTGCTGTAAAAGCCTTTTTAACATGTTGATCCAAATACAGTTTGGAGATCAGGTCTTGGGTCTCTGGGCTATTTCTCTCGTAACACACACGGAGAAGGAGAGAGGGGGTGTTTCAGCCGGGGTGGTGGTGGCTGAAGCTGCAGGGCTGGGTGTGAGTGTTCCCGAGGGCAGCACACAGAAACGTGGAACCGTTCTCATCCACGAGAAAGGGTGCCATTCTGAGCTGCTTTGTGTTTCATCCAGGAAAACCAGCAGGCATTTGGTATCCCAGAGTACCAGGAAAAAAAAGGGGAAGGTTAATGTTTAGGAAATGGGGTGAATGACACAGTGTTTTCCAGAGCAGGGGGCTGTCGTGGTGCAGGAGAGATATTTACTCAGTTTTGCATTCCAGTTGTCCTGAAGTTAAACATGCAGTTCACCGGTTTGTACTAAAGTAGAGAGAGCTGAACTGATTCTCTCTGAATCTGCTTAAATACATCAATTTTGTCTTCCAAATTAAAAAAAAAAAAAAAAGTAATCTGAATTCTTCTACCAGGTTAATCTGTTAAACCCAGATGACTTTCATGTTGCTTTTATATGCTGTGGGAGACTTTACAGCAACTTTTTGCAGATGAACGCAATCATTCTCCTACACGGATCCAACGTTGGCTTTCAGAGGGTTTATTTTTGTACTGCTGACACCAAAATGCCATAGACCCTGTGTAAAAATAAAGACAATGAAGGGACCTGCCCTTCCAGGCCCTGTAATGCTTGGCTGGCTACCGGACATTGTTCTGTGCATCACTGCATTGTTCGAGGGAGGTTTAGTGACATCAAAGAGAAAGCAGCAGAATTGTTTTTTCCACATGCTGCATTATGCAGCTTTCCCTTTTTTCTTTTCAGAGCATTTTCAGCAGTGAAAGTAGTCACGTGCTGCAATGTTTAATAGAGAAGGGGAGATATTTAATAGGATTTAGAAGCTGGCTGGTGCTTCAGAGTAAGAGAGGGCAGGTTGTTGTGCACAGCCCGGACTTGTGAACAGTATGTTGTCTGTGCAGTGGGGTCCGGAAAGCAGCAAGGGTTTTGCTGCTAATACAAATCACCAGTTGAACACAGCATGAACAAAATCACCTTGTTGCTTTGTCATCTTTCACATTTGCATTCAAGTTCTTGCCTATGTCATGTTCCAGCATGTAAAGCCTTTGGCATAATCTCACCATTTTTAACGGGGAAGTCACACCAAAGATTGCTTTCACCATAAATAACCCTAGCAAATTCAGATTGCTTTGATCAAAACCATCAGCTGCAGTCACTTCTCCATGTTAAACTGTCCAAAGTAAAATTGAAGGAGCTACTTCTTCTAAAGCTCACCCGTTGGTTTCGAGGCTCTGGAGCCACATGTACCACCTGCTGGTGCAAGATGTGGATCTGGCTTCCTGTGGGTTTTGCTCTGGGTTGTTGCTTGCCTCTTTGTGTATGTTGTTACAGACTTCTCTTTTCCATGTTCAGCCCCTTTCTTTCCATTTTTATCTACTCCTGTCTTCAGTCCTGTCCCGCTATTTGCAGCTGGAGGAAAGCAGCATCCACCTTTGGTTTTATTGTCTTACTGATGAAGGTGAAATAGTCGTGGGATGACTGAACTTAATTTCCTTCCCCTTAAGGGCACCTAATATTCCTCTTCACTGGGTGATCCCTCCTCCTGTCATTTTCTTTCCCGTTAATCTCTTCCAACATATTTTAATGTAACAGGTGCCTGTGTGCAGTGCTCATTGTGTTGTTCTCCCTGGGCTTCTTATTGCCACGTGTACTGACACAGCACGTCCAGCAGCCGTGAGGAAAGGCCATCACCTGGTGATCGTTTATCCAAGCAGATGTTTCTCCCCTCAGCTCTGCCGGTACAGATACGCAGAGGTGCTTTTTTCCCCTTGGGGTTATGTTTAGTATCGCATTTAGTATGCCCCGAGCTACCCCACTGAGCTCTCAGGTGGTTGCCAAGGGCAGCCGGGGCCTTGCTCCCTGCCTGGGTTGCGGGGCTCTGGTAGAGCCCAGCCTTGCTCTGAGCACCCATCTCTGCCTTCTGACACCGTGCTCTAGGACTAGCAGCCACCAGCATCATTCCTTTCACAAAGTGCTGCCCAGTGGAGATGTTCTGTACAAGCCTTGCCCAAGCCTACCTGAAACAAGGGAGGTTAGGCCCAAACAAAAATGACTTTGCGTTCACCAGCAGCCTTCGGTCAGGATGGCAAATGGCGATCCTGGTGCACACATGCATGTTGCTTCACGATGAATTCTTGTTTGATCACAGCACTTTGGTCCCAGTAGCTGACTTGCTGTTCTCTGAGGCATCTTTCTCAGCTGAAAAACCTTTGAGCGTGGCTGGAATTTGTGACACTGAATATTACAGGCTGCTTAACTCCAAATCCTGGCGGCTTTGAGAAAACACGCAGTGCTATCCTGCGGTAAAACCTACAGTAATGAAAACCTGCCTTACAGTAATGGCTACATCATCCCGTCAAAGCAAGCTCTGTTTCTCCCTTTGCATGGTTAGCCTGGGCTAGGATCAGAGGAATTAAGGGAAGCTGTGGATATTAGATGTCATCAGCAGAAGCAGTGTGCCTGGAGCAACTCTCCTCTGCTGTCTGAGTCAGTGTGTTTAGTAGTGCTTCACGTAGAGTGCATGCTGGCTGCGTTTGGTGCTATAGTGAAAAAATAATAATTTTAAGCCAGAAGAACGCTTCCAGCGTGGAAAGTAAAAAGGACTTAAACCTGCAGGAGACAGAGCATTTGAAGTTAACGATTAAAATTCATCCTTAATTTGCCTTGCTTGACGTATGACAGGGATCCACAAATGTTGATACTGCACAGAGCGCGCTGCCCGCCGGCTGGGCTTGGCAGGGAGGATTTGCTGCACTCTCCCCAGGCAGCTGCACATGCACTGAGCACCCAGCAGCCATCCTAGACGCTCACTGTTGCTTTCAGCTTTCCTTTTATGCTTTAATTTCTATTTTTTTTTTTCAGTAGCGTTTCAGCTGCTTTCAGAGCGCTCCCTTTGCTGATAATCCGGCTGTGTGTGGAGGCCTTTTCAGCCGGTAGCTTTTGCACACTGAAAGTCGTTGTACCTGTGCTGGGCTGGCAGCAGTGAGTGCCAAACATGCTTGCCATTCAGTTCTAAGCGGATTCAAGGTCAGTTTGTTGAAAATGTGGTTTGACCAGTATGGAAGGCAGCAGATTGTCTTGGAGCTGTTTTTAGAAAACAAGCAGCCACACAGGTAACCTTTGCCACAAGAGCGATTGGCGGTGGTGTTGCGCGAAGGGACACGGGCTGATAATGCTTTCTGGTGTGCAGGAGCAGCCGTGTCTCTCACAGCCAGCTCTCGGAGCCATGCATTTTGCAGGGCAGTTATTAAGAGATGTGCTTCGTTATCCTGGCCCAGCCGTGTCGTTCCCTCAGCGTGTAGAACAGGATATGGAGTCGGTGGCCCCCTCCTGCTGTCTTGAACAAGGGATTCAGTGACTCGGACAGGCATGGCTCTAGTCTTTCAGAAAGCTGAAACATTTTGGTCAGTTTTCTTCATCATCAAATTAGCAGAGGCAGAAATGACTCTCCTCAGACGGTGAGGGGGCTAGAAGGCTGCTTGAGATCCCCTCCAGCCCTGCTTTCTGCTAGTTGCAGTGAAAAGTTGTTTCTGTGAGTTTCAGTGAAACAAGCTGCAGCTTATTTACTAACTCCTAAGCAAGGTCGGTCCTTGATTTATCACAATCACAGAGCTGGAGCTTGCAAGCTGCCACGTGCTACTAGTATTGTCACGGGGGCTTCCGCATAAAGGAAATTTCCTTCCTAGTGTTGCTTCAAGATAAGTTGGATTCTCTATTATCAATACTGCTGTGAGAGCGGCTTCCGTTTTCCTGCTGTGCCTGTTTTGCATGTTGTGCATTTCTCTTTACCCTTGGGAAACAAATGTTTTCACAAGCTGGAGGCCGCCTGGAGCTCCACCCATATCCTCTGGTTTAGTTAATCTTCAAAATCTAAAAATGTGCTTTTGAAGGTATGAAGGACGTTGGTCAAAGCAATCACATGAGGTGCATGAACAGTGCTTCAGAGCCCAGCGCTGATGTTACAGCTCTGGTACCGTCCCTCATGGATGCACCTGGCCCCGTGTAGGTTTTTGTGTGGCACCGCACATTAAAACAGCTGTAGTTGTGTTCTGAGCTTAGCTGATCTGTCAGAGCTGCAAGTATCAGCTTTTTGTGGGTCTGTTTCTGGCTCTGAAACACAATCAAGATTCGTGGGTTTTAGTTCTACGTGTGTTTTAACCTGAAACCCTGGAGCAGAAAAAGAGTTTCAGTTTGAAAGCGTTGGTGAAAAGCATTGCAAAAACCTGCAGTCGTTGTGAAACAGCGTGTAGAAATCATCAGGCGAGGTTTTAACATGACCAGCCCTCGTCACACAGCTTCCAAGATGCGCTGGTTGTTCCCACGTTACGGGAGCAGCGCAGCCTCGAGCGGGGCGGCAGCGGCGGTGCAGAACTGGAGAGCTGAGCTCCAGGCAAACCAGTGTGGCCTTCCTGGGTGGCCGGCCCATCGGGAAGCTAACAGCTGTTGTGTCTCTCCGGTGGTGTTTTTTAGAGATAAGTTGCTGGCTGTCCCCCAAAGCTGGCAGAGATCGGGCTGCTGCAGGCCAGCATGGGGACCCAGCTCTCGGAGGCTGCAGGGGGCACCCGGGGGTCCCCAGCCCTGCGGAGAGCCCTTGGCCCTTCCTGCTGGGAACTGGGGGACAGAACAAAAAAAAAGGGAACAAAAAGCCACTGAGGGCTGCAGCAGTGAAGTTGCTCAGACACGTGAAGAGCCACCAGCGGGCTCAGCGTGTGGAGATGGCGCTGAAGCTGTTGCAGCTGCCGTCTCCGAGGGACTTTGGCACTGCTTTTATCGGGCAGCGAGCGGGGAGGAGGACGGCGCCACAGAGGATGGGTGGGGATCAGGTGCGAGGAGCAAAGATGAGAGCAAGGGTGGGGAGCTGAGGAGCCCGAAAAAACAACCGAACTCTTGAACCTCTCACTGTAAACAGGAACTAGAAGACCGCAGAAAGCGGTGCAGAGGAAACGGGAAGGTAAGAGGGGAGAGGCAGCAACTGTACGTGAACAAGTCTAAAGAAAGCATGCCTGGTGGCACCAAACGTTGGCTACCAAAGCACAGGGGGCCTCCAGCCTGACAGGGGCTGTTCCCACCCTCCCCTCCCCGATAATTCGGTGTGCTTAACAATGCTGAACAGACAAAAAGGAGTCGCTCTCCTGAACTTTCTCACGTTTCTGTCCCTGCCACCCAAAGAACACAATTCCACGTCCTCCTTTAGGCCACGGATCGTGCTGGGGTGGGGAAGCTTCTCCAGGGGACCACCCCAGGGTCGGCACCATCGGCTCCCCCCTGCTGCGAGTGCTGCCTGAGCTCTGGGCTTTCTGAGGCTTCCTTTCAGCAGCAGAAGATCCTAAGCTGGCATCAATTAGTACTGTGGCACCAAAGTTTTCACAGCCTCACACGCACGTCATGGTTTTCCCATGTCATGTTTTTTCTGTTCAAAATCAGGCTCTGACCCTTCATCTTTTTACTAAGGCCACATGGGTGTTCTTTTCCCACCCATTACTTTTATCCCGATCCTGAATTTGGAGGGTTGTTGAGAACCATAGCTTTTGACCAAAGTTTTTAATGGATGGCTTCATGGTGATATCTGATAGCTTGCTTTCTTGTTTACATAAGATTATCTGTGTCCGACTTTATCTGTAGGATCCTGTCCGTCCGTTTTTCTCTTCAGGATGAACGTAGCCCAGGGATCCGTGAAGGTTATGATTTTGTATAGAGACTGCAGCAATTAAATAAACTTGCAGAGCTGTTGGGGGGCTTGCTCAAACCAGTGAAGCTGCTGAAGGGAGCTGTGGTAATTTCCTCTGGAATTTTCTTTCAAAAAGCACTAGCCATCACAAGGATTCGTTCAGATCCAAAATGGCTTGGGCTGGACAGCGAGCTGCAGCTCTGGCCCCATGCCTGTGCTCCTCCTACGGCCTCGCAGTCTGCTGCTGCATCAGTGGTGAGGACAAACGAGAGAAGCAAAGTGTTGGTTCACAGGACGCGCTGCTGACTGATCACAAAACCCACCTTTAACGTCTTTCCAACACCCTTATTGTTTTTTAATTAATTTCGTACCTTCTAGGTGGGCAAAAGCTGTTACATGTGGAATGGTTTCAGTGTGTTAGCTCCAGGGCACTTCCTACTACATGGTCGAGTGGCAGGAGTAAGTTCAGAAAGACTTGGGAGGAACTGAAATCTTGGGGGTTTGTGTAACCAGGCAAACCACCACCAAAGTGCTCTCCCACTCCCTTTCAGGTTTCTCCTCCTTACCACTGTTCTACCATAGTATTTCTTATCTTGTTGCCTTTTTTCCTTGTCCTTGTTTCCTAACTTTCTGTCATCTTAAGCCTCAGCTCTCTTGTCACTCCTTGCCACCAGGATCAGGCTTCTGCTGCTGGCCCCATGGTCCCATGAATGGTTGGCTGCAGCTGGCTAGGAAGTGGCTAGGGTCATCCCCCCACAGCTGCCAGGGAGTGGGCACGGCCCTCCTTGGGAAGGAGAGGAGGCACTGAAGCCCCAGGAAGTCTTCGTATGAACTTTGGGATCCTTTGCACGCACCGCCACTAACCTTCTGCGTGTGTATAGCATGGTACTCAGAGTTCTCATAGCTGGACGTGTTACATTTTGGTTAGGATTTACCAGTCTTTATGTCCTGTTTCCAAAGGTGCCAACAACTTTAAAGAAACCTCTGGGAGGTTGAGATGCTCAGCTGCTTGGAAAAGCAGACCACTTCCATTTGTATGTCTAATTACGGACTTACAAGTTTGAGCACCTGTGTTGTGATGAATTTGGTCCATAGTAGTTCCCAGCTCAGTGAACTGACTTTCTGCTAACAAGGAAGGGCTTCATCCAAAACCTTTGGCAAAAGAATTTAACCACAGAGATGTATAATATTTCTGTCTGAGAGTTCTCAGCTTGGCAGATAGCTGTTTGGGAGTTTCTGAATTAATGTGGGCTGCAGTGAGCCTGTGCATTAAGAGAGCTCTCATAGCCAACGTTTGCGTGTATAAACAGTTGTGGAAGACTCTGGGAAGGGAAAGTGGAAAGAGCCTGTTTTTCTATGGTTAAAATAAATGCAAGTCTACCTCAAACATGCAGTTGCAGAAAAGTTCATCTTGATGTTGTGTAAATACAGTTACAGATGCTGAATCTGCAAATAAATGGAGGTGAGGGGGAATAAATGAAGTTTTGGTCTCTGCTTTCTTTTGTAAGTATGCTAATCCAAAGTGACCGCTGCTATTTTTAGTTCTGGATTTGTTTGTGTCTTCAAGAGCAGAAGTTGGCCTGTTCTTCCAGTGGTGGAAGATAACTCTTGAGCAAATTACTGGACAATTTGATCAGTCCCAAGTGGCTTTTACATTGCAGCTTTACAACTGACCTCTTTGCACCTTGAGAAAGCTGCTTACATGGGCAGCATGTAAGTCTGCAATCTATACTCAAGATTTATTCCATAGATAGTTACTCAGTAAAATTCCCAGTCATGATAGGAAATGCTGTGAGATAGGGAGAAAGGTGGATTTTGGGTGAAAAATCCCATTTTCTGCATTGGCTGCTATGAAAAGAAGACAGCTTCTTTCACCTATTAGATTAGATGTGTTTGAACATTGCCTTTTTGTTCAGGCACATGAACTGAACTGTCATTTATTTTGGGTAACATTGTGGTGTTTCCTTAACAGATGAACGTGAGGCAGTTCAGAAGAAGACTTTCACGAAGTGGGTTAATTCCCACTTGGCACGCGTGTCATGCAGAATTACGGATTTGTACACTGATCTTCGTGATGGAAGGATGCTCATCAAACTTCTGGAAGTTCTTTCAGGAGAGCGACTTGTAAGTGTTTGCTTATTAGTTTTCACTGTGTGTTTTTTGTTTGTTTTAGTGAATGCTTGGCACAACTGACGTACAGCAAAAATGAGTACTGAGGGTTCAACGTTGCAATTGTCTTATGTATTAAATGAAAAAAAAAAAAAAGTCTGTTGCTTCAGGAACAGCTGAATCATTAAAATATCTTTCTGTTGGTTTCAGTAGGAATCAGAGGAAGTTGTCTTTGAATGCTTCTTGCTGGTGAGATGCTGAGTGCTTCCAGCAGCATTCTGCCTGCTCCTGAATCTGACAGAAGCAGAGCACCGAATAAGCCCCATTACATGCTGCCTTCCCTAGAGCACACTGCAGGACAGGAGGACAGGTTGGAGAGAGCCAGGCCAACGCTGGGGAGCTCTGCAGCAGCTTTTGTTGTGCCGTTGGTCACATCTCCGCTGCCTAGGAATGCTCCTGGAACTATTTGAGTTCCATACAAATAGATAAGGCTTTGATTTTTTTTTTTTTTTTTTGGTTAGAGGAATACCTAAAATGAATTTTAATAAATGGGCCAAATTATTTCTTTAGGTATGATACCAGCACAAGCTGGTGGGCAAGAAAAGCTTTGTAGTAAAAAAAAAATTGCTGCTGCATGACAGGAAAATGTGTGAGGAGATGGCTGGGTATCAGCCTTTCATTCTGCTCCTTAAATGATGGCTGTGCTCTTAACTACCCAATTTAAAGCAATCTTTTCAAAGAAATACGGGTCTTTAGCTAAGACCTAAGGCTACATGAGGTTGGGACTGTGTAATCGCTTGTCATCAAGCAGTCCTATTAATGGAAGCTTCGTGGGCTAAGACTCTGGGTAATGAATTGAACATATGGCCCGCAGTGTAACATCTGTACAGTGAGGCAAGAGAGGGAGATTTCCAAATGCATCTCTGAGGGTAAAAAGGAACTCTGACATGCAGGAAAGTACCCTGTCCTGGTGTTGTGTGGGTGGAGGTAAACAATCTCAGTGTTTGTCAACTACATTTTGCCTGAAATAAGTTGCTCTGTGCCAAGTAATTTACTTCAGTGAGGTATTAGGTTTAACATGTTCACCACAGGTAGCACTGAGGTCAGATTTTATTCGTACAGGAGTAACTGAGATCCACATGCCCCATTATTCAAGGATTCGGGTAGCAACTCTGGCACCTCTATTTAGCTCTTCATATCTGCCTGCCAAGATTTGGCTTTCAGTGTCAAATAGCAGCGATGAAGCTCAGACCAGACATGTGATTCTTGCTGCATGATTCATTTACATTTTTCACTCCAGGTTTAAAAAATGCAAACAGAGCTTACGCAGCTGTTTGGGTGGGGAGGGGGGCAGGAGGCTGCTGGATCTGAACTTGCATCATCGGTTGCATATCGTGTTAGCAGCTGTCTACACTACCGTAGATTCTTATTGTAACTTCGTTATCTCAGGCTGGAGGACAGCAGTCTCTGTTTGAACAGTACATTCCACCACACCTTCCTCTGCAAACTAGAATACAGATAACGCAATGCACTAAACCTTGAGACAATTACACAAACCAAAAAAATTCCAGGAGGATCAGCACGTAGCATCCACTTGCTGATGTTCTTCAGCCTTTTGGAATTTGTTGTAGCTGTTACTGGGTAGCTTCTGACATCACCACGCCACCCAAGCAGAAATGTAAAGGCAGTGTCTTATGCAGAAAACTTAAAATTGAGACAAACATCAAATGGTAAGAAAGCAATAAACAAACTCCGAAACTCGCCTAGATAATTATTTTAATACAGTGTGTTTACTGATGCAGTAGAACAGGAGTTTTTTTCCCTGCATTTGAATCCAGGACTCTGGAGCTGGAGCCTGTGGAACAGAGTCTGGTATTTAGGATACTAATGAGGGAAGCAAGACCACTCTTCGCCCCCTGTAAGGCCTCCAGCCACGTTTGATCAAACTGCATTTTTTGAAAGCTGTTGTGATTTTTGATGATGAAAACACAGACTTCTTGAAGGTATACTGGAGAACCTCAAAATGAGAGTGCAATAAGGACATTTACATCTTTCCCACTTTGCTCAACTTGATCCCTAATCCTAGTGTTTAGTCCTTACTACATAAGGTCCTCTGTACAGACCAGTATTTGGAAATAAAACAACGGCATCAATGGTCTCACTGAGCAAAATGGAAAAGAATCCAGCCAGTATGAAAGGATAGTTGTTAATTTTGTTTGCACACGCTGTTAATCAGTTTCTTCCAAACAGAAAAATAAAGCTGAGAATTGTTTTCAGCATAAAATTGAGCATTTAGCTCAGTTTCTTCCATCACTAGATAAAGGATTAGTAAATTCCTTACAAGTCCTGGATGCCCAAAGGTCAAACTCTTTAAGCAGATTCTCTGCAGTGAATTTGGTCATGTTTCCCATTGGAAAAGGGAAGGGTTTTGATCTACAACAAATAATAGAAGGCTCTGAGTTCAGGTAAATATAATATGCAGGGCCTTCAGGATGTCTTCTTTCCCTCTGGTTAGTTTTCTGGGTCTGCGTTAGCCCAGTAAAGAATAAAGTTGTGCCTCACGTATTTCTCATGCTGAGGCTGTGCAGGAGAGCGTGTCAAGAGCAGCCACACCTTGTACAAACAGGACTCGGACAGCTCTTCTCGTGATGCAGAACAGTCAGTAAAGACTGCACGACCTGCCTGTGCTGCTGTACCAAAAGGTTTAACCTTCTGTCTCCCACCGGTGCTCTGCATTTTTTCAGGGTGACACTGGTCTGTGCAGGAATTTACAGTGCCTTTTCAGCCTATTAATAAGTTGTAGTCTGAACAGCTCCAGTAAACTGCTGTGGTCCCCATGCAGCAGAGGGTGCCCCTAGTCCTGGAGCACGAGAGGAACAGCGGCCTGCTCCTGCCATAGGGCAGAAAGTGGCACAGGTGCTGGGAGGCCTGCTCCTTTGCCAGGCATTACAGGTCCTGGGGCTGGATTTGTTTGTTCAGGTTTACTGCGTGTACTCTGCTGCCTCACATAAATCCTTGTTTGTGGGGAGAGGTCTTGCTGATTGCTTGCAGGTTACATTTCCACGTTCCTGTGGAATACGCCATCGTACAGGGTGTGGTTAGGAACCAGTGGGCCCAGGATCTGACTAAAACATCTCTGGTGAATGGCATTAGCTCTGTCACCTTGGTGATGGAGCTTCTGAGAGCAGAAGCAGTGTTTTAATCCCCTTTTCTGCTAAATAACTGGAGGCATTGGAGTGTACTGTGGTTACAGCTTAGGTAAATGAGAAGGGCCTCTGCCTGCCTCGCAGCCGGTGCTGTTCCCTTGGACCTCTCTTCCCAGCTGTGCTGTGCAGGACTCACTGAAACGTGATTTGGTGGAGCCAGCAGGAGGATGGAAGCAGCACTGTCCCTCTGGAGAGCCTTCTCTGAGCAACGTTTGCACCCACAGCAGGGTCGGTTCCTGGAAATGCTCACCCTCGCTGGGAGCTGTGGGCTGACTTTGTCTGCTGTTTGCCAGCCTCCAGTGGAGAACTGTGCTGGGTGAGAATTGAAGTGAAACTAAGGACCTGAGGAATTTACATGTCCTGAAGGGCATCTTCCTAGCAAGCGTTTCATCTCTGTGACACACTGCTAGTCAGGCTGCTGTTTGTGGGAACATATTACGGCTCTCGATGAAACTCTTCCCCTCAAATGCAGACTCAGGCAAGGATTTGGCCTGCACTATTTTCATGGCCAGTTAATTACATTTGCTGTAGAAAACAAAGAGATCATGTTGATTAGTAGTTTGGCTAGGTACCTTCTGTGACATCTCAGTGGGCACAGAACAAGCTCTTCAGCTTAACCCTTATCCACGGAACAAAGTTGCTTTAATTCTCTTCAGTTTCACAGCTGACCTCTACGTGCTGCTGATGTGTTCCTGGCTTTTCTCTTTCGCGCCAGGCCTCCGTAAAACTTTGTTATGTTGGTGTGGCAGTTCCCCCCCTTCTCCCCCATGGAGGCATTGTTTGGAATAAATCTTGTCTGTTGTTTTCATACTACTTATCCTACTCTGACTGACCAAAAAATGAAGGAAATTTCTTTCTCAGGGTGTTTTATTAACTATCTGCGGTTCAAATCTGAGCTGTCCTTCTGGAGTGTGTACGCCTGTATTTGCAGATACTCTCTGGAGCAGAGAGTATTGCGTGCATCTGCCAGTTATCAGTCAGTTTCATTTCTTTATCTTTAGGATCTTCTTTTTAAGTGTGGAAGAACTTGTAAGAGAGAAAAGAGCATCTTGGGAAAATGTAATAGGTGTGGCATGAACTTAACGAAATAATTTATCTTCCAGATAGTGAGTGGATATACTAGGTGGAAAAAATGAAGGAAGTAAGCAGGGAAGACATTCAGAAAGCCCAATGGAATTGGCCACCCAGCATGTGCAGCACAGGTCTGGGGGACTAGCAATTATGCCGTGGGCCTGCCATGCTACCACTAACTTTGTGTGAATACCCTGTCAGATGCAAAGAGGCCCCTGAATCCGAAAAGCAAATGCATACAGGATTGCTGCCTGGCAGTTGGCAACATGGGTGACTCACCTGCCTCGACTCAAATCAAGCACTTGTTTTCTTCCATTTACAGTAATGTAAGTTTTTCTTTCTCTTTTACCTTCTAGCCCAAACCAACTAAGGGAAGGATGCGCATCCATTGCCTGGAGAACGTTGATAAAGCCCTCCAGTTCCTGAAAGAGCAACGAGTACACCTGGAAAACATGGGATCTCATGATATTGTGGATGGGAATCACAGGCTGACACTTGGCCTTATTTGGACTATTATCCTGAGATTCCAGGTGAGGATACATGCATACCTATACAGACGTTTGAGATTTCTATACTTGTTTGTAATCTATTTTATTGTGCTTTTTAAGAGGAGACTGATCAACGGTACTTGGTATCTGGCAGGGTCATGTGTTTTTATTTTTATTTATTTCCTAATAAGTACGAAGCTCCAGTCACAGACATAGACACTCTTGCAGACCTAGGAGGAAACGCTACTCATCTGTTGATCACCTCTGCACTGATTGTCATTATCCTGGCTGACATTGTGCTTAAATGGATTAAGGGTGCCCACAGGAATTGTTTAAGTGTCTCACTTGAAGGCAGTGATTTCTTATTTTCCAGCAAGTGGCACGCTGGTCTTTGCCCTCAGTTAGAAAAGGTTGGAAAGTCCTTTTGCAAAAAACCTACAATAAAAAACACCACCTAATTGGGGGGATGCTTACTGTTTTCGAAATACGAAATTGTCTGCCTAACTTTCAGCAATAGCAATCTTGCTTCACTGAAACTATGATAGTTTTTTTTGTTTTTTTTTTTAAAAGCAGTGAACTGTCTCCATAAAATCACAGAATCATAGAATGGCTTGGCTTGGAAGGACATTAAAGATCACCTAGTTCCAACCCTAGTGCCAGGGATGCCACCCACTAGGTCAGGGTGCCTTATCCAACCTGGCCTTGAATACCTCCAGGGATGGGGCATCTACAGCTTCTCGGGGCAAAATAAGATATATTTATCCATATAAAAGAAAAACTGTTTGACTTTGCTTTTAGTATTTTCTTTTTTCTTTTTCCTTTTCCTTTTCCTTTTCCTTTTCCTTTTTTAAAAAAAGTACCAGCCTAGAATCTGGAATATGTATTTGCAGGGCTGCTAAGGGCAAACAATGTTTCCTCCAAGCTTGAGGTTGGAAAATGTGTTTGCTCCTGTGAAACTCCTGGTTAGCTTTTGCCTGTTGATGCCCCTGAAAAGACCACTACCTGCTGTACCCCTTGGCCCCAGTGAGCTGGATGTGCTCAACGTCCTGAAAGATGTGCCATGTAGGGTGAAACCATAATGCTGTATAGAACAGGTTTTGCTGAAGTTTAAATTGTTTTGCCTACAGACTAAAGAAAAGAGAAATCCTCTTTTAAAGTAAGGGCAGATGAAGCTTTCTTCTGGGATGAATGCTCCTAAATGAGGAAAAGCTTTCACCTACTTCCACCTTGCCCTTCATCATAGATTTCCTTTGTTACTTATGTTTTTGATAGAATGTTTTAATCTTTTCAAAAAAAGGCAAAAAAATGGTGTTTACTCAGAGGAATGCACAAAGCTTCTTTGTTAATTTCAGATCCAAGATATCAGTGTTGAAACTGAGGACAACAAGGAGAAGAAATCTGCTAAAGATGCATTGCTTTTGTGGTGCCAGATGAAGACAGCTGGGTAAGCACGGATTAAGTGATTATCTCTAAAGCTCTACAGCATTGTGAGTTTTCATTGAAATCATTTTAAATGTGCAAGTACATATATATCCTTAAGTGGATTCAACCCAGAGAAGTGAACTGTTGTTTACAAACCAGAAAACTCTGAATTTATTATATTAATTCTTTGCAATAAACACACCAACCTGATCATCCATGAACATATATAGCATATGTAGACTCCTGTCCACTCCTACTTTGAAGAAATACCTATGTTAGGGTGTTTGCCACCAGTTTTCCCTCTTTCCATATAAAATGACATAGAGGTATGCAGGTGTTTAAAACAATTTCAGCTTTGCCCTGGTCTGCAGTACCTTTTGAGGATGCAGTCATTGAGTCCCTTCTTGTAAAGAATGATAACACCACTGGCTTCTGTGCTGAATTGTTACTGTCAGAGTGAAAGTGAATATGTCCTGGGTCTCCAGCTCTTCATGTGTAGTCTGGGAAAAATATAGAAGGAACAGAGATGTTCCATGGAATTAGAGTCAGACTTTCCCTTTTGATTGCCATGTGAGCAGCCCATGGGCAAGCTGAAGATTTGCTGTATTCTGTCTGCATCTGTGTGTATTTATTGACTAGGATTTTCTGAGCATAAAAAGCTGCTTTTAATTCTGATATCTCTTCGGACTTTTTTTTTTTAACTTACTTTCAAAGCTCAAACATGAGATTACTTTTTGTTTAATGACATAAGATACAGATGTGCATTTTAAGTGTCAAAAGTGCTGAAATGTATTCTGGCCTTCTTACAGTATTTTTGCCCTCCAGGTATAGTGGGTTTTCTGGTCATGTTTAGTGTAATGTAATGGGATCCACCCAGCATGGTGGGTAAGATACCTGCAAAGGTGAAGGTTGGTCTCTTGTCTTGGTTGAATCTTTTACTGGGAACTAGAAGGGGAACCAGAATTTGTGGCATAGAAATGCTTCGAGAGCTGCAAGGAAAACAAAACCGATCATAAGGTGGCTACAGTTTCATGCTCCTTGATTAGGCACATGGATTTCTAGCGTGAATTTGAATATCCATGTATCATTCAAATTTTTTCTTTTGACAGGGATTTTCATAAATGGAAATATTTCCAAAACGTTTGTCTAACAGTAACCTTTTTGCATAATTAAATATTCATTGTTGCACATTTACCCCATGAAACATGGATGTCCTGCTGATGAGTTGGGGCACTTCAGCATTATTCTAGCAATATATTTCATCTTCTTCTTCCAAGAACTCTTAGAAAAGTGGTTTGTAAGCACCCTGAAATTTGTGGAGACTTAAAAAATACCAAACTTACCAGACAAATTTGGAATCCTTTTACCCATGGGGCATGGATATGGCTATCATATGTGCTTTGTTTAGAAGTCAGATAGCGAATAGGGTCGGTCCTTGAAGATGCCCTGGCACAGCAGTTTCAACAAAAACTTAATGCATCACTGCTGCTGTGGCACCTGCATCCTCAGGAAAGGTTTCACTCCTCTGTTTTCCTCCTACTGTTCCTGATCCTGCTCATCTCTTGAACTGGATATTTTGGGTACCTGAAAATGATTATTTGCCAGCAGCTGAATTGGGATCAGGCTTTAAACTTGCAGGGATCTGAAACCTCACAGGCTTCAGGTTAGGCAGCAAGTTATTAAAAAGTCGCTTCAAGTGATTACTTCAGAGGGCATTGAGAGCCTTCCTTTAGGAATGCATAGCAGTTCTGCTGGGTTTACAAGAATAAATGCACTTACCTCTAGTGTCTGTCTGATTAGAAACCAACGGTGATGATAGCTTGTGTGTTATGGGTTGGTAGCATCCCACCCTCAGGTTTACAACAAATATGCCACTCCTGCAACCAGCCCTTAATGACAGAGTACACAGAGCTGCAGCAGAAACGCTATATTGATCGTGCTCTCTTTTTTGTTCTGACAGTTACCCCAACGTCAACATTCACAACTTTACAACAAGCTGGAGGGACGGGATGGCTTTCAATGCACTAATACATAAGCACAGGTATGTGTGGGTAAACGTCCTTATGGATTTTGAAAGCTTGGACTGGTGCAGTGTGTGCTGTGTTTTGAAGTTGCAGCCAGATTTTAAAATCTGTGGAGGGGAGGAAGTGGAAGAATTGCTGAGAGTTTTACAGCAACTTGCTGTTCACTCTTGTGGTCACTGTGAGCTCATCTGGGCAACAGCTTCTCACGTCGAAAGTTGTGTTTGGTTTCAAGAGAATAAATTATACACACGATCGTTTCATTCTGTGAGTGACCAGGTTGGAGGAGAAGCTTTTATACCTTACTGAGTAGCCCACGCTGAGCTCTGGTCACCCAGAATTGAGGGGTTGGCAGTTGGGGCACAGCGATGTCCTGGAGGAGGAAAAAATCCCTGGGCAGGGATGGCAAAGTCTGGAGCTGGACTACGACATGGCTGGCGATGCCACCCGTTGGCAAGCTCGGGTGAAGTGAGACAGCTTGCACACATCCATCATCATGAGGAGAGACTGTGTGACCACAGCTTTGACTGTTTGTTTATTTTCTAGGTCACCTTTATCTATGGTAAACCATCCTTGTTTTTTGCCATGGGCTAGGTTCTGCTGCTCTGCCCTGTGCTGGGCATCACTTTGTTCCTTTAATACTCCATTGAAACGTACAAGGGCACTGGGCAAGCGAAACGTTGGCATCCCGAGAGGCCAGGGTTTCTGAGGATTGCATATTTTATTTCATTTGTTCATTTGAGGGTGGCTGCACTGTGCTTTGGGAAATCTAAAGAATTTTTCGTCCTGTCTAGGCCTGATCTGATTGATTTTGACAAGCTGAAGAAATCAAATGCACACTACAATCTGCAAAATGCTTTTAACCTTGCAGAGCAACACCTTGGTCTTACTAAGCTTCTGGACCCTGAGGGTAAGCATTCCTGCAGTTTTAATGCTTTGCAGCTCTTTGTGGGCTCTTTTCTTCCACCCCTCCTTTTCCAAGGACACTGTTTTGTGATAGCTTTTTGTCTTAAAGAGCAGCTGGATGCTGCTGACTCACTTAGTAATACGGCTAGAGAGGGTAGGAGAGAATGCAAGATGTCTCCTGCAGAGGACAGAGCTGTGGAAGCACAACAGCTTTAATTCTGAATTTATATTCCCCCATCTGACAAGACCACTGGACAGGCCATGTGTACATAAAATCATTCCAGTTAAATGCACCCTTCTGGTCTGCTCCGAGGAACACTTTGCTTCTTAGTTTGAGCCAGAAGATGACAAATGCGGACTTCACCCAATAGTTAGCAATTTCTTTCACAGACTCTTGAGTGAGTTTTACCCTGTGCTTTCATGAGATTGTGCACTTGTGTATTGGAAGAAGTGCTCACAATGCTAGGACAAGAAACTTTCTTGTCACAGCACAAATAAATATAGGCCATGTGTTTGGGCAAGTTTCTTCTTGCTTATTTGCCATAGCCTCAGAATTGCTACAGGAGAGGAAATAATTTGTTTTCTATCTGTGTATCTCAGAAGATTTGCTTGGACAGACTTGCAGTTAGCTTTGAATCTCTCTTTCCAAATACTGATACAGCACTGAAGTTTTTGCCAAGTCACACAGGCACAAGGGAAGTTAGCCACGCAGTCTGAGACAAAATCTGGCCCAAAGACCCCTCGCCCGTATTGCATGCTTTGACCATGGTCTGCACTGAGACGGATAAAGGAGAGCTTCTTAGTGATAGAGCTCAATACCACACAACACCAAGAAATTCAGAACCAGTCCAAAGCTGCTGAATTTATTTCTGATTAGGACATAAACTGTAGGAGCTGAACTGCCACTGAACCCATCTCTCAGACTCTTGAGCCCGTTCATGTTGGATTATTGGCTTTGTTGTTTTAACTTGTGCACCCGCAATGTGCTAAGACAACTCGTTTGGTTTGCAGATATCAGTGTTGATCATCCTGATGAAAAGTCAATCATCACCTATGTGGTGACATATTACCACTACTTCTCCAAGATGAAAGCATTAGCTGTTGAAGGAAAACGTATTGGAAAGGTTTGCAAGTTCATATTATCAGTTGTTATAAAGTACTTTAAATCTTTCTGATTCTTGTTTTTCTCTCTTGGGTGTTAATCCTTAGAGAGTCCACTGTATGGTAGTTTTTAGTTTTGCTTTTGAAACATGTTTTGAATGTTAAATATTCCCATATGACCATGAGGAGTAGTTAATTTCCAGCTGTCTCTTAATAGAGAACATTTGGCTGCTGTTTTATTTTTGTTTGTTATTTGTGCATCGTTGCTGCTTTTCCTTTCCCATTAGCTACTCCTCACCCTCTGGGTCCTCTGTCTCCTGTGAAGCCCAGAAAAGTTCCTCATTTAAAAAATGTGCAGTCATTCTCTGCCCTTTGGCAAAGCTGCCCCTATCCTTATAGCTAGCAGACTGGATGTGAATCCTTTTGTAAGCCTCTGCTCTGCCCCTCTGTTGCCTTGGGATCATGGGAATTCAGTGCTGAGAAATGCAAAGCCCTTGTTCCTCAGGGAACACAGCCCCCATGGCGCTCTGGAGTGAGTGGTCTGATTCATAAGCCGGCAGAGCTTCCTTTATGCAGCTTGTTGGATTGAGATGACTCTGAAGAGCACTGCCCTTGATTTCATCTTTATTTTGTGCTGCTTGTTGCAGGTGCTTGACAATGCCATTGAAACAGAGAAAATGATTGAAAAATACGAATCGCTGGCTTCTGACCTTCTTGAGTGGATTGAACAAACCATTATCATCCTCAACAATCGCAAATTTGCCAACTCGCTAGTTGGTGTGCAGCAGCAGCTACAGGCGTTCAACACTTACCGCACAGTAGAGAAACCACCCAAGTAATTTTAATCTTAGCTTAAAAAAACAGCGGTCTTGTTTTGCTTAGTCAGTCATTGATTTTTTTTTTTTTAAACAAACATCCAAGTAATTTTAATCTTGGCTTGAGAATTTATTTTTCTGGACAGAACCAGGTATCACATTTCTAATTGGCACTGGCCATTATTACTTAGAACCTATTTGCTTTATGCTATTCGATATGCACATAGTAATAACAATAGTAATAATAATTAAAAACGTGTGTTGTCTGTAGGATCTTATAGTACTGGAAGCTATCATTTCACTGAGATGCCTGCCCTGTAATACAAGTGGTAATCGTATATACCATGTTAGTGCAGTAATATCACCAGCCTTGTTTGCTAGCGGCGTACAATACCAAGACACAGCTATTAAAAGGCTCATACTGCTTTTCCTAAATCGAGAGGAAGTGTGTCTGGCTTTGTAAAACATAGCTCTGCTTGCTACAACTCATACAACCAAAGCCATGCAACTTATTTCTGGAAGTTTCTTTTAACGTTACGTTATCTGATCTATTTATTATTTTTGTCTAATATAAGTCCTAGTGGATAATAATTGCAATTGAAAACATTACAAAGTATCCAGACGTTTTCTAAAATTGCAGTCTATTCCCTAGTGCCTTTGCAGTTTGTTTATTTCCCAGACATACAACTCAGGGAAAACAGTGGGAAGAGTTTATTGACTGCAGTGGGTAGTTTAAAGAAAACTTCTTGGGTTGATAAACTAGGACAACAAATGTAATAGAATAAAAAAAATGCAGTCTTTTGTCCCCCTAAGGGGCTTAAACCTAAACAGATAGACAATTGACTTCTGTGAAGTTGTTTTTTTTTCTCTTTTTTTTCTTTCTGTTTGACCCATCTGGTTGGAGAGGCTATTTCTACTGCTTTCAGTGTTCACACAAGATGCAGGTGTTTATTCCATTCATAATGTCAGTATTGTAAGGAAATGCTTTGTAATAACCTAGTAGTAATGAAAGCTTTATTGTAACTATTCTTTTGGAAAATTTGTTTAGGTTTACAGAAAAAGGAAACCTAGAAGTGCTACTTTTTACCATCCAAAGCAAAATGAGAGCCAACAATCAGAAAGTATACATGCCAAGGGAGGGCAAACTCATCTCTGACATTAACAAGGTAAACTGAGCCAGCAGCTGCTGTGTGACTCAGGATTTTGTTTTTTCCTTTCAATCTCAGTCTCCGCATACTGGGGAGAAACACATCTGCTGTCTCTAGCCTTGATGTGGGGGACCATAAGGGATGGGAAAAGTGGGGTGATCTTTTCCCTTCTCTTGGACTCGCTAATCTGAACCAAGTCCCTGGGTGGCCTCAGCATCTGTAAGCTGTTCTGCACGGGGAAACACGCTCAGTAGCTCTGAGCAGTCACTTATGGATCTGGTAGCCCTTGCTCATCCAGGGTTGTAGCTATTGCTAATCGGCAGAAAATAGCAACAATATCGAGATATTGCAGCCCTTCCTACTAAGTTTTGAGGAGATTTGTCCCAGCATAGCTCCCTGCAAGTAGGAGGTCGAGGAAGTCTCAGCAGAGCCAAGCGCAGCAGCAGACACCCTGTGTCGTTCAGGGCTGTAGTACTCTTGCAACACCTCTGCCTTCCCTGGCTCCCAGCGGGGAGCAGAGCTGGCCCTCATCTGCCTTGCAGCCCCCCGGCCCACACCATGGGAGAGTAAAGGAAGAGCCGTGACCGATCCTCTGGGTTCCCTCTTGGGGTTTATGCAGCTATTTTTTATGCTGGTGCAGCTGGCAGAACAGCAGCAGAGCTGACAAGCTCTTTCAAGGATAACAAACATCTTAAAACCGTGAGCTCTCCTCGTTTGTGTTTGATCATGCCTGGCATTCCCAGAGCAGCTGTTGGGGGTGTCTGTGGCCTCGGTCTGCATCCTAGAGAGCAGTAAACTGCGCAGCTCTCCTGTTTGCGTTAAGCTCCTGTGCCTGCAAATGCCTAAAATACTTTGGGTTTCAGGCAATTTCACATCTGTTAGGATTTAGAAGAATCTAGGGTAGTTTGTGTTTAATTGTGGGTATTTTTGTTGTTTGTAAGGAGATCTGAAAGGTGATTAGCTGGCTTTCAACATGCTTCTAAGGCTCTGTTTTTGTAGTATCAGTGCCATGCATGTGAATAACTTATTGCTTTGGGGAAAAAAAAGGACTTCCATGCAGCGAAAGTCACTGAATTCTGTACTTGTTTTCCTTTCCAAAGTGGATGTAATAAAGAGCAATTGTAAATTGATTTTAGGGGTGAGATGGCATGAATCTCTAATTCTCATTTCCTGAAGGAGGAAGACAGAATCCCTTCCTTGGGTGTAGCACTCAGAAGATTTTGAAACAATTGCTTTCTTACACATTGAAGCCAAAGTGGTTTGCTTAAGCTTTGTAGGAGGCAAATAACAAGTGAACTCAAGAAAATGCATACGAGATAAACAAGGCTTACACCTCTTGCTCAGAAAATTAATTTATAAATTGAGACCAATTTTTAAGTCATGCCCTTACATTAGCAGACAAGGTATAAGGCCAGCCTATAGAGACCAGATTCATTGGCATTTAAATAAATTTGCCAGTTCTGAGAAACTTGGATGAAGTGACTTCAGTACTGATTTCATGCGAAGTACACATGGTTTATCGTAACCCTATATGAATGTCTACTTAGAAGATGCATTTTCTTTTTCTTCACATCTTCAGGCCTGGGAAAGACTGGAAAAAGCTGAACATGAAAGAGAACTGGCACTGCGAAATGAGCTCATCAGACAAGAGAAACTGGAACAACTTGCACGCAGATTTGATCGCAAGGCAGCTATGAGAGAAACTTGGCTAAGTGAAAATCAACGTCTAGTTTCTCAGGTGCTGCTTTCAGAAATTGTCTGTGTGACTAAAATGATTCTTTTGAGTAATTAAAGGATACAGTTCTTGTAAAGAGAACATTTGCTCTCCTGTGCCACTTATGTTACTGAATCTATGCATATTTATATTTATTGTATGTGTGTAAAGGTGTATTTAGTGTGTATGTGTATATATTACTGTTCTATCTCTAATGTATTCACACATACCCATTCTTGGAATCTATTCTTCTGTATTCAAGAGATATTAATGTGGAAATAACTACCCACACTCAAGATTTTCTTTACCTGAATATTTAGGTCGATTCAACAGAATAAGTCCAGGAATAATAAAAATATTATTATTTGAGGTGGATTTTGAAAAGCAAACAAACCAAAAACCCAAACCCTAGGCTAATCCTGATGGCCACCATGGTTGTTTCACCAAATCTCGTAAATTATGTCTGATTTTATCAGAATTATCTCTGATTTTATCAGAGGAGTTTTCAGAGCATTTTGACATAGTGAAATCATAGAATCATAGAGTATACCAAGTTGGAAAGGACCCACAAAGATTGAGTCCAACTCCTGAAATTGCTAACGAGAGTGTTCTGCACAATCAGAAGTCACTTTAGAGTTTGAACGTTAGGGCTTTTCTCCTCGGCAGCCATTGCTGAAGAAGTTTCTGTCTTTACAGGATAATTTTGGCTTTGACCTTCCAGCAGTGGAGGCTGCAACGAAGAAGCATGAGGCCATTGAAACAGACATTGCAGCATACGAAGAACGAGTCCAAGCTGTGGTTGCAGTTGCAAAGGAGCTTGAGACTGAAAATTATCATGATATAAAACGCATCACTGCAAGAAAGGACAATGTTATACGCCTGTGGGAATACCTCCTGGAGCTGCTCAGGGCACGGAGACAACGTCTGGAGATGAATCTTGGCCTGCAAAAGATTTTCCAGGAAATGCTGTACATTATGGACTGGATGGATGAGATGAAGGTAGGTGTTACCCATTCAAGAACATAGAAATATATTCTAGAGATGTGTAAATGTCCTTTTTTTTTTTTTTTTTGTATTTTTAAGATTTCGTTTTGCCTATCTGGTTTAGTTGGAAAATTGAGAAGACCCACATTCATGGGCAGTGAACAAATTTCTAAACCTTATGATGATATTTTAAAATAAAGATTAAAAACAATTATTAAAAACAATTAAGGAAAAAGGACCAAGCTTGCTTCTATAAAAAGACATTTTTCATCTTCATGCCTCTCTCATAAGGGCAAGAGGCTTTGGTTAGAGTGCTTGGGTGAGGATGCAGATTTCAGTGAAAGGGAATTACATGATCTCTCTCCATCATCACTGACATGAGTCACCTTTTCACCACTGCGCTTTAAAAGCATGGAATTTCTCTGTCTGTTCTGCTGGAACAAAGGAAGGGGAAGAATTGTAACTTTGTTCTTGTCCATGAGCCAGCAGAACTTGGAAGCTCTTGGAAGAAAGATGTGTGTAGCTCGCTGCCAGCTCACAGTACCTGGACTGAGTGCCTTTCAGTGGTCCTGCTGAGCTGTCTTGGCTTTTCATCATTAAAGAGCGTGGTCAATTTCTTTATGGTTGCCAGGGATTTGAAAAATGTTGGTTCAAATTCACATCAGTCATACCTCTCTAAGTCTGAAATAACTGCTTGTCGCTCTAGTGTTTCTGTGGACTTTAGTCGGTGTAACAAAGGAGAACAGTGTAAGGCATGAAGGAGTCATTAAGAAACGAATAGCTTATGGCCTTGAGCCCATTTCATTTGTCTTTTACATTTTTATCAGGTGCTTCTGCTGTCTCAAGACTATGGCAAACATTTGTTAGGAGTCGAAGACCTGTTGCAGAAACACGCTCTTGTGGAAGCTGACATTGCCATTCAGGCTGAGAGAGTGAGAGGGGTCAATGCATCTGCACAGAAGTTTGCCACCGATGGAGAAGGTAACTAGCAGCCAACACATCCACCTTAGTTTTAATTATATATGGGGTTATGTGTAAGCCTCATTAGTTCTGCAAGGCATGTTAGGTTAAGTTCAGCACCAGAATAAGAGAATCCAGCTTCATTTGTTCTTTCTTCCCTCACTGTGTCAATGATTAATTTGTCAAGTTAACCTGTTCAGAAGTTCGGTGAGGCTTATGTTTCGTCTGCTTTGTCACACTCCTAACCAGCAGCTGCTGTAACTTTGTAGCAGTCACCATTAATTCCCAGTTTTGTGTTTCTAATGAAACATAAGCAAATAATTATATTAAATCTGATATTGACCCAATCTATGCTAATTAAAAGTAATTCCACTAAACTAGCGTAATTAACTAGGGTAAATAATGTTCATTTTGTGTTGTGATATAAATGTGGGGTAGTGAATTTTCTTTCACTGAAAACAGTTGTGGGTGTCTTAACCTTTTTATTTAGTTAGTTTTTTGTCTTCATTCACAGAACAGCATTTTCTGTTTTGTGTCACGGGATGGTGAAGTCTGAATTGTTCACATTGTTTCAGGAGACTAACTATGGATTCTCTTCCACAAACTTTGCAGACAGAACAAGCTGGAATTAAGAATTCTAGGTACACCCCAGCTGTTGCGATGAAAATGAATGAGTCCATGTTGTAACGCACATTCTCTGTCTGAACAGGTTACAAACCATGTGACCCGCAGGTTATCAGGGACCGCGTCGCTCACATGGAGTTCTGTTACCAAGAGCTGTGCCAGCTTGCAGCCGAGCGCCGGGCCCGCTTGGAGGAGTCCCGGCGCCTCTGGAAATTCTTCTGGGAAATGGCTGAAGAAGAGGGTTGGATCAGGGAGAAGGAACAGATCCTTTCATCTGATGACTATGGGAAGGACCTAACCAGTGTTGTCCGTCTCTTGAGTAAACATAAGGCGTTTGAAGACGAAATGAGTGGTCGTAGTGGCCACTTCCAGCAAGCGATAAAAGAAGGTGAAGACATGATTGCGGAAGAGCATTTTGGGTCCGAGAAGATCAGAGAAAGAATTAAGGATATCCGGGAGCAGTGGGCTAACTTGGAACAGTTATCTGCCATTAGGAAGAAACGTCTGGAGGAAGCCTCTCTCCTTCACCAGTTCCAGGCTGATGCTGATGACATTGACGCGTGGATGTTGGACATCCTCAAAATTGTCTCCAGCAACGATGTTGGTCATGATGAATATTCTACACAGTCCTTGGTCAAGAAACACAAGGATGTTGCTGAAGAGATTGCAAGCTACCGGCCAACCATTGACTCGCTTCACGAGCAGGCAAAGGCTCTACCGCAGGAACACGCCGGGTCTCCAGATGTGCAAGGCAGGTTGTCCGGAATAGAAGAAAGATACAAGGAGGTTGCTGAGCTGACTCGGCTGCGTAAACAGGCTTTGCAGGATACCCTTGCTCTTTATAAGATGTTCAGCGAGGCAGATGCTTGTGAACTTTGGATAGATGAAAAGGAGAAGTGGCTGAATAATATGCAGATTCCAGAGAAGCTGGAGGACCTGGAAGTGATCCAGCACAGGTGGGAATGGATTTACCAGGAAGTTTTGGGAATTCTGGCTGGAAGTTTTTGTGCACCAGCCACCTTTGTTAACTTGCCTATGACTCTGATTCTCTAATGCCTTTGTGATCTTTTTTTTCTCCCCCAGATTTGAAAGCTTAGAACCTGAAATGAACAATCAGGCTTCCCGTGTTGCAGTAGTGAACCAAATTGCTAGGCAGCTAATGCACAGTGGCCATCCAAGTGAGAAGGAGATCAAAGCACAGCAAGATAAGCTCAACACAAGGTACGTGAAGGCCTCATGCTCACGACAAATGTGACACTGGATGAAAAAGTATAGTGGTGTCACTTGTGTTTCTTGCATGTGTTTTAAAATATATTCTGATACTGTTACATCAAGTATCTTCAAAGTAGACCCTCAACTACCTTCAACTTTCCTTCAAAAGGAAAGAGAGCTGTTTCTTTGAAATGTTCAATTAACAGATAAAGTTTTGTTACTGACTTCAACAGGTCCTAAGTGTATCAGTACCATGACTTGAGAGCTGGAAACTTGCTATAGTGACTATTATTGATATAAAACAAACAAACAAACAAACAAACAGAAACCAATATAATACTTCATGTAAACTCACTCCCTTTTTGGTTTAAAAGTCCACTGAGAGAGTGTATTTAGTGTGAAAATTAGATGCAACTAGCAGTTTTTCACTTGAGAAAAAGTACTTGCAAGGACTCAGTACTGCTGATACTTGACATATTCTTATATATGCCATAGCTTGGTTAATGGTTGTTTTGCTAAAACTATTGATGATGTGGAAAGGACTGAAAAAAGCATGAATACGTTAAGTTATTTCATGGTTTAACAAGCTAATGTGAGTAACTGCTCTCTCAGCAGTGTTGCCATATGCTTTTCCCTTGTTGTACACAAGTCTTGATTTCTCTGCTTTTCTGTCATCACAAATTTCAGATGGAGCCAGTTCAGAGAACTGGTAGACAGAAAGAAGGATGCTCTACTCTCGGCCCTCAGTATCCAGAATTACCACCTTGAATGTAATGAAACCAAGTCCTGGATCAGGGAAAAGACAAAAGTGATTGAATCCACGCAAGATCTGGGTAATGATCTCGCTGGAGTGATGGCCCTGCAGAGGAAGCTGACGGGCATGGAACGTGACCTTGTAGCCATTGAGGCTAAGCTCAGTGACCTGCAAAAAGAAGCAGAAAAGTTGGAATCAGAACATCCTGACCAGGCACAGGCTATCCTTTCACGACTTGCAGAAATCAACGATGTATGGGAAGAAATGAAGACCACTCTGAAGAACCGGGAAGAGTCTCTTGGAGAGGCAAGCAAACTGCAACAGTTCCTGAGAGATCTAGATGACTTCCAGTCATGGCTATCCAGAACTCAGACTGCAATTGCCTCTGAAGACATGCCAAACACACTGACAGAGGCTGAGAAGCTGCTCACTCAACATGAGAATATTAAGAATGAAATCAACAATTATGAAGAAGACTATCAGAAAATGAGGGACATGGGTGAGATGGTGACACAAGGGCAAACCGACGCTCAGTACATGTTCCTACGCCAGCGCCTACAAGCTTTGGACACTGGATGGAATGAGCTCCACAAAATGTGGGAGAACAGGCAAAATCTCCTCTCCCAGTCTCATGCCTATCAGCTATTTCTCAGAGATACCAAGCAAGCAGAAGCATTTCTTAATAACCAGGTAAGTGGGCAAGATTTACTTGTCTTTATTTCCACAAGCTGTCACTTGGGGAAGAGAGTGAGCTGAAAACGGAGAAACTACCTTTTTATTTTTTAAAAGTAACTCAAATTAATTTGCTTTTTGAATTTTACTTCTTAATCTTCTTGAGACATTTGTTTTCATATGTGGTGAATCTGTTGACAGCATGCAACATAGCCTGATTATAATACTTTTTTCTCCCTGATTTGTGTTTTAATCACAGGAGTATGTTTTGGCACACACAGAAATGCCCACTACCTTGGAAGGAGCAGAAGCTGCTATTAAAAAACAGGAGGATTTCATGACTACAATGGATGCCAATGAAGAAAAGATCAATGCAGTTGTAGAGACTGGCAGAAGGCTAGTTAGTGATGGGAACATTAACTCTGATAAAATCCAGGAGAAAGTGGACTCTATTGATGACAGGTAAGGTCAGAATGATGACAGAATGTAACTGTTCACATTTTAATTCTGTTCTTTGAGAGATTACCAGAATCCAAAGGCAAAGCAACATGTTAGAAAACGTCTGTTGCAGAACGCTTTCTTTGTCCTGTGGAAAAATAGGAACTGTAATGTTTCAAAAATATGCTGGGCCAATCTTAATTAAACATTACCTCTTCAATTTTCTTGAGACTAACCAGGTAATGAGCTCACTACCCAGAATTTGGCTATATGAGTGTTGCTTATAATTCTCAGAGTATTAACAGAGTTCATATTGTGGTGGGAGCTGTAGCAGTAGCTATACCTGGTTCCACAAGCCTTAAGTTTTTTTGCTATCTGCTAGCTGATTCAATGATAATAATATATTCCTGTCCTTCCCCTGAGGAAGGAATGTGGCTCTTCAAGAGTGTAATTGGCATTGTATCTACCCCACCCACTCAGCTTTGATCACATTTTCCAAGTTGTCTGGCCCTTCTGAAATGAGATTAGAAAGCATTGGTACAAATGTGTCTTTCATCTCAGATCAAGTCTTTTGCTTTGTCTCTTTAGCTGTGGCATGACTGCTATAGACCTTTAAGAGTTTTTTTTTCTTTGAAAACCAAATGTTCGTTTATGATGGCTATGATTTATAGTTCTTTCTGCTTATGGTCTGAATAATAGTGGAGATTTCAAGGCTCTTGTGAATCATGAGTGTCAGAACGCAGAAGTAAGCTCATATGGAACTTCATGTCAGATGTTACTGACCACCCTTCTGACAGACTTTCATCCTCCTGCAGCCAGTAAGCTTTGAGTTGGCCAGATGCCTTTATCTCCGAGGTCTGAAGCAGTGCAAAAAATGCTGTGCCTTTCCAGTTTTGGTAAACATTTTGTACTGTCTATGCACCTGCTTTAGTTGTGGCTCATGGATTTAAAAAAGTGCAGATATTCCTGTGCCCAGGGCTTGCTGAGGACCTCTGAGCCCTCTGACAGTCTACTGCCAAGGGTACCTCATATTTTCATTCCCTCTCTAACCAGCTTGACTCTCTTTAGATCACAAAGAGAATCTTGCAAAGACTAGAAAGAGGAGATTATATGAAAGCAATCTAGGATCTGAATTTCTTCACTTAACTGGGTTTTCAGCCCCAGCAAACTAGAACCTGAGTACAGGCACACGCAGGTCCCATTGTGTGAAGATAACTGTTACATTTTATGGAAGACGTTACTCATAGATAAAGGAAGGATTACGTTTGAACATAATGAGCACATCCAGTCGGCATCTTCATTCTTTCTCCATCTCCATAAAGCGCTGCATTTGGGGCAGGGAGAGCTGGAATGTCAAATGGGCGCTGTAGTGGCATAGCACATTGTGCATCGGTGCCAAAAATCCTACACACTGCGGACATTTTGGTTGCCCCAGCTGTCAGTGCCCTTCACTGGGGAGTACGCTTCACAAAGAGGTGCCTCTCACTCGAGGAGCATCCAGTGAGAAGGATGAAAAAAGGACAGAGTGTTTGGAAATGCTGCCATCTCTACTGCGACGAGTTCTGCCCTCATGTGGCCCACCTGTAGGAGCATTTTGTGGCCTAAAGGACATCAGGTTTAATTCAGGGCATAAATGCAGTCTGGTAGCTTTTTGATGCTGCATACAGGGTCAGCTCTAAATGTATTTCTAGTCAGCACAAATTGTGCTGCCTCCCCTTACTTACCCAAGGTGAAAGCTAGAAAATTATTTTCCTTTATTTCCCCTCTCTGACTTCAGGTGTTCTCTACTTCAAGTTTTCTCATCCACTTATGAAAGCTGGATTTGATCCTGCCCTTCTGATTAGGTGTCTTCTTTCTGTAACTTTGGAATTTTAAAAAAACAGTAGCAAGGAGCCAGCCTCTTTGTGCAGCCCTGTCTGAGGTGGTTGGAGTGGAGACAGCTTCAAGGTGCTCTGGTTGCTGTTTCCCCAGCACAGCTCCTTCTCTGTGTCCCCGTGGTCCTGTGGCATTAGCTGGCCACCTAGGCCATCCTGGCTGCAAGACACGCTGGAGATCCTGCTCAGAATGGCAGGGAAGTCCTAGAGGCTGGAGTTGTTTTAATCCCACGTTTTTTCCCAGGACATTTCCTCAATTCCAGAAGTATTTATGCAGAGCACTGCAGAAACCATCCGGTGCACTGCTATCCAGGAAATCCGTGTGATTGCTCTCTGAGTCTGTAAGGCTGATAAGCCTCAAGAACAAAGCCTTAGGGCTGGGTGTAGTGGGAGTGGTAGCAAAGGAAGCCTCTTTGGTTTTACAAAAAAATGCTCTCCCAGCCAGGCTCCACCTGGATGTATAACAAAAGACCAAAACAAACAAGTTCAAATATGTGCAGTGGCTCCGTACTTCCTATATGGAGCTCTTTGTAGTTTTTTGTACTGTTAATGGTGCTTTTTACAGTAATGCTTACAAGCTAATGCAGAGGAGAACTGTTGTCCGTTGGTGCAGCAGACAGCCCCTGCCCTGAAATGGTTACATCTGAACAGACACTGTAGGCATCAGGCTCAGGAAGGAGAGGAGAATGCAGAAGCTGAGGGAGCAGTGTGACAGGACGTACAGCTTCAGCACAATCTCCTAATGCAGTTCAAAGGAAAGATAAATGGGGAAAAGGACCTGGAGAAAGAGGGAGGGAGGGAGAAGATGGCCTTGAATAAAGCTATCACAAGGAAAGAAGGGGAAATGGAGCAAGCTATCAGCACACCTGTGGCAGTTACGCTGCTGCGTGACCTCTGAGCCCCTGTGGGTCTCAGCTTTACCTTTTGCAGCTTCTCCCTCAGGTAGGACACTCTTCTATAGCTGCCCATGTCTGTGGCTTTCCCTGTTGCCAAGGGGCCCTGATAGGGTCTCAGTGAAGAAGAACCTTCCCCTTCCATTTCTGAGTCCAGAGGGTTGCTGAGAGCAGGGCTCCTGGCTGGTCTCCCCTCTGCAGCTGTCCTTAATTTGGTGACTTCTACTTCTGTTTCTGCCATCCAGAAGGGAAGTGTTTTCTTCTCTGTTTTCTGTTGGAGGAGCATAAGAGGGGACTGCCCTGGTCCAGTTGCTTACAGCGTGGCCTCTCTAATTCTAAAACTGAGATTTAGCTTCAAGATAGTTGCAGGTCTGACTCAAGTTATTACCTGGTTCTGTTTTTCATCAGCTTTTGTACTTGTGCCATTTTCTAACTCAACAGAGAACTGAAATATTTTTCTTCTTGCCCGTTCAGAAAGGAGAATGCCTGCTGTTTGCTGGAATAACTAGAGAGTTAGACCTTCCTTGCATATATCTCAGCATTCTTAGCAGGCAGTAGCATTCATGCTATGTGTAAGATTTATTACTTCAACAAGGTTTTGAAACCCACAGGCTTACAGTTAAACCACAAGAGATGTTGTCAGTTTTCAGTGGTGTTAGTATTCTCAAGGACCTCTGCAGAAACAGCCTGGGAACATTGTGGCAAATTTTGGTGTTCTGCTCTCGGGTTAATTTGAATCAGGCACATCTTCATGCTGAATCTACTTCATTTTACTATTTTAGATTGTTCATAACGTTGCCACAGAAGGAAGATGTCCCTGTGTTTTAACTGACTGTGGTACATTTCCTATCTTGTTTTACCATGTAAGTTTAGCTTAATTTAGACACTGGAATTTGAGGTTGCCTCTTCAGCATATAGAGGGAAGTCCCTATTTAATGTAGACCTAGACATAGCTATAATATAAGTAGCACATGCAATTTCTTGCATGAACAAGCAGGTGAATTCAAGAAGTCATTCTAAATAATTGGAGTCTAAAGAGCAAACCCTTCCGTGCTAGTGTGGGATTTTCTTCCACAAACTATTTTAGCAAACCAGTAAGAGCACTCACCGATAACCTGAAGTGTGGCAGAGTCAGTTTCTGGCCCTTCCTTGCCATGCACCTCTCAGACAAGTAGGATTTTAATAGGGATGACTGCAATCAGCAGTTGAGCAATTTTTGTTCAAAAACTGTGCATCAGGCTTGGTGCTTTTCTCCACCCTCCAGGGCTGCCCAGTGCTCTTGGCCCTCAGTGCAGCTGCAGTCCGGTCTGTCCACCAGTTTGTGCGCTGGTCCATCCACCTCCCTGCCCCACCAGCTGGCTCAGCTCAGCCTCTGCACACGTGGCCAGGGAAATGGGACAGCCAGGCCCTTTACACCATCTGATTTTAGCATCTGGATAAAAAGTGGTACCTGAAAGGGTTCTGTTCTTCAGTCTGCCTGTTGATCCTCTTTAGAGCCTTTCAGACTTACTGGTAGTAGAGGGGTAGTAGAGGGTAAGAAAAGCTTTGTAATGGGAAGGGTATTATGCACTGGAATAAGAAAATTCTAAAATCTGTCATTGGAGCTCTTAAAGAACAATTTGGGGAAACATGGACAAGGAATTAATAATGTTTGGATATAGCCAGTCTGGGCAGGGAGAACAGACTAAATGACTTCTTAAGGCCATTTATTCCCATTAAAAAATAACACCAATTCTGTGATGAAAGTACAGGAATTCCTGCCTGTTTCAGCAGGGATGTATTCCATCCTCAGTATGTTACAACCATGTCCTCAAGTGTCCAGTTTAAGCCTTGTTACAGTTCAGCCCTGTTCTTCAGAGATTTCTCATATTGCAGTCTCACTCCAGGTCATTTTGGACAACCAAACAACCTTTTAGTGTTAAGTAACTCTGAGCACCAACGATCATGTTTGTTATGCTGAAGAAAAAAACAAAACAAAACAAAACAAAAAAACACAGCTGTATCATCATCTGCGTGATGTTCCTGTGTATTTTCCCTTCAGAGTTCTTAAAGTCAGTATTTCCAACACTGCGTGGAGATAATTTGCTAGATTTTTGAACTCCAGGTTTCTCAACATAAGAACTTGTCTGTTCATTCTTAACTGTATTCAAATCAATGTCATGAAAATTCTTTTAATTGCACAAGTTGCATCCTCGCCAGAATACATGAGTCTAGAATGTAATCTACCCTTAAATCTATACAGTCATCGTGACACTAAATCATCACGATAGAATCACCCAAACAATTTCTTGCTTCAATTTAGCAACCCGAGTAATGCGCTGTATTTGCCCAGACGTATATATGTGAGCCAGGAAACAGTGGAATCAAACCCATTGCTGTTAGCTACATTACAGAGGCTTTTCCTAAGGCACAATTTGTGTGTCCTCTCCTTTGCACTCTCTCAGGTAACACCTGGCAAAACGTGGGCTTGGACTCCAGCCTCTTCCTTTGACGGTGTGTCTTCCCTGCCATCTGATCTGTAACTCAGTTGTTTTTTACCTACAGCTTTATAGTTGCTGCCTGCATGGTTATTCAGAGAAAGCTGTTGAGACAACAAAGGAGCAATGTGTAGCCCTTTAAAGGGTCCTCTCCTATTCCTCTACCTTACAGACCTTTTGATTTTATAAAACACCCAGGAAACACAGGTATTCTTTGTGTTTCCGAAGTCACTAAACTCTTCCAGAGAGCTTGCTCTGGTAATTTTTAGATCAGGAAAAGTGGTACGTTAAGCCAGTTGTCATCAACATGTAATTTATAGCCTTTGAGAATATTGTGAGTGTCTGGAGACTTCCACTAACATGGATTTATTCAGCTATTGGAATTACGTGCTGAGATCATCCTATAAATTGCCACCCTATAAAATAATCTCCAACTCTCTGTCCTTATTTATCTTAGTCTATTACATAGTCCAGCAATAAGACCATGCACAACGAAATATGAACAAATCTTACACAGTGAGCAATAAATAGAAATCAACTTCTTTACTCTGCCTCCTCCGTCTAAATCGCCTCATAAATAACGGAAGCACAGAATGACAGGGATTACTACTCCAAATTAAGTGTCAGTCAAAAACATGTTCAACGAAACCTTGGGAATCGGCTCATCAGGCATTACATCTGTCTGAAGAACCCACCAAGACCTGTGGGGCTGCCAGCACAACTCATCCTTCAAGGGGCAAACAATTAGGAATTAAAATTTTGGTTTTCCTCCGTGCTAAGGTTACTCTTAAATGCTCTGAGAAATACATTCCAAGGCAAATAGAGCTTCTGTTTGCTGAAGTACACAAGTGTGTCACATGAGTTTGTTAAATACAGCGTTTGGAAGGTTATATAAACGACTACAGCTTTGTTGGCTAGCAGGAGGTGCTGAGCCATAGGGAAAGTATATTATGGAGAGCGTTACAGCAAGTGCACACTTTGCAAGGGCTACGTAACCTGAGATCTAATTGTTGCAGTTTTGAAGATGGCTTTCTTATGTTTTTTGGCAAACAGACTGAAATTCCCAGCGGTCTTCCAATTAGTGCTCCAAATTCTGTACATAACACTTGCGAAACCATGCTGACTTCAAAATTTTCCCTGTGTATTTGACTGGTCACAAAAACAAATGCGTGCTGAACCTAACTAAGCACACTAAATAACACATGCGCATCTGAGCTTCAAACATGCTCTTCATTTGAAAAGCAGTAAAAGATACACCACATACTTGCTCAAAACATGTATCCCAGAGGGGCAGCAGAAATGAACAAATCGGTTTTGCATGAAATGCCTATTTCATTTTTTTTTTCTCTGCTGTTATTTTTTTGACTAGACATAGGAAGAACCGTGAAGCAGCCAGTGAACTTCTGATGAGACTGAAAGATAACAGGGATCTTCAAAAGTTTCTTCAGGATTGTCAAGAGGTAAATTACGTCCTTTCACTTTTATCACTAAAAGCTGCATCCTATGGACAAGCATCCTTCCCCCCCATGTATTATAAGGACTGGGATACTCGATACTTTGCAATCAAGTCATCCAGTGGTATGTAGTGTTGAGTAAACAATTCAAAAAAAAAAAGCAAACAGCAACAAAAAACAACCCAACAAAACCCAACAAAACAATAAGCAAACACCCAGAACCCTGCAAAAATTAATCCATTTGTTGGTTGAACTGAATTTTTCCTTTCCTCTTCTAAGCAAAAGACTGGAAAGATTGCCAAAAGCAGTGAAGACTTTGTGCTGTGGTATAAATTGATCATGCTGAATCTGGTGGGCTTAGCACTGAATTCTTACAGTAAGAACTTTGTCTGAGGCTGCATATGTGTTTGTGGCCTGGTACAGGAGAGTTGCTTAAGTGGTTTCTCCAAAATATTAGTCAGAAGAATAGCAGCTTAGGAACAAGAGGGGAGCAGGATTAAATGTGATAAATTTTAACATATTATTTTCCTGATAGTTTGTATGTGCTTAAAATTGTTAAGTAGTCTGACATTTAAAAAGAAACAAATCCTTCCCAGATTTTCTAATGGCTCATCTGGACTCTAGACACTGAAGGCAATAGTTTAAATAAAGTTAAGAAAAGTCTTGTTCCTAGCATGAGGAATTAAGTGAGTAATTTTCAGGCTATTTCATGAAGTACTAACAGATACTAAAGATGGCACAGCCCTTGCCTGTGATGTGCATTAAAAGCTTAGCTATCCGTACCTAAAGGCTGCAAAGAAAGGTGACTGTGAGAAAAGTGCTTTTAATTTCAAGAGTTGCTGCTGCATTAGCTGTACGTTTTAGCCAGCTACAGGAAACTGGAAGTTGCTGCAGTGCATCTAAATGGACTTGCACCACAGTTGGGATTTCATACAAGAAAGAAGCAAAACGATGCTCATAAACTGGGCAAATGTTGTTTACTGCTTGGTTGCCTAGATGCAGTCTGTCTTCCTGCATTGCGTAAGCTAGCCATGAACTTGGCTTAAATGCTCCTTCCTTGGTAGTAAAAACATGACAGATGAGCAAAAATTCTGCTGTCATTAGCAGCAACTTCTTCCTTCCTCTGTAACATTTCTAATACAAAAATCCCTCCGGCTCTTGGAGCTCTTCTAGCTTGTGTGTCAGTGTGGTTGTGTACTTCCCTAGGATCTGTTTTTTTCCCCAATGTCTCTGAAAGAAAAAGGAAAACATAAAAGCTCTAGTGTCTGGCCTCCTGAATGCTTTTTCTCTCAATTGTTTCTCTGCAGCCACTAAAGCACGGATGTCTCCTCTGAGCATTTCAAAGACAGAAGTAACAATTTTGAAACGTTACAAATTTTTCCAATCCTTTCTGAGCGGACATTAGCCTTGATGATAATTGAATGGTTGTTTTCTGAGAGAACAGCCATAATGAGACTCAGAATTGGTGCAGGGGGGGTTACAAAGTGCCCACTGATACCTATGTTGGGCCAAAGGGAGTGCGTCACTTCAAACAGAGCTGCCAGCTCTGTGGAGCTGCTCCCTTCCAGCACTTACAGGAGCACTACTGCCCTGTGGAGATGGAAGGGAGCCAAGGGAATACCTCGCCCTTCGTTCTTCCATGTCCTTTGGCCAGGAGGCCGGGAGTTGTTAGCAGGCAGATCTGAACCAGTCTCTTGTTTCAGCAAGCAGGGATCTTCATAATTCCTGCTCGCTGTGTTAGGGAGGTTCTGTAATGTGGGGAGAGGAAAGTGTTTTCTGCAGTATGTTCCTTCCCCAGGGCAGCCACCTCCGGTCCTTCTGGGCCAAAGCCTTGCTGTAAATGTGGCCTCCTGCCCCTCAATCCTTCCTCCTCTGACTCACAAGCGAGGCAGTGAGCAGGGTCAGTGGTGCTCGAGGAGGTGGCAGGATAATGCTCATAACAACAGCTCAGCACTGATAAATCTTTCCTCTGGGTCACAGGCGAAGGGAGCTGTGGCAGATTGTTGTGTTAGTAGTCGGATACGCTGGCACAAGTTAATCCTGAGGTGTTGCTTTTTTCGTCTCTCTCTTACATTCATAAATATGAATGTGTTAAATTGTCAGAGTGAATGAAACAGAGTGACAACAGGAAATTCAGAGAAGAGGCAGGATTAGATAAATTTTGCCGTTTAGTCTTTTGGGTCATCCTGCTCTTCCACAGCTCACCTTGGAGGAGATTAAAGCTGATCTTCCCGTAAGAGCTTCGAAGCCCCAGCACTGTCTGGGCTAATTTCCCTGGGGACGCCAGAGGAAACACATTCGGGTAGGCTGCATATCAGAAGCTTTCTGTCTGCTCACTGAGTGTGCCAGCAGGTCTTGTCACGGACCGCAGACGTCTGTGAACCTTCGGCAGAGAGAGAGGCTGCGTCAGCCCAGGCATTTGCAGTGTCTGGGAAGCACACCAGCAGTCGGTGCTCTTCTGCCTTCTCTTATTTCTCCGGCGGACTTACGAGAGTTGTCTCTCTGCATTTCTCTTAGCTAGGCCTGCTTTTCATTGCAGGTTTTCTGGGAGCTGATGGCAGAAACAAAATTTTGTGGTATGGGTGCAGGAGATGGGATGAAACCTAAAAGTCTAGCTCTGTTGGCGTTAACAACTGGCTCAAGGTTTCCTGGACAAACAAATACCCCAAATGCCAGTGTGAGACACTGTTTTAGCAAATTATTGTATTATCTTTTTAAATCTAATTCTGCCCTGAAGATACCAACTTCCAGTGACTATATTGGTTTCAAAAACCAGATTTTAATAGTCATCCCTAAAATGCTTCATTTGCACTTCTGTCTTATCAGAAGGAATATAACAGCATTCTGAGGGTCAGAAGTGAGGGTTTTATCCTGACAGCCACTGGCTGTGTACCACTGACTGTCTGTGTCTCAGTGACCCCATCTGTTAGTACAGATGTTGCTACCTTTCTTTAGGAACCACTTTTAAATCCTTGGAAGACGTAATGCTGTGGCTGGGTAAAAGCAAACAACAAAAGAGAAGCACTGCAGTTTTCAGAGGGAAGCAGCTGTACTTCTCCCTAGAAAGGCAGGAATAAACACACTTATTTCAGGTTGTATAGTAATCCTTGATATAGCCTTTGATTAAGTAGCACAGCAGCCTGTAGAACTGTCACCTTAGATGCCTACAGAGGTCTTCATTAATGCGAGCATTTTTCTATTCAGACTTGATAGCAAAATCAGATGAGTTTCTTTGACTTGTTTTTAAATTGCTTTGATTTTCCCTTTTTGTGGAACTTCACAATATCTTTAAGGGACAAGTTAAAAATGGCTTGTGAATTCTGAATGAATTTGTTGTCCTGCATCCCAAATACACAGTGGTGAATTGGCAAGTCTGGCCTGTGCTCTGTTACTCTTTTTGTCAGAGTGCTTCCTCGGCAAGACAGCTTATATCACTCAAGTGGCACTCTACAAAAAAAAAGCTTAGATTTGTTTTGACGTTTTCCTCTTTGGCAGGCAACTTTAAATATGCGGTAAACTAATCTTTTTGCAAGTTCTGTAAACATTACTGATAGTGTTTTTTGTTTTGTTTTGTTTTTTCATCCACACCTAGGAAACAGATAAAGCAGTCAGACTCAGCCTAGGAGGAAATCTGGTACTGGCTGCTATGATCGTTTTCACATTCCATTTGCCCTTGGCAAATAAGCTATTTTTAAAGTATTGATTTTTCTCCAGTGTTGATCTGGGAATTGTTCTTAGTGTCTTTGTATTTGAATAAGACCAGAACACAATCAGTCTTGGATTTTAGGTAATGAGAAAAGGGGTCCCTCAAGTACCAAAGACCTTGCTGGAGACTGGACAAATAAATGAATTTAAGTGTTTATGCAATCTCTATAGAGAAAAGACTGTAGGGAAAAGGTACAAATATGGTGAGAATGAATGGTCTCAAACCATCTTTATTCTTAAGGCTTTTAATACAGAGAGAACTACAGAATTTCTCACTCAGTGTTTCCCTGAAAGACTTACCTTAGGGCTCTGCTTAATTCTGGAGAGTGACTTGTGCATGCCACTCCATTAGAGTGTACTTGTGCAGTGTCCTGAGGAAACCCGCAAGGCTCCACAGGGGTGTGGTGATGACATTCAAGTCCCATCCTGAGGAGCAAGTGCGTTGTGTAATGTTGCCAGGGAAAAACAGCGCGAAAGTACATTGTGACCAAAAAGCAGAACACGTGTCCGTTTCTCTTCCTGTTGAGCTGGATGAGACCCGTTTGATTTTGCTCATGATGAGGTTGATTCCTTTCTGTTTGGGCTGGAGGTTATTTATATGATGGAGATGTTATTTAACTGTTAAAGGGGTGGATCCTTGACTGAATCCCGAATAAAAGCAGTCTCTGAATCTCACGCAGCTCTTCTGTAGTGGGCATCTCTGTATGCTTGGTCCAGAGTCATTTGGATACTTTGCATTATTTCCCACTGCAAATGTCCTGAACACCTGTGTATCTTCCTTTCCAGCTCTCGCTCTGGATCAATGAAAAGATGCTTACAGCCCAGGATATGTCCTATGATGAGGCAAGGAACCTGCACAGCAAATGGCTGAAGCATCAGGCATTTATGGCAGAACTTGCATCCAACAAAGAATGGCTGGAGAAGATCGAAAAGGTAACTAAAGAATGTCCCAAAACCATCCTCGTCTTTGTCAAAGATGGTTATGCACGAAGAGAAGATCTGTTCCTCTGCAGGAACTGGTCCTTGAATTGTGCATTCAGCTAAGTCAAAAGGAGATTTCGTTACTGTAGAGTAACTATCTTATTGTCTCAGTAACTATCTCCATCTAACCCTTCATTCCTCATCAATCTTAAGTATTTTTACACAAGACACATTCACAGAACACTTAATGGCTAAGTTGCCAGTTTCATTTTCTTTGTCTAATCATTCTTACGTGTTAGGAAGAAGGCTTAACCTATTTTTCATACCCAAAGGCTGAAAAGGGCAAATGAATGTTGTGATTTGAGGTAATAAAGGAAAAGTACTTCCTGGGAAATAACTGAACGTAGGTGAATTCAGACAGCTGTGCTGCTGTGCTGGTTTTCATTCTTTCAGGACTATAGTCCACTTTTCCACATACCAGCTTAATGCATGAGGTAAAGTACAGCCAGTTTTGTGATTAATTAATAGATTCACAGCTCTCTTCACCAAGCTACTGTGAAGGCCTTTATAAGCTGTGATCTCTACTTTTTCCCCCATTTCTTGTGTGCAACTTTGGAAAACTAAGGAGGAAAATTAAACTGTCTTGTGCTCTGATAGTGGGGTTTCTGTTCAGTGTATGTTAGCTTAATTGCTTATTTCCTTTTCTACTTTGGCACTCTGTATCCCATTAGAGGCTTTTCTGTGATCTGCAAATAGCAATACCCTTTAATGGTGTAATTAGAAGTCTGCTCTTAGTACTGGATGTGCTTTTTTAGTCATGCTAGTACATCCTCATTCTTTGCCTCTGAAAAATCAGATTGCAGCAAAGAAGTACCAAAGTTGTGTCTTGAGTCAGAGCTGGCAATCACTATTAATGTTTGGGGGTCAGCGCTATTGAATGTTCTGGGTTGTGAGTAGTGTTCCCATCCAAGATTTATCTATTGTTGGCACCACATAGATGCAGAGGTAGAAGTATAATTAGAAGTGAAGAAAATATTTCCAAAGCTAATACAGTCTTTGTAGAGACAAGAAGATATTTCAAGTCCAGGAGCTCTGCTGCTGCTAGGTACCGGTGTCCTGCTTCCCAAGGAAGAATGTTCTCTGATACTAGCACAAACCCGTGGTAATTGCTGTAACCCATTGACACACCTCTCTCAAGTCATACAGATAAGTTTTGGTGCCATAAGCTCCAGGATTATGCTGGGTCTTCACCACGGCCCTGGTGAGATGTCACGCAGTGTGGGGCAGCCCGCTCTCCTCCAGTCCCAGCAGCATCCCCAGGAGCCCCCGCAAAGGAACATGAGTAGGGGGGAGGAGGAAGGAGGCGTTGATTGACCTTCCCATTGCTAAGAAACTCTCGTCCTGGCAACAGAGGGATGTGGGAGCTGTTGTTCTGGAAAGAGTCATTGGATAATTGGAGATAGTGGTTGATGTTGCCAGCAGATGAGGAATCCTGAGTGCTTGTTAATTGGAATAATTTCACTAACGGTCTGTGAGTGTTCCTGAGGAGGTGCCATGTTGGTTGTTCTTTGCTTTGCAGGAGGGAATGCAGCTCATTGCAGAGAAACCAGAGACTGAAGCTGTAGTGAAAGAAAAGCTGACAGGTCTCCATCAAATGTGGGAAGAGCTCGAATCCACTACCCAGACCAAGGCTCAGCGTCTCTTTGATGCAAACAAGGCAGAGCTTTTTACCCAGAGCTGTGCTGATTTGGATAAGTGGCTGAATGGTTTGGAAAGTCAAATTCAGTCGGACGACTATGGAAAGGATCTCACCAGTGTCAACATCCTGTTGAAGAAGCAGCAGGTAAATGGAGCACAGGTTGCAGAGTGGGCAGAGAGCAGATATCTGCACTCAAGGGAACAGATGGGAGATCGCTTCAGTTTAGAAAAGTTTTTATTTGCTTTTCTTTCTTCTTGTTGTTCCATCTATCTTTAAGAATCAGCAAAAACACATCCAGAAACAAATTGTCCATAAATTTCTTGATGCAGTTACTCCCCTGTACTTCCTTCTCTCCCCATGTTAATGTCTCTGTTGTGTCTCCTGGGGTAGTCCCCCAGTCACCAGTCACTCCGCTCTGAACCTGGCTGCCTGCCCTTGATTCAAACTTGTCCAGTACTGGTTGGTCCCTGGTTTGCTGCTGTAAGGACGGCAAGGGAGCAGTAAGGACAGGAGGGAGCAGTGAAGCTCTCATGCGATTAGCTTTGCTCCGAAATTTTTCCGAGTAACTTGTGAACGCCCGATAGAAGCAAATTAACTTTACTCTACTGGCCAAATTCACCATTTGCGCAAGCAGGCATAACGGGGTATCAGTGGGTGGCTGCAGCTGTGAAGGAGTGGATCTGTGTTTAAACCTTGTTCTTTGCAACGTGAGTGTTACAATAATTATTAATGTGGCAAATCCTTACTGATCAGCATCTGTTCTTCCTTCTTACATAGCTATTGACATACCCTAGTCACATAAACTGCTTTTACCCTACTTCTCAAGTTCTTTTGCCATGTTTGTGTTTAGATGCTAGAGAATCAAATGGATGTTCGTAAGAAGGAGATAGAGGAACTGCAAAGCCAGGCACGAGCCTTAAGTCAGGAAGGGAAGAGCACAGATGAAGTAGATGGAAAACGCCTTACTGTAGAAAAGAAATTTTTGGAGCTGCTGGAACCTTTGAATGAAAGAAAGGCAAACCTGCTGGCCTCCAAAGAAATCCACCAGTTTAACCGGGATGTGGAAGATGAAATTGTGAGTAGGAAAGAAATCCCATTCGCTAGATACTAGGAAAATCTCACACCTATCACAGAGCTTGGAAGAAGCCTTTCAACCATGTCTCTCAGTAGCATCATAAAGCTGCTTTTTGCATCTCATGCACACCAGCCTCTGTCTGCTGTCCTAGCTGTATCTGGGGTTGCTCCAAATCAGATGTGCTCTTTTTCTCTTGCTTTCAGTTGTGGGTTGGAGAGAGAATGCCTATAGCAACATCTACTGATCATGGACACAACCTCCAGACTGTGCAGCTGCTGATAAAGAAAAATCAGGTAAGCAGGTGCCATCAGAGCTCCCTCCCTGTTATTTCTCTTCAGCACTGACTAATTAGGGAAAGAAAGGCCTGGGGCAAAATTATGGGTGCATCAGTCGGGATGTGCTGTGGGGAGGTGGGGGTGACCACAGCTTGGGGGGCAGCATGTTCCAGGATGCTCATGGAGGGCAGAGCCCCATTTTATCCACGTGAGCTGATGGCTTGTGTTTTGCTGCCCCTCTAGAGGTGAGATCCCTGAGCATCATTTTTCTTTGTTGAGTGCAGCGTCTCATAAATCTGCTTTTCTTCTGTTAGACCCTTCAGAAAGAAATCCAAGGACATCAGCCTCGTATTGATGATATTTTTGAGAGGAGTCAAAATATTATCACAGACAGTAGCCCTAATGCCGAAGCCATTCAGCAGAGACTTGCAGACTTGAAGCAGCTGTGGAACCTCCTAATTGAGGAGACAGAGAAACGCCACAAGCGCCTAGAGGAGTCTCACAGAGCGCAGCAGTATTACTTTGATGCTGCCGAGGCCGAAGCCTGGATGAGTGAGCAGGAGCTCTACATGATGTCAGAAGAGAAAGCCAAGGTGAGCATCTCCACAGCAACACTAGCTTGATTTTAATTGTTTAGCTAGAGGGGGGTAGGTGACATAATTTAATATGTCGCTAATGTAATGGTAACATAAACAAATCTAATTCCCTTCTAAAAGCTCAAGTGATCATCTCTTCTATCTGTTATGACATCTTGGGTAGTGTGGAGGGTAGATCTTGCTTTACTGAAGCTGCCTCAGACTGTGGATGGCAACTGTGTGTTCTCCTTTGCTGTGAGGCCAGATGTGCTAATGCATTCCTGTTAGGGTAACACTTCCAGCGGTGCGGAATTGCTGGGAACAGCACGGTGCGCCTGTCTGTGAAGTAGGCCTGATGGTCACTCAATGGAAGCCACTAGCCGTCGACTGCAGGCCTGTCTTTACTCCCAGCACAGTGAAACCTGAACAGCATCAGACCATACCAAGCTAGCTGAACATCTGTTTTTCAATAGTTTGGCAAGTAGGTGTTAGTATGCTGTATCTTATTTGTTATTTACAAAAACACAGCATCTTCATTAACCTGATAAACTAAACTCAGCTTTGTATCTGTATAAATCTTTCATAGGTGTTCAGTCGTCAGTTAGCAAGGATTTGTTGTTGTTTTTTTTTTATATATATCTAAGCAAAGCAAATGAAAAGGACTATTAACATCAGCAGCTCATCATGAAAAATATGTTAATGAAAAGGCTTATTGACAATACCATGTAACACAGGGTTGTTTTCTTTCTTAATCATAACAACACATAAAAAGTTTTGTTTGGAATTTCTCCAGGCGCTTTGGTGGAGAATCCTTTGGCATGAGCTAGTTAAGATTTCTTGTCTTTATCCAGTCAGTAGCTGAAAAGCCTGACAAGCAGCGTGCTTAAAACTGTTCATTTTTCTGAGCCCTGTGCAGTCAGCCGTGTGTAAACACACGAAGAGCTTCACAGAAGAAATTCAACATGCTTAGTGCACAGCTGATGTAATCTTCTTCTGTTTCTCAGAAGGGTTGTTGTATTCATGCTTTTTTGCTCATCATTTTGCTTTCTGTGGGTACCATTTACTGTGAACTCAATTGTTAATTTACAGTCGTCAGAAGCTGGGAGCAGTTCTTTGTAAACCTTCCTGGTTACTGCTCTTTGCTAATGCACCAAGATGATCTTGCTATGTGGGGTCTTGCCCTGGGGTGAGGAGAGTGGATTGTCATTTTCTGTCACCATTACAGGATGAACAGAGCGCAGTATCCATGTTGAAGAAGCACCAGATTTTGGAACAGGCTGTAGAAGACTATGCTGAGACTGTGCACCAGCTTTCAAAGACCAGCAGAACATTGGTGGCAGATAATCACCCTGAAAGGTATTAACTGCTGTTTTTAATTGTATCACGAGTTCTTGTAGTAGTTCAGTCACTTCGCTAGCTCGTTCTGACACACAAAGACTACAGTAAAGAGAAAGTAACTCAGTAGTTTCTACAGGGGAAGCTGAGTTCAGTTTCATTAGAGATGCATGTTGGACCACATTAATTTGGCCAGAGACAGGGTTTTAGGAGAACCAGGATTCTGGGTGCAGTTTTCTGCCCTGAACAAGAGTCAGGATGTGCAGGTCCTGACTTCTGGAAAGCACTGCACACCTTCAATAAATGCCCCTTGTACCCTTTATACAGGCGAGCAGTGTCAGATCTGCCAGCACTGCTGAACTGTACAGAGGTATAGCAGTTCTGAGAGACAAAAGATCCTTATTCGTTCTTTCAGACAACTTTATGTCCAGACCATAGGGTGACAGTTATTTGTCCTTCTGTCTTAGGGCAGTGCTCCCTGAGACCTACTTCTGTGAGATTTCTGTAGAAATTCAGGCTTGAATCTCAGGTTCAGAGTATGAGATCCAGACCTGAATCTCATACTTTAAACATAGGCATATTAACGTCTTGATTTTGGTTAATTTATCTCAACTTTCTCAAACAGGTTTCCCTGTGAGAGAATTCAAGAAGCGTAAGAGCTGTTTCATTGTAAGAGCTGCAGCTAAGCAAACAGAATTCTCCATTGGATTTGACTGTGGGGCTGACTTGATGAGGCTGATTTGTGTAACTGCTCTACCTTCACAGATAGGAAGATAGAACAATCTTAGGCAAGATGCTCTTTGCCCCTGGTAGGAGATGGTTATTTAACTCAAAAGCACTCTCTTGTGGTCATCATAATTTCTGATGAGAGTGCATTTCCAGGCTGAGCTCACTGCAATAACATAATTGACTTCATATGGCAGAGGGAAGGCAATTTGACAGGGCTATATGGCTCAGACAAAATATATGGAAAGATAACAGCAAGCAGAAACATTAATCACTTTTGGAAATGCTGAGCTTTAGAGTGAAAGAAACCCATCGGTGCTTCTGAACTTTGAAGCAGAATTTAAATAAAAATGAAATGCTCCTTGCCTCAACAGCTCAAATCCTTCCTGTCATTATGGGAGAAGGTTCTGGTATGATCTGTGGTCAGACAAAAGGAAATCATGGTTCCCAGTTTCACTCTCTAAAGTCAGCGGAGGTAGACATACATGGCAGAATAGATTTCCAGCTAGTGCAGCCAGCTATCCCAGCAGAAGGAAAGGGTGTCTGAACCAAATTCCTGCATACAGCAGGCACACATTCTGGCGATTAAATTTCCCAAGCATGATTTTTATTCTTTGTAGTTTTTTTCAGTCTACACTTATTGTTTGTAAAAGATAGGGAGGACTTGATGCTCTTTGGTTTTTTTTTTCAGTGAGCGTATCAGCATGCGCCAGTCCAAAGTGGATAAGCTGTATGCAGGCCTGAAGGATCTAGCTGAAGAGAGAAGAGGCAAACTGGATGAGAGACACAGGCTCTTCCAGCTTAACCGAGAGGTGGATGACCTGGAGCAGTGGATTGCTGAAAGGGAGGTGGTGGCAGGATCCCATGAGCTGGGACAGGATTATGAGCATGTAACGGTAAGTTCTTTGGATGTGGCTGCGGGTTGGCCTTTTTCTGGAGGCTGCACACAAGTAGATGGTTCATATAAATGGGTGGTTGGTTTGGCTGGTTTGCTCAGATCGCTTTGCAAATACAGCCTTGCATGAATCCGTTTCGCTGTGTTTCAGATGCTACAGGAACGATTCCGGGAATTTGCCCGAGACACTGGAAACATTGGACAGGAGCGTGTTGATACTGTTAACCACATGGCAGATGAACTCATCAACTCTGGACATTCGGATGCTGCAACAATTGCAGAGTGGAAGGATGGTCTCAATGAGGCCTGGGCTGATCTCCTGGAGCTCATTGACACGAGAACACAAATTCTAGCAGCCTCTTATGAACTGCACAAATTTTACCATGATGCCAAGGAAATCTTAGGACGCATTCAAGACAAACACAAGAAACTGCCAGAAGAGCTTGGTAGAGACCAAAACACAGTGGAAACACTACAGAGAATGCACACTACATTTGAACATGATATCCAGGCGCTCGGTACCCAGGTGTGTAGCAAGTGAACAACAGTCTGTGGCTGAAGAGTGCTTCCACTGCTCTTGCCCCTGCTATGGCTGGGAGGCAGAGTGCTGGCAGCTGCCTGCCAAGTGTATTCCTATGGGAATAAGTTCCTATGGATCATTTTCTTATCTGTTTTTCTGCTTCTCTGTTCTTGCATGAGGTTAATTAGTTTCCCTAAAACAGAAATCAATAGATTTCTGAATACACGGATAATTGCCTGTTGAACTTTATTCCATCTCCTGCCCTTGGCTGGAGAAGAATTCATAAATGCAGAGAAATTCTGTATTGATCTGAAGTAAAGCAAAAAGTTGCGATGTCTCCTACCAGTCTTAGGAATAGAACATGGATAGGGAAGCGTGAGGGTAACACACTAGCTCCTCAGAGAAGTTTTTTCTGATTGCCCCAAGCAGCAGCACCATTAGTAGGACACTGCATGGCAGATATGGTAGGAAAATAGTTTACATTCAAAGAAAAATAATCATTTGACTTAAGATAGTGTCTCTTTAGGCAACTTCTGAAAGACAATGAACAGATACTAAGTCTGTCAAGAATTTTTAATATACCAAAGGTAAGATGAAATGCAGGTTTCAGGTTTTTCTGTTCTTAATGTTTTTACTGAGTAGAATTTGTATTAATAGTGCTGAAGCCGCCTTAGGTTTGCTTGCTCTTTATGCCAGCTGAAGGAAATATAAAGGGATGTGTAAGCTTGTTAAAAAAAAAAATCTTTAGAAATCTCTGTTAGGCACTTTTTGCTATCTGAGAGACAAAGCAAGTCTGTAGACCTACCAAGAGGCTTTCTGACTCAGTTATGAGTTTAGGCTTTCTGACTTGAATATTGCTTTTTATAATGCATCCTAACAGCAGTCTGAGGGGATTTGTCCAGGGTAAGGTTTTTAAAAGCAGCCAAACTTGATCTAATTCTTTATCTTCTAAAGCCAAGGTACATTAAATAAAAGAAGGCAGCTGTTCATACAGCACACATGGGATAATAAATTAAAAACAAAAACAAAACAAAACAAAAAACAATGTTCAACTGCCAAAATGAAAATTCTGTAAAGAAACAAGTTGCTTAAGGAATAGAGGAATTTAGACTGGCTGCATTTATCTTAGTAGGGCAGAAAAGAAAGCTTTTATGACTGAACTGCCTGCCAGATCTCGATTATGTTGCAATTTTCATAGTTGTTTACACTAGAACAAAGAGGGTGTAGCAACCATTTGATTTTTCAAGAGTTTTGCTTGAAGAAGCTGTAGATTTTATACATTAAATGGGAGACATTCACAAAATACTAATCCCAGTCTCTCAAAAAGGTAATTTGAATCAAGGCCTAAATGAGGGAATAGGTAATCATAGCACTGAGCTATGTCAAAAGCACTTAGGATAGTTCTGGGGTGAAACTGCTAGAGTACCACCATAGATCATCATGGCAGTAGCAGGATCTGTGTGCCTGTAGCTAGAACACTGTTTAATTTCAAAATCAAACCTTTCTAAATTAAGAAAATGATTAGAAAAGTGTTTCTTGGCTCAGAAAATATGTGAAACAGAAAAGAAATAGCATTTGATGTCCCAAGAGAGCGTTTTCGTCATCAATTTTCTTCCTCCCACACAAGAGGGACAGAGATTTCTAATAATAGAAGGATCTTTGAATTTCTAAATTTCTACTGTTTGAAGCCATTATGTACATTTCTGAAAAATCATCTCTGTGTCAGCTAGAAGAATGGTTTTGATATGGGAGTTCCTGAGTCGTATTCTCTCACTTGTGTGGGAGGAAGAAAATTTGGTGATGAAAATGGTCCCCATTTGCCCTGGAATTTAACAGTCACTTTACATTGGCATCCGGTTTTACACGAGGCTTAGGCAGTGGCAAATCTTTATCTTTGGGGTCCATTGACCCACAGACTTCTCTGAGAAACATTCTTATAGAGATATACTGACTGAATAACAGAATAAACCTTTCTAGTATTGACAGACCACATATACTGACAACTAATATTGACAATGACTTCAGAAAGCCATTCCAATTTTGAGTTAGCAGCTAAAATGCCTCCATATTTGATACTCAAAAATACCCAAATGTTGATTCATTTATTTCTTACAAACACATGCCAGGTAAGACAGCTGCAGGAGGATGCTGCACGCCTTCAGGCTGCCTACGCTGGGGACAAAGCTGATGACATCCAGAAGAGGGAAAATGAGGTCCTAGAAGCTTGGAAGGCACTGTTGGATGCTTGCGAGGGCCGCAGGGTTAGACTGGTGGACACAGGAGACAAATTCCGTTTCTTCAGCATGGTTCGGGATCTCATGCTTTGGATGGAAGATGTTATCCGGCAGATTGAAGCCCAGGAAAAGCCAAGGTAATGTGAAGTATCTTTTGTAGTATCATGCAGAAGATAAGGCTGCAGGTCAGCTGAGGAAATTCTGTAACACTCAGTGTTGCTGAGCCAGAAATTGAAAGAGTGGCTGACAAAATGGGATGGTGTTGTGGCAGCTTGCTATTATGTATTGCTGCCCAGCAGAGGTTGGGGGCTGCTGAAGTAATGGCAATAGAAAATTACGTTCAAAGATTGTCCCACACATTTCTTTATCTGACCCCTGATAGACACTAGAATGGTGCTGTCCCTATGGAAGGGCTGCTGACAGTCCCTGTTTCCTGAACTACAAAGACGACCTAGGAATTAAATTTTGTACCATACCGTTCTGGGTTAGATTTTTCTTTTAATGTAGCAGCTGTTAAATTTGAAATACGTGTTTCTGAACCATGGATTTGACTATTTTAGGGACGTTTCATCTGTTGAACTGCTAATGAACAATCACCAGGGTATCAAAGCAGAAATCGATGCCCGAAATGACAGCTTTACTACCTGTATCGAGCTTGGCAAATCTCTTCTGGCAAGAAAACACTATGCATCAGAGGAGGTATTGTGCTTACTGAATGGGTAACAACTGCAGTGCAACTGGCCTATGGATGCCTTTTCAGCTAGAGAAACTCGCATTGTGTAATTTATGGATTAATAAGGTGCATCTTTATAATGACATGCGTTACTTGAGGGACTATTGCAGTTACTTGCTATTGTGAAATTAGTGTAAGATTTAATGCTGTAGATTCATGTGGGGGAGCAGAGATGACACCAAAGTTTAAAGTATCCCTGTCAGTCCAGGAAATGCAAAGAAGCTGTTGCATTCAGTCCACAGAGAGCTGTCTCTGGGATGGCTGTGCTTGGAAAGGTGATTTCTTAGAGCAAGAGCAGGGACAACTGAGAGGCAGCCTGAATTTTGTAGAGGGCAGCTGGAATGCTTATGAAGAGGCCTGCTAGGGGAAGGAGCAGGAAAAAGTTCACAGGGAGTAAATCCAGGGAATATTACAAGAGAAATGTATTTGACTGCCTAAGGCCTTGATTTATTTTCTGATTTGACTAGGCCAAAGGATAGAGGCTCAACCCTTGTTTCTTCCTGCCTTCCTTTTCCAGAGGGAGGATAGCCAAATGTCGTAAGACTGCCCACTTGGGGAGGTGATGCTTTCTGTGTTTGTGTTACACAAAAGTGCTGCAGAACAGCCTCAGAGTAACATTTCCTCAGGAACTGGAAGGTTTTGCTAGCCAGTCTTCACCCTGTGAATGATATAGGGCTTATGCTGGCACGTCATTGTTAGCACAAGTAGCTTCAGGTAGCACATTTGGCATTATCTGTAAATAAAAAAAGTGGAAGATACACTGCATGGTTGTACCATTAGATTTGTTTGTCCATTATACTCCTTTGATCAAATAATTTTGATACTGTAGTTCTTAACAGATACTGTATGCTTATGCAAATGTAGTGTTTTAATATAAATGTCATATTTATTTGTATTTCAAAGGAAAAAAAAGCCTCCGTATTCATATTTAAGTCATTTCTGACAATCCAGCACAATGTATCTGGTCAGTAAATGCCAGTGCCTTTTGCTTGTGATACCAGCTTACACAGTGTGGTGAGGTGACCGTGCTGCCTGATGCTTATGTAACAGTACTGCATTCTCCTCTTAAATCCAGATCAAGGAAAAGCTACTGCAGCTGACAGAGAAAAGAAAAGAAATGATTGACAAATGGGAAGACAGATGGGAGTGGCTGAGACTGAGTAAGGATGTCCTCGCATTTTTCTTGGCAGGGCCATATCTAACTCTCTCTTCACTGTGTCTTTCTGAGCACTTAAAAAATTTAGAACTCCTTTTTTATTAACATTGCTGGAAGGTGTTTTTGTACTGTACTAACTACAAAATTCACGTCTGTTAATTGTAAAATAACAGAGAACTTGAAACAAACAAACCTGCAATAAAGGTCTTACTCTGTATGACCAAAACTGGAGCTAGGTGAAACAGATGCACTAGGTTTTGCAGGTGTCACATTCCAACTGTTTTTCTACAAAGGATGTACTAACAAAAAATATGGGGAAGTAAAGCTTTGTTACCTTACACATGTAACATACCAGCATTGTCTGAGAGGCTAGGTTAATGAGTTTATTGACAAAAGATGTACTTTTAAATGTTAGAGCACTTTCCACTGTTCACGCCAGAAACAACAACACAGTTCAGATACTCTAACAAGGTTTTCTGTAACTCATATGGACTGAAGGCTTTGCAGCAGACAGTTACCAATACATGCACTTCGAGCATCTCAAAATGTACAGCACAGTGTAATCATTTTGTGGAGTTCTGGGCTGCTGTACTTTCTTAATTCTTTCTGAGTCTCAGCAGGCTTTAAGAAAAAGAATCGCATGAGTGCTTGTCCCTGAGTTTGGGTGGTTGAACCATATTCAAAATTGTTGCAAGGTCATTCACAGAAGCTGTGGAAGCTTTTTTCAGCTGGAAGGAAGCCTGGAGCTGTAGCATTGTAGGCAAGCATGAAGTACAGTCTTGCAGCCTTCAGCCTATCTGTTTGGTTGGCAGGCCAGAGTGAGGAAGTAAATCAGCAGGTAACAGAATTTCATCTGTGAAGTTACTACGTAACAGCAGATTAGAACAGAAAGGAGACGCTGAAATTAGAAAATGAAATAGTCTGTAGAAGAAATAAAGGTGGTCCTTAACTTTTGTTTTTCCTCAAAGCAAAGCCAACATGAGGAATTTCTGTCTTTTTACTGTTAATTTCAGTGAACTTAGTTAAGGAAAACATTTAGCCAAATATATTTGCTTTTTTCCCCAGCTATTTTAAAGTAAATTCAGAAGATGCCCAATACCTTCATGATGCCCTTTTTGACATTAATAGCACTGATGTCTGTATGTTCTTTACTCAGTTTTGGAGGTGCATCAGTTTTCAAGAGATGCGAGCGTGGCTGAGGCCTGGCTGCTGGGGCAGGAGCCCTACCTATCCAGTCGTGAAATAGGTCAAAGTGTTGATGAAGTGGAAAAATTAATCAAGCGGCATGAAGCATTCGAGAAGTCCGCGGCTACTTGGGATGAGAGATTTGCAGCACTGGAAAGACTGACCACGGTGAGCGCTTTAGACAAGAAGAACTCTTCTTGGCCATTCCCACTGTGGTGTCAGCTGATTGTTTCTAGTATCTTCCCAGCACCACCAACCTCATCTTCATTTGTTGATGCTGTGGAGGGCCAACCAAGGCCAGTCACCCAGGGCCTGAAGTTTCTTGTTCCCAACAATGTTAAAACCCTCTTAGGTTCATTTGAGCTCAACAAACATTTGAGCCTACAAAGAGTGCTTAAGTGTTAAATGACATTAATGGTCTACAAGAGCTGTCAGAGGCCCAGGAGTGATGACCCAGAAGCAATTTCTAGAGCTGAGTGGTTTGCCCCAGCTCTCTGATGTACAGGCTATATTGCTAAAAGGGAAGGGAGATGCTGAGGAAAGAAAACCCAGATCCAAACTCTTGAAAATATTTTCAGTTCAAGAGGACAGCATGGGGAGGGGAGTTCAACGAAAATGTTTGTTGTGTTTTGACTGCTCCAGTAAAAGGCTGTATTTTTCCTAGGAATACATAAGCAAAAAATATATATATATTTTAATCAGAGCTGAAATGTCAGTAATTAATGCTTGGAGGGTATCTCTAGACAACAATCTTTAGACACTGAAATTGAAATGGCTTGATTTTTAACACTCGCTGAACATCACAGCTGCAGACAGTGAATTGGTGTTTCATAGCATCTTCAAAAACCAAGCTGTTTTTATTTTGATGGTTAATTTCAGGGATTCCGATGTGAAACATTTTACTTTCGTGTATGTCAAGCAGACAGAGGATGTCACTTTTAAATATTTTGATAGCTTGGGATACTTTGGTTTTTGTTGTTGTTGTTGTTGTTGTTTGGTTGGTTTTGTTTCGTTTTTCTTTGGTTTTCTTTTTTTTTCTTTTTGTTTTAATGAAATGAGTTAGGTAAGGTATCTGGACATAGCAAGCTGCTGCTCAGGCACTCCATTTCATGTTAGAATCTGATGCTCTGTGACTTAGTGCCAAATCCAGTGCAACAAACTTTGTATAATTAATACTTTTAAAGAACTGTGCCGTCAAATTTTATGCCAATAAACTTTAATTTCAGTAAAGTTTCAGAAAAATATAGGGTATTGTTCTTCATTTCTAGTAATGCCCCTGAGAAATGGCTGAGATGCAGTGCTTTAACATGCATAAAAATGTTTTATTTCTCAGTTGGAACTGCTGGAAGTACGTCGACAACAGGAGGAAGAGGAGAGGAAGAGACAGCCGCCTACGCCAGAGCCAAGCCCAAAGGTTGCAGAGGATGCAGACTCCCAGCAGCAATGGTAAGCCCACGATGCAGGAAGCTGAACTGCATGCTTCACGTGTCAGGATCCTCTGGGTGAAGATGTATTGTAAAGGGGGAGTCTGGAGGTTGCGTGATTTTGTGATGTGAACCTTTTTAAAGACTTCATGGATGTAGCTGATGGGGACAAGACCTTTCCCAGAGACCTCAATTCACTGCTAGGTTGAATGTTCCAATTTTTCACAATGACGCAGTTCCTACTGTTAAGACATACCTGGCCTTCAAGTAAAAATGCTGTTTATACACCTTATACACCCTGTGTGTTATTAATTAAAATTTCTGAACAATCTTTGCTTTCTCCTTTAATGAGCATCTGTTATGGATGGATTTTAATGTCCATGTGACATTAACATTTATGAAATTGTATGACAAGAGTAGAGTTTGTGAGGTAGTAACTGTCATGAAAGCCTATTTTGATCACACTTAAGCATTGGAATTATTCAGCTGGGCATTTCTTTATTGCAGTAGGCTTCTGCCCTAGCAAGTGGAAACCTTTTAAAGGCAGTGCTTTTACAGTGTTATCAACAGATGACTTGGCAGTTTTTAAGAACTTGCTTGAATTTGAGATATGAAAAATTCAGTAGGAAAACCTTGTTTTGGTGAAAAATTTGGGTGACTTTCAAGAACTTAATATCTTTTCGTTTTCCTTTCTCCACAGGGATGGAACAAAAGGAGAACAGGTTTCCCAAAATGGTTTGCCATCAGACCAGGAATCTCCACGGGTTAGTTACCGCTCCCAAACCTACCAAAACTACAAAAACTTTATTAGCAGACGGACAGCCAATGACCGATCATGGTCTGGACTGTGACATACAGAAACATTTGCAGCAAAAGACACCATTTTTTTCAGTATGGTTTACTGGTTCTGGTTTAATCTTTTGGCTTCAGATTTCCTTGCTGCTTTTCTCTTCCTTCCCATCAGTTGATTTTATTTAATTAGCAGCCCCTTGGAGATATATTTTGTTTCACTTTGATCCTTGTTTATTTCAATATCCCCACTGACACTCAGTTGCTTTAAGGTGGCACATTTATTTCATGTTATTTACTGTGAGTTTTTCATGTCGTTAATAGTATTAAGATTTTCCAGCTAAACCGTCTTTTATATGAGTAATTGAGATTTAATGAGATTACATCATAATGAAGAAGAGAACTAGAATCTGACAGGTATGACGCATCGAGTTATACTAACAGGTTTCAGCACGGCAACATTATTAAATTAGCTGCATTAGAAAGTGAGTTATTCACAAGGCCAAAGACAATACACGCAAGTGAGCTCAGTAGAAAAGGCTGGGAGGGAGGGGAGTGTTGTAACTACCAACAAATTAAAAGCCTTAAGGTTAGCTTTATAACATTCCATGCAGAATGGATTCATTGACTGCAGATAAAAATAAACATGAAATAAACCAATAAACAATAGTTTCTAGATTTATCTTGGAATTTAGTCCTTTTGAAGAGTCGTGATCTTGCTGATTAGCTGTTTTGGGGCCCCATTTTCCCTTGGAGAATTTATGCAACAGCAGTTCCATTGACTGACATTGGAGATACAGTGGTACAAATGAGATTAGGATGCAGACCCTTATGGAGAGGTTGTGACACTTTTGTTTGAAAGTGAAATAAAGTACATTGGTCTAAGATCCCAGCTCTCTATTTTCTATAGATACAGGCTGAATTGTCAATTCATTCCTTCTTGACAGAGGAGGTTCTAGTGGAGTCAGGATGCATGCCAATACTCTTAAATGTGCAGCCATAGAAATAACAGTAAATATGTATGTTTATTTAAAGCAACACAGTAGTTGAAAACTGGCCTATCTCTTCATTACCTTCCTGCAAAGCCTGCTTGTTCCAATTGATGCTCTGAATTGCGGTAAAAACTGGCACTTCTCTGTCATTGTTTTGAACCTCACTCTTTGAGGTTATAGGAAGTACAAGAAGGGCTCCTGGCAGGCTCACATCAGCAGATATTAGAACTTCTACCATTACTGCAAAGGAAATAAAGGTCCCAGTCTAGGACTCTGGGAGGAATTGTCTTTCAGCATAAGCTTACCTTTCAGATCATCTGTCCCAGTTACTTCTGGGTCTTCACACAGACTCTGTTAACGCTGTTGGATAATAAGCAGTTCTGTCTTTTTCTTTCTTTTAAATAAAGTCTTTCAGTTCATCTTCAATATTAATGAGGAAGTGAGATGAGTGTTTTACATTCTAATGTTTATGAAATTATATGTAGTTGTGGCAAGGAATATGAATCCCAGCTCATCACCTTGCTGGTTACCACAGTTTTATACATCACCTGTTTGCTTCATTTTTTATTTTATTGCCATGATACATAATGCATTTCCATGTTAATCTTTGCCATCCACACTTCACAGTCTTTCATGAGAGCTTTTTAGGTCAGTTCACTGAATTTGTGTTGCAATACATCAGATGTACACAGCTGTATTATTTCTGACTTGAGGCATGAAATATGCTGTAGTTGGTCAGATTTTCTCTGACAACCAGCTGAGCAGTGCAGCTATATTATTCTGTATTGGCTAAGCTCATAAAGAGAGAGGTGGTTGAAGGGATGTGCTTCAGTAATTGTACTTTTACTGTAACTTGTCTTTCCACTTCATGATGCATGTTTTTTTTTTCTTTTGTCAGGATAACAAGATATATATTCTTAATGCTTTTTAAATTTTCGTAAAAAAAAATTTTGCAAGTGATCTGGTGACTACTTACACCAGTGTTGGGTCTGTGTGCCTTTAAGAGTATGACAGTTCTCAGAGCAGTTTAGCTGTAGCTTCAGATACCACAATTTGGGAAGCCTTCAGATGTATTCTGGCTAAAAATTAGTTTGTAAAGGTAATTTATGTAGATACATGTTTTTACTTGCATTAGTCCACTTCTATATAGAAATGATAGTTACATGATTAAGAAAAATGAATTACGTCATCATTTAAGGTCATCATTTTAGGCACAAGAGGTGTAAGATTTCACCAATTCAGTATGGCCTATGGTTCCGGCTTAAATCATTAAAATGGTTACTTATGCCAGAACAATACACAAGCTGTCATCTATTTGCATCTGAAAAGGCAAATATGTCTCTATTATTTAAGCTGTGGTGCAGAGACTTAAGTTGATGACCTGTACTTAATGTTGCTTCAAGCACTATGAAAATCAAAGGGATGTCTCCAGTCATTGTCGCATGTTATACAGTCCTGACTTACATATACCTCAAGAGTAGTCTCTAGCCACTAAAGAACTCGCAACTAACCTCTCAGTCATGATTAAGAAAACTGTATTCATGTACGTGGTAACTGTTTTGTTGTAACAGTACAGTTTGCTATTAATGTTTGTCCTCTGTTGCGTTGTCTTTGCATGCCCAGTGCATGTTTCCATTAAAATTTGTTTAGCTCCTGTTTTTCTCTATTTTCATGACACATTCTTTGCATACCTGTTTATGATTCAGATTTATTTTGCTTGTTTTCTGTTAATTGTAGATAACACATGGAAAGGAAATAAAACCTGAAAGAGCATCAATAAAGCTTTTCATAGCCCTTTTACAATCAGCAGCATTTTAAGTAGATTTTACAGGTCTGATTGTGTAATTAAAGTTGGCTGTTACCATTTAAAACCACAGGCTTGTAGATTGCAGCCCTGAATTACATGTTACTTACCATAAAAACATTTTAAGTAGCTGTGCAGTGGCTGCTGTTCTGGAAGTTGTCTGTTTTACTTCAGATTAATCATTACAGGTACCCCAAAATCTGTAATATTTTCACATCTTGTCTGTATCATTACAGAAAACATTCTACTTTCAGCATTGGCTTAGCTAATAGGTAGTTCTGGGTAGTTGTGCTGAGTCAACTGTGGTCTATGTAGCATGCAGACTATACAAGTCTCCAGTAATTCTTTATTGCTGTTCACAAGTGCCTCATATATCTCAGACAGGGATCCTGTCAGTTTAAAAGGAGTATGTTTGAAGCTCAGTAGCAGTCAGTGGTCAGTAAAATTTTCAAAGGGCTCTCCTTTTTCTTTAACATGGTATGTTGGCCATTGATCAGTGCTGGTGGTGATTAATTAATTATGCATTCCTTGGTGAATCACTGGTTGTGTATTTCACTACCTGTGTTGCAGCAGCAGTGCTGGCAGTGTTTGGATAATCTTCATTCTCATCTATTTATTCCCCCCACCTCCTGCCCTCCTTTAATCAACATTTTTGTTTTGAGATTTGAATGTAAATAGCAGGGTTTGATGGCTTTGACTTAACCTAAGTTTGAAGAAGCATCATCACTGATTTTTACTCCAGCTGGATAACACTAGATAGATCTTCAGTGCAGGGTAGATGTTCCTTCTGATAACGAGGCTGTAAGGCTACATGTCTTTAGGGACAGAGTAAAAGATATGACTTGAAGTGGAATGTGAGCTGTGATTCTTTCCCTGTTTCAGTGATGTAGTGTCTGTACTCTGGAGATTTAGATTGCTTAAAGGCAGTTAACCAACCCTTCCCATATTCATAGCAAGTTGACACTTAGATCTTTCTAGGTCAATATCTGAGGTACAAAGGTGTGAGGTACAATAATGTATACTTGGCAGGTACAAGAAGTTTTAGACAACGGTGGCAAAATTTAGTTTGTTGCATAATAATTCGGCTGCTTTTGAATTGTCCGGGCTTTTTGCAGAAGTGGGAATGTCTAATTACTGTGCCATTCACAAATACCTGCTTGTCTGCATAAAAACAGTCCAGAATGTTTGTAATCTACTAGAGCATTAGCAGCACTAAGCTTTAGTAACTTGCTAATAATAATAATACACACTGGTTGTGTAACTCGTGAGCTGCTACCAAATGGCTCTACATGTCAAAGTAATGGTACAAGAAAAAAAAAAATAATACAAACCAAAACTGGGACCAAGCTGCATTTCCAAAGTGTATAGCCATTAGGATTCCAATTTAAATGATTTTTGGATGAATGGCTCCTGAAGACGTCGACAGCTTGACCAGTCAGAGCTGCTGGAAACATGGCTGCTCTCTAGGCTATCTCGATCACAGTGCGACAGGCAACGCGATCAACAAAGCAAGTGATGGGCAAGGCCTTGGTTCTGTCTTTGTTTGGGGGTAAATAGCTGTGTGATGTTGTGTGACTGTGGTGGTTTTCAGTTCCTTTAACAAAAATCCAATCCACCTAATAATGAAAGTCTGAAAGACCGTGATAAAATGACATATGACCTCATTTCCCTTGTCTTTAAGATCCAATATCCTAACTGAGATGGTGGAGATGAAATGCATGGTGTAATCTTTCTAATTTCTGCATGTTTTGATTTTGTTGTGTCACTAGGGGAATGGGGAAAGTGGGAAAGGAGCTTTTACAGAAACAAATTCTGCAAATTTTTGTAAATGCTCCTGGGCAATTTTGACATATTTTTCTGTTGACATACAGCTAATACCTTTTATAGACTTTTTATGCCCCAGTAATGTTAAAATGTATTTAAGGTGGCTGATGTGTATAACTTCTACTGTTCCTCTCAGGTTCGCAGAAAGTGTGATTGTTACTGTTCCAAACATTTGAGCGCTTAGCAACAGAACTGAATGCTCTCGTTTTAGGAATAACAATATACAAAAGAATATGAATTGACTAGCAGAGCAAAGCACAGTAAAACTCACACTGAAGTTTAGCAGCTATTATATTCCTGTCTCTCCTCCTATAAAATGAGTACTAATCCATTCATACCTTCTAATTTCCTTGGCCTTCTGTGTCTCCATGGAATGTGAGAAAGATTTTATTGGCCTGTGTCATTCTCCAGGCAAAGTTTATACACAGCCACATTGTGCAGGGAAACAGATTAACTGCAAGAAACCTCAGAGTCATGAGGCATCTAGCTGAACATTTGTTCCACTGTTCCTAGGTGGCAGAAACCGCAGAAACAAATGAAATGGTCAATGGAGCTGCAGAACAGAGGACAAGTTCAAAAGAGTCTAGTCCTGTTCCTTCTCCAACGGCAGACCGCAAAGCCAAGGCTGCCATTCAGGCCCAGACTGCTGCTACCCTACCAGCCAAAACACAGGAGATTCCTTCAGCTCAGATGGAAGGCTTCTTACATCGTAAACATGAATGGGAGACACACAGCAAGAAAGCCTCCAGCAGGTAGAGTACTTGATGCTTAATGCATGTAATTGCATCCAAACTCACTGTGATGTGAGATGGTAAATGTTACCACTGCTGTTACTGTCTTCTCACAGCTCCAAAGTACTTTCCAAGCTTATGCTCCTGTTGTTCTAGGAACTGTGTATACATGATGGAACAGTATATTCAGTGAAGTTGCTATCTAATGATACATAGTAGAGAATGCAGTATTAGCCACACTTAGAAAGTGGAAAACAGAGGCATAAAGATACCATGATTTTCCCACTTCACATGATGAATTCATGGCAGTAGTGGGATTTGATTCCCGATCTCTTGAGTTGTACGTTACTACAAGAAAAGAAAAACATGTAGGTGTGAGAACAGAAATGTCCATATTCTTCTGACATCTGTTTGCACATTAGCACTTTCCACCTACACTGTAATCTGTTTAGAAGAGAAAAGCGGGTGAAGATGATTTTGTGTGTCTTAGTTGAGACCATTCCTGAGGACTCAATCCTGCAGTTCTCAAACAGGCACATTTTTTGAGATTCCTGTCTGCAGTAGAAAAGCAGACACTGGTCCTTCATGACCTGAGAAAGCTCTTGAAACCAGATTTATGACTTGACTAAAAAGAAGAGTATCAACTAGCAAGTAGTGAGCTACACCAACACCTGAGGGGTTTGGTCAGAGCTGAGGTGCTCCGCAGAGCTCAGTGCAGCTCATGAGTCTGTAAGCTGCATTACAATCCAGCCATGATTTTTCTTCAGCTGGAGTTATTTCACAACAGAGAACTACTCTGGGGCAGTGACAGCCACCAGTGCTAATATCTAGAGACTCTTATTTCTAGTAATTGATCTTTATAGCTGTATTAGAGAATGAAGTAGATGATACCTCTAAGAGCATTTTTAACAGTCATAAATGTCGTATGCAGTCTGTTCATTAGCTTGCAGCACAATGAGAATTCCTTCTGTAATAAAGCATAGTCATTAAAAGGTCAATCAGTTTCTCTCCCAAGGATGTAAACTGCATAGTCTGCCAAATAATCCACCCACTGTTAGGATATGCTAACGTGCTATCACAGAGAGCTCTGGAAATCTGTATTTCATTTGGCTCAAAGTCAGGACTTCTGTCTTGAAGTCTTGAAGTAATGCTTTTATGAGAGATTTTTTTTTATCTGTGTTTTACAGGACATAGTATACTGTATTTCTATCCTCAGACTAAAGTGGTCTCTGTTATCATGCCGTAATCATTGTGTTCAGTTTCTTCAGTTTTGCAAGAGCATTAGACTGACAAGTATTTTTGTTATTTTCCATGTCCTGAAGATCATGGCATAATGTGTACTGTGTCATAAACAACCAAGAAATGGGCTTCTACAAGGATTCAAAAGCTGCTGCTTCTGGCATTCCCTACCACAATGAGATTCCTGTCAGCTTGAAAGAAGCAGTCTGTGAAATAGCAGTCGATTATAAAAAGAAAAAGCATGTGTTCAAGCTAAGGTAAATCTGTCCGAGTGTCTTTATGTTAGTCTAAGTTGTGGTGGGTATGTTCACTTGACAAATTCATTGGCAGGATCCAGCCCAAGAACTGATCGTGAATATTAACTGCAGAATCTGCTTTTCTGAACAGGGTCTTCCCAACACAGGATACATGGTCCATATCAAAGGTCGCAAGCACTAGCAAAATAATCAGTGCACTTTATATCAGGGACAAGACTAGGTGGTATTCCTAAAATTAAGAGCCTGCATTTAAAAATGCTGAACTTTCCAGATATTGATGACGTTTTCAGGTTTTGAACATTTAGTTACAGACCATTCATACTGAAGTGTATGAAGTACTTAATGTTCAAAGGATTTTAAAAAAGCTTTTATTTCCAAAGTCTTGTGTTTGTTTTACTGATCAATCTTTTAGAGCCCACAGTTAAAAAAAATACTTTACTAGTACCCAGCTGTTAGGTGATTCAGAGGAGACTCACTTTATGAATGGATCCCATTGTGGAATCCAAGATGGAATATTTTTCTAAGTTGATATTGATGCAAGAATCCTCTAAATTTGATATAATCCATATTTAGGGAAACTTGTTGTTAACCTTCTTGAACATAGCCTGCAGCTGTGTGATTCATCCTTCATGTTATTTCAAACAGCTCTGAATAGATAATGTAAGAATAAGGTGTTCCAAATATGAACTTAGGCAGAAAAAGCAATTGCCCTTCCTTCCCTGTCACCTCTGTCAGGTCTCTTGGGTAACTGCATGTAGCTTATTTTCTTCGCTCATTCTCATTAGAAGAATTCCCCAGAGAGTTATGCTGGCTCATCGTGGCAAAACTCTTTCTCCAAGCTGAGAAGGAGAACACCTGACGGGCTCAGTTCTGCAAAGGGTGAGGTCTCTGTAGATCTCACGTGCAGGCAAATCTCTCACTAAAAGGGCTAGTGGAAAATACACTGGAAATATTCTCCTTTATTGTTTAAAGAAGAAAGACAGGCATAGTTACATTCTTCCAAGTGTCTTACTTTACATTAATGTTATTTTACTGATTAATACTTAATTTCATTTCATAAATAGATTTTAAAATGCTTTCATTTTCTGGGGAAAGCTCAGGAAGCCTGCAATGCCATTCCCAGACTCTGCTTCTAACTTGTTTTAATGCCTGAAGCGATTCAGTCCTTTTTTATTAATATATGTCTTCGCATAAATCATTTCATATATTCCAGTTAAACCCTCTGAGTAAAAGCAGAGAAAGCAGCAGTAGCTACTCATGAATAATATACAGTAGAGTATCTTGAGTCATCACCACAGTACTTACGACAGCAGGGCAGCTGCAGAATTTTGAAAGGTTTCTGCAAAAGCAGTGAAAACTCTGGGTGTTGTTTGTGACTTCTGTCTTTTTAAAGTATTGAATAAACTTTTATACTATCGTTTCCAAAAGAGAAGAGATCTGCCTGAAAGAGCAAGTACTGAAACAGCAGTCATCAGCTGCTGAAGATGGCAACCTCCCTCTGCAGTGCATCCTGACATACTGGAACACATCCACTATCATAAGCATGTACAGAGGCCAGAATACAGTGTGTGTGGCTGCATCTGCATGATAGTATGAGATACTAAAACATTAGTTGTTGGGGTGTATTTGTGTGTATGTAGATGTTATGACTGTTGCATATGTCTCGGTCTAATTACATACTGTAATTAAAAAAGCATGAGTTGTACCAGTGTGACTATTACTGAACTAAATTTGTGATGGTGGTTTTCTTTGCAGATTGACTGATGGCAATGAATACCTCTTCCAAGCCAAAGACGATGTAAGTTTGTTTTTCTCACTATGCATTACTGATGTGGAATCTGTGCTGTTGTACAACTGGGAAAAAAAAAAAAAAGGCAAAAAGCTCGAGATACACTTTGATTTCCTGGTCTTGAATCACATATGTATGTGTGCGTTACGTTTAGATTCAGAAGCTCCCACAGACAAACCAGGGCTTCTCAGATACAAGATACAGCCTGTAGTAGACAGCCCCTGCCAGATGATGAGTTAGGACTGTGTTTAATTTCCCACTTCTATCCATTCCCCATCTCCAATGTTGAATGAATGAGAGAGAGTGTGTGGTGCACAGATTTTAACAGCTTTCTACCTTTGGGTCTTCTTGAAGGAGGAGATGAACACGTGGATTCAGGCCATCACATCAGCTATCTCATCTGATAAAATCGAAGTGTCCCCGACCACTCAGAGCACTCCAGCTTCCAGCCGTGCCCAGACCCTGCCTGCCAGTGTCACGATAACCAGCGAGTCCAGTCCTGGCAAGAGGGAGAAAGACAAAGAGAAAGACAAAGAGAAAAGATTCAGCCTTTTTGGTAAAAAGAAGTGAACTCCATCTCCACACACTGCACTTCTCTGACCGTTCCAGTGGAATTCCAGCATGCGAGCTCAGAACCAATACGTTACTCTCTGTGCCTCATGTTCCTCAATGTGATTGACATTTTTTTTATTTATAGAGCGTTTTAAAATAAAAAGCCAACAAAAAAGAATCTAAAGTTACAAATGTGTATGAGGTGCATTGGGCAGCTTCTGTAGGAGAGGGAGGACCAGGTTTGGGGGTTTGTTTGTTTTGTTTTGTTTTGTTTTGTTTTTAAAATGAAGTTAATGTAGATTAGATCTTAATATTTAAACTGTTCCTCAATTTTGTGAGGCTGTCTTGGAAAATAACCCACTCCTAGTGCTATTGGTATGCAAGGCAGCGGTGCTTTCGAATCTACTGTGCACATCAAAAAACAATGTACAAATTTTCAAAAACGTTCACTTCCATTTAAGGTTGTTATGCTGAGTCTTGACTAGTAGAGCCTCCCATTACAATTCTAACATTTATTAAAATGATAGTGTATTATCTTTGCTGTAACAGAGTGCAGGTATGCATTAACTTACAGACAAACCATTTATATCCTGGCATTGGTTATTAACACAACCTGAAGCTTTTCTGCATCAAGTACGACAGATAAGAATGTTGGTGAATGAGATGGATTAGCAGGCTGATACAGTTTTAAATAATCTGTAATTTCAATTTTTTTTTTTTTTTTGCCGAAATACATTATATTGTATGTTTCAGATAATTCTAGTACAAAGTATAATAAGACTAGATGTATAATAAACCCTTTAAAATCATCGATAAGTGTAAAAGTGGAACTGAAGCATTTACTGGAAAAGTAATGTTACTCAAATGGTTACTTGCTTGTCAGCTACAGCACTGTGTGTTATAATTTTGCTACATTACCTTGCTATTTGATACATAGTGTGCATTTCTGTCACTGTAACTATTGTAATGAAAAATTTTCATCTTACTGCACAATCAAAAATTACATTTAATAGGAATGAACTTTCAATGACTGGGCCTGTAGTCAAGAGTAGTACTGGAACTGGCTTTCAGTTGTATTGAACTGTACCTCTAGACTTTTACCCTATCTGTTAAATATATGCTATGTCATTAAATGCTTTTAAAACTAAATATGCTGGTTAAGTTTCTTATTTCATTTCTGATAATGTTAAATCATAATTTTGAAAGAGGATCAAAAATAAAGTTATTTTAAAATGTCATCTCTCCTGTGCACTGAAACTAATGTCTTAAAGTGTAATTTCATTTTTGTGTGTGTGAAAATTCATACTGAAATAATTTCTTTCTTGCCACTTTTCCTTACCTTTCCTTTTCCTTCACTTCCCACCTGCCATCCCTTTCATCCTGCCCCCCAGATAGTGCCAAAGAAAGAGAACAAAGGGAGAAGGGATGGAATTAAATCAATATTTTGCAAAATGTTTCAAGATATATATTTTTTGTTGGAAAAAATCCAGCAGAAAAAATGGAAGCAACTGAATGAGTTACCTGAATGTCTACCTGATTGACAGAAATATCCATGTATTAGTTAGCAGCAAATTATTTTAAGTAAGCCTAGTTCTCCAACTTTCTACTTACTCTATAGTAGTTTGCTCAAGTGCTAAGGCTCTCAGTAAATCAGGCAGTACATGAATTTTATAATTTACTGAGGTGTTGTTGTCCAGCCCAATTTAATTTCACTGATATTGTGTCAATTTTTTAAACATCGCTCTCTGGAGATACAGCCACCCTTGCTTTGCTGTGAGGACATATATTTAATGCAGCTAAGGTGAGTTCCAAAGCTCAGCATTTCCTTGACCTTTTCAACATTTTGAAGACTCAGGATCTTTTCAGAATTTTCTTTAGGTTGGATGACATCTGGGGAACCATGTGAAAGGAAAAGCTCCCAGAAGACCAAATAGGAATTGAAAATTTAAAAATCACCGAAATATACAGAACCTGTTATTATTTTTTGTGTGTGGGAATACTGAAATACACTCAAACATAATTTTAGATGGCAAGTACATACAGTGCAAACAAGCACGTTTCTAAACCAGTTTCTTGAACATACGACCAATACAGTGTCTTAATTCTTTTTATGGATTGTACTGTTTTATGGATTGTCTTTGTTTTCTGAAGTTTTGGGTTATTAAACAACTGAATATTCATGCATGAGTTTTTACTCCTGTAATAAAATATTGTTCCAGTCCAAATATTAGTAAAATGTAGGATAATACCACCAGTCCTGTAAAAATGTAATACAATAAAAAAGCTGAGGTTTAATGTCAGAATATGAAAATATTAATTGATAAAAATGCATCAAAATATTGATGTCTGTTGATGCCTTACTATATTTGTCACTGCAACGAAGCTATTGCAATACCTAAGTCATTTTAAAGACCCCCAGGGAAGTGGTGGAGTCCCCATCCCTGGAGGTCTTTAAAAGACGTTTAGATGTAGAGCTTAGGGATATGGTTTAGTGGGGACTGTTAGTGTTAGGTCAGAGGTTGGACTCGATGATCTTGAGGTCTCTTCCAACCTAGAAATTCTGTGATTCTGTGATTTAGAAGATCAGTCTTTACTGTAAGTTGTGTGAGCACTAATTTGGTTGACTATGCCTTCAGAATTCTGTTTTTCTTGCCTCTGACCTCCAGTTGTTCCTGAAAACTATTGAGTAAAGTCCTTTCTGCTTAATAACTAATTTCAAGTTGCTGAGGAACAAGAGTGAATTCTGAAAAGTCTCACCTAGTTTCCCTTTTGAGTGTAATTTATAAGTGTGCTATGAGGGTCACAATTTCCATGCAGAGGGAATTGGTGGGACAGGAAGAGCATCCTCTGACAAAGTCAGGTCAGAAAGAAAAGTCCTGGGTTAATATGGTCCCATCCTGTTTAAATGATGAATACCTTCCGCAGAGCTGCACTTTCATGAAGGGGACAGGGTGCTTAACAGGTGCTGGAGCCACTGCAGAAGTCCGTGGCAGCACTCTTTTGTTGTAGCCATGTTAGTTTCAAAAGGGGCTGCTTTTGTGAAGGATCTGCTGAAAAATGTTAGAGGAAGAAAAGTAGTGTGGATGACAGAAATGGGACTGAAATTGGGCAGGTTGTTGCTGTCACTGTTAACTATTGGAGTGGTGAAATCTAACCATCTCTAACATGGTTATACCCCCTTGATGGATGGGGGTCATACTCCTTCCGATTACCACACTGCAGAAAAACAAGGATTTCTAGTACAGCTTAAGACTATACTGCAGTTTCTTTTTGTTGATACATTTTCCCAGGTAATCCATTTTCAGTTGCTTATGTTTTCTCCAGAGATGCATTGCAAAAGTAATATGCAAGTTGAATCTTAAAGTTTCCAACGAAAATTAATGGAAGCCAACCACTTTTCAGGTACATTGCCATCATTGTTAGGGAGACATCATGCCCTAGTCAGGACTGTCTACCTTCCTTTTTTTGTCTTGGTGAGTGCTTTATATTGAAGTCCAAGCTGGGTAGGTGTTCACAGAGCTGCACCTGAATGTTCCTCCCTATATCCTCACGAATCATGTAGTGAGGATAAAAACACCAAAACTTGTGAGCCATGGGAATTAAGCATATGTTGAGTAGGAGGGTTTTCTTTTAGATTGATGCAAATAATCTATTAATCCATCTGTTCTGCATAGAGAATATGTTCTGTTGTAGAGAGCCACTCTGTATGGGGAAAATTAACGGTGAAGTAACAGAAATGTATGATTAAATTTTGTTCCTGTGAAATTCTGTTTTAGACTGTTTTTCACTTCACTGTGTTTCTCTTGATTATGATTGAGTTTGCAGAGAATGGACTTTAAATGTGTAGGGTCTTTACAAATAGACTTTTGTAATAAATAGCTTGCAGGTCTAATACCATGATGCCTTTTATTTGTGGATGTTTTCATTTTTCTACCTTTACTAAGCATAGGTGGCTGAGTAAAAACAGAAACTTAATGAATTGGATCAAGTATTTGCCCCTTTCATTCAAAATAAAAAGAGGTGTACTGTGCTAAATTATATCCTTAATGTTGAAAAATTACTGGAAAAAAAGCAGAACTCGGCTCTGCTGATGCTATAGCACTATCTGTAGACTGAACAACATAGTACATCCTGACAGGAGGAACTGAAGTTCTGAGCCAGCTGAAGAGGAAGAAGGGTTCAGCTTGTTTTCTATGACCTGGTATCAAGAATATGTCTTTTGAGGTCAATCAGAATATAATGCTAAGGTAAGAAGGCACTGTGTTCCTAATGCAGGAAAGGACAACATCAGAATTTGGATTGTGCTTGTGACTGTACATGCAGTCTGCTTGTGCTTCAGCAAGACTGGGATTTGCCTCTTCTAATCACATTCTTTGTTTCATAATAAACTCCCCGTGGGTAGACGCCCAGATCCCCATGATCCAACAGAGCTCTCTGTTCCACATAAAACCAATTGAGTTTATTTGCAAACTAAGCTGATTTGGTAGTTGGGCAGAAGAACATAGCTAAGTAGGGAATAGCAATACAGCCTTTCCAGTTGTAATAATTAATGTCTGGCTCCTGTTGGTGGGAGCCAGACAGAAAGCTGAGCTGAAGATGTTTAGCACTCGACAGTTGTATTGAGGCTATCCTAATTCTCAGACTAGAGCAATATGCTGCCTGTGGTGCACTTCACTTTACTGTTCATTTCACTTCTTCCTAAGCAGCTTGGGTTTACAAACTCATTAGTGACCTGGCCAGCAAATTCCTCCTTTGATTTCTTTAATCTTGGCATCTCAGTCGCCCTGAGGAGGCCTGACAGCATTGAAACCTGCTTGTTAGCACTTTAACATTTAAAGCAGTAGACTTCACATACATTGTTTGTTTTTTTTTCCGCTTGTTTGGTTGTTCTTTGGTTGAGTAGCCTGATTGCAATATCAATTGCCATCTCCTCCCATTTGGTTATCTGAGAGCTGAGCTATTACAAGGCAGAAGCTGCAGCATCGCTGTGAGCACCCCAGTAACTACTGAAATGGATGGGAAAATACAGTGGAGTGGGCTCCTCTTCAGTGTGTGCTTCCCAGCCCAGGCAACACCTTGCTGCAAAGGTAAATCAGACACCGGGGGTAAGGTGGGGGGGGGGTTGTCCAAGGCAAGAGATTTTTAGCATAGATAAGCATAGATAACTGCTAATGTGCCACAGAGCTATCACAAGTTGGAGCTGCCTGAGAAGTTGCCAGAAAGGTAGACAAAAGACAAAAGCACAGCCTGCTTATGTTCCCTAGCAGAAGTTTTCTCCCCACAATTTTGAAAATACACCATAGTTTAGTGCTTAGTATGTGCTTGTTAGTTAATTTAGTATTTATTCTTTTTTCCTTTAAGACAAAAAAATCTAAACATCTGCCAAAAAATGCAAACAGGCCTTCATGTCCAATTTAAAAGATCCCTTTTCTGGCAAATACCTTAAAAGTAAGTTTTGATATGTAGACATATGTAATAAATACAACTGTTTTCTCATCTCCTGCTTTCTATTCTACAAAAGTTAAAAAAATAAAAAAAGGAGGCAATGAATAGTATAATAATCATATTATACTACTTCCTAGTATAAGAATCATAATATTTCAACATTTTCAGATAAATAGGTGAGCAGTTTTATTTTTGACTTCTTAGGCTCCTTTTAAAGAATACTTCATATTTTGTTCATGTCTAGTCCTAGTTATTGTACTAGAGAGACAAAATTTCACGCTATATGAGATACATAACTGATCAATTAATGCTGGGCCATCACTTACCTAGCAAAATATTGCCCCCAGTCTATGTATCCAAATATTTCTATATTTGGATATAAATGATATGATTGGGCAAGATCCTACTTTTGCATGGCTTTACTTGTTTTTGTTTCTCCTCAATTTAAAATATACCATAAAAACAACTATAGTTGCACATTAGCCAGTAATCATTTTTCCACACAGATAGCAAAGCTTGCCAGTTTTAATTCATTCTGATTTTGCAAGGCATATGAAACTAATATGTCTAAAAAAAAAAAAAAAAAAAAAAAAAGGCAAAGTATTCTCCAGTGTCCTTAAAAGACTCAAATAAGTTAATCAGTGTGCCTTGACCATGCTGTCTCTGCTAAAACTTGTTTGATGGTAGCAATACTGTTCTGTTTTGCCCCTTGTTCCACAGTCTGTCTAACTCAAATGGACATTTAATGCCAGCACATCATTCAGGTTAGCAAATTGGTTTATAATGAATAACTCTCAGAATGATAGAAAATATCTGCAAACCCTTTGTGTTCTGTAAATAATGCGTGTGCTGCTTTGGAACATTTGTCCAATCCTAGATGTCAAATGAAATTAACCATTTTAGACAGTATTTCACAACCCAGAACACAAACAATAACCATAATGACATGGGTGATGTTTCTTTAAATTAACTGAGAACATTGAAAGTTAATGACATGCAGGCCCTTTCACATGCTATAGATCTATGTTGTTTTTTATCAACAGTGATTTTATCTTTTTTTTTTTTTTTTTTTAATTTAATAACATAGTCTTGGTGCTTCTATTTCTTCTTATGCACAGCCACAAGCATTAGTTTGTACATCTACCTCATAAAACTTAATTCAATATTTTATAATTTAACACATGCATATCACATTAAGGTACTTTCGAAACATCTTTTTCTGCCTTGTCAAGCTGTAAGAGTATGTTTTTTCTTTAAATATGGGATAGAAAATGTTGTCTCCATATGTTGAAAAGTAAAATATCAGTCACGATTTGATTTAACTCACTAAGCAACAAACCTGCAGAAGGGCTAGTGCTTTAATCCACTTTTATACTTAATTTCTTTTACGACTTCTAAATAATAGAATAAAATACGTTGTGGAATTATTCATTTTAATGTGTGATTTCTTGAGTTATATCTCTCAATGAAATACTCAAGGAAAAACTTCAAGGTTTTTGTTTTTGCTTGTCCCGTAGTGTTATCATAATTTTCGCTGGTCTATCTGATTCTTTCTGTACAATATGGATGAAGATAGTTAAGGCTTGGTTCATCCTCTTCTAAGTCATAAAATGAACTCTTAATTTTTCATGAAGAACACTGCATCTGGTTCAACTACAGATAACAGGCTAAGCAAACAGGACTAGCTTCTAGGCTGCATTTACTGCACAGAGCTCTGTCTGTACATAGCAGCACTCTGCGTGGTCAGCACCTAGCTGAGGAGTCGGCATTCAGCTCATGAGGCTATAATCCATTTTCTCCCCTACTGCTGAATGTACTTTATCCCCTTGTCAAGCAATTTTCTCTAGCCTTGTGACAGCAATTCAATGAATTCTAGCGGATTATTGTTCTTTGCTTCAAAGGATTTTAAACAAGATTAAAGTAAAAATAAGGTGAGGTATAGAACAAAAACACAATTCAATATTGTAAATGCTGTAGTGTAGGGGACAAACAGTGAGAATAAAGACAAGCATATTGCAACATAGATCAACTAAATGCAAAAAGCAAAATAGGTATTTTGCTCCTTGTTCAGCTTGTACCCTGTTGCTCTGCATTCTAACAACTGCCCAGCAGGCCTAAGATGCCTTGTAACACGTGCTAATGCTATCAAAGCAAATCTAGATTAGTTGCGTGCGCCATCACCTGTCATCTGAGTCTCTCAGCACAGCCAAGGCAGCAGAGTAGCTTCGTGCAGCCCACGTGATCACATCTGCAGTGTGTCATAATGCAGCATACGCAGTGTGCACCCGGAGCAGCCCAAGGCTCTGCTTCTCAGTCATCACACCTGCAGGATAGTCCAGAACAGATCAGGAAACTGTAAATGGCCTACTGTGTCAGATAATATCAATTTATTCTATAAAGTATGAAATGACAGATTTTGTGCATAAGTATCTATTTCATAGTGAGTTTTCTCTTACTCTTTGAGCTCAGCATGCTGATTAGCCAAGTGACTGTGAGCATCAAAACTATATAACAGTTTAATTACACCTGTTTTTCTATGTTTGAAATATTATTAATCTGTTTAAAGATTATGAGATTGATTATTTTAATAAATTCCATTAAATGTTGTGGTGGTTCACAATGTTAGAACTGTAGAATATGTTGGGGCCTAATACGAATTTTCTTACTACTTTCTTACTAATACTGCTATTATTTTACTGCCACACCTAGTTGAGAAAAACTGTCCCTTGTTCTCAGAGTACCATCATTATCCATGAGAGGTCACTCTAGCCAGAAAGATGCTTAGCTGTAAGAGATCTGCTCTCACCTGCACAATACACCTGAATAATCAAGCAGTTTGGGGCACTCACCCTACTGGTCTTGACCATAAATTAGCTATTCATATCTAACGAGGTTAGATTCTGTACTCCTAAGGAAATGGAAGAAAAAAATTGACAATGACTACTCACATCAATCCATATTTTTAAAATGGCTGTTCACTACAATACCATGAACAGGAAGAAAATGTGTTTCAAAATAAACTTTTTTCATATTTTTACTTTCTCTGTATTTTCTCACTACAATAAATTGGAAGTTTGCACTAGATTCTAACAGGGCAGAGAGCATATCTTGGAAAACCAGGCAAATAATGTTTAAAACTTTCTTGGTTTATTAATAAAAATAAATAAATAAAAGAATTGAACTCTACAAACTGTGGGTCCCTATCTTGGATATTATCAACAAGTTGAAATCACAGTGGAATAAAAAGAGGCTCCCCTTGCTACAAGAAGGACATGGAGGTACTCCAGCGAGTCCAGAGAAGGGCTACGAGGCTGGTGAGGGGTCTAGAGAACAAGTCTTACGAGGAGCGGCTGAGGGAGCTGGGATTGTTCAGCCTGGAGAAGAGGAGGCTCAGGGGTGAGCTTATTGCACTCTCCAGGTACCTTAAAGGAGGCTGTAGTGAGGTGGGGATCGGTCTGTTCTCCCACATGCCTGGTGACAGGACGAGGGGGAATGGGCTAAAGTTGCGCCAAGGAGAGGTTTAGGTTGGATCTTAGGAAGAACTTCTTTACTGAAAGGGTTGTTAGTCACTGGAATGGGCTGCCCAGGGAAGTGGTTGAGTCACCATCCCTGGAGGTCTTTAAAAGACGTTTAGATTAGGGATATGGTTTAGTGGAGGATTTGTTAGTGTTAGGTCAGAGGCTGGACTCGGTGATATTGGAGGTCTCTTCCAACCCAGATGATTCTGTAATTCTGAGAAACAGAGTTTGAATCAGACCACATGTGTGAAATTTGAAAGTTAAGAAATGTTAGGGTGGAAAATTTAGCTTTGTTGCAAAGATCTGGATTATGGGAGGCTGTTACTTCATTTTTAATATTTGATAGTTTTGATTAAATAAATGCTTTATTTATAGCAGATGAAATTGTTCTCAGAAAATATCATCTGTACCTATAACCACTGCCATGTATAAAACTTCAAAGTCCAACACTGGCAATCACCTAGTTGAAGAAATAGGAGGTGCACACAATAGAATTTTATATATATATATACATATATATTTATAATGGTAAGTCAGAAGTCAGTACCAGTCACACTGCGGCCAGTGATGCCAGTACCAGAACACCAAGACACCCCTAGTAAAGCACATGATGCACGAAGCTCATGTGCCTTTCTCTTTCAGCAGGATATAGCATGTAGAAATTTAAAGAATAAAAGTTGCCACCAAAAATCCTGCTGTTCATTTCTCCTTCTTCATTTCTGAATTATAAAGCAGGGAAGTGATTGGAGGAAGGACCAACATTTTACAGAGCCCGTTGTGGTCTAGATGATCAAAGGATGACTATGTACACTTTATTCCCTCTGATTCTGTAGGTTAAATATAACCTGGAAACAGTCTGTGTTATCTTTTCCACAGAGGCTGTTATCTTTGAAATCCAGCTATTTTCTTTATGCCCTTATGGTAAAAGAAAGGCAGTGAAAACTATCCCAGCCATTGTCTTCTGAATAAAATGGAAAGATAGCACTACGTAATTCTCAAGAGAATGAAGAGCTGGATTCTCTTAACTTGGAAAAGAAATGTCAAATTTTAAAAGTTATGTAAACTTGTGGCAAGATTTAGGAATGTCTCAGATGAATCATCATAGGAAGGAAGCTGAGTCAAGTCAATGGCAGCCAGGATACTTAGCTGAAAGGAAGGGGACACCTCCATCCTTCCTGTGACAGAAAAAAATCCACAGTGATCTTTCCATAGTTTCTGTGGGAAGATCAAGATCTCTGTAATGGTGACAGTTTTGAATAGATCGGTGAATTTCCATGAAAAGATTACAGAAAGACAACCCCAAACACATGCCTGGATAAAGGCTGGCAATAACCCATCAGACATTATCTGGAAGACCCTTCAAGCAGGAGGTATGGCTGTGAGCTGCGCTGTGTTAGGCATGTGGAGGTTCTGCAGCTGTATCACAGTATCACATAATCACAGAATAGTCTAGGTTGGAAGAGACCTACAAGATCACTGAGTCCAACCTCTGACCTAATGCTAACAAGTCCTCCTGTATGGTGCGCTCAGCCAGGCTGGGGCTCTGCACATCACTCTGTGTGCTCTGTACCTCTGGGCTCTGAGCAGGGATGAGCACAGCAGACTAAGACAGATGGTTTTATTGATCTGCTCTACGTGGCAGTCCTGGACTGCACTCAAGACATACAGCAAAACAAATATATTATGGTTGGTTGGGCTGGCTTTCTCTCTAGGCTAGGAATTGAAAGAATATAGTATGTGTGATCCTTCAGAAATGAGCTTGCATTGAGGCTGAGGACGGAAAAGACTCACTTTTTTCACTTTTTTTTTTTTTTTTTTTTTTTTTTTTTTCTGCGAAGACTATTTCTGGAGAGATCCTAGCATTTCATCAATGCAAATCAGTATTTCCACCCACAAGGAATAAGAGCTTAGAGCCAATTCCCCTGTTATTATTTTGTAGTTAAATTGTAAAATCACTGAGAGGCATCAATCAGGGCTGGATTAATGTAATGCCAGGCAAAAAAATAAATAAATAAATAAATAAATAAAAATTATTTGCAGCTCAAATAGAAGGTGCCTAGTTTGAAATACCAATTAATGTGTCTTTTCAGTGCATCTGCAGTACATTCATCCATAAAAATGAGTTTTAAGTGGTGTTTTGTTTAGGAAAGATCTAGGACATAACACAGATGTTTCTGGGAGGGAAAATCTCAGTGCTCGTTATTAATCACCGCTCTCAGATATGTATAGAGTGGGCAGGATATATCACAGAGGAATAGAGTTAAACTGAGATATGATGCTTTTTCGCAACTATACCAGGCATGCTTTAAAAGAAACAATCAAACAGTCAAATACAAAAATCCCAAACCCCTCATGAACAGCAGCAGCAGTCACTTCGGCAGAGGGTGAGTGATAAAAGTCATTCAGACAATACTTGTACAGAATGCTATTATTAGTCATATTTCATCTAATAATAATAATGACAATGAATCAGGGACTGAAATAAGTTAAAAAGTCACCTACCTGAGCAAGACAAGCACACTCTACTAAGAATTAAAACAGAAAGTATTTGGAGGCACAAACTGGATGGTTGGGTGTCTGTGCATGCTTGCTCATGACAACAGTTTTCAGACCTTAGAAAACATTAACAAAAGACAAACAGCAAAACTGTTCTTATGTTCCTGTTTACTCAGTCTGCCACATGAGTATGTAGAGCCTTCACATGCGTGTGACAGCAGCTTCTCTCAGACAGCTAGTGTTTTCTAGCCATCAAGAGGCGTTTAAATAGTACCAGGAGCTATTAGCCATAAACACGGCTAAATGCAATACTGCAAACATGTTTGTTAGATTGAAACTTTTAATTGTTACTGCCCAGGTGCCATTGGAATAGATTTAAGAAAAAGCTTTTATGTTAAATTGATGCCTAAGCCACAGGTGGTAAATGGGTCTAAAGTTTTTTCCATTTCCAGAACAAAAAACTCTTTGGTATATGCAAGAGCTATTTACACTAAACATAAGTAGTCACTCAGTAAACAGAAGCCCATCCTCATATTTGCCATTCATACAAAGCTAGCAGACAACTTATCTGAGGCCCTCCTTTTTGCCTAAGTTCTCAGCAAGGTCTGGCAACATTCATTTTTCCAATCAACACCATTTTTCTATAGGTAAATCGGGGGGGCTCAGTGGCCAAGCAGAATCTGCTTCTGGAAGTACCTGGCTCCAGCCTCTTGGGGTACCTCCGGCAAAATGCCTTCACCCATTCTGAAACAGATCTTGGCGGCCTCCTCGCTCTCCTCTGCAGTGGGCGCTGGCAACAAAAGCAGTTGCTGAAGCTGAGTATCTTTTGCATTGCCTTCTTGGAAACCCTGCAAGAGGAAAATTAAGTGTTGGATCAAAAAAGACTATTTTACTGGCTAGCCAAAGAGCTTAAAAAAATACTGCCTTCTTAAAAAAATACTGCTTTCGTAAGCACTTATTAAGCTTTTAACACTTTGGCAAAGCAAAGTTAATTTGTAAAATACTACATCATTCTGTTGCTAATCAAATAGTTTATTTTTACATTTAAAATGAAATAAAATGAGTATCCAATGATATATGTTTCAGGCTAGGCAAACCAGCTCCTTCCACAATGAGAGAAAATGGTGGTGTTATTTGCAAATTTGTCTTTTTTCATTATGTTTTGAAATATATTCTATTTATTTTTATGAGAGTTAAATTGGAAATATATTCAGACTATTCTTTTTGAACACAGATGCCCTTTTTGAACAGGTTCATTCACACTCCATCTTGATTTATACTTTTCAGCCTGCCTCATATTTGTCACAGTGAGGAGGATTCCAGAACTCATGGCATGCTTGTTACTGTTGCTCATCTAAAGTAAAGCTTATGTCACTGGGTCTCTATCTCAAGAATTATATTCAGTTAGTTTTATACACTGTATTAACACTAAAGAAAACAAGAAAAGCATAAGTGACATTTATATTGTACTGACAACGAACAGTAGGTTGCAGTATTGAGGAACGTTTTTAGCAACATAACAGCTCCTGATAGGAAATTTTTACTTTTTAATTGGAAAAAAAATCACAAAAACTCACCATGTAAGGTAATATTATATGAAAATATGTGAGATTGAACCTGTAGATCCACATATTTAATTTTAAGGTTTTCGTCTTTTTTGTTTGTTTGTTGGGGGGGGGGCGCGCTATTGGTTCATGACTAGCGTACTTCACTGCTGCAATAATAATGTTTTAGAACAAATCATCTTTTCTAAAACTGAAGACATATTTTCAGCAAAACAATGCATATCTTTTAATGCTTCCACAATCTGACCATACTAAAAGTAAGTTTTTTTGTCTGTCCTTGCTGAGTCGGTAAAGAGCCTATTTGTCACATCTTATTTTCCATGATAATTATATAATGCAACAACAACAAAAAATCATAGGAAGAAAGCTAGGACAACACGGAAATTATTCCATTGGATAATACTGAGATGAAAAAGGATGAAGAAACCAAGTATTTCTGGTTAATGATTAGAGTATGTATGTAAGCAGAACGTGAACTCAACAAGAATTTCATTCGTTTATCATTAATGTACTAAGGGAAGACAGAATTGAAAGCAAGTTAAAGGACAGGTAAATAAAGCAGGACTGATGGCATACCGAAGTGAAATGACACAGCTCATAGAAACACATTTTGTAACTGACAGAATAGGTTAAAGTTTGAGTGTGATATAGGTTAAAGTGACACAGAAAATCAAGTCAAGTGATTATTTAACTGTAAGTCATATCCCACCAAAACAAAACAAATCTAGAAAACATTTTGTTAGTGAACACTTCAAGCCTAGATATCCAATATAATTATTAAAAAATACAAATTTATGTGACAAACTAGGCGGTAGTATACATAGGACAGGCATGTTCTACCTATCACACATCTTCATGTGCTGCATCCAGTAGCCAAAATGTTGCTGATCCCTGAGATACTTTTTGACATTTACAGTGTTTTATATGGTAAATTGTAAAGAGAGTAAAATATGTTTTAAAGAGTAAAAAAGAGAGTAATTTATTATTATTATTATTATTATTATTATTATTATTATAAAAACTAGATATAAGCCCTCTAAATTATGAGTGTGGCTCATAATTGTGGCTCTCCCTGCAGTTAATATTCAGGAACTATACAGAGAAACAACAGGTCAGGCTTAAAAAAATATTCTTGCAGCTAAAGTAAAACAAGGAATTAGGAATTCATCATTCATTAGACATCTTATCAGACACCCACATCCAGTGGTTGACAAAAATAAAAAAAAAAAAAAAATCACTTTGTTTCTGAGCAGACAGAAATAAGATAATGAGATTACAAATGTTTCTGCATTGCTGTATGAAGATATTCCAGCCAAGCCTCCAGAATGAGTGGATTTGCATGCCTGTGGGTAATGTAACCCACAGCTTCTTGAAAGCTATTCTTCCTTCTTTCCTTATGAGGCTAAAGAGTATGAATATACAAGAATGTGAGAGGTTGTATCAGATGTCTCTTCTAGAAGGCAAAGGTACTGCATACATAATACTTATTCTTGATTTATTTTAATTTAGTTTTTGCAGATTCACGTTTACAAAATGTATACTAATAATCAAAGCATTCAAATTAGATGTTAAAATCCAATGGTTAATAACAGAAGAATAAAGGACAATGTCATGGATGTTAAAATACTGTATGTTAAGACTCCATTTTCTTGAAATACTTGAAGTGCAAATATTATTTCCTATTTACAACATAGCTTAGCTGGTTGACATTCAGAGATAATATCTAACCTTGTTATTAATACTATTGATCCTATAAATCTCTCAGAACAATCTTCACTGGACAGAACCTTGTCCTCAATATTACAGTATTTGCTCTTAAGACAAGAAACATAACTTGTTTATTCATAGACACTGCAAGATCCTTAGAGAAATAAATGTTGTAACAATAAAATATAAGAAAGTGAAGAATCTTAAGCCCTTAAGAGCTTATTTATGTTAAAAGTTAAATACGTTAAATACTTTAAACACATTTTCTAAACAGTTACCTAAAAAGAAGGAAGAAGAGATGGCTGATTTAGCAATTGCTTATTACTGAAAATTTCAAAGCATCTAAGATGATTTATCTAAATGGGTGGGAGGTAGTCAGAAAGACAGCCATGAAAATGCTAGACCCTATATGAATTTGAAATACTTTAAATAGCTTTAAAAACATTCAAATTATAAGCAGAACTTATTTCAACAACAGTTAAAATACAGTGAAAGTAACACCATTGAAAATCTTTGCAACTACATTCCTCAAGAACCACTGAAAGAGAAGGTATTTTATAGAGGTGCACCATATATTCTGTCCTGAAGATCTGGCATGTGACCAAAAGGAAATTAATTCATGACAAAGTACTTGTGCTATGAAAGCTCTGTTGCCTTTTCTGGAAAGCTCAGTTGTAGCAACCAGCAGCAAAAGACTCCCAACAGATTTTAAACTGCAGAGATGAGCATGCAGAGGTAACTGACTTTTTACCTAGTCAGTGCTTTAGCTACGTATCATTTTATCCACTGTCACAAAGGTGCTTAAAAAGTATGCTTCAGAAATCCCAAATTAGATAGTTTTATAGCATTTCTCTTTGAATGAGGTAAATGTAGCTGTTTTAGTGTATGTGCGTGTTTCTTTTTTTTAGGAGGAGAGGGTATTTTTACAAATTTTATCCAACCAGCAAAAATGTCTTTGCTGTTTTCTATTCAGTCATTCCTTTTGAAAAGGGATTTGTAGTAACAGATTGAGAGCTTGGCAACAGTAAACAAACTTTTTAATGTCTGTATATGTTCGGAAAAAGCAAGACATATATTTTGCTTTGTGACTACTAGGAAGATTTAACAGGTTAGTTGCTGGAAAGAAAACCAAAAGAATGGACGGCTAGTTTCATCATATAATTTTTCAAAGCTATCGTGAAAATTTCGATATGCTTGTAAACTGTCAGAACAGAAATTTGGTTTGTTTATTACGTAAATCTGCACATGACTTGTGCAGCAAGCCACAGCAATCCTCTACTCAGCCCTTGTCAGGCCTCACCTGGAGTACTGTAGGCAGTTCTGGGCTCCCCGGTACAAAAAAGACAGGGATCATCTGGGAAGAGTCCAGTGGAGGGCCACAGAGAGGATATGGGACCTGGAGCATCTCCCCTGTGAGGAAAGACTGAGAGACCTGGCTCCGTTCAGCCTTCAGAAAAGACTGAGAGGGGATCTTATCAGTGTCTATAAATACCTGAAGTGTGGGAGACAAAGGGATATGGCCAAGCTCTTTTCAGTGGTTTGTGGGGATAGGACAAGGGGCAATGGCCACAAAATGGAGCACAGGAAGTTCTGCACCAACATGCAAAATAACTTCTTCATGGTGAGGGTGACGGAGCACTGGAACAGGCTGCCCAGGGAGGCTGTGGAGTCTCCTTCTCTGGAGATATTCAAGACCCGACTGGACGCCTACCTGGGCAACCTGCTCAAGGGAACCTGCTTTGGCAGGGGGTTGGACCCAATGATCTCCGGAGGTCCCTTCCAACCCCTACAATTCTGTGGTTCTGTGAAACAAGGCCCACAACCCCTAGTTTTTTCTATCTTCTGTTTCATCTATTGGAGAAACAGCTCCATTAATATGTTTCCACAGTCTTATATAAGTTGGATTACCCCTAAAAATTGAAAACTGGAAGATGCAGCCTTTCTAGATCTGGCATGCATCGATAAGAATCCCTGGTTTTGAAGACGACATCTAACGGTGAGTTGCACAGTGGGGCCTTGGTCCTTCCAAAGTCCACAGACTTAAAAGTTTGCAGAGCGGAAGCTTTGCAGAGCTGTACAAACACTGAAGATCCAGTTCCGCAAGAAGCTGATGCAAAAGCTACATGTCACTGGGGAGTTTTGGTGAGGAAGAAAGAGATTTGCATTCTCACGGTGGATGGTTTTAAACAAGTTTGGGCCTGTGGGCTGTGTCAACAGAACTGGCTTTGGTTTGTACCCTTTCATGTCTGTGGGCAGTGTACTCTGTGTCACTGGGGACAGAGGAGGGATTTATTGATGGGCAACGTCAGCGTGCCCTGCATGATGCCACTGCCACCTCGCTGGAGCAGTTTGCGTGCTCCTAGCGTAAAAATGTGCCTCTTGGAGGGCTGGGGGGTGAGGAGAGGCAGAGCTGGAGGTGGTGTCAGGGAGGCCTCCTCGCTCCTGCGCCAGGCCTCACCCTGGGAGGCCAGCATCACCCTGCGGCCTCCTGGCACCCATCAGGTACCGCAGCTCCGTGCTGCCTAGCAACGAGCACCAGCGGCCTCACTATGAGGGAGCGGAGATGTCACAGGGCAGGGTGGGTGACTGGTGCTGGGTGTGCTGGGGCTGCAGCAGTCCGGCGATGGCAAGGCGCGGCCGTTGGGCTGCTCGTGGCCCCTGAGGAGTGCCTCTGCGTGCAGCTCGCGGTGTTTTCTTCACGCTGTGACCCCGGAGGCGTGTGTTGTCGTGCAGCTTTTGGTGTTTTCATCACTATTGCCCTGAGGAGATCTGCATCGTTCAGCTTTTGGTGTTTCTCCACTGCAGCCTCTGAGGAGTGCCTTCTTAACAGCTTTGTGTGTTTTCTTCACTACATCCCTGAGGAGCTCTTCATCATGCAGATTTTGGGGGTTTTCCCCACACCATGTTTTCCTTGAGGATGGCTTCACCATTCAGCTCTTCGTGTTTTCTTCCCTGTGGTGCTTGAGGAGTAATTCTTCATGGAGCTTTTCATGTTTTCTTCTCCCTGTGGCCCCTGAGGAGTGCTTCTGTGTGCACCTTTTGGTGTGTTCTTCACTACGGCCCTGAGGAGTTCTTCATCATGCAGCTTTTCTGGTTCTCTTCACTTCGGCCCCTGAGGACTGGTTTGTCGAGTAGCTTTTGGTATTTTCTTCACTGCGGCCCTTGAGGAGTTCTGCACCGTCCAGCTTTTGGGGTTGTCTTCATCATGTTTTCCCTGAGGAGAGTTTAATCATGGTGTTGTTTCCATCTTGTTGCCCCTGAGATGTGCTTCATCTTCTAACATTTGTTTTGCCTTTTTTTTTTTTTTTTTCCTCTCATTCCAGCCCCTGAGGAGTGCTTCTGCGTGCAGCTTCTGGGGTTTTCTTCATTGCAGCCTATGAGGAGTTCTTCATCATGCAGCTTTTCGGGATCTCTTCACCACGTTTCCCCTAAGGAGAGCTTCATGGTCCAGCTTTTGGTGTTTCTCCACTGCAGCCTCTGAGGAGTGCCTTCTTAACAGCTTTTGGTGTTTTCTTCACTGCGACTTGAGGAGTGCTTCTGCATCCAGCTTTTTGGGTTTCCTTCACTACGTTTCCCCTGAGGACACTTTCAGTGTGCAGCTTTTGGGGTTCTCCACACCACGTTTTCCCTGAGGAGTGCTTCATCATTCAGCTTTTTGCATTTTCTTCACTGTGGCACTTGAGGAGTAATTCTTCGTGGATCTTTTCATGTTTTCTTCGCCTTGTGGTTCCAGAGGAGTTCTTCATCGTGCGGCTTTTGGGGTTCTCTTCGCTTTGGGACTCCGGAGGAATGCATCATCATGCAGCTTTTGGTGTTTGCTTTACTACAGCCCTGAGGAGTTCACCGTGCAGCTTTTGGTGTTTTCTTCTATGTGGCCCCTAGAAGTTCTGCCCCATCCAGCTTTTGGGGTTCTCCTCACCACGTTTTCCCTGAGGAGAGCTTCATCAAGCAGCTTTTGGTGCTGTTTTCTACTTGTTGCTCCTGAGAAGTGCTTCATCTTTTAACTTATGGTGTTTTTCTCTCGTTCCAGGCTCTGAGACATTTTTCATCGTGCAGCTGTTCATGCTTTCTTCAGTACGGCCCTTGAGGACTTCTTCATCGTGCAGCTTTGGGTGTTTTCTTCGCTGAGGTGCTTTTGGCATCTACCATGTCTGCAGCAGACCGACAGCTCACCTGCCTGAAATGTGAAGAAGCACATTCTTCTGTTCGTTTTCAATCTGCCAACCAATCATTTCATGTAGATCTCTTTCTTTTTTGTACTAGGAGGTGCCATATGTAATTCTTTCTTCTCCTTCTTTTCAGTCATGCTGCTATAAATCTCTTTCAAACCATTTATGAGTTCTCTTGCCGTATGTAGTGGGTTTACGTGGCAAGGTTTTGGTAGCTGGGGGGCCATCAGGTTGGCTTCTGCGAGAACAATCTGGAAACTGCACCATTAGAGAAGGGCCCGCTGCTGGCCAGAGCCAGGCCAATAAGTGATATTGTTTGTGCCTCTGTGAGACCAGATTTAAGGAAGGGAAAAAAATAAAATAAAATAAAAAACTGCTGCAGAAGAGCAGCTGAGGGAGAGGGAGGAATGAGAAACAGCCTTGCAGACACCAAGGCTGGTGAAGAGCGAGGGGGAGACTGGACGCCTACCTGGGCAACCTGCTCTAGGGAACCTGCTTTGGCAGGGGGGTTGGACCCGATGATCTCTGGAGGTCCCTTCCAAGCCCTACAGTTCTGTGATTGTATGGAAGAATATAAATGTTCCAAAGACTTGGCTGAACTTGTATTAACCATCATATGCTCTTGTTGAGATTGCTGATGGAAATACTTAAGAGTTAACTTGCTGTAGGATTATGAAAGGAATAAAACATTGCACCATCCGCAATACACAATATGTTAAGAGGAGAAAATTGGGAATATTCTACATTTTATTAAATGTAACAGTAAGCATACTTGTCACGAATAGTGTTGGTAGTTTGGGGTGGTGGTTTTTTTCTCATAATTCGGAAATGGTATCTAGATGTGTGCTCGCTCTTTCCTTCTGTTCACTGCGGTCTGTGTACAAGACCCTGACTTGGCGGGCACCACGCACGATGGCGGACACAGCTTAAGATGTCGGACACCGCCTGAAATGGCGGACAGGGCCCAAGGTGGTGAAGCCATGCGGCTGCTGGCTGTCGAGCTCCCTGCTAGCAGCGCTATCCAGCCCCATCCCAGGGAGAGGAGGCATTGCCAGAGCACTTGTCAGCAGGCTGCAAGCCGGGGTTCCCCTTTTCTCCTCCCTGGCGTTTGGCCTAACGCCCCCAAACGCTCACTTCATAGGAAGGCCTGGGACACTTGGATCACGGTTCGGCACCCAGCTCGGGGCCTCAGCCTCACGCCCCTGTTACAACCTGGCGATCAGCACCGTGCTGCCAGCCGCCATGGCTCTTCCATCACCAGCGTGTGCAATATGTTCATCTGATTTGTGTCAATGTGGAGCAATGCTAGGGCCACATGATAAAATGTGACCTTCTGTTTTACACATCCTTGTACAACCGAGGGACTAAGAAGTATGGTTAATATATGCATATAGTTTTATGTGTTTGGCAGTTAATGTATGTATGCAGTTCTTGTGTTCTGCAATGGACAGCTGACAGGACCGGCCTCCACCAGTTTTGTTGCTGGACAATTAGCACCTTTAAACAATCTGTGGGAGAAGCCTGTGTGGGGGCTCTGGTTGAGAAGACCAGTTTTGTTGCTGGGTGTGGTCGAGAAGACTCAAGAAGATGCCAGAAGATGAAGAGGATATGCTCGGAGGAGGACATGCCCACTATGAACATGCATTAGTAGAAGAGATAAACCAGGGATGGGAACTGTAAGGTGTGTGTCTTGGTGGAACGGAGATTCCTGGCGCACCCAGCGCTGGTTGCTTGCTTGAATTCAAATAAATTAACTTTAACTGCAATCCTATTTGGAACTCAATCATTATTTATCACTGCTCTCCCTCACTCCCGCAGCAGCGAGCCCGGCGCGGCACGGGGAGCGGGGAGCAGGGAGCAGCGAGGCCGGCCCCCGTTCACACCCCGCTGCAGCTGCACCGCAGAAAGAGCGGGAAACGCCGCGCGCCACAGCTGCTCGTGTCACCCAGAGGGCGGGAAGAGCCGCGCGCACCGCCGCCTCCGCTCCCGCCGCAATACGGTCACCACGGCAACCGCCCGGCGCTGCTGCGCCGCGGGGCATCCTGGGAGTTGTAGTCGTTGTGGTCTCCCCCCGCCCGGCTGCGCGGTGAGCGAGGGCCCCGCCGGAACTCGCATCCCCATGAGGCCGTGCAGGGCGGGAGCGGCGCTGTCCCTGTCAGCTCCGAGCCCTCGCTGCCCCCCTGCGCTGGAGAGGGAGGGCCGCGCCTCCACCCTCACACGCCCGAGACGCCGTCCCCCCGGCGCCGCCGTGTGGGGGCGAGCGGGCAGTGCCCAGCCCTCAGCGGGGGAGCTGCCCGCTCGAGGCGCCGTCAGGCTGTTGCTGAGGGTGGGATGCCAGGTTTTCCTCTCAGGTTCACTTCGAGCGGGTGTGTGTGAGCCGCTATCGACGCGCTGCTCTTCGCTTTGGGCAGATCGCGAATGTGAGGCGGTGTTGTGTGGGGAAAGGCACGCGGGTCGCCCTTGTCGTGGGTCGTTTATCCCCGGCTTCCATCTGGCGCTGTGCTGTGGCGCCTCGCTGAATGAGCCGTTGGGTTTTCGCCTCAGATTTAGCATTCTCCTTCCTGTGGTTGTGGCCGAGTTTCTGGAGGGCTGGATTTGGTCTCGTTGAGTGATACTATAAAGCGATGGATGGCTTACCACAACGTGCAGCGACCGTGCTCGCCTGGTAATGGCAATACAAATCCTGCTTTAGATGAAACAGACAAGCATGGAAGTGTGTTCCTGGGAAATACCACTCCAACGGACATCAGTAAATCAAAAAAATGAATGCAACATCACCCCCTCTTATTTTAGGGCAAATTGGAGTGGTTTGTGACTGAAAAATCCTAACGTGAAGTTGTCTGAATTACCTAGTCACTGCAGGCTCCAAAAGAGCAAGTTTTGGATTCTGGGGAATAAGGATTGATGGGGTAATGTTATCATATTTATTCTGGATGTTGTATGTGAATCCTCTTCCCATAGTATCTGATGTGAAGACTGAGAGCTTTGGATCCTGCTGGAAAGGCTTAGGAGACCCTAACCCCTCAGCGCTGCCACAGCACACATCCAAGCAGTGTCCCCCCCAATCCAAGTAGTCCCCCTGCATTTTAGATCCACATGCATTCTGCAGTTTGAAAGCGCGGTTTTTTTTTTTTTACTGTCCCCCCCCCCCCCCTTTTCAGTTTCGATCCAAAGATAGAAATCTTAGCAAGAAGAGCACCCGGGAAGCTTTTTTGCAGGAAGACAAGAAGGTGCAATACGAGAGATGCAGCGGGGAGCCTTTGGCAGGTGGCAGTGACGCACGGAAGTTACTTTGCCTTGGGAAAGAAAAAAAAAAAAAAAAAAAGAACCCTGTCTGCTGTTTATGTAGGTGTATTTTTGTTATCTCCCTTCTCCCCCAAGAAGTTGCCGGGGCCGCAAAGCAGCGGGGAAGCGGCGGCTGCTCGCCCTGGGCGGCAGCAGATTATGGTGGCAGCGCAGCAGTAGGAGCGGCGGCGGCAGCAGTCGCAGCCCCCATCTGCGAATGCGTTTTGCTTTTACCCTCGTCGCTGGAAAGTGCCACCTGAAGATTCGGCAGCCGGGCAAGGACCGCTAACGTTTTAAAAGGGGGGAAAAGCCCGACGGGGAAGGGGTTAAGGGGAGGAGGGGGGCAGCGCTAGGTTTTGTGCGTGCTGGTGGGGAGAGGGGATTGGTTATCATGGCGGATCGGACAGCTCCTAGATGCCAGCTCCGTCTGGAGTGGGTTTACGGGTACAGGGGTCACCAGTGCCGCAACAACCTGTACTACACGGCGGGCAAAGAGGTGGTCTACTTCGTGGCAGGAGTCGGCGTGGTTTACAACACCAGAGAGCACAGCCAGAAATTCTTCCTAGGGCACAACGACGATATTATCAGGTAAGGGGGTTGACTTTTCTTGTGGTGGGGCGGGGTGGGGTTTACAAGGAAGGGAGGAGAATGTAGGGCTGGCAGAATACCCCCCTCCTCGCTTCTCAGAGCTCTGCCTGTACCTGTCGTTTTAAAGCAGCTCAGATTTGTTATCGGCTGTCTGGGTAAAAGCTGGGTATCTACATTTGATTAATATTATCTTCGTAGCACAGCTTCAAAACGTTGCTATAATAACACGGAAGGTAAGTTTTTCTGTTGCAATGCACCAAAAGCAGAATAGATTATTTCTATATAAAAATGCAATGGGAAGATCTTAGTGCAACAGTGCTGCAAAATCGTGGATCCAGCAGCTAATCTCCCCGGCGCTGGGAACCTATATCACCAAGGCAGGTGTAGTTCTCTTTACACCAAGCACAAGAGTGCCATAAACCTGGCCATAAACATGCCATTCTGAAAATTTCCCTGAAAAATCAAGTAGAGCTGTTGGTACTCCAGTCAAAAGAATTCCAAGTGTGCTGGTGCAAGATGGCTACAAAAACACAGGTCTTGCTTCTGATCTGGCTAATTTCTTGTATTTTTCTTTCAATTTCTGCTTAAAAAGTGAATTTAATTGATGTTACCGTACTACAGAAATACTGATTTTATTGCACCACACGTAGTAACACAACAAAAATGTGGTTCCAGAGCTCAAGATAGCCTTTTAAACAATGTGTTCAGAACATAGAAATTAAGTCAGTAAATAGAAAATTAACGTTGTCTCCACTCCTGCTCTGTTCCTGACAAAAACCTGAAACTAGAATATCCTCACAAAGGGAGTTGCATATTAATGACACTCTGAGCACAGCTAGCTGCTGCCCTCCCTATTCACCTGAATTCAGCATGAATGAAGCATTTTCTTCGTCAAAATAGCCCCAGGTGACTCATGATGCGGTAGTACTGTGGAAATATCTGCTGAAGTCAGAGTTTTGACACTGGGTAACAAAATCACATAATTGTCATGTAATCATTCTGGAATCGTGTTTACAGAAAACCATCCACTTTTCCCAGTGAGAGCTTGGCTGCTGTGTCTCCTAGTAGCGTTTTTCTCCTCCCTTTTATAATCTGAGTTAAAGCAGTGCCGTTTCAAGAAATTCGGAGCATGTGGTTACAAGTTTATTGTGGTTTCAAAGGTGTTACTGCTTAGGTTATTCAAATAGACTCTTAGTTGCTCAGATAACTAAGAGAGGAATGACTATTTTAGATGCGTCCACAGTATCATGAAATGCAAGTTTTCTTTCCTGCAGGGACATAATTTTTGATACTCTAGGGGATATGAAGTGTAATCCGTATAGAGAGTAGTATGTGTGAGCTAATGTTTGAATTCTTAAATACTAGAAAGATAACCTGTCAAGATACAGCTGCATATATCCGCTTTTTTTTATACTTGACAACACTTCCCTGCCAAACCCAACTGTGTAGGACAACTTCTGTGCCTTGTCTTTTAAAACACCTCGGATTAGGACACCTCTTTTGGCAGTGTCACATTTAGAGCGTAAAATGGGAATAGAAATTGTGAGTGCCCGGTATTTGTTCTTTGACACTAACTGTGCCTGCTCTACTTTTTTAAGAAAACTAGCAATCACCTGTTCAAATTAGCAGGTGTTTTGAGGATTCATTGTCTGTTCAGTTAGTGTTTAACTAATGCTTTTGGATGATGAGTTTTGTTTCTGATCCAGGTCAAGATGAGAATTCTCTAGGATGACCATAGTTTCTGCAGAGGATGAAATGTTTTGTCCCAGAAAGCGTGAACAGGGCCCAAGATGTCAGTTGACTTCCATTTTTAGTGGCCAAGAAAAGTTGCTGTCATAAGGGCTTTCAGGAAGGAAAGAGCTGTTGTTTGTCTCCAAAATGTTGCTAGAATATTCTATAGTTTGCATCTGTTAATGTTTGCCTCTTCTGCCTTTGATGCACTTTGTAGACTTTGAGGAATATCCCATCACTGTCAGTCCTTTAAAGTCAGTGGTTCCTTGTGAGTGTTGCTGATATATCTAATAAATGCAGGAATTTAAATTATCACATTTTAGGCTTCGCAGCATCCAATAGGGTTGAATGGGATGAATATAATTCTCCCCTTTTTCTGCTTTTGTTGGAATTTATTTCCCCGAGACTACCTTCTAAACAACAGTGCATGTATTTGCAGTCCAGCAGACTACTTTCTAAGGAGGTTTGGAACATACTAAAAAAAAAAAAAGTAGAACTTGCAGACTTTGGAGAAGATTGCAGAATCATTACGACTGTAAATCCCTGAAGTGGGCAGAACCCCTTCCAGCGGTTGCCATTAGCTTGTCCCACGTTGAAAGCTTTCAGCAAATATTATTTTGTGGAAACAAATGATGAACCCATTATTCAGAGGGTTGAGAACGTGTGCATTACCTTGAAACGTTTACCACACCCATGAAAGTAGATACCTTCCCTTGGTGGAAAGGTCACATGTAAAAGCGTATGCTCACTGTTTTCACAATTTTAATAGTCTCGTCTCTTGCTGTGTATCAAGGTAATGAAGTTGGACGTAGTTTAGTTTTGGCTAAAATAGACCAGGCTATTGGGTTAATGGAGAAATGATTTTTTTTTTTCCTCCAAGCTTTATATAGGAAAAGCTGTGTTTGTATAAGGAACTTAACATACTGCACTCAGCTAGTAAGGTAGATGTCCAGGGTGTGAACGAGGGTATGAGCAAGTGAGTTCTGAAGTGTTTTGTTTCTTGTGTGAGGCAACTAGAAGGTGCTGTACTTCCGAGCTCATCCTCCTTTAAACTTCCTAATGAGACACGGTTCTGGGCTGCCGAATTTAACTTTGAAGTGAGTTCTGCTTTGTGGAGGGGTTGGGCTGGCTGCCCTCCAGAGCTCCCATTCAAACCTAAAGCATTTTATGATTCCTTTGTTACTTCCTATCACATAATGTTATTCTTCTTGCACATTATTTAATTCATTGTGAATAGTTAATGCTATTGTTTGTCAAGTACTGTCATTATAAAACAGGATGAGAGCATGTGGATGAAATGAATAGAATTGGTTCTGGTCTCTGACTACTGATGAGTTTTATTAGGACCCTAAAAATGCATGCCAGTTACGAAGTCTGCAGTCAAAGAGCATGAAGTATACCCTATTTTTCTCCCTCTTTTTTTTTTTTGTTTGTTTGTTTGTTTGTAATAAAAGCTTTGATGGTCCAGCACAATCTAGCAGCTTAGGGGTGGTGAAGGTCAGAATATTCCTGTTTTCTCTAAGCCCTGTGTCTTACTCTAATGCCTATATTACAGGCCACAAAGCAATCCTGAAGTTGCTTGCATGGTAGCTCTGTTTGTTCTTGATATGTGATCTAGCTGAAGCATCATTGCTGATGTGTAATGTCCAAGTCTAGCTATTGCAACATTTTTACACAGAAAGTGTAGTATAGATTGTCATTACGCACATAACTTATTTTCATTGACTTTGGTCATTTGTGCTCTACAGGATTAGGTTTTGGAAGTTGTGACACTAACATATGGAGATTGTTTTCCTTCCTGAGTAACTTAAAAGTGGGCTTTCCAGCAGGCCATTGTAAGGGCTGTCAGTTAACCTGTCAGCAAGAATGTTGCGTCCATGCAGTGTCACTGCCTTGAGTGAAATTCATGCAAGTGTGGGATTTCTGTTTAGTATTGCTGCTTGCAAGACTGGATCCTAAGTTTTGACTGTAACTGAACTCTTGCAAAAAAACAGAAGGTTTTCTTACTCTTGTTGTGTGTTACTTTTATAACAGCAAGCCATTAGATGTTCCCTTGTTTTCATTGCCAATAATGTCTGCAATATTGAACGGTTTTTCTGGATATGCAAAAACTCACTGAGACAACACCTTTTACATTGTGTTGAAGACTTCATCTACACTTACTAAGTTTCTCATTGTTTCTACCTTACATTCTGAACAAGATTGTGTGAGTTGTTAAGAACAACTTAATAATGATATGACACCGATATTGAACTTGACAGATACCTTCAGGTATATGATATGTTGTGGTATTATGCAATGTGGTATATGTGTGGTGTTATGTGGTATATGTTGTAGTATTATGCGCATTATATCACATTGTATGATATATATATATATATTTTTTTTTTTTTAAAATCACATTTTGCTTTCTAACTGGCTTAAAACAAGTCACCTGTAAGGCAGGGAGCTGCACAAGAGACTGCTCCCTTTCTCAGGCACCTCTGTGGTTTTTTGCTGCCTGGGCATGTTTCCTGGAAAGCCAGCCTATTATCTGTGGATACCAAAGCATGTTGTTTATGTAAGGCTGCTTACGATGTAATAGCGATGTAGGATTTATCAGAATATTGCTGTAAGTATGCTGGTGTACTTGCTCTACTGTGCTGACAGATTGAGATTAAAAATGCGGATGTGCCAATAGTTATGAGATTTACTTTGCTGTGAGCGTGACTAGGGGCCTGGTTTGTTCTTTAGAGTGTTCAAGAGGCTGGATTTGTATTAGAACGTGACTGTTTTCTTGTCTTTCTGGAGTGGGGGAAAGAAGAAAGATGATTGCTTGAGGCAATGTCATATGTTGTTGGCTATAGTAAACGTAATTTTGGAATAAGTAAATTGGTGGCAGAGGTTTGCAAATCAGACCCCCAAAGTGAAAATACCAAAAATGTACTTGAATAACTTAATTTAAATTTATGTATTATAATATTTATGTTTATAGAAGGTGCTTATTTGAGTGGATCTAAAATACTTCAAATTTATGTAGAATATCCACCTTTTTGATGGCAAGTTACAGCATTTGTTTCCTATAAAATGATATTCAAGGTAATGTTTTTATTTCTTGTAATTGTAAGGAAAACTGTACTGTCTGTAGCTTGTGTTTAACCTGGACTTCAGTCACAGAAGGTGCCTATGCAGGACAGCTGAAACATAGCAACCAAAAAATAGGGGAGTAGCAGTGAAGCCAAATGAGGCTCTTAACAACAGAATTTCCAGACATGTTTCCTATGCAAGTGCTATGCAGGTACCTAAGCAAAGCCATCACAACTTGAAAAGCATGATTGTGGAACAGCCAGGGTGAAGAGTCTGAGATCTGAGTATACTAAAGTGATTTGGAAAGTGTTTTAAGACTGTGGGTTGTTAAAGGATTTTCTTATTATGGAAATCCTCACCCTAGAAATGCCCCAAATAAACTAATTTTATCAGCTTATGGCTTCTTTTAAATTCAGCCTCAAAAAAAGGGGAAAATGCCTGTTCTTTCAGGACGTTCTGGTGGCTGCTCTTCTACTTGCTCTGTTTGATTGCTATGGGGTGTTAGGATTTTAAGCCTTTACTGAGGTGTGAGTTGGCATAAATATTTTTCTTAAATATCCACATTAATGCATCGGACATGTGGAATATATACTTATGGCATCTTATGAAATAGAATTTTAAAAACATAGATTAGTTAAAAAGATAAAAAGTTTAGTAGACTTTTATACAATATGTCTGTGAGAATGGTTGTCATTTAACCACGGTATTTAAACAGACTAATCGTTATACATCCCAGTGAGACATCAGATATGGTAGTAGGAATATAAGAAAGATTTACTGCTTGCCCAGTCACAGTTCATGTGTTTGTTTGGACAAGTGCAAAGATGGCTGTTATTAAAAATTGCAAGTAGAGTTTTGAGCATTTAGATCGTTAGTTAGATTTAACCTGTTATCAAAATGGAAAAGAAAAATCTTGTTCAACAAAACAGGAAGCACTTGTATTCTTCTGCAGAAAGTGCTTGGATTGTTATTATATTTCTGTCTTTGCACAGTTGAAAAATGACAAGCATTTAAGCCTTTATCAGCTAGTGTATTAAGTTTTTTTTCCTTGGATTTGTGAGAAGAAACTCATCACACAGAGCTGTGCCTCTTTTTGAAAGTAAAGGTTTGGGTATTCATGAATCTTATATTGGAGTCCTGGAGTTAGAGATCTGTCATTTTACCTTCTTCCCATTGCTTACATTAGTTTATCTTGAAATTTAAATTATTATTTTAATCTAGATGCCTAGGAATCTTCAGGTACTGGTGTGCAATTGCTATTTACCATCAATCATAGGAAAATGCCTTGTTATGAGTCATTCTGAATTTACCTTGATCATTCAAAGGATGGGATGGGGGAACTTATGGGACAGTTTTGTATTCCTGTTTTCTACCATGGAACTTCCTGCAAAAGTGTACAAATTTTAATGTAAGTTCATAAACACAAACTGTCTCATAGGAGAGGTCAACCTCCAAGAACTATTATTTCCATTTTTCTTAACCTGACTAAACAGATTTCAGGTTTATATAGGCAGTTTCCAGATACTTACTTTCTTGATTCTAAGTCTTGATTTTATTTTTATTTTTTGCCAGGAGGAACTACAACTCTGTTTATTAATATTTTTTAAAACACAATGAAAAAAACAATTATGTATTTCAGCACTTAGTGCGGTGTAATGATGCCTGGGTTACTTGTTTGTAACTGGATATGACGAGAAAGAATCATCTTTGATAAGGGCTACAAATGCCCTTCTTACGTCTTCACCATAGGAACTGGCAGCCAGGACTTTCCAATTGAGGAGGTGTAGGTTGCTGTAGTCCACGCTTCAGCCTTTTTCCCAAGGACACAAGAGCTGCAATTCCTTTGAAAATTGAAGAGGTATTATTATTATTATTATTATTATTTAGTTTATGCACGGAATTGCAGAAGAGAACTCTGCTATAGTGTCTCCTTGAGAGTAGAAGCAGGGTTTTCAGCTTGAGGGAGGTTATTTCTTAAATAAAAGTCTTGGGTGATGAGAAGGAACAGCAGCAATATTTCTGTTAACTTCTGTAGAAGAATGAATTGCTGGAGCAGTTACTAGGTAGCATAAATATTTCAATGAATTCTCCTCAGTGGCGTTAGTACTAGGCTGAGGTGTAGTATCCACAGGCTTTCTTCAACTCAAATTGTTTCTGCAGGATGCCTCTCACAGGAACCTTAGTAAACAACAACAAAGTAAAATTTGAACTTGCTTTTTCCACCTCAAATCTTTAATTTGGAATAGCAGCTTGTTTTTTTGTGATACATTTTAACATCAAGAGCATTTAGTTACCTGTAGTTTGTCTACCAAATGTTGGATTTGAATTTGTCTTTAGAGGTGATATTTATAACAGCCCTGGCATGAGATCTTTGGAGCTTTATTTATTTCTTTATTTATGATCTATACTTTATCTGAGCTTCAGGTCAAGTATGAATTGTATGTTTGTTTTTCTTGAAAAATGGCATGATGAGCCAACGCAGGAGATCGCTAAAGGAAACATCCTTCACCCCTGCTGCATCTTCAGTGCCAGTGCCATCAGATGGATCTGGGGAAGAACATTACAGTATTTTTGTCTGGAGTTACTGGTGATGTGAGGAAAGGTTTAAATGCATTATGCAAATATACCGGAAGTAGAAGTTACCGGTTTAGTTTTCTCACCACCTTACGTTCTGAACAGGATTGTGCAAGTTGTTAAGAATAACTTGTTGATGATGTAGCTCTCAAAACAGAGAGGTATTGCCATTTGTCTGATCATGTGTAGTGGTGATGTTCTGAGCTGTATGTTTGTTTTTGAGATTTTTCACATAACTGAGAAGACTAACTGTAATTAAGTTAGCAGTCAGAGGCGGACTTAGTGTTGTCAAATTTTGACGTCCATGTTTCAGAATTATTGCTGAGGTGTCTTGCATTTACTGATGTGATTTAATATAAAATACATCAAGCTCCTTTTAACAGTCTAACAGTACAGTGTACTTTGGTACACTATCTTATTGATATAATTTCTGTTGATGTTGAAGTTTCTTCTTTCTTTTGAGACAGATGGGTTGTCTATTTGAAAATGGAATACTCTGAAACTATGATAACAAAACTATGATAACAAAAATGGAATAGGAAATTAACTATACTCAGAGACAGATAGTAACCCCTTTGTTTCAGTTGCCTAACAATCCTAGTTACATTTTGTTCTGAATTTTTATGAGAAATTTTGATTGTTATTTTCAGCAGACCTGAATGTTGAAGTGGCAGCCCTACAAAAGAACTGCTGACTGGTAATGTTGTTGCATTACGTCACAAGTGGTGGTGTATTTATACAAAGTGTCTGCCTTGCAGTCCTCAGAAATTGCCTTCCCTATGCAGAGACGAAAAATGCAAATGCCATTTACTCTGACATTGTCTTTGGTAGTAACTGATGTGCAAATATTCATTGCAAAAGAAGGGTATTTATAACAGTTTCAGGAAAGGTGAACTGAACTCTTGAAGAATTCAGGATACAATGTACCATTTCTTTTCCCTCTCCCTCTTTTATAAATGTCTTAATCATTCTGAGGGAAAAAAAAATAAGTTAACTGTAGTTAAAAAATAAAAGGCAATAAAACATGTCTTCAGTTAATTACAACTCTCAATTTAAATTACATTTCATCCTTTCACTATGACTAGTTAGACCATACTGTCTTCTACGTATCTTAAGATATGTTGGACTAAAGATGAAAGCACAGTCAGCTTCTGAGCAGTCCTAGTGTGATTCCTTCATATTTTTCCTATCCCTGGTTTTTGAAAGTTATTCCTAAAGTATCTAAATGAACACTTTGCTTAGTTCTCCAAATGCTGGAATGTATTGGAACTATGGTGAGGTAAGTTGAGCTTTCTTTACTTATATTCTGCAAGGCAGAAGGCAGATTATGTATGTGTGACAAATTACATGGCCAGTAGGACCAAATATTTGCTTGTGTTTATGCTGTTGAATTTGTGCTAGCGTGGCTGCATTTAATCAACATTTTGGTCTATAGCAAAATAGTCTGTAGTAGGTCTGCAGCAGATTCCTGGAGGATTCTGAGGTGACTTGCTGATCTTTTTAGATAGTGTTTTGTGTGTTGTTTTTTTTTTTTTTAACACCCACTGAAATGCTGCTCAGTGAAGCTACTCATTCTTTTAGCAGCTTTAAAACAAGTTTGCAATGGGCGATTGTCATGCTCCGGGTCCAAGGTTGTATGCGTATAATTAGTATAATTAGTGATTATTGCATATGATCTAGATCCACTTCTACTGGTAGAGTTGTTTTTGTTTGTTTTGTTTTTAAATATTGACAACAGGAAAGCCTTGGCTGTGTGGGCCACGGAAGTCTAAAAGGATATCATATTGAGTCGTTAGGAAAGCTGTCACTTGTTGAAAGAGCTATTTGAAAGCTTTTTTTTTTTTTTTAATCAAGCTGAAGAAGTTAAATCTGGGAATTAAATATAACCATCTCAGTTAGGCAAAGCTGCTTTTGGGATGGTGGGTTCTTTGTTGCGTTCCTTACAACAGTGCTTAAAGTGCAGTTTCTTCTTTCCAGGAACTAAATAATGTAAATTATTTTTTAATTGAATTAAAATTTAAATTAATTTTTACTGGATGGTTCTCTTTTCAGGTTAATTCGGTATCTAGGAGGTGGCCTTACTGTACCTCTGTTTCCCCCATGTCTGTGCACATAGCACCTTCACTGGTGGCAGACTGGGCCACATAGCTTCTCTTCAGGCAACTGTGCTTCTTTTCTGTGGCATAAGAACATGATGGTGTGATACAGATGAGGTGCTAACCTAGAATTACTAATTTCAGACTGATCTTGAAGACATATTCTAGTCTGAGCCTGCACTGGCTACATCACTTTTAAGTCAGGAAGCAGGTTTTAAAGAATTATATCCGAGCTACATGGTTGCAGGAAACAGCCTTTAACAAAAGATGCTCAAAGCAGATAGCCCATTAAAATCCCAGCCAATAATATTACTTTCTGTAGTTTCATTGTAGCTTAACATAACACCATAGGTCTGGTGTATAAGTATTGTTCATCAAGTAAAGTAAATAATTTATTAAACATTAAAAAAAAGCAGAACATAGAACTTTATTACAAGCAAGAGGTGCACATATTCCTTTAGAGATATTTTCACCACAGGTTTTCCCAGAACGTTCAGGTAATGCTGTTTCAGGGAACCTGCTAGATGCATTTGCTTGAATGTAGAAGCCTAGAAGAAATGAAGTATGTTTAATATAGACGTGACATTTATAGTGGTTGAAAGGTTGGTTTTCCAAAAGCTTACTGAGCTTTCCTGGATGTTTTCAGAAGATTAAGATTAGTGGACATAGGCTCAGGATATGAATATTTTTGCACTTTGAGACTTGAGAAAGTTTTGAGTCTTTAAGATTGTTAAATAATGTTGTTACAGAAATGTCATTATGCTTATTTTTATTATTTTATGCATAGCACTTTATTCTCCTGTTCTGTTTCCCGTGCTTTATAATTGAATTGATTTCTGCACAGCATTCAGCATTTAAATTTTTTGGGGCCTTCTTTTGGATATGGGACTCTTTTGCATACATAATTTTGGATATAAATTACATCATAGATCTCAAGTGGAAATTATTATTTCCAGTTTATTTTCTATGGAAATTTGACATTTATATTTCAATAAAAGGAATAAACTAGGAATAAAATTAGCTCAGGAGAGCTAATTCTCTTTATTTCCCTTCTGTTAAGTGAAAAGAACAGATTTTTCAGAGTTCTTCACATCTGTGTTATGTTCATTTTTCTTCCACCCTCTTCAGAGAAGCCTCCTTCACTCTGCCAAAGAGAAGCTTGTGGACTGCAAAGCTGGCCTTCATGAACAGAGCTGGCCTGATGCTAGCTGCAAGAGGGTTTGGCTTCCTTTTCCTTTTTGTATATACACTAAAAAAAAAAAAAATCCAGTGGTAGCTTAAGAAATGAGTCATGGTGTCACCTGTGTAGGCTGAAGATCTTTGGGAGCAAAAGGAGTGGGGGGAGAAAAGCAATCTGTAGGGCAGTGTTTAAGGATGAACACTTAGTAAGTGACCTTGGATAAACAGAAAATGGGCTAGGAGTACTAAAGAGTGAGAGGATAGACCAGTAATAAAGCCACTGTTAATATATAAAAAGCAGTTAATATTCATTTCATATGCATCAACTTGTAAAATTTTACCTCTGAGTAGTCTAAATTGTTCTAGTATATCATAAATAGGCACTGATAGCCTACTGTATTCATAAAGAAACACCACCAACAAACAAAACTTCTGATGATCAAGTTGTGATCACAACAAAGTAATCTGGGGCTAAGACTAACGTTTTGGATGCAATTAATTTCTCCTTTTTTTAACCTCCTGACCAGTACACTGATCCCTTTATTTTCTGAATTGATGAATGTTATACAGCCATTGCTTTGCCCTAAAGTTGCTTAACCTTTATTAATTGCTTGCTGGGGCATTGGTAACAATTCAGGAGAGTTACTGCTAGTATTCTAAAAAGCAGCTATGTGAATGCTGAATACTTTGCTTCAAATGGGACATTTTGAAGCAATCTGCTTGTAGGCCATACTAGAGATCCGTGTCAATGTGTTTGCTCTATACAGTTTTGGTCTTCCAAACATTAACTTTTTTTTTCCTCTTGATATGAGATTGCTGCTGACAAGATAGTGACAGGGCACGCAGATGTTTGAGAAAGGCAGTAGCTGCAAAATGTTTTTTAAAGAGTAGCCTTATGCTGGCAATAGACATCTGGAAAAGCTGATTTAGCTGTAATTGCCACCTTTAAAATTGTATTATTTTCAAATCTGAGACTAGTCAGAATAACCAGTGTATTTATTAGCAGTAAATTTACTAGTAAATTTATTAGTGGTGGTGGCAGATGATTATTTTGAATCCAGTAAAAGGTTTGAAAGCTTTTACATTTTTGCTATTAAATATGTTTTGAGAAACTGATGAAAAAAGGTAGTATAATGTCATGCACCCTGTATAATTACAGTCACTGAATATAGATAAATCCCTATGAATATTCTCCACAGCCTCTAGTTTAAATTTATTCAGTGGCTCAGTAAAGGTGCTTTATTCCTTGCTAAGGTTGATTTCAACAGGTCTCTTGCATACACCTTTCTAAACTCAGGATAGTAATCTTAAGTGAGTTTATTACCATACATGCTACTGTTTTTGGTTGAATAAAATTATTAAATCAGAGGTAGAACTGAGACAAGAAAATGTTCAGGCATTCCTGCCACATATCCCTGTAAAGACTAAATTTTTAATTAAAAAAAACAGTAATGAGACATGCATGCATGCAGAGAGAGAGAGGGAGAAAGTAACTATTGTTTTAAGAAAAACTGAGGTGTGCTAAAGAATTTCTATCTGATGAGCTCCAGATACTGATATTTTAATGAAACTGGCATGTCATTAAATCCCCTATATTCCTGAAGGACCCTAAAGATAGAAAGGAACCTAATCATAATTTTGATAACTTTTTGCTGTGATGAAAATGTATTGGTCTGGAATTTTACCCAGCCACCTGAAAGAAATTTTAGTTACTGGAAGGAGTGCAGAGACACTGAATCATCACAAATGTGTTTTTTTTTTTAAAAAAAAAATAATTATTTTTTATTTATTTATTTTTTTATTTGAGCAGTGAATTTGTATCACTAGAATATCACTGTCTTTATATCACTAGCTTACAGGTTTTGGACTATTCTGATATTCCTGTAGCTTACAGATAGCAAGCAACCTAGTTGTTCTCATTCATTACTGGTTCCATTAATTATATTTTAGCGGAAGATGAACTGCTAATGAAACCACTTTTGATACTAGAACATTTCTCTTATGACTTAATGTACCAGTCATGAGGCTAAAATGACTTGCACCCTTTAAAAAAAAAAATCATATCCTTTTAAAAATAATCTTTCCTAAAATTAATTCCTTTCTGGCAGAACACTAATACCTTTAGCAAAAGCAATTTCATAAGTAGTGACTATATTAAGAAAATAGATATGAAATAGTTTCTTCTTCTGAGATAGAGCTTAGCTAAGAACTTTAATTTGAAGGAGTTGTCTTTTTGTTTTTCTTATTTTCTTTTTTTCAGGGCTTCTATCAGATTTTCAGATTTCTAACTGTTATTTTTCTCCTTGTAAGGAGTTTGATTTTGGGGTAGGAGAAGGAAATAAAATACATAGCATGAAAGAATATTCTCTTCAGTTCTGTTTGTAGCGTGAATGGAGCGTGCGTACTACCAGCTATACTAACACAGGTCTAATACTGATTTTTGACTGCTCACCTTCATGGCATCACTGTTGTATTACAAAAATGTAGGAGGCAGTAAAGAGGTTTTTACCAGCAGAATTGCTACAATACATTCTAAGGAAGGTAATACCTCTCTTAATATAGGTCATATTCCCAACTACTATATTTTCTTGCTATCTTTTCAGCAGACCCTTTCTTCTCTGTAGATGTAGGGAAGAGTTCTTAGAATAATAAATCTCAAAAAGCACATATGGCAAAAGCCTACAGTTTCCAACTCTTGGGCCAAATCAGTTATTTCAGTGTATATTTTAACACTTTTTATTACAGTATAGTTTACTGTATTGCTAGAGAAATTAAAAATACCGTGTACTGTACAGAAAATCCATGGCATTAACACGGAATGCCAAGAATGGGGTAACTTTTTTTGAGAGCTTGTCACAGAATCACAGAATTGTAGGGGTTGGAAGGGACCTCCAGAGAACATCCAACTCCCCTGCCAAAGCAGGTTCCCTTGAGCAGGTTGCCCAGGTAGGCGTCCAGATGGGCCTTGAATATCTCCAGAGAAGGAGACTCCACAGCCTCCCTGGGCAGCCTGTTCCAGTGCTCCGTCACCCTCACCATGAAGAAGTTATTTTGCATGTTGGTGTGGAACTTCCTGTGCTCCATTTTGTGGCCATTGCCCCTTGTCCTATCCCCACAAACCACTGAAAAGAGGTTGGCCAAATCCCACTGTCTTCTACACTTAAGGTATTTGTAAACATTAATAAGATCCCCTCTCAGTCTTCTTTTCTGAAGGCTGAACAGAGCCAGGTCTCTCTTCCTTTACTCATAGGGAAGATGCTCCAGGTCCCCATATCCTCTCTGTGGTCCTCTGCTGGACTCTTTCCGGAAGATCCCTGTCTTATTTTTGTACTGGGGAGCCCAGAACTGGACACCATTGAAAAATAATTGAGAGAAGTCCCGTGATGATGTCAGCCAGCTCTTTAAGCACCCTGGGATGAATCCCATCCGGACCCACGGACTTGTATGGATCCAGGTGGAGCAGCAAATCCCGCACACTTTCAGGGTTGGTTAGGAGTTTGTCATTCCCACCGTCATGGTCCTCCAGCTCAGGGCACCCTGGGTCCCGAAGCCCATCATCCGCATTGAAGACGGAGGCGAAGACGACATTGAACGTCTCTGCTTTGCCTATGTCCTTGTCTGTGAGGTGACCTTCCCCATCAAGTAGTGGACCTATGTTTTCTTTCGTCCTCCTTTTTCTGTTCATATATCTAAAAAACTTTTTATTGTGTCCCACAGACTTGGCCAGCTTCAACTCTAGCTGGGCTTTGGCCACATGAATCTTCTCCCTACAAACGCAGTGTCCCTGTATTCCTTCCACATTGCCTGACCCTCCTTCCAGCAGCCGTACATTTTCTTTTTTCACCTAAGCTCCAGTAGAAGATCCCTGGTCAGCCAGGCCGGCCTTCTGCCCCTCCTGCTTGACTTCCGATATTTTGGAATTGCCTGATCCTGTGCTTTTAGGAGGCAGTGCTTAAAGACTGACCAGCACGGATCGACCCCAAATGCCTTCAAAAGCAGTTTCCCAGGGCACCTTGCTGACTAGTTCCCTGAGCAGCCTGAAGTCTCATCAGCATAAGATGTCATTCAAATCAGACTGTCAGGGATGAACGTATGATTGAGAGATGCTGGGAATCCTGGTGTATGTAAAGACTTCAGTTTTAACTTTATATGTGTTATGTAGCTCTTGATGTGTTTGTGAGCAGTGATAGCACTATCTGCTTGTGACATCCAGTGCTCCTAGAGCAGACTGGTTAGACTGACTTCGTAACAACCAAAAAAACCCTTTTTGTATAAATTTTGGTGAAAGAGATTAACTGTCTCAAAAGTGGTCAACATACAAGTGTAAACAGTTATGTTATTAAGTATGAGTTATGTTAATAGGTGTGTTAATTACTAGACTTAATGCTTATGTGAAGAAATCGTAGAGCTTCATAGAAGGCTGGTGACACCTGTTTATTTTTGTAAATGCCTACCTTAAGAATATATTAATCTGGTTAGGTAGTATTTTTCTCAGAGTTGACACAATGTGAGCTATAATATGACTTTTCTGTAAGAGCTGAGAACAGTGCCCATTTATCTGAGCTAGAAATGTTTTGGCACTTGTGTCTACATCAGCGTACCTGGCAAGTACCTGGCACTTGTGTCTACGTACACCACCTGGGCAGCCTGCTCTAAGGAACCTGCTTTGGCAGGGCGTTGGACCCGATGATCTTTCGAGGTCCCTTCCAACCCCTACAATTCTGTGATTCTGTCATTTCACAATTTTATTTCAATTAACTGTTAGACCTGATGATTGGTTGTAAGATAAATTGGGCATAACCATAGTTTATTATTTTTCAGCAGAGGTCAGATTAAATCGAGTATGAATACACTGCTGTTTAAAAAACAAAACAAAAAAACAGCTCTTTGGAATGTACTGTTTCTTGCTGTATTAGTTATTTGCTGGAATTATTCTGAATGTGCTCTGTACCCAGTGTATTGCATTTCACATATTCCCTGGGGTATCCTTTATTTTTTGTTTTGAATCTGTGGGATTCCCTACTGCCTAGAGGTAAATGTTCTTTTACCTTGTCAGTTAGCTTGGTATGAATTACTTTATACATGATGACAGTTAAGTGCACTGCACAATTTTTTCTGCCTTCTTCCGTATCAGATGTAACTATTTAATCAGCCTATCCCCCTCAAAGCTAAGCATTTTCTGCTGCTGTCACAGGTTACTACCAGTTGAGTTATAGTTTGCGTACTTATCCACCTCAGTATTTTGTCAGGATTGTGTTCTGCTTTGTTATTTTATGTTTTTAATGTATCTATCTACATATACACACAACGAAAGCAAGTATTTGACTTCTAAATAAATTGTTTTGACTAAAAGTTTCACATAAATGTTCTATGTTTAAAAAACAACAACAAAAATGCTTCTATTTCACATTATAGTATCATGATTTATGGATGATAGATCTAATCACAGCCACACTCTATGCAAATATGTGTAGTTTCTAGATAAACAGGAGTGTCTCTCCCAGAAGTGTCTGTTCATACAGCAATGAATTTGACTAGGAATAAGTTTCACTTCTGCTTTTGATGAACTAATTTCAAAAAATTCTTACTCCACCATCATTTCAGACCAGTAGCATTAGAACTCTTGACAGTGAGATTCATTTATCTTCTTTCCTTCCACAGTGTTGTTTCCCTGTGGGGACAGCATCTTAATCTTTACACACAGTCCATCCTTATTTTTAGTGTAGAAAGTAGTTAACTGTCACTGGCAGATAAGAAACACACTTTGTTCTAGATCTCAGAAAACTAAATCCTTAGGAGCAGATTCATTACAGCGTTATCAGCAAATACCGTTCCTAGATTTGAAAGACTGCTATGGCTTTTTTTTTCTTCTGAGATTCAACACAGTAACAGTCATTATCTGTGTCAGGCCTCTTGCACTTATTAGATTCTGTAGCTCCAAGTATGTTCTCAAAGTGCCCGTTTGTGATAGCTGTGTATCTTGGTGCAGTGGGTATCTGCCTCTGCCCTTGAGTGGTGGGTAATGCAAACCAATGAGGTCTCTGCAAAAAGCAACTGCACTAAAATCTCTTACGTTCCTTAGGTCTCAGTTGTGTTCCTTAGGTATTGTAGTAATGGAGAAGAAAGCAATTTTAAACCTAGTGTTTGTTGGTTTTGAGGGTGATATTCTGAAACTTTCTTTGAAGTATTTTCTGCTTCATGACAAATCCAACCAATGCTGAATGTATGTTCCTGTCTACAAATCTGTCAGATAAGTGGAAAAGTATGCAACAATCAGCTTCATGGTGTCATATTCTCCTGTCAATAGGCAAGACTTCCTCACTGTCAGACTATCAAAACACACATCCTGCACAAGTAATGTTCATTCTACCAAAAAACTTCCACTGTGTATGCAGGGGTTTTCAGTGTATTCTTGCTTCATCACACAATTTCACATCTGCAATATACACTTTTAGGTCTGGTAAAGGATTAGAAGATTAAATTGTCATCTTTTAGAAATAGGACACATTTTCATTCATGTCTACGACGAGAATAAATATGATTCTGGTTTGTCTTTTGCCATTTAATATGACCTGAAAGCAACTGAATGCAGCTTCTGCTACACTAAGAAACTTCAGTCTATTTTTATTGGTATTATTTTAAATATTTCTGCTAAATCATTAGTAGTGCCAAATTCACGGAAGTGAAGTTTTGGCCTCAGGAGTCTCAATATTACTCACGTATACTTCACTAAAATTCCTTTCTATCATCAGTTCCTATGCTTCATAACTAATAAGGACTACTTCAATATAGCCTGTTTAATGTATTCCTAAACCTAGCCTACTGAAATTTATCAAGATGATGAATCCTGGGTGCTTGATGAAGAAGGTGAGTAAAATATTTTCCAGAAACTCAATGATAATAGATCTAGTATCTGCAGAACACTTTCAGTGTTGTAATTTAATTACAAAGATTGTATTCTAATAAGTGGAACGAAATACATGTCTCATGTTCTTAACCTCTCCCTTCCCCAACAAGCACAACTTCAAAATCCATAGTCAAGCACTATTGTTATAATTTTTAATGCCAGTTAAATTACATGGCAGCTAAAGTAATGGAAAAGTAGTATGGCTAAAATGACATCAGGATTTTTATCAATGTTAAAGAAGGTTTCAGGAGAAACATTGCTCTGTGGAAAGCTTTCTGTGTACAGTTTTACCATGATTTAATAAGGAAGTAGTAAAAACTTAATTTTTAGTTCAGTCTGCATTGCAGCAAATAGTAGATAAAATGCATAAACATTTCTTAATATGGGAATGGGAACTCCCTTCCTGTATGATATCGTAGTTGCGTTGCAAAGCATTGTGCTCTCTTTGATTGTTACGGTCTCTTCTCTGAGTACACCAGCTTCAAAAGCGCAAACTGATTGTGGCCACCCCTGGATAATTCCTTCAATTTCAGGGTACCTTTTTTATTGTGGTGGTAGTAGAGATGAGAGTGATGCTGTCTGTTCAGTTTATGAATGTAATGGACTTAAACTGTAGATAATAGTCAGGGATTTTTTTTCCAGATGAGGGCAAAAAAGTGACTGTCACAAGCAGGAGTTGTTCTTTGTGGTTTGGTCTGTTGGCTTTATAATGACATGTCCAAATCTAGCGTATTGTAATGTCATACACCCTCTCTACACTAAAGCCCTTCTGTTTGTGATTTATTTCGGTGTAAACATTAGACATATGCATAAAACATTACATTCAGCTCAGAAGATCATGGGGGCATCTAGCTCCTCATTTCTTTCTGAAGACAGATACAGCATTTCATATAGCATTTCCAGTTCTGTCTGCTGTTCCTCTGTGACTGTTAGTATTCTCTTTCTAAAATGTTATATTTTACTTGTTCTTCTGGCTCCCTTGAGTCAGCTAGGTAGAACTAGTTTCTGTTTACGTTTGGCATCCAGCAACCCAAATGGCATAACTTAAATGGAAGTGAAAGTAAGTATGTCTCCTTCCTGTTTTGTTCTTGGAATGCTCCCTGATGTGGGACTTCCCAGGCTCAGTTGTAAAAGATATGGGGGTATCTTATGAACCTAACTTATTTTGAAAATTTTAGCATATGGCTTTGATCAGCTGTTTCAGAAAGCCCTGAGGTATTTAGTTTGTGGGGAAAAAGTTGGCAGCAGATCATAAGCTTTGAACATTGTTTTGTTGTTAGACATTTAATCTTTATTTTTCTTAATTAGAATCTTAATTTATATTTTAAAGTAAACTTTTCTCGATTTCATCATTTTTCCCTTTTTTCCCCAACTTATTATACTCACAGTTGAGCTTCTTACATTGCTTTAAAAAACGAGCTTCGCTGAGACAGTGAATAAAAATGACTGCTTTTGGTTAGCCTTTAGGGAGATGACTTCATAGTTATCAATCAAAAGCCCACGCAGCTGCAGCAATCTGCTTAGACTGCTGACCCCATAGTCACCTCCCTAAAGGCTGGCCAAAGGTCTCATCTCTGCACTGACTCAGAGACATCCTTTGCCTAGTACATAGAAAGTTTCCTTGCTGTCTTTATTTTATTTCTGTCCAGCCTGTCTTTTTTTTTTTTTTTCTGTTCTATTTTCACTCTTGTGTGTTCATCTAGATGTTTGTTATAGTTGCTCCCTGTCAACATAAGATCCCAGGATCATTGTTTCACCATATCAGTGAGAATTAGGTGCTGATTTGAACAGCTTACAGCATTTATTTCTCTCAAATGATGTTCAGTTGATTGTAGCCTTTCAAAATGAGTACTAGTGGGGCAAGGGGCAGCTGACTTTTTTCCTACTAGATAAAACACTAAAGGCATTTGGTTCTCCAGCACTGAGACCAAATGGCAAGGTACAAATTGTATTCACCCACTTGCAAGTTTTTCTTCTTCAAAAGAGGGTGGCAGCATCCAGATGACAGGAACAGTCCATGCCATGTTTTGTCTTCCAGACCTTGCCCAGGCCTTGTCTGGGAAAGCACTAAATACCAAGGGCCAGAACTGCTACTATTTCAGTAGCATAGGTGATAGTTGGCCAGCGTTGAATCTGTTCTGAAAGTAGGTTGTTTGCTTTTATAGATGAATTTGTTAATTTGAAGGGTTGGCAATTAAATATCTAACTCTAAATATTCAAAGCCAATCAGGAAAGTGCTAACAAATACACCTGAGGACTTGAAGAACCTCTCAAGTCGAGAAGGGTGATAATAAACAGTGTTAGAGCTCCTAGAGGTACTATAAGCCTAGATGGATGCAACACGAGCAGTCAGCCACTCCAAAACTCAGTCACCTGTAGGAGCTGTCAGGATCACGCTATGTATCTCAATATTTTCACAGATATAGAAGTAGAAAAATAAAGCCCATCAGAGTGTAATAATTTTCTTTACTCTTCTTCTCTACTCTCTTATGAGATTTAAACTTAATACAAATAAGAGTATATCAGAAAGTAGTTTGCAGTAGTATTATACAGCAGCCAGGAAAGATGGCTTTCCCCAAAGAGTGTAGCAGGGACTATTGGTGTTACTCTCTCCCACATTTTGGTGGCTAAATTGTTCTGTCCAAACTATCTAGACTAGTATAAACCACAAAGAAATAACAGAAAAATTTCTCTGTTTGCTAATGTTCTTATTTTCTGTGCATGTCTGTAGCTTCCTACAGTATTGATATATGTTGCTTACATTCAGTTGTACAACAAAGTGAAATGTTTACCTTGTTCGTCCTGAAACAATCATTAATATCTCTTGTTGAAGATTGTTTCCAAAGTACTCAACTGAAATGTAATAGTGATCATCTGTATATGTAACAGGCTATTTACATCTGTCTGGGAGGAACCGTGACTAATGTGTGTATCATTTGTCAAGAGATTATGTAAATTTAAAAACATCGCCTTTTTAATCTTACTATGTAGATTTTGAAGGTGGTTTTAAACTAAGGAACTGTTGGAAAAAATATATTACAATCTTCATGTTTTTTTGCTTAAGGCTGTTGAACTGCATCTGAAAGGGTGTTTATCTTTGTTCATGACGCACATAAAGTAACTGAATAAATAGAGTTATTCTCTTGTGATCAAAAAATGAACAGGGTGGGACACCTTGCTCTCCCTTCTACTTACAAACAAGAACAACTGGTTGGGATGCTAAGGCTGGGAGCAAACTTGAATGCAGCATCCATGAGGTGGTGAAAGTCAAGCTCCTGAGAGATGGCAGCAAGGTGGTTAAGCAAGATCAGTCCTGGATTTCAGGAGAGCAGACTTTGGCCTTCTGAGAGATCTGCTTGGAAGAATCCCATGTATTAGCATTTAATACATATCACTTTCAATTATTCTATCTGTTAAAGCTTAATGAAATTTAATGAAATTAATAGCGTATGTTTCAAATAAATTTTAAATGTAGAACATCTACCTACTTTAATGTTGATAGACTGTTGTTCTGCTGTTGTTGGGGGTCGGGGGGTGGTTGTAAAAGAGGTCAGGCGAGCCATATTTTCAGCCAAGTAAAGTAGCATGAATATCAGTAAAATTACATGCAATCATTGTCTAATGACATGTCAAAAGAATTTTTTTTTTTAAAGTATGTTCCAATCAGGTTATGAAGTTCTCTTCCAAAGTAAAAATGCAAATGTTTCTAAAGGTACTTATGATTTCATTATGGGATAATAAAAGCAGAAGTGTATTATTTTACAATTTTGATATTTAAATCACAAAAGTGGAATAATGCTTTGGCTTTCCATTTTTTTTTCAATTGAGATTTTTTTATACTTTATTCCAGCTGTCTGCATAAAACAAAAATAAAATTCATGCAAAATACATTGCACAGATTAACAGATTAAATTTTAGTTGATTCTCAATGGTCTGATAGGTCTGATATTTTTGTAAGAGAGAGAAGATTGTGTCACACAGCAATTGGACTTACTAATCATTTACTTTCAAAAATACCAGTGTAATCAGAAGGTATTAACCTCTGCATTGTTGGCTGAACTGCAAGTGGGTTAGTACTGCAGACTGTAGATACCAGTAACAGCCTAGCTGTACTAGTGTGGAACTCAAAAAGGGGCAAACTTACCATTAATTTTACTATTTTTCTTGTGCATCTTCCATGGCAAATATGGGAAATTCTCTGATGCAGCATTCATTAAAATGTTTGCTTCCCATTTTATCTATCTCCCTCTACTGAGAGCACAACAGGAGAAAAGAGTATCTGAATCTGACCAGAAGATGTTTGTGACACAAAATTTTAAAAGCGGTACCCAGTATATCCTAAATGTTCTGTAGATGCATCAGTTTGCAATCAAACATTACATTTTAATATGCATTCTGTTTGTGTAAACCAAACAATTTATCATTTGTTTAAAGCATTTATTTTGATATGCTTCTGTTCTGAAGCTAATGCAGAATGAAATCTTTGTATAGTTCTTCAAGCACTGCAGCCAAAGCTTGGAATGTATTAAGTAAGACTTCCTTGTATAGCCTTTTCCTTTAGGGAATTTCACATTTATGAACGCACTGACAAATCATATGTTTGCCTTACTTCTTGAGAAGATGCACTGGACACTCATGGTATTCTTTGGCTTCTTGGAAAGTGTGATGGTCCACATGACATAATCCTATTATTAATAACTTAAATCTCACAATATCCACCTTACAAATTGGGCAAGTTTAAAGCTCTTCAGTCTACAGTTGGGTAAATTAGCGTTAAGAGGTTTTAAAGTCTTTATTTTTAAGAACATCTACAAAATTGTTTACATTAGCTTTTAAATAGCCTGTTAGGTACATCATCAATTTTTCTAAAGTGGGTATTTAAGGGTAAGCTTCTATATCTGTAGCTCTGAAACGCTGTAAACATAATTTTGAACAATGTTGTTCCCACAGAGGCTTCCTGACATCTTTGGAAGATGACTGTGGTGGTCACTCAAGATTTTTAAAATCAAGCATTTTTAAGAATTTTGCGTAAAGTGTCACTTTTTTTTTTTTAAATCATCATCTGTGCCTTGTGTCGAGTGGTGTTTGATGTCTTCCATTGCTACTGAGTTCATCCACATTAGCTAGGGTCATTTAGTTTGGCTCAGAGTATGCTTTTGAAACAAATCTCCCAATCTGCTACCACATATTGGTTCGTATCATAGTCTTAATGCATGTAAACTGGATTCCTTTTGGATAAAATAGTTTCATGCTTCCTGCCTGCTATTGCTTAGCAGCTGCTAGGGGGTGTTAAGTCCTTGGGATCAGACTGAAGTTAATGTGAATTAAGATGTGTCTGGTGTGGATATCACATCCCCAGTGCTAAATCCCATTCCCACAGATTCACCTCCGTTATGCTGCTCTGTACCACCACTCACGTGTTTATAGGGATGATTCTTGGGCTTTAATCATGGCTGAAGTTTTGAACACTCCTGTGCTGTATGCTGCCAAGTTGTATTAAACTTAAGAAGAGGCTGAAGTCTTGAGGGAAAAATAAGTGTTCTGAGTTTAATAATAAAGTTAACTCTTAATTTCTGCTGAAATCAGTCTGCCACTTCTTGAAATTATTTCAAGAAGACTAGACTCAGCAGAACCTTGTGTTAGCTATGGTTGATTTCAGCCTAATCTGATAGTTAATACTATATTAAATATTCATTTGGACAGGGTTTAATTAAACATGGACTAAACCTGGTATTTAAGAGAGGGCCTTTCATGTTTCTTCAAGGGAATTCTCTGACTGTATTTGGAAACAAGGAAGAAGTGGCCATTCAGTCTATTTTCATGCTTTTTGAAATCTGAGATAAAATAAGTAACAAGTGCACAGTTATATCAATCCTTAGGGAGATACGCCAGTTTTACTAGGTGTCAGGTATGAGTGCTTGCTAGTATAGAAAAATAGTGATTTGAATATCAAACTGATTAAAGTTTCTATGAGATGCAGAAATATGTGGAACAAAAGATAATTAATTAATATAAATAAGAAATATTTAATATTACTTTCTGATTGAAGTCATAATAAGTACAGTGCAAGCAAAATAATTTTTAATTCAAGTGGAAGCTTTCTAATTTTCCCAGAATAACCTCTTTGGCTACTGAAGGTCCAATACTAAATTGATTATTCTTTTCTAAGCAACTGGAATGGAAGATTTCAAACTTCCCCAGAGTAATATCTTCGGCTCTTGTAGATCTGATAATGCATTGATTGTTCTTTTGCAATCAATACCTCTTTTATGCAAGGCTGCTATGTATGTGTCTTGAACTGTGATGCATTTTATGTGTCGTACTTGTACATGGCATAGAATGGCTTTGTAATCTTTTCTTTTAATAAAAGCTCTTCTCTAAAATGAGAAAGTCAATAGGATATTACATATGATGTGATGTCTTACTAAGTGTGGACTGGTAATGCTCGTTCCTCAAATCGGTGTAATTTTAGTTTGGTACTTAAGCACTGTCAGTTGCAAAGACAGCGTAATTATTTACATTTTGATATTAGTTGTTGAAAAAGAGAGAATTTCATGGCCTAGTGAGTAAGGAGGTAGACCACATTAGGGGATATTCAAGTTAAGAATTTAGAATTTGAATTAAGAATTTAGAATTTGTTCAGCCTTAAATTTTGTACTGAACATAAGAGGGAGGACCGTGTTTTACCTTTTGCCAGTTTATTGAAACACCTCAGTTGTAAGTCTGACCAGGGTCCTTCTATAGGCAGTAGTGAAAGAGAATTTCATTTGGGGTTGTTTGAAATAGGCATCGTGTAGGTCTCCTTTGATTCTTTTTAGCATCATATAAATTATTCTCTGGAGATTTTTGTGAAGATAAGCTTGTAATAAGATTTGTGAAGTGCTGCATTCATGTGTACACAGATCATCTGAATTTGTCTTCAGGCTTTTGTTTACTGCTATTCCTCACAGTTTTAAATGGGCTTTGCTCATTGACACTGCTAACACCCACAATATGTTGTGCTATCTTCATTAATACAATGTTACTCTGTTACTGATTGTGCTAATCTTACCTCACAGGCCTAAAATAAGAAGTGTAATCATTGTTGCATTAAGGGGTGTAGCCGATTAACCGTTATGGGTCCGGTTGGATTCAGGACACTGAACTATCACAACCACAGATTCACCAACCAGGTGTAACCGCCCTTACTCTAGTTGCGTTCAATGAGAACTATCACAGCTAGGAACAATGCAATCAAGTGCAATTTATTACAGCAACAGGTACACAGGTTCTTTGGATTACCGGCGATAATTTACTGTCTGCAAACCAAGCCAGCATGCATGAAATACACAGGTGTGCAGCCTGGAAATTAATGCATTAAAAGGCCCAAAGACTCTATAGAGATTTCTAAGTTTCCGTGGAGACACACAGTATAAACAAGTGTTCAAATCTCAGCCAAAGGTGTCCCAATGGGGGGGAAGAGGGGCTCAGCCCATCAGCTGATCCTGGGGTCAGGAGGTCCTCAGGATGGTGTATTCCCTGACAGCAGTATCTTCCCCCAACATCCCATCTCTCTTAGGCCAATTTATTTTCTATCATTTAGGTGGAGCTTGAGTGGCTCTAGTCAAGCATATTTTAGTTATGATTGGTGAAAAGTTTTCCCGACTCTGTTTAAAGGTATAGGCTCCGAGAAATTCAGAACGTGTGCTCAGTGAGGGGTGGTCGCACCTTGGAGGCGGGTAACTTTTGGGATGGAGGTGTGTTTTGGTATTATAATGATACTATAATGAGCACTAGAGTACAGGATTTGTCTAAACATGACAGGTCATTGGCTCAGGTTAGCAAAAAGTGAGGCTTATCGGTCTCAGTGTGCACAAGAACAATTGAGTCCCCACCTGGTCACAGAGCCTAGCCATGGTGTCTCCACTCCACTCTCCACTCCATACTGTTCCTTAGAGCCAGCACAACAGGTTCCCCCAGTGCGATAGCATCTAAAGTTGGAAGCCCAAGAAACGCTCTGGTAACGAATGCAGCTACGCCCTACCCTGAAAGCCTCTTCAATGCTGTACATTTTCTTTAAAATGTGAATGTTAATTTTATTTTCCAGTTCCTTTAGGCAATTGCACCGCAATCATTTAAGAGATACTGTTTAATGCTTCATGCTCATCTTCTATATTTAAAGAAGGAAAAAGAGGCCTATTTTCTGTAGTGTTTGGTACTTGGAAGCCATCAAAGGTTTACAGAATTTTACCTGCCATTAAGGTAGACAGCCTGAGCCTCTTTGAACTTTGATTTCTTTTGTTTTAAGTAATATTCATTTACAATGCCACCATTTGTAGAATAGAGACATTTGGCAGAAGTAACTTCTGTGGCCATCTGCAGCAGAGGAGCTGGTGAATGTTGGTGGCAGAGCAGAGAGCAGGGATGCCTAGTGCACCTGCTTCTGTCTTTTGTACCATCCCCAGGATGTACACCATGGGCTTTGTTAGATACATAATGTATTCCAGCTTGAATGTGCTTACTCTTTATGGTGTATATACAGATTATGCACATGTCTAGATAGTCTGTCCAGAAATGCTCACATTAACAGGAGTACATGTATTCTTCCTAAATATCATCAAAGTACTATGTTAGTATTAACTCCTGATTTTTGGAATTGTAATCTCAAGAACAAGATTTGATACCATAAATGTCTAAGAAGTCATTTGATTTTCTAGTCCTGATGAACTAGTTTCTCATCCAAAAGCACTGCTCCTGCCCACAGTAGTATGAAAAAATACATTTTTAGAGCTTATATGTTCTTCTGTGAGACTCCAAGAGGCAAAAGCAAAGAAAGATTTTACTTTGGCTTTTATAATTAGTATTAACATTTACATTTGAATCTGTTTTTTTTTTTTTTTTCTTGTTTAGACAGTGGGCTGATGGAGTAATAAAACTGACTTTGAAATGGACTTTCTCATTCCTCAGGCAATCTGCTTTTGTGTGGACCACTGTACTAGGGTGAATTTGATGTACAGACTAACTGATAAAGCCATTTACTTTTTTTTCTTGGTTTCATTCATTCATTTTTTAAAGGAAAGCATAAAAAGTACTTATATAAC